>JACEFZ010004302.1:260000-860000 GCA_014155875.1 Cepaea nemoralis
GCCATCTTTGGTGTTTAGGTAACCCGTTGATGTGTGTGTTCTTTTGTTCGTGATGTCATTAATTCTTTTGTGCATTAATTTGGTATTCTGGGTGTTATGTTGGTTTTCAATTTCCTTGAAATTTTCCTCAAGCCATTTCTTTTGCCTCTTTGCATAGCTTCTTAATTTTCCTGTGAATCTCTTCATATTTTTCCTTGTTATTTTTGTTATTTCTTCTTATTTGCATGAGTTTTAAGATGTCTTCCATCATCCATTAAATTTTATAAGTATATTGCTTAAGATTTCTATGGTTGCTGTAGCAGTCTGCGCTTGGTATAGTTTTTGCGACTTTTAAGGCATTTCGAAATCTTCTGTTGATGAGAATGTAATCAATCTGATTTCTGATCTTATGATTAGGACTCCTCCATGTCCATAATCTCCTTGGGTGCTGTTGATACCAGGTGTTTCCAATAATCACATCATGCTCTTTTGCCCACTGTTACAAGTCTGCAACCTCTTTCATTCTGTTCCCCTAGTCCATACTTCCATACTATGCATCCATCCTGTTGATTTCCAACTTTGGCATTCAAGTAACTCATTATATTTACTTCAGAATTCTTGCATTTTTTGAAGGCATTCTCTAAATCATTATAAAATTCATAATGCTGTCATCGCTACTGTCTGCTGTTGGTGCATAAACTTGTATGACGTTGATATCAAAAGGTCTTCCACTCAACTTCACCAGTAACACTCTGTCTGATACAGTCCAATATCCGTTGATCGATTTTGATCTCTATCCATTATAATTGCTACTCCTCACTGTTGTTTCTCTCCACCAGAATAGATTATTCTATATTCCTCAGATGTTATAATGCCCATTCCTGTCCATCTGGTCTCACATATGCCTAATAGGTTAATATTTAGTCTTCTCATTTCAAGCTTAATGTTATCAAATTTTCCATCCCCACTCATAGTTCTTACATTCCAAGTTACTACTTTCAATGTTGATACTCATTTGCACTCAGTCGCCTGCTGACGGTCTGGAGTCACACGGTGCACATGACTACCCCTACAGGGCAAGGCTGCTCCTATGGAGCACCGTTTTATATTGATGTAGAAAATGGCAAGTTTGTGTCTTTAGCTACATACTACAAGGTATTTTTAATTAATACTTAATGCTGCTAAATATTTGGAAAGAAATTATGTTCACTGAACTTTAATTCATAAGCAGTCTGTCAGACTGTCCCACATGAGTTAAGTTGAATCAAGAACTGACATCACAGCACTCGGAACATTACCATATCTGCTCCATCCGCATCTGCAACAGCCAGTGAAGACTCCCAATACTTAACTAATGGTACCTGTAGGAGTCTGATTATATGTCTGTCTGGCCTTTCCTTGGAACTTTGAGTGTCTGTTAGCTTCTCTTGTCACTCCTGCAACAACAATGTAACATTTTCTCCAAGCCGTGCATGATGATCTACACCTTCGTCTGCACTATACAACACGTGGCTAAAGTGCCCTGACCACCACTTTACCAAGAGGTGCAGACCCAGCCAATCTGCCTGTTTCAGTGTTTCTCACCAAATCAGCATGTCCTGGGGAAAAAATACAACAGTTACTCTCTATTTTAGATTGTTGAATGGAAGCCAGCCACTCTGCCCAAAGCATGCCTGTCTTCATCTTTCTTATCATACTTTGTGAGTCCGTTACAATCACGACATGCATGTGGTGTTCTTCTGGCCAGTGTAATGTCGCCGTGACTCCCTCCACCTCCATTCTCACTAGATGTGGTATCATATGCCTGTGTCTCTCCCACTCCAAACACCATCCACCAGCTTTTGCAAGGAACAGAGCCATCCATGTAGATGATCACATCGCTTGGTCATGAATTCTCACAGATCTGTTGTTGCATCTCCCATTCATTGCAGACTGCCGGCCAATCCTTGCATTCCATATCCAATGTGATTGTGACTTTGCCACTGGAATTCTGACCCACTCTCCTCCTCTCCCAATGTTCTTAAACATGCACACTTCTCATTGTGTCCTCTACCTGAGCCATCCATGATTTTCCCCTGATCAGCCTATGGCCTTTAACTGTATCCAGGGTTTCTTGCAGGGGTTTGTACTGTGTCTGCAGCCACTTGGAGATATGATTTAGCCTGCAGCTAACAGTGTGTCTCTTGTGCATCCAAGTATCACCCGCATGGCTTCATTTTGTATGTGCTGTAGTTTCATCAGCTGACTCTTTGACACTGTGACCAGTCCCATCCATACTTAACTCAATTACTCAGAGAACCAGATGTTGATAGAGTATGAACAACATTCTTTGCTCTATGGCCATTGCTGCCATGACCTTCAGTGCACTGAGTCCCTTCTTAGATCTCATAACAGCTGCTTCCACATGATCCCTGAATGACAGGCTTCTGTCAAAGGTGATTCCCAGGTATCTCAGTTTACTCTCTCTTAACATTTCTGCCATTTATTGTAAAACTTGGGATGTCAACCTTAATCAATACTATTGTCCAGAGAGCACACATGCTGTATCTGGGTTAATGGTACTACCACAAAAACTGATGCAGCTGATCCGTTGGCAACATTGGTATTTTCAACCAAAATGTAAATCTCAGCAAAATAATTTTCAAATAAAATTACACTAAAATTTGATATTCCATTTGTTGCTAACATGGCACCTAGAAAAGGAAACATCATACTGTGAAAACATTTACAAAAACATAGTTAAAAAGTAAGCAAAAATATTCTGTCACTGAAATATTTATATGAACATTACCTTATATATTATGACAATTAAAATTTTTTATGTAGTGACCACTTATCTCCTGATATAAATATGATTGATATTCTGAAAAATTAATATAACTGATCATTACATGACCATGGCCACTGTTTGATGCTTCAGCCTCTCTCTCTGCTCTCCCAAAACCATTCAAGGATCAGTCAAAGCTTAGCGGCTTTAGGATCATCACCCTTCAAAATACATTTGGGAAGGTTTTAGAGAAGATAGTCGCTGTTAAGCTGCAGGATTTTTGGAAAGGGGGAAGCTTCTTCTAAGAGGCCTGGGGAGCTACAGGCCAGGAAAAGATACCTGGTCAAATGCAGCCACTTTTGCCTTTGATGTTTATGAGGGGTTCCAGAGTAGACAGGAAACGATGGCGGTAGCGCTTGATCTCGAGGATGCGTACAATAGAGTTCGATATGATATTTTGATGACCGCACTGATGGAGAAGGGGGTCAATCCCTGGTTGGTGAACTGGATAGCAGCCGTCCTGCATTCTCGTCGGGTTGCTCTCCGTCTGGGCGCATGGACCTCAGAGCCACATATGTTAACCCCGGGACTGCCACAGGGATCTGCAGTCTCACCGGTGCTCTTTAATGTGTATACGAGCAAGATTGCAAACCTAGAAGCACCATGGGTTGGAAGAATACTAACATTTGCAGATGATATTCTTGCATATAGGCAGGGGAGAGATAGGGAGTAAACAGCCCAGGAGTTACAGGCAACAGTAGATAAAGTGATTGACTGGTGCACAGAAATGAGTGCTGTCATCCACCCGGAAAAGGCCGCTGTTTTGTGGCGCTCTCTGGACAACAGGATTGTAAGAGCTGATATCCCAAGCCTCGCGATAGATGGTAGAAATGTCAGCAGAGAGAACAAACTGAAGTATCTGGGAATCACATTTTACAGGAGCCTATCCTTCAAGGACCATGTGGAGACGGTCGTGACAAGATCTCAAAAGGGACTCAATGCACTTAAAACTATGGCTGCAATGGACATAGAGCAGAGAATGCTTTTCACACTATACCAGCACTTGATCCTCTCAGTAATTGATTATGGATTAGGTCTGCTCACTGTCTCAGAGAGTCAGCTGGTGAAGTTAGAGCGCATACAGAACGAAGCTATGCGGGTCATTCTGGGATGCACTAGAGACACCCCAGTAGTGTGTATGCGTTACATCCTTGGTCTGCCGACTGTTGCTGGTAGGCTCAAGGTGATGCAGGCGAAGGCATACCTCAGAGTAGCTGCAGACACAGACCACCCACTGCATGAGGCGCTGGACGCAGTTAAGGGTCAGCGACTGATAAGAGAGAAATCATGGATGGCTCAGGCGGAGGATACGATCAGACAGGTGTGCCCCTTGGAGAACATTAGGCATGGAGAGGAGTGGGTCAGAGTGCCAGCGGAGCAGTCAGACTTGTGCAGAGTTATAATCACATTGTGCAGGGAGTGGCCAGCAGGGGCCACAGAAGTGGAAATCCAGCAACTAATTCAGGACAATGCTCACTCGAGTGATGTGATTATCTACACAGATGGTTCGGTGTCAAGAGGTGAGAGAAGTGGCTGGGGGTTCATAGCCAAAGCTAATGGTCGATGTTTGGGGCAGGAGAGCCTGGCATATGATACCACAACATCCAGCTTAAGAATGGAAGTGGAGGCAGTCACTGCGGCTCTCCGCTGGATGGAGAATACGACACACACACATCGTGATTGTAACTGACTCAGAAAGCATGCTGACGAGGGTGCTGACGGGCAGACTTCGTTTGGCGACGGACGGTCGTGTTGTTTTGTGTTCGTTAACTTTTTCGCGTAGGGGATGGATTTATTCATCTCTTGCGTGTAATTGGTGTGCCAGGATGTAAAACCAGGAGTTTCTACTCAAGATCTGCGCGGGTGCTACGGAGTTCGTGCATCGAGCGAAGCCATCCTTGAGTGAATTTTCAGCAGCGTGTGTGGTTATCAGCAGTCTGTGTTTACGTTTTTTCAACATGGCGGAAGAACGTGTTTTTTCCGAGCGGTCAGCAGTCAACATAACGAAGCGGCGTGGTAGCCGCGCAGGGACAAAGAAGCAAGGTAAGCGCGGTGGTTTGAGGCGTTTTAGACTCAAGTGTCACCGTCTAGGACTCAGGAATATCCGTATTCTATATTGGAACTGTGCCAGTGTAAAACAACGGGGCTCTATTTTAGAAACCCTAGTTTACAGGAACGACATTGTAGCACTCCAGGAGACGAGACTGGGCGATCAGCTACTCCGAATTGCCGGCTTCAAATGTTTCTACAACAGACGACATCTGGGAACGGCGATTCTCGTTCGCGACAGCATGGTGGCGTCAGAGCTAGACATGTCCAGTTGGGACAGTGACGATATACAAATACAGGCGTTGCGAGTTCATTCCAGTATACCATTCGTGTTGGTTAATGTTTATGCGAGTATGGACGCCCAGAAGTGGCATATTAGGCCACGAGAGAAATGTTATTTTCTGTGGTGACTTCAACGCTAAAGGCAGAGCATGGGGAAACACTTCCTCCAATACACAAGGGGAGGAGCTCGAGACTGCACTGGAAACCATCGACCTGGTTTGTATTAACAGTGGCTGTGTCACCAGGACAGCAAGCCGTCCAGGCGATGAGGACAGTGCTATTGATCTGGCGCTAGTTTCACCTTCACTCACTACAGTGTGTAGATGGGGTGTCCTAGGACACCATGGCAGCGACCACCACCCGTGCAGCATATTGGTGGAGAAAGGCAGAACCAGGCAGCACAAGCTAAAGGTAAAGACGTTCCAGTATGACAGTACAGGGCAAGATGTGGTGAGTAAAATAAGACGTGACAAGCGCAGAACGTTTCAGGGCAGGAAAAAAAGCTGGGAGCAGCCACCGTGGTGGAGTTTCGAGGTGGAGAAGGCTTGGGTGGATAAGCGTAGTGCTGTAAGGAGATGGCAAAAAGCCAAGAAGAACAGAGCTGGTCATCCTAGTCCCTGCTTGCACTTAGAAAGAGAGATGCACACAAAAGTAAGCTATTTCAAAAAACTGGTCAAGGTGGTTAAAAGCGAAAAATGGGCAGAGGTGTGTCAAAGAGTAAGCACAGACAAGTCACTGAAATTGTTCTGGCGACTACATAAAAGCATGAGTGGTGTAGTCAAGAATAAGAGCATTTCTGACTTCCAAGGTGCTGACCTCACCTGGCAGAGGACTGACGAGGACAAGGGCAAAGCCCTCTTTGAACGCTACCTTGAGCAGAGCAACCAGACAGACATGGGAGGCCGAAATCTGGCCAAGGAGGTCACCTCAGACAGATGCAAGGCCCAGAACACTTCGGATGAAGACACAGTGACAGTGAAAGAAATCAAGGCTGTGCTTCGACGATCAAAAAACAGTGCTCCAGGTCCTGATGGCATAAGATACGACGACATAAATAGGTGTACCGACAATGAGCTAGAGAAACTAGCAGACATGTACAACAACAGTATAGGGAGTGCTAGCATCAAGGAGGAATGGTTACACAGCTATCTGATTCCCTTGCCGAAGCCTGACAAAGACCACAAAAAAATTCAGGGATATCGAATTATAACCATGCAGAATACAATAGGCAAGCTGCTGGAGAAGGTAATTGCCAGGAAAATATCAAGCCAACTAGAGAGGCAAGGTGTTTTCCCACCTACCCTGGGTGGGTACCGTCCAAAAAGAGAAACCTGGACCAATGCAGCAGTCTTTGCCCATGATGTCTATGAAGGTTTCCACTCAGGCACTGAAACCGTTGCTGCAGCGATTGATCTTGAGGACGCATACAACAGAGTACCACTGGATTTTTTAATGTTTCAGCTTCTTGAACTAAACGTAAGTCCATTCCTCCTTAGTTGGATCGCTGCAGCCCTCTACCAACGGAAAGTAGTTTTTAGATGTGGCAGTTGGACTTCGGAACCAACAACAATATATCCTGGCCTACCACAGGGATCACCATTATCTCCGGTACTGTTCAACGCCTACACAGTGAGAATCACCAGTGAGCAGATCACTGGACCTGGCAGGACATTGTCATATGCCGATGATGTTTTAGTGTATCGTCAGGGTAAGGATAGAGAGGAGGTTGCTGTGGAACTACAAACCGAACTCAATCGCATAAGTACTTGGTGTGATGAAGCTGGGGCAATGGTCAACCCAACAAAGGCAACAGTGACTTGGTTCTCGTTGAATAATCATATTGTCAACAATCCAACACCAACTGTAATGCTGTGTTCAGAGACGGTGGAAAGAACGCAGGCAATGAATTACCTGGGGATACGGTTTGATCGAAGCCTTGCTTATAATGTGCACATAGACCAGGTGATAACAAAGGCCAAGCGGGGTTTGGCAGCGATGCGGGTGATGGCGGCAGCAAACTGTGAGCAGCGCCATCTATGTCTTCTGTACGAGGGGCTGGTCATGTCTGTTTTGGAGTATGCAATGGCAATCCTGACTCTCAGCCATAAGCAGATAGAAAGGATGGAAAGGATACAGAATGAAGCTATGCGCATTATTCTTGGATGTACAAGAGATACAGCATGCAGGGCGATGCGCTACCTTCTTGATTTTCCAACCATTGAAGAGAGAGTACAAGTTTGCAGGGCACGCGCCTACCTCAGAATTAACGCAAACACACAACATCCACTGCATAGTGAAATTAGGAAGGTGAAGGGCAGCAGGTTAAAAAGAGGACGGTCGTGGATGGGTCAAGCTGAAGACATTCTTCAACAGGTGTGTTCACTTGAGGACTTAGAACCTGGCGAGGAGTGGGTGCAAGTGCCAACAGACTTCTGCACATCCTTTTCAGTTTGCATCCAACTAGATAGAAAATGCAGACAAGAAAATCCGGCTGCTGAAGTACAAGCGTTGATTTTCGAGAATTCGCTAGACGGTGACGCGGTCATCTACACAGATGGGTCAGTCGTCCGACATGTGAGAAGGTCATGGGCCTTTACAGCTCGGGCCGGAGGGAGAATTGTGAAGGAGGACTCTGGTGCTTTCACTGAAACCACAAGTAGCCTGACCATGGAAGTCATGGCAGTAAGTAAAGCAATAACATGGCTCGAGACACAGACATTCACTAGGGCTTGTTTCCTTAGCGACTCAATGAACATGATCAAGAGGATAGAGGAGGGGTCGATCCGAAGAGAATGGTTGCTGCCTCTGAAGCGGTCTCGGCTGGCAAAGATTAGTTTCATCTTCGTGCCAGGTCATGCGGGAGTACAAGGAAATGAGCGGGCTGACAAGCTCGCAGGTGAGGCTACTGTGGAGGGCGGACGCGCCATGGACCAGGCTGACATTCTGAATGCTCTACGAGAAGTGAGACTTTTGCGAGAACCAAGTGATGACTGTGAATCTACAACAATGGCCAGACTGCGGGAGCAGCAAATTAAAAGAGGGATGGCCAAACAAGAACACTACGCAGGAAGCCAAAGAAGATTGATAAACCAACACAGAACTGGCGTCGTTAGCCGCTACACGCTGCGGGATTTGCTGAGGAGGGGATCCGAGCACTTATGGACTGAATGGTTCGATGTGCAACGAGGATGATCTGTCGACTAACTAACTAACAGACTTCGTGCGGAGTGGCTTGCTTCGCTTCGGAGGTCACGGGTGACAAGCATCGCCTGGATCTTTTCTCCGGGGCATGCCGGTGTGCTGGGAAATGAACAGGCGGACAGATTGGCTGGCTCTGCAGAACTTGGTGGAGTATTGATACATGACAAGGCAGACGTGGTTGCGGCCGTGTGGGAGCACATGCACACCTCGGAGGAGCAAATGGATTACCATGGTCTGGCAAGAATGAGACAACAAGGAGTGACGAAGGGATCTGGCCGACGCTCAATGCTCAGAGGAAAGGCGAGACGGACTTATAATCAGATTGCTACTGGTACTATTAGTGTTGGAACTCTTCGCTGGCTGCTGAGGATGGGGACGGAGCACTTATGGGAATGCCCTGAATGCTGTGATGTCGATTCCTAAATCAATCCATCAATCAATCAATCTCTGCATTTAAGGAAGAATTATTTAGATAAACTATCACCTGAACTTACAGCAAACTTACTGCTAGAATATCTAATGTTACTATCATTGACATGGTTTTGTAATGTTGGTCTTGAGGCACCTCATTCCCCCATTGTGCCTCTCATGTCTAGCCTACACCAATTCTTACTCCCAAGTCTCTCTCTCTGGTCAATGATGTGGATTCATTGGTGTCAAAGTCCTCCGCTAACGGCATCTCTCTAAGGCATTAATAGCATCGGCATGATCCATGGGCTGGCCATCTGCAGGGGATGCAGAACCAGCAAGTTATCAGCTCGTTCATTTCCCTTAACTTTCAGTTCATTAATATTCTGTCAGATGTTTGTATAATTCTGTGACTCCAGCCATATGAAAGCCCATGTCATTGCCATCACCTCTATCATCATGCAGCCTGTGGTCATAGAGTGGGCAACACTGGCGTCTTGAATGTTTCGGCCCGCTGAACATGCCGTGAATGCTCTCTGCTGCCGTATAACAGCTCCATTTGTTAAGATTAGCACATCAGAATAATCTGAATGTTCACTGATGAGCGTGTTGATCTCTGCATTGACGGCAACAGGATTCCGCTCTCTGCACCTTCTGTCAAGCGTGACACTGCAGGAGAAGGTGCAGTTAAGTGCTGGAGGTACAGGCACCTATTCCTTGCCGGGGTTGATATTGGTAGGATTGCATAGCTGCCTGACATAATCTTCCGGCCAACCCATCCATGATTTGCCTCTCTTTAGTCAGAAGCAAGATTACCAGCTTTCAGACTTGTTTTTATATACTGTCCTACGATATTGCTTACCTAGCTATTATGTTCACCATGGCAACACATATTAAATTCACCACCGCATGTTGTTTCAGTTGTTTTAAATATTACTGTGATGACTTAGTCTTCCATTAAGTAAGTACCTGTTTCATTAACAATATTGAAATATAGAAGGTGAAGGACAAATATTGAAATTTAGAAGTAAATAATATGTTATTCGTTTTATTATAGAATTATGTTTATGCTCAAACAAATATGTTGGTAATGATGTTGTTTACACTAAATCTAGTGAAACTTATGCAGAGGAGGTATTGAACTAGTGAATGCTTCCTTAAAACAAACCTTTATTTTTGAGAATAACCAATATTAAACCCCTCCAGTATTCCAGTATTACTCCTAATACCATATCATCAATGAAAGAGTAAACGTAATTGGACAATGAACATGGGAAACCATAAGCATAGACCTAAATAGGAAGCCTGTTTGTTTAATCTAATTCTATGTATCGGACAGGAGGGTAACGTCATCAGTTAAGTCCAAATCATTGAGCTGCTTTGGCAGAGGATCAATTGGATTCAATTTCTTGCAGTAATTATTGTCTACATAATCCAGGATTTAGTTAGTTAGTTAGTTGACAGATCATCCTCATCAAACCATTCAGTCCATAAGTGCTCAGATCCCCTTCTCAGCAAATCCTGCAGGGTGTAGCGGCTAACGACACCAGTTCTGTGTTGGTTTATCAGTCTTCTTTGGCTTCCTGTGTTGTGTTCTTGTTTGGCCACACCTCTTTTAACCCTACCAGACCTGAGGCCCTGAACCTAACTGTCCCTATAATTTGGAGACATTGTAGAAAATAGGTCTACTTTTCATCTAGCGCCAATATTCCACCTTTGTGTGCCAATCCAGTCTGAACAAACCAAAGTATCGATCACCTGTTGGACTGTGAAAAGCCTAGACCTACTTCGCTTTCTTGTTGAAGTGCTTGGTTCATCAGCTGCTCGTTTCATTGTGAATTTTCAGAATTTTTTTCGCGTTAAACCACACAAAGTCAATTCAAACATATGGGGGCAGACATTTGTAATGGCTAACAATAAGGTGTGACCGTGACTGGTTGGTTATTTTAAGTTTGTGACGCATTTTTTTCATGTACTAGGCAAAATACTGAAAATTAGGTACAGCGGTATAGCGGCAGATTAGGAAATTACCGAAAAATTGGTACAGCAGTCTGGTAGGGTTAATTTGCTGTTCTCGCAGTCTGACCATGGTTGTAGATTCACAGTTGTTCACTTAGTTCTCACAAAAGTCTTACTTCTCGTAGAGCATTCAGAATGTCAGCCTGGTCCATAGCGCGTCTGTCCTCCACAGTAGCCTTACCTGCGAACTTGTCAGCCCGCTCATTTCCTTGTACTCCCGCATGCCCTGGCACGAAGATGAAACTAATCTTTGCCAGCCAAGACCGCTCCAGAGACAGCAACCACTCTCTTTGGATCCACCTTAATTCTATCCCCTTTGAGTCGCTAAGGAAACATGCCCTAGTGAATGTCTGTGTCTCGAGCCATGTTATTGCTTTACTTTCTGCCATGACTTCCATAGTCAAGCTACTTGTGGTCTCAACAAAAGCACCAGAGTCCTCCTTCACATTTCTCCCTCCAGCCTGAGCCGTGAAAGCCCATGAATTTCTCATTCGTCGAACGAGCAACCCATCTGTGTAAATTACAGCATCACCGTCTAACGAATTCTCAAAAATCAACGCTTGTACTTCCGCTTCCACAGCAGCCGGATTTTCTTGTCTGCATTTTCTGTCTAGTTGGATGCAAACAGAAAAAGACGTACAGAAATCTGTTGGCACTTGTACCCACTCCTCATCAGGTTCTAAGTCCTCAAGTGAATACACCTGTTGAAGAATGTCTTCGGCTTGACCCATCCACAATTTTCCTGTTTTTAACCTGCTGCACTTCACCTTCATAATTTCACTATGCAGTGGATGTTGTGTGTTTGCGTTAACTCTGTGGTAGGCACATGCTCTGCAAATTTGTATTCTGTCTTCAATGGTTGGAAAATCAAGAAGTGTCGGGAGTGTCTCCACATTGTCTGTCTGTCATAGAAGCACAGGGGAATGTCTCCACGTTGTCTTTCTGTCCTGTAGGCACAGGGGAATGTCTCCACATTGTCTGTCCTGTACACACAGGGGAGTGTCTCCACATTGTCTGTCTGTCCTGTAGGCACAGGGGAATGTCTCCATGTTGTCTTTCTGTCCTGTGGGCAAATGGGAGTGTCGCCACATTATCTGTCCTATAAGCACAGGGAAGTGTCTCCACATTGTCTGTCTGTCCTATAAGCACAGGGGAGTGTCTCCACATTGTCTGCCTTGTAGGCACAAGACAGTCATTGCCTTCAAGGCATTTAAACAGGAAGTGTAACAAGTTATGTATATAATTGTGGTCAAAATAATTGTTACACACGTTTTGTAGTTAAATATTGAATACTTGCTTTCGTTGCTCATATTACTTACTCCGTGATCACGAGCAGCATGACGATGGAAGTGTGGCATGTGGCTGGAATCACAGCATTATACCAACGTGTGCATACTAAGTGATTCAATGAACATGATTCGGAGGGTCGATGCTGGATCTGTACGTAGACAGTGTACTGATTCGCTGGGGAAGTCCGTTGTCTGTAAGGTTACCTTCATCTTCGTCCCGGGACATGCGGGAGTCAAGGGAAATGGACGAGCTGATAGATTGGCCGGCTCTGCATCTCCTGCAGATGGCCAGCCCATGGATCGCGCCGATGTTATTAACATCCTTAAAGAGATGTCGAGAACAGAGTACTCTGACGTCAGTGAATCCACATTGTTGTCCAGAATGAGAGACTTGGGAGTAAGAATTGGCACGGCCAGACACGAGAGGTACATCGGGAAAACGAGGGGCCTCGTCAACCAACACAGAAATGGCACTATTAGCCATCGAACGCTGATGCATATGCTGGGGGGGGGGGGGGGGGGGGGAGGAGGATCTGAGCACCTATGGACCTGTCCGAAGTGCAGTGACGATACCCCAACTAATAACTGATAACTCATACAGTAGTTTGTTCACTACTTCCTATTTTGGTGTAAATTAATGTCTACTCAGACTGTTCGGGTGCTTGGCACGCTTCTTAATCACAAAATTGTGTGCTTCTTTGTTACGTTCACTTACCATATTTATTTATTATTATGTATTGATTGTGCGTATGGCGAGAATGGGGCTTGTAATAATGTTTGTATTGTCCTTGTAAAACAGTTGTTATTGCAACTTATTGCGGAAATGTATGTTGTGTGTTCCTTACTGGTGCTCTCTCTCTCTCTCTCTCTCTCTCTCTCTCTCTCTCTCTCTCTCTCTCTCTCTCTCTCTCTCTCTCTCTCTCTCTCTCTCTCTCTCTCTCTCTCTCTCTCTCTCTCTCTCTCTCTCTCTCTCTCTCTCTCTCTCACACACACACACACACCATTTTAGCTTCATTTCAATTTGCTTTCATTGTTTTTCTTGTGATAAGCTTATGCTATGTCGTTCAGGGAAATGCTACACCTTCTGTCAAGTACGCAAAAGATGATCAACGCCACACGGCATAGACTACAAAGGGCAGATTTTGCACGAAGTCAGTTACCTGATACAAAAATACGATATTACATTTATACTGTTGTTTGTCCATCAAGAATGATGAGGACCATTATTTCATCCAGTGGGGTTGAAAGTGTGGATCCGTGGGTTCTAAGATGGCTGATAAGGCCTATTTTGGCTCGAAATGTTCTTTGACAATGTGGACAAAGATTGCTTGACGTTTCTGGAGAAGGATTTCCTGCAGTGGTTTTTCTGTCTTGCCTTTTCTTTACAGCTCTTGCAGTCCTGGTTGCCTCACACATGACTGCACCCTTGTGTAATGATGCACGCCATGAATTTCGGTCTCTGGCTGCAGTCTCCCAGGTGTCATGATCAATTCCAAAAGCATTCAGAGAGATTTTCAGAGTGTCTTTAAAGCGTTTCCTTTGCCACCTTGGGAGCGTTTACCACAACGCAGTTCGCTGTAAAAAATTCATTTAGGGAGCCTGTGATCTGGCATGCGAGTCAGGTGACCAGCCCAGCGAATCTGATTCTTCATCAGTAGAGTGTGGATACTGGGCATGGACGCTCTTTCTAGGACTTCAGTGTCTGGGATCTTGTCTTGCCATTTAATCTTCAGTAGCTTCCTTAGGCAGACTGTGTGGAAGTGGTTTAATTTCCTAGCGTGTCGCTGATAAACAGTCCAGTATTCACAAGCATATAGCAGTGTGGATAATACAACTGCTTTGTAGACTTTTAGCTTTGTTTGCAGGCTTATTCCAGTTCTGTCCCATACATTCTTGTACAGTCTGTCAAAGGCCACACTGGCCTTGGAGATTCTTGCATTCACTTCATCATCAATTGTGGCAGCTTGTGACACAGTGCTGCCAAGATAGGTGAATTTGTCCACAACACTTAGTCTATGACCATTCACTTTGATATTCGGCACAGTGTGATTATTCCCTGGAGCTGGCTGGTACATAACTACAGTCTTCTCCAAGTTGATATTGAGCCCAAAGTTGGCACAGGCATGTGAGAAAGCTGTAACAATATGTTGCATGTCCGCCTCTGAGTTGGCGTATAGAGCACAATCATCAGCAAACAGGAGCTCTCTGACGGTGTCGCTGTTAATTTTGGTTTTAGCTTTCTGAGATTGAATAACTTTCCATCCATACGGTAGTTGATGTCTATTCCAATGTAGTTCTCGAAGGCATTCATCAACATGGCTGAAAACATGAGGCTGAACAGTGTTGGTGCCAGGACAGATCCTTGCTTCACTCCATTGGTGACAGGAAAGGGTTCAGACAGTTCACCATTTTCCTGTACTCTTGCCTGCATACCATCATGAAATAGTCGCACTATTTGGACAAACTTTCGTGGACAGCCATATTTTGCCATGATCTTCCACAGACCTTCTCTGCTGACTGTATCAAAAGCCTTGGTAAGGTCAATTAAAGTGGAGAACATTTCGCAGTTCTACTGCTGACATTTCTCTTGCAGCTGCCTTGCAGCGAAAATCATGTCAACAGTTCCACGTTCTTTTCTGAAGCCACATTGACTCTTAGGAAGAAGACCTTGATCAAGATGGGCTGTGAGGTTATTGAGAAGAATTCTGGCGAGTATCTTCCCTGCAATTGAAAGCAAGGAGATGCCTCGGTGGTTGTCACAGGATTGGCAGTTTCCTTTACGTTTGTAAAGGTGGACTATTTACGCGTTCTTGAAATCTTGTGGCATGGTCTCGCTCACTCATATGTTTGTAAAGACCTTGGTGAAGCTGCTCTGTTAGGACCGGCCCATCTGCCTTGTATATCTCTGCTGGGATGGAGTCAGGACCAGGTGCCTTGCCGCTGGAGAGTTGCTGGATGGCTTTGTTTACTTCCACTATGGTTGGCAGGTCATCAAGTGTCTCATTGGTGGGAACTTGAGGAAGGCAGTTGATGGTTTCATCATCGAAGAAGGAAGTTGTATTTAAGATGTTGCTGAAATGCTCTGCCCAGCGTTGAAGGATTTCTTTCTTATCAGTGACCAATGTTCCCCCATCTGCACTGAGGAGGGGAGCTATGCCTGGTGATGTAGGACCATAGACCACTTTCAGTGAGTAGTAGAAGTTTTTCATATCATGTCTGTCAGCAAAGCCTTGAATTTCATAAGCTTTGCTGCTCAGCCAGGAGTCCCGCATGTGCCGAAGTTTCTGCTGCACTACTCTCTGAATGTTCTTGAAGGCATCTTTTTTGTTATGTTGACTTCGGGTCATTCAAATGTGCCTTGAGGAGAAGATGTTTCTCGGCCAGCTTGCTTGCTTGTGTTCGCTGGCTGTGATCTCCAGCGCGAAGTCCTGTATGCCGGATGAAGACATCCTGCTGTCCAACATCAGTGTGATGTCATACAGGACCTGAGGTTTGCGTGAGTATCCGTTGTTCCATGTCTGGCTTATTGGTGTGCAGACTGGTGGTTCCTCGCCGTGCAGGCAGACACTCTCCGACTTCAGAGGAATCAACGATCCTACTGACTTTAGCCAGGACCCCTAAGGGACCTGTTGCCCAGGACGCTCGGCGAGGACGCGTCAATAGGTCTTGGCCAGTATAGAACCCAGCCCTGGTGCGTTGGAAACACCTCTGCGCCCCTCTCGGCCAGCAGTTGGTTGATGTCTTAGGAATTTTCATCAAACCAATCTTTATGCTTTCGGGGGGGCTGGACCCAGGATTTCCATAGCAGTGTTGTAAATTATGTCCTTTAGGGCTCTCCACTCTGTTTCCACATTTATACTATGAAGTGATGCTACGTATATGCGTACAATTGATTTCACACGATGTAGCAAGTGATGTTCCTGTATGCTGTCAGCTGTCAACAGCGATGTCACCAGTCGGGCCGCTGTGACCACGCTGGCTAAAACACGCACTTCTACTACATTAAAGGTGGCGCTTTACTTTTTTCCTGGAGGCATGTGCCTCTGGTGTGACTAATACAATTTTTATTTGTCGACTTGAAGTCACGTGTCGGCCCATCCAAACGTTGCATTTCCTTTTACTTGGTTGTGTGTGCTCGCGCACTCGCCATGTCTTGTTGTGCACACGTGCTTACAGAACTAACCATGAGCTTAGAATAAGCGATAGAATCAAGTACAGTAAGATTTCGATTAACCGTCACCGTCCGGACCAAGGCTGTGACGGATAACCGAATAGATGGATAACAGGAATCTCTTAATATATATGTATGTACAGTGACGTGATTTCACTGCACGCTTGGGACGAAATTGAAAATACAATCCTTTAAAAGTGAATAATATATGTATATATTGTATTTTATTTTACAAAACGATCAATATAAACTTCAATATAGGAGTTGAAATGTACATAACTGTATTGTAATACTATAAACGCACGTTACTTTAAAATAATGTCATGTCCTTCTGAGTCTTTCAGGTTCGGGCTTTCTGCGCGGCGATGTTCCGTATCTTACGCAGAAGTAGATCTGTTTTGCATTTTCCTCCACTTGCATTTCAAACCAGCCGATGCACTTTGCTAACATTGTTTCTGCTTCTGAGTGGCTAGTTCTTGGTTTTTGGTTAAGAATTGATCCTTCATCATCATCAATTTCTTCTTCTTCAATGGTACTCACACTAGAAATAATGTCATCATTGTTCAAACTTTCATAGTAATCGTGGGAAATTTTAAGCTGTTTGTTTGTTGATACTCACGCTTCTTTTTTGTTGTTGAGGGGGGTGGGTATTTAGACGGTGACGGATAACATAAACTTACTGTTAAACGAGTGTAGGTTAATCTAAATTTTACTGTAAGACCTTTGCAGATCTGAAGCCATGGAAGGCATCGTGTGTTAAAATGTAAAGGGCCACCTTCTAGAAGCCATCATGGCATATACAGGATAGGTGCCAGTCCCTCAATTTCTTGTCTGACTACACGGCACTCGGTGCATGATATGACCAGTGCCATGGCGGCCACTTGACATCCAAGAACGTCTTATATCTATCTTATGGGTCGACTTCGGGACTTTGTTTTTTTTTATATTGGGAAGGGGGGGGGGGATTGTGGTCTAGCAAGATTTAAACACAGGACAACCGCCCCTACGGACGAGTACACCAGCAACGAGGTTACCAAAGTCTCAGTTGATGTTATACATAAAACAGTGATTTAATAGCGTTTTTTCTCTGGACACACGTTATTGTTCAGAAAGTGTGACTCTGGCCTAGTTAAGCATGTCTTATCCATCCAATAAATGCCCCACGTTTCATACAGACAGCGCAGTATTCTGACAGTGTGACTCTGGCCTAGTTAAGCATGTCTTATCCATCCAATAAATGCCCCACGTTTCATACAGACAGCGCAGTATTCTGAAAGTGTGACTCTGGCCTAGTTAAGCATGTCTTATCCATCCAATAAATGCCCCACGTTTCATACAGACAGCGCAGTATTCTGACAGTGTGACTCTGGCCTAGTTAAGCATGTCTTATCCATCCAATAAATGCCCCACGTTTCATACAGACAGCGCAGTATTCTGACAGTGTGACTCTGGCCTAGTTAAGCATGTCTTATCCATCCAATAAATGTCCCACGTTTCATACAGACAGCGCAGTATTCTGACAGTGTGACTCTGGCCTAGTTAAGCATGTCTTATCCATCCAATAAATGCCCCACGTTTCATACAGACAGCGCAGTATTCTGAAAGTGTGACTCTGGACTAGTTAAGCATGTCTTATCCATCCAATAAATGCCCCACGTTTCATACAGACAGCGCAGTATTCTGACAGTGTGACTCTGGCCTAGTTAAGCATGTCTTATCCATCCAATAAATGCCCCACGTTTCATACAGACAGCGCAGTATTCTGACAGTGTGACTCTGGCCTAGTTAAGCATGTCTTATCCATCCAATAAATGTCCCACGTTTCATACAGACAGCGCAGTATTCTGACAGTGTGACTCTGGCCTAGTTAAGCATGTCTTATCCATCCAATAAATGCCCACGTTTCATACAGACAGCGCAGTATTCTGAAAGTGTGACTCTGGACTAGTTAAGCATGTCTTATCCATCCAATAAATGCCCCACGTTTCATACAGACAGCGCAGTATTCTGAAAGTGTGACTCTGGCCTAGTTAAGCATGTCTTATCCATCCAATAAATGCCCCACGTTTCATACAGACAGCGCAGTATTCTGAAAGTGTGACTCTGGACTAGTTAAGCATGTCTTATCCATCCAATAAATGCCCCACGTTTCATACAGACAGCGCAGTATTCTGAAAGTGTGACTCTGGCCTAGTTAAGCATGTCTTATCCATCCAATAAATGCCCCACGTTTTCATACAGACAGCGCAGTATTCTGAAAGTGTGACTCTGGACTAGTTAAGCATGTCTTATCCGTCCAATAAATGCCCCACGTTTCATACAGACAGCGCAGTATTCTGACAGTGTGACTCTGGACTAGTTAAGCATGTCTTATCCATCCAATAAATGCCCCACGTTTCATACAGACAGCGCAGTATTCTGAAAGTGTGACTCTGGACTAGTTAAGCATGTCTTATCCATCCAATAAATGCCCCACGTTTCATACAGACAGCGCAGTATTCTGAAAGTGTGACTCTGGCCTAGTTAAGCATGTCTTATCCGTCCAATAAATGCCCCACGTTTCATACAGACAGCGCAGTATTCTGAAAGTGTGACTCTGGACTAGTTAAGCATGTCTTATCCATCCAATAAATGCCCCACGTTTCATACAGACAGCGCAGTATTCTGAAAGTGTGACTCTGGCCTAGTTAAGCATGTCTTATCCATCCAATAAATGCCCCACGTTTCATACAGACAGCGCAGTATTCTGAAAGTGTGACTCTGGACTAGTTAAGCATGTCTTATCCATCCAATAAATGTCCCACGTTTCATACAGACAGCGCAGTATTCTGAAAGTGTGACTCTGGCCTAGTTAAGCATGTCTTATCCATCCAATAAATGCCCCACGTTTCATACAGACAGCGCAGTATTCTGACAGTGTGACTCTGGCCTAGTTAAGCGTGTCTTATTCAACAAATGCCCCACCAAAACCTTCTCAAGACGACTACCACGTTATGGACAGACCAGAACAGGACATTATCCTGCTCCTCAGAACAGGACACACAGATTACGCAACCACATGTATACAAAATTCAAGACTGGTGACTCAGCCATGTGCACATGTGGTTTGGCGTCGCAGACAGCAGAGCACATGCTCCAAGACTGCCCAAACTACAACATACCCAGGCATACCTTTTGGCCTAGAGAGACAACAGTGGAAGATAAACTCTGGACCGCTGAGTGAACTAAAAAAGACTGTTAGATTCATACAAGAGACAACATTGCTGTTATAGATATATTTCAAGCGAACGAAAGAAGAAGAACAAATGCCCCTCGTTTCATACAGATGGTGCAGTATTCAGAGGGTGCCCGAGGGGTGGTCATATCTGCCTCACACATCGTGGAATTGATTCTCGGCAAGGCTCGAGGTTTTAAAATAATCCACTAGGCGGCTACATCTTGGGCAAGGCAAACATAGTTGTTTAGTAGCAATTCAGTACGTTCAGGTAGGTATGTAGTATATGTTACTTCTGTATGTCAACAATAAAGGGGGTATTGTATGATTAGAACGCGAGGGAGTGTTGTTCGCAATCAGCAGTCATCTTTTCTGTCCACTTGTTTAGTTTACACTTCATTCTTAAGAGTTTCCACTTCTACCACAATTGTTTGCTCACCCACAACCAGCTAGTTTGTGCGCGGCAGTAGTTTTATCTCACGGAAGGACACCACAATGCTCGTTAAGATTCTTCTTCTTCTTCTTCTTCTTCTTCTTCTTCTTCTTCTTCTTCTTCTTCTTCTTCTTCTTCTTCTTCTTCTTCTTCTTCTTCTTCATCCTCCTCCTCCAGCTTCCTCAGCCTTCACAGCTTTTTGCTGCTAGCCCAATATCCTGACATTTTCAGCTATGCTGTTACTGTTCTCCCATTCATTCAAGTTAAATTTAGCCACTTCCCTGCTACCACACATTTAAATATCCCTTCAGTTGCGTCGTCCTTCTACATCTTTCACTCTCTTTCTTTCTCTCCTCCCCCTTCTCTCTCTCTCTCCCCCACCCCTCTCTCTCTCTCTTTCGACATTTGCTGAGGACGACGGAGCATCATACCATGATGTTATTCATAAATAATAACTCCATAAATCTCCTCTCTCCTCTCTCTCTCTCTCTCTCTCTCTCTCTCTCTCTCTCTCTCTCTCTCTCTCTCTCTCTCTCTCTCTCTCTCTCTCTCTCTCTCTCTCTCTCTCTCACACACACACACACAACTAGCTACGATAGTAATTTTGCTTACCGCATGTGTGTATCTGTAGGCAAGAGGCCCGCAGACAACACATAACGTGTATTGCAAGTACATGCATAGAGTAGTGATAAAAACACACTTGTGCATGTGTTTGAAGATTTGAGAAGGTCGCCATTTACTGCTATCAGCGATGTGACAGTAACAGAAGATTGTCATTTCAATGTTTGAAAACAATGCGTATGCAGATAAACAGGGACGGCTTTCTCTAAAAGTGAAAGTAGCAATAGTAGTGAAACTCATTAAATGTCA
The DNA here is from genome assembly GCA_014155875.1 of Cepaea nemoralis. NCBI lineage: Eukaryota > Metazoa > Mollusca > Gastropoda > Stylommatophora > Helicidae > Cepaea > Cepaea nemoralis. The sequence continues at coordinate 280,743 of JACEFZ010004302.1, forward strand.
TCTAGCATCCGACAAGAGTAATGAGAAAAGACGGAGAAAACATCTATGGGTTGCCCAACGCAAACACATTAGATATGAGCTGGAAAGGTCGGGGAATTGCAACTCTTGATGACTCCACTCAAGGTTTTGATAGTGTTCTGTTAGTGACAGAAATGCACGTTTTGTTCCTAGGTTTAAGAGAGAGAAAAAAAAAGAAGAAAAAAAAACACATGCTTGGGTAACTGTCCGAGTGTTTACAAAAACTGACGTACGCTTTGTAGCCAGGGGTTCTCTATTGCTTCTGTGGAAAACAGCGAATTATCTTCTTCTTCTTCTGCGTTCATCCGGAGTGTTTTTTTGTTGTGTTTTTTTTTTTCAAATGTGATTGCGGTGTGTCCGGTTAGGCACCCTTGGGCCGAAACCCTTAGGCCAACACATCCGACTTTAGCGTGCATTTTTGACCAGATTGCATTCCTTGGAGACTCTCACTTTTGTGGTGCCGTCCACATCCCAGCTGGTCAAGTTAGAACGGTCGAATACTTCACGATCAGCCCTCAGTGGAAGGCAGGGACAGTCCATGGGCATTATCCGCCATCCAAGGGAGGCTTCCATAGTTGCAGAGCCGACACATAGCGCTCTGGTGCTGGGCTCACCGAGGGAATCGCCACGTCCTGCTCATGGCTGCTTTAATTCCTCACTTCAATGTATTGGGCCTTTCGTTCGCTACGGGCCGCTCTCCGCACAAACCAGGGACGGTCGGACTGCAGACGGTATCCACTCAGCGAGTTTTCGATTCGGACATGTGCTAGTCGCTGTGCCCAGAAAACGAAATAGTTAGAGCTGTTCCGGGCACAGCGGACATTCGGAAAACTAACTAATCAGAGCTGTTCCGAACATGAAGGGCATTCGGAAGACTAGATAGTCAGAGCTGTTCCAAGCACGAGGGACATTCGGAAAACTAGCTAGTCAGAGCTTTTCCGGACATTCGGAAAACTAGCTAGTCAGAGCTGTTCCAGACACGATCGACATTTCACTCGGACGTAATTGCGTAGTGTCAGTTTTTATTTGCCACCCGTAGGCCGGTACACCCGACTTTGGCGGGCATTTTTAATGAGGTTAGCCTTCCTCGGGTTTCGAAGGCACGTTAGACTCTTACTGTTGTGGTGTCGCCCACAACTCAGCTGGTCAAGGTAGAACGGTCAAAGACATCACGTTCGGCCCTACTTAGGGAATGTAGGGGCAACCCATGGGCATTCCCCGCATTCCAAGGAGGCTTCCATAATTGAAGAGCCGGCACATATTGCTCTGAGACTGGGCTCACCCGAGTAATCGCCATATCATGTCCGTGGCTGCTTTAATTCCTCACTTCCATACTATTAGGCGTTTAGTTAGCCACTGGCCGCTCACCGCACAAACCAGGGACGGACAGTCTGCGGGCGACATCCACTTAGCAAGCTTTCGTTTCGGGCTTCCACGTAATGAATTCGCTAGCCAAGCGTTCCATTCCGTGTTAATGAGACTTTTCCACCTTTGACTACACTCAACTCTATGAGTATAGATATAGACATTCTTCGTAACCATTTCGTGCGACTATGGCGCTTTTTCTACCTTTTCTACTCGCTCACGAGGTAGGCTACATGTGCTGCCGGCTCAGCACCTTACCTCCATGCATCAGTGAGCGAGTAACGGCGAGGCCCTCTCATCCTGGGATGCCTCATATCCTCCAGCTGAGAGCCTTCGAGTAATTATCTGAACTAAGCATGTAGCGTGCTCAGCATCTCACCTCCGTTTTGCAGTAGGTGAGTATCGGCCTGGCTGTCACGTCCAAGAGTTAATGACTTAGAGGCGTTCAGCCATATCCCTTGCCTTAGAGTATGTGTCCTGGCCGAGAGTTAGCGGCATCGTGCGCCTGAATTAAACATCGGCTGCTATCCTCAGTCTACATGCAGAGCAGCAGGTTGTGTCTCGCTTAGTCTGGCCCCTACCCTAAGAGCTGTCCGACATGTAGTTGTGCTTCCGTCGGCATAGCTCTTGGCTCTTGGGGTCACTGGGACACGCAATCCCCCCCCCCCCCCTCCCCCACCGCGACAAGGTGGAGACATCGGGGGAAGGGAATTATTATACCCTTGTGATACCGTAGTCGCCCTACATACGGGCATCGCACCGGATGACACCGAGACGACAGTCTTTGCAGTTGTGCAGTACTTCAGCAGACGTGTACTATATTGTAAGATAAACTATCTCAGTAGCTAGTTATAACATTAATAACAACGTGTGTGAGCCTAGCTTACATGTATGCCTACAGCAGCACGCGCGCGCGTGTATGTAACGGGTCGGGCCATGAGCCTTGTGGTTAGGGAAAACATCGTCTCCCCCTGCCAGTCCATCCAGCATAATTTCTCTTGTCTGCCCTTGCCTCTCATACCGCTGGTTTTCCGGCGTCTCTCTTCTCATTACATGACAACATAACTTTTTGTCGTCTTCTTATATTTGTATATGACAACTATCCGATAGCAGACCGGGTGCAAATATTTCAGACAATTCCCAAGGCACGCCAATATTTGGTTAAGAAGTTAAGGAAGTGCTACATTAGACATAGACAGTCACAATTGTTGTTTTTTTTGGCCACGTTATAAAAAATAAATTTGAGAACTTAGTGACAACTAAGAAGATCGAGAGGAAGAGAACAAGGGCAGGGCAAAGAAAGGTTTACATGGATAGCTTGGCCACGTGGCATGGTCGAGACAAGAACACTGAGCTGATCCACGACTCTAGTAATCACGTGAGATGGCGACACATTACCGCCACGCATATCGGGATGGCACATGATGATGACATTATACGATGCAAGGAAAGGTACCAAGACCAGACAACATCACATTAGAGAAAATGGATTCCACCCTTCAAAATAATAGTACATTTTGTAATTGACATCTAAATTAATGGGTACGTTCGTAATGACCTAAATAAATCCATATTTATAGCTATGCCTAAGAAACCATTTGTTTTAGAAAAATCACCACCATCACATTTTTATGAGTCATACGGCAAAGATATTGGGGCAAGGTCACAAACAATGCCTTATGCATTATCAGAATATCAGAACAAACCATAAAGTAATAACAGATCTGCAGTTATGCCTCATAGACCACACAACCGCATTAGACGGAGTGAAGTCTGAAGTAATAATTAAGCTGCTGAAGCAGTGGTTCTCAACCGGTGGGGAATGCCTCCTCGGGGGGGGGGGGGATTTTATGGCTTCTAAGTGGGGAGGGGATTAAGATTATTTCAAGATCGCATTAATACAAGAACCAGTTTCTTGATATTGTTTTTCCCTCTAAATTTTACGGTTCTGTACTTCTCGCCCTAATGAAATTCGTTTTATAACGTAAGTAGACCCGCAAATCATGTTTTATGTAGATGTATAGACTTGTTCTAGTATGTGTTATTAAATTTAGCTTCCATTTTTATGTATACTGTGTAAGAGTGGGGGGGGGGGGGGATTTATAGAGAGGAAATTCGAAAGGCCCCCCATTTTACGGGGGAATTACGTTCTGAACATATGGTAAAGGGGGACATGGGCCAAAAAAGGTTGAGAACCACTGTGCTAGAGCAAGTAAACTTGATGGCAAAGATTATTTAACATATGTTGGTAGCAAACAGCGGCAATAAGAATTCATCAACTTCCACTAGTAGGCGTCATGGGGAGGAATATTTAACATTCCAGTGTCTGATGGGTCACATTGTACAGTGTGATTGTACAACTCTTTGATATTGTCAATCTTCTCGGACGCCCTCTGTGCGAGCAACAAGACAAGTCATCTGAACAAGTCAAGAAGCCTGATACGGGGGGAAATGGCACGTGACAAGAACACCAAAAGACACGCGGCATCCAAGATGTGCAGCGTGGGAGCCGACAAGAAGACGAGCGGAGAGAATCTACCTGCGAGCTGCAGCAGACAAGAACCTCAAGCAACCTCTAACAAAGCTACCACGAGGAAGGACGACGACAACCCACCACAAACAAGAGCCAAACTTACTTGAAATGCAGAGAGAGGAGAAAGTCACCCGACAAACAAGTTGGTTGTCAAGCGTATCCAAGTGGACTATCAGATGAAGAAATCCTGAATCAGCTACGAGAAGAGAATCTCCACATCGATTCTTGAAGGCGGAGCGGCTCCTCACCTACTCCAAGAAACCTACAACCTTGGCGGTGGTGACGACAGAGGGCAGCGAGATGCCGACCACAGTATCAACAAGAAAATACAACAGCCAGCGAGAATGATCCCAAGAGTCAAACAATGTTCAAGATGCCAGAGGGCCGGCCACAGCAGAGGAGCATGTCGCAGTAAGACGGAAATCTGCCGGTAGTGCGCCGATCACCACGCCTTCAAGGAGTGTCCGCTGGCCAAGCTGGACACGGACTTCCGAGCACCCAACAACAAAATAAAGTGCGCCAACTGCGTGGGCAAGCATGGAGCAAGATACTTGGGCTGTCCGTACCTTCAAAGACACAGCGACGTCTTAAAGTTCGCAATCACCACAAAGATTCCATATAAGGACGCAGCGCGGAGGTGCGAGACAGCCACATGCATCTCACAAGCGGAAAAAGCTCAACTGCAAGACCAGATAGATGAGCTAAAGAAGCAAATCAAGCTGCTTCAAACACCGGAACCGACTAACGACAATGAAAAGCTGCTTGCTGAAATAAAGAAGATCCAGCAAAACATCAAGCAAGAAGTGGAACATATGGCACTGATAAAGAAGGAGAACGAAGAAATCCTACAAACCATTAAATCAGAGCGAGCACTGCAAAAAGCTGAAATGGAACTTTTCCGAAACAAACCAACAGAAACCATACAAAAAATCACAGAGAAACCGCAAGATGAAAATGAAGAGATCGATCCTGAATCACAAGCTAAAGCCAGCAGCCCAACCACGACGCCCGAGACATTCAAGGGGAAACCAATATGCCGCCAGACATCTGAAGAAAACCGAGATGAGCACCCTGATAACGGAGTGGAGATGCCCCGGGGACCTGGGGACCTACCTTGGAGGAGTGCCTAGAATCGGCAAGGATCCAGGCAATAAGCGAGGAACTCGCGCACAAGGAATTCAGATTTCGCTGGGAAGAAAAAGAAAAGATGAAGCCCAAGAAACTCAGGGGAAACCGATAATATACCAAGATACATAATTTGACTGTGAGACCGTATTCAAGTACTATATAGATGACGGAGAGATCATCCCGTGGCTGTCCACGGAGGAAGAATGCGAAAGGAAACAAACTCTTTATCGAAAATGAAAACAGGCGCAATGAGGAAAATGACAACATAGAAAATCTTCTACGGACAATACACAAAAAAGGAGGCAAAAGACCAAATAAAAAGTGCTTATAAGGACTGCACCCAGACGAGCCAGGAGCCTTCACCAACCACCACTAAAGAAACCTCAAGAGGAGACGGGCGCAAAGGATAGCAGCCGACCAAACCCCCAGCTGACGTTACAGATACAAACGCTTACATAACCAGTCCGATGTAGGACTTACTCGTAAGAGCACACAAGACAAGAAACAGGGTAAAAATACCCACAAAAACCACGGATCTCAACAATAACCAAAGCTGAGGAGGCAGGTTTAACGAGACCGAATTTGGAATTTTTTGTTTTCAGAATTGGAATTGGACGCCCTCTTGCTCTCTTATCATATCATCTTCGGTATAGCGCCAGTGCTGGTAACTATTGGTGTTGCATTCAAACGTGATGGCCGAACCATTTCACCTACTGTCTTTCATTATATGTGGCATAATGTGTTCCACTGTCTGATAACATCATTTCTTATTCGGTCTCGGAGGGTTGACAGCTTTCTCAAGCATCTCATCCCACAGGTGTTTACATTGCGTAGGTTAGTTAGTTAGTCGACAGATCATCCTCATTGCACATCGAACCATTCAGTCCATAAGTGCTCGGATCCCCTCCTCAGCAAATCCTGCAGCGTGTAGCGGCTCACGACACCAGTTCTGTGTTGGCTTCCTGCGTAGTGTTCTTGTTTGGCCACCCCTCTTTTAATTTGCAGTTCTCGTAGTCTGACCATGGTTGTAGATTCACAGTCATCGCTTGGTTCTCGCAACAGTCTTACTTCTCGTAGAGCATTCAGAATGTCAGCCTGGTCCATGGCACTTCCGCCCTCCACAGTAGCCTTACCTGCGAGCTTGTCAGCCACTCATTTCCTTGTACTCCCGCATGCCCTGACACGAAGATGAAACTAATCTTTGCCAGCCGAGACCGCTCCAGAGACAGCACCTGAATTCTATCCTCTTGAGCATGCTCATTGAGTCGCTAAGGAAACATGCCCTAGTGAATGTCTGTGTCTCGAGCCATGTTATTGCTTTACTTACTGCCATGTCTTCCATAGTCAGGCTACTTGTGGTCTCAGCAAAAGCACCAGAGTCCTCCTTCACAATTCTCCCTCCGGCCTGCGCCGTAAAAGCCCATGAGTTTCTCACATGTCGGACGATCTGTGTATATGACAGCATCACCGTCTAACGAATTCTCGTATGTGTGAATTGAATAATTTCCACTCTTCACATTAGTAGCATAGGATTGGTGTGAATGTACTGTTTATTATCTCTTGTTTTACGAACATATGTATATTTGGATGTTTCAGTATCAGTGGCAATTGATAAATAAGCGCATTTACTTTTTGACATCGATTTCGGTTTCTGTGTCTATTCTGCCATCCTCTGTGATCATACATGTTAAATATCTAAATTCTTAACATTGCTTCAGATGTTTACTGTTTATATGTGTATTTAGTGGATCAGATCTACTAACTTGCATTACTTCCATTTTGGTTGTATTTATGTTCATATTGTATTTTCTGCACGTTGAACTCAGTATCTCTCATCTCATCTCATCTCATCATGTTCCTCTTGTACCTTGCGGTGTCGAGGTGAAGTATAAACTTCGTGAGAGTGCCCGGTTATGGGCTTCATATATCGACATTCCCATGGATTCTGCTATTCCCTCCATCCAACGTTTACGTGGTGGGCCTCTTCCTCTGTTTCCATCTGGTCTGTACATCATTGCTTGTTGTGGCATGCTGTTGACTGGTAAACTACTTGCATGGCCAAACCATTTGACTTGCTGCTTTCTAATAAAATCTAGTGCTGCTTTAACCCCCACTTTAGTCCTGATTTCTTCATTTCTGATCTTATCTCTTCTTGATACGTTGAGTATTCTTCTCAGGAACCTCATTTCTGTTGTTGTGATTTTTCTTTTCTCTTTTTCTGTCACCGTCCAGGTTTGGCATTGTTAGCACAGAGTTGGTAGGAAGATTCTGTTGTAAAGTGCTTTCTTAGTAGTTATTGATACATGTTTGTTCTTTAGTATTGGTGCCATTTGTCCAATGAGTTGATTTGCCTTATTGCACCTATTTTCGATCTCGTCTTCTGATCTGCCATTTGATGATATTATACTTCCTAGGTACTTGAAACTCTTTACTTGTATCAAGGGATGTTCATTTAGGTGAATTGTTGTTGTTTGTTCTTCTTTAGTTATAGTCATTACCTCTGTTTTGCTTGTGCTAATTTTCATGTTATGTTCCCTACGCATTTCGTTTAGACTATTCATGTGGTCTTGTAATTCAGCTTCTGATTTTGCTATTAGTGCTTGGTCGTCCACAAACAGGAGTTCTCTAATGGTTAGATTTGCAGATGGTTCTTCTTCTGTGTTCTCGTCATGCGGTATTCTTGCTGACTCTGCTTGGCTGGTTTCTTTACATATGTTGTCTATATATGTTATGAACAAGAGAGGGGACAGGACACAACCTTGTCGTACTCCAGATCTTATGGAGAAGGGTTCTGAGTGTCCTCCAGTTGCTCTCACTATGCATTCACTGTTGTTGTATAAATTTCTACATAGGTTTGTTAGATGTGTACTCACTCCATATTGTTTAAGGATTTCCCACAGCTTGTTTCTATCTACCCTATCGAATGCCTTTTCTTGGTCGACAAAGGCTAAGTAGAGTGTTTCATTGAATTCGATTGATTTTTCTATAAGTTGTCTAAGAGCAAAAATGGCATCTGTGCATCCTTTGTTTTTCCTAAATCCAAGTTGCGTTTCGCTTAGCTGGGGTTCTAAAGTAGTTCGTAATCTTTTTTCAAGAATTTTGCAAAATATTTTCCCAGTATTACTCAACAGTGAAATGCCTCTGTATTGTGTGCAGTCTCTTTTGCTGCCTTTGTTTTTCCAAATTGGGATAATTATGGCGTTTCCCCAGTCTCGTGGTGTCTGTTGTTCTGCCCAAACATGGTTGAATAGTCTATGTAGCCAAGCTGTTCCTACTTCTCTTGCTGCTTTAATTAGTTCATTTGGTATTTCATCCTGTCCCGGTGATTTGTTCAATGGGGCTAATCTTATGGCTTCTATAATTTCTTCTTTTAGTATGTCTGGTTCTAGTTCTTCTGTGTAGGTCTCTTAAATTCCTGTGACATCTGATGGGATGTTGAGAAGTTGTTCGAAATATTGCTTCCAACTTATTAGGATCTATTTTTGTTCACTTATTGGTTCTCCATTTTCGCTGTTAATTATTTCAGTTGGGTTAAAGGGTTCTCCTCTGGTTGGCATTGCACTTATCAGTATATTAATATTATTTCTTAATCTGTCCACGTCGCTGTAAACAAGAATTGATCTTCTGCAATTAAAAGTCATTTTGTGTGTGTGTCGGTGGGTGTATTTTTTCGCCTAGTGTAAAGAGTTCGAAATTGTCTGAACCTTTCTGTCAAAGCTTGCTTCTTTGGATATTCTGTCTATTTAGAAGTTAAATAGCGGGGGAACAGGACACACTCTACCTCACGCCTGTAATGACCGCGAACGTATCTGAAATACATTATTGTGAGCTTACTGTACTTTGTAATACATCCTTATGATGTTTTCTAGTAATTATCCTTGTATCCGATATTTTTCAAGGATGAAGTGTCAACTGACATAATTCATGGGGAAAAGAGCAAGGGGAATGCAGATAAATAAATGCATGGATCATCTTGCCAGGTGACATTATTGGGGCTAAACACGGACATGATCCTAGACTGGTGATCACATGAGATGGCAAACCGTGACCTCTTACGCTGATCAATATGGCACATGTTGATGATGATTAATTTGGAGAAAGTATGGACATCCAATTACACGTACTTTGAAGCATGGATAGCATCAGATTGGAGATGTATCACAGAAATAAAAAATAGAATGAGACAATCAAAATCTCCATTTGGTTAAAGACGAACATTCTTGATATTGAAAGTTAGATAAAGAATTATTGCATGCCACATGGAGCCAATTTTAACACATGACTTTGAAACCTGCAAACTTAACACATAAGCAATAAGAACTCTCTTTTTCGCAGAAATGTAGTTTTACACAATTCTGAACAGACCTGGGACAGCCAAACCGAGCCAGTGTTTTAAAAGAGGCCGGATGCTGAGAGATGCCGTCTCTGTGGCGATGGAGTTACGGAGGCAATTCGTAATCACGCATACCGCGTTCGAAAATTGCTGCGGGCGATTTGGCAGCAGACCGCTTTACGTTGGTTTTCATACGGTGGTATGAGTGCTGGTCGTTCAGAAAGCAATAGCGAACTTTTTTTTTTTTTAGCATATCCTTTTACAGGACTTAGCTGTCAACATCAGCATCTTTCAGCTGTATGTTGATCTCTTGGCAAGATTACGCTCAGTAGTTTGCCATTGCTTTCTGAGCGGCCGGCTCAGTATCCCGCAAGTCACGAGCGGGGGTCGAACCGCCTCAGCTCTCGCTCCGCTACGAGACTCTGCGTGATAAATGGGATTACAGAGAGAAAGTGTTGTAACCCCACAGCCAGAGAGACCGGCAATAGCGAACTACTGAATGTAAATTTGGCAAGAAATCACACAGTCAAAAAATGCTGGGGTTGACTGAGACGTCATGTAAAGGATATGAAACTAAAACAGTAGAGAGGGGAAGATACTGAGACAACTTTACACAGATATCAGAAAGAATAAGTCGTCACATGTTTGGTCACACAAGAAGAGAAAAACTGGACAGATGTATGCAGAGAGAGAGAGAGAGAGAGAGAGGGGGGGGGGGGGGGTGAAAGTCTTTTATGACTTGGAAAAATATCAGCACACGAATTGATTGATACATTTTGTTGGAGACCTCGTGGCGTGAACACGACCACCCACGCCAGTCGTCGGGAACGCACCCGATGATGATAACAATGGGTTATGATATATGAGTATTGTTAGTAAATACTGTTATATGAGTATTGTCAGGCAAGTCAATACTCATATCTGTTGAAATGTACAGTTTGCGCGCTGTAAACTTCCACCAGGGTGGCGTTTTCTGTGCTTCTCAGTGGCGTGTCGCTGGTGTCTGCATTAATACACAGGCGCCCGTGTAGCCAGCGGGCCAGTTAACAGCTAGCGACATATGTGAAGTCAGAATGAACTTATGCTAACTAGCGCTTGTCTGTCACGCTGTCGCCTCCAAAATGTATGAACGATTGTTTAGGAGGTCAGCAGTTGAACTGCAGAGACAAGTGACAGTGTCGCGGCCAGCCTCGTACATAACGCAACAGAAAATATCAGTTACTGTCAAGGGTTCATGTATATCGTGTAACTCCTGCAGTCAGTCTTACTTTAGATTTTCAGTGAAGTGTTGATTTCCACGTAACGTTTCAGTGTGCCGTACACTTGCTAATAGTAATAGATTGATTACTTATGGTTAAATTCTAGAACGTGTTTGCTTTATTCTGTCATATCGACAATGGAAGTGTTTATTCCTTGGACAAGTGGCGGTATGGTAATCATATGTTGTCTGTAACATATTAAGAAAGCATACTTGTATTGTATGTCTTTTCATATGTGTATGTCTGTGTGTAAACATGACGAAACGTAAATTAATATACTGAGAACAGCAGGCTCGAGGGTAAGAGGAACATTCTTCACAAAGATACGACGACATGTACTCTTGTATTCTGGGGTAGCAAGCTAACACCTTGAATAAACTACACCATATAAGGACGAGAACGGCTTTATTTTACATGATACACCGACACTACACATAATTTGGTAATATATTAACATAAATAATCTAACAAGTGGAACAAGTTTTATAGTACTGGAATACTTTAATACAATACACAGCTAGAATATAGCAGGGGTGCAGTTTTGGGGATTGTAAAAGCCAATCTTATAATACGGGATATTTTGACACAACAACAGAATAAGGCGTGTCATAGCGGCAGCGGATTCCGTGAGCTATGCAGTCAGTATGATGAATGATCTGTTCGCTAGACACACATCCACAAGAAGCTTTGTAGATATTAGACACACGTAGACTAAAGAAACCGTTGTGGTTATAGTCCTGTAGTTATACAGACCAATTGGCAAGTCCAAACGAGATATAGACCAATTGGCAAGTCCAAACGTCATATAGACCAATTGGCAAGTCCAAACGACATATAGACCAATGGGTGTTGTGATCAGTATAGTATCATGCCGGCCGCTTGTACTGCCCTAAACATTTCCCGCCTCCCCGGTTCAGCTGAGTCGACCTAGTTGTCCTGGTCAGTTTAAACAAATCACAGTTGGAAGGTGATTCTAACACATGACAAGCTATTTGGTAATATATCGTTATAAATAAATATGATTAAAAACCAAAGCTATACTGGAGCAGGATTGATCTCGTGCCACCTTCGGGGATTAAGAGTAAGGATTACGGCAACAGACTACGCAAAATTAAAACCGATGTAATCTAGTGATAACAGATTCCTTACACACAGGAATGGAGAGAGAGAGAGAGAGAGAGAGAGAGAGAGAGAGAGAGAGAGAGAGAGAGAGAGAGAGAGAGAGAGAGAGAGAGAGAGAGAGATTTTGATATATACACAATCGTATACGCGGAACAACCCGATAGTTTTGTTTTTATAAGGGATCCCCTTCATTGGGCACGAGTGTCGCCATCAGTTGTCCAGTCTCCTCCCGTACATCGGGCCGGCCAGTTCCTTTCCTCATAGTCGTCACACCAAAAACAATTGCGAGAAAATTATGAAAATTGTCTGATAGCCATATTTTATTTGGCTGGATCGAATCCCGGGCCATACTGGTCAGAAAAAATAATCTCGCCTCTGCTAGGGATTGATCCTGGGCCGTTGTCTTATAGGCCAGCGCACTAACCATTAAACCCGCGGCATTATATGAATATGCTATATACGGTTTGAAATGTTGCTGTTATGTAGCCGAGGGCGGGGTTGGGGGTGAACGCCCAATCTTGCATAAATACCCCAATGGCTTGTGCATTCATCACCACTGCAGCAAAAGTCCAACTCCTGGCCTCGTGGCGGACCTGTTTTAATTAACAGGAGAAGGGGCGGCGGCGAGTCACTGGCGCCGAGAAATAACCAGAACGCTATAGATGTGTATGCACGTAAATGCATGCGCAGACACGTATGTGCGTGCCTACCCACCTAAACTTGAGTAGGACCAAAGTCTGCTCTAGCAAAGGAAATGTGCTGAAGACGGAAGCAACCAGCCAGGAGGCGCATCACAGAAATCAGGATCCCATTCAATAACGCCATGAAATATGTCGACTACTGCTAAATGTTAAGGTGCTCGCCCTGCTTTGGACCCCCGGGCAGATGCAGTGCCGGGCCCTATGCCTCGAAAGGTTCCAACCAAAACTACTGGAGGTCATTCTGTGGAGTCAGGGGACCTGAGAATAGAGCGTCTGGCCATACCAAACACAAGACTAAAAATAATGCACTGGAATGCGGAGGGAGTTAGCAACAACAAAATTAGAACTAGAAAACATCTTGAACCAAGAAAAAGTAAGCGTATGTTACTTGCAAGAAACTCACCTCAACGAAAATATAGCCTTCAAAATCAGAGGCTACCAGTGTTACCAATCTGACCAAAAGGACAGACGAAAGGTGGGATACTGACCCTTGTAAAAAAATAGCATCATTGCTTCCCAAATTGAAGTTTACATGGAAGGGGCTGAGTGTCAGACACTTAAACTTAAGACAGGCAATACATACCTTCATCTGATAAATTACTACTGTCCAAGTGACCGCCCACGGGCACTGGACACATTACCATTAAAATTTAAAAAAAATGATTGTGTGTGACGACGTCAACAGCCACTCGCAGAGCTGGGGTTATGATCACATGGACCAGAGAGGAGAGAAACTAGAAGACTGGCAGGATGAGAATAGATTCACCTTGATTAACAAGCCGTCCGACCCACATACTTTCTACTCGAGATCATTGCACACTACAACTACACCTGACCTGGCTTTTCATTCACCAGACCTGGAGTGGAACATTACACATTACACGAATTGTTGGGAAACAACTTGGTGGCAGTAACCACCGGCCAGTCTTTCTAACTGTAGAAAATGAGCTTGTAAGTGATAGCAGCACCCTTCGAGGTGGAACTACAAGAAAGCAGACTGGGCAATGTAGAAGCATCACACCTGAGAAAGACATAAATTAAGTAGTTGAAAAGTTTGGGAAATGCACGAGAAATAGTACTCAGAGGAGCCCGTAAACATTATAAACCCTACCGGAGTAGTGAACTGGAACAGTTGCATAATGATGTGGAAGTGTGTAGAAAGCAAGCAGAGGCCAAACCCAGCCAAAATCACCACATTACATACCAGCACGCAAAAGCCAAATTGCAAAGGGCCAAGTTGCAGGCTAGACTGCAAAGCTGGCAGGAGAAAACAGTCACTGAACTTTGAAAGAGACACAAGGAAGTTGTGGAAACTTATAAAGCAACTTAACGATGAGGGCACAGGGAGAAACTCAAAGATTGCACTACATAAAGACGGAAACATCTTAACAGGAAAGCAAGCAAGCTGACCATTTTGCGGACTCATTCGCACAAGATAATAATATCGAAATTTGTCCAGAGAAACAAGAGATTCAAGAGAAATGGCATCATACAGGAAATAATGAAACAGTACATGAGGTTCTGGAGGCACCTATCACAATCAGCGAACTGGAGCTAGCCATATCAAAACTGAAAATGAGAAAGTCACCAGGAGCTGATGGTATCTCCAATGAAATTATCAGGAACCTAGGAACAGAGGCCAAAACAAAGCTGTTGCAGATCTTCAATAACAGCTGGACCTTAGGCAGTGTTCCACAAGCCTGGAGAGAAGCAATCATGATACCCCTCTTAAAATCAGGGAAAGATAGTTCCATTGCCTCTAGCTACAGACCAATTAGACTCACCAGCTGTCTCTGCAAAACACTGGAGCGCATCTTCAATCACAGACTGCAGTGGTACATTGAAAGTAAAAACATCCTTGTGCCACAGCAGGCTGGCTTTAGACCAGTGTTTCCCAACGTGGGGCCCACGCCCCACAGGGGGGCAATTCGATTGTTAAGGGGGGCAATTCGAAAATGGAAGAAATCGGCTGGATATAACAAAACGGGGAGACTTGAGACTGAAGTTAACTAAATTGGAACCTGACATAAAATCTCTTTGCAGCAAGCATCAAGCGCAAGAATCTTACTCAATTTAAATAATTACTAATAATTAAAATAAAAATCTTTCATTAAAATTATTTTGTACTTGAATTTCAGTTCTCCATTATGTTTTGAAAATGTACTTACTGTGTTTGCTCAATAATTTCCTAGTTATTTCTTCCTAAAACCTATCGGTCCTATGGCTTGGATCGGGTGCATTTACTGCTCTCCCCCCAGTAGTGCGCCTGGTATGGTCAGTGGCAGGAATGATCAAATAAAAACCCATCACATATCTTCACCTTAGATGTGCGTCTGGTGGACCACTGTGGGCAATAGCTCACAGTGATATTAAGGGTCCACATAAAAAAGGGGGAGGCGGGGGAACCAGTTTATCTGGGGTAACCGACCGCCAAAAAAAAAAAAAATTCACCCGACACACAGGGGTGCGGGACCTGGGGGGGGGGGGGGGGAGAGGGCGGGTCTGGCCCTTTGGGAACCGTGAGCCCTTCTAATAATAATAAAAAATTCAAGTTTCTTTAGTGAACATTTCAATTTTTTTTATATAAAAAATTATGCATATAAGGGGGGGGGGGGGGTGCATAAGAATTTTAGAAAGACTTAGGTGGGGCATAGCACAAAAAATTTTGGGAAACACTGCTTTAGACAGTGCTACTCTACGGAAGATCAGACAACCTACCTCTCTTAAGAAATTGAGGATGCATTCAAAGAGAAGGAGCTGGTGCTTGCTGCATGGATTGATCTGAAGAAAGCCTTTGACAAAGTCTGGAAAGAACGTCTGATGCAGAAACTGAGAAACTATAAAGTCAATGGAAGAATGTACAAATGGACGAAAGCATACTTGCACACCAGAAGAGCCCGTTTACAGATAGACGGACTCAATAAGAGTAATAATGTACTACTGTGTCACGGTGTTCCCCAGGGCGGAGTCTTGTCTCCCACATTTTTTTCTAATTTTCATCAGTGATTTTGTTGCTAATCTACCGCATGGAATTAAAGCGGCAATGTACGCTGATGACCTGGTTCTATGGAGCACAAATGAACATGCATCAGTGGCCACCCGATCGCTACAGAGAGCTGTAGATGCATTTGTTGCATAGGCAAATAGATGGTGTGTCAGCATAAACACTGAGAGAAGATAAAGAACCAACATACCTTGGAGTAACATTTGATGGCAGGCTGACATGGAGAAAGCACATCAACAAAGCAGTAGCAAAAGCCAGAAAGAAGGAAAATAGCCATCCTGAGAAAACTAAGTGGAACCACATGGGGAGCCAGTGGGAAAATACTTAGGAAAGTTTATCAACAGAGCATACGACCACACCTGGAATACGGGTCAACTGCGTAGTGTTCAGCATCAAAAACCACACTACAAGAGCTGGACAAGGTACAAAATCAAGCACTTAGAGTCACCACAGGAGGGGTGAGATCAACCACTATAGTGGAGATGGAGAATATGGGAAGGACACAAGCAATGGGAGAGCACAGAGATATGAAAACGCTAATACAAGCAGAAAAGTTCCTCAGCTTGCCAGGCCACCCTATGAAGAACAGATTTGAAAACTTAGCTATAGGGCGGTTGAAAAAAAAGCAGTTATATCCACCAGGCCAAACGACTCTGCAATGAAACCACCGATCTGCCCACAGTTGGTATCCCCCTGAAAACTATTCCAGAGCGAACTCCATGTAAAGATGAACATATACTGTCACTACAAATCCAGACAAAAGTGAGAGGAATATTTGACAAGGAAGAACAGAACAGTGTACAGCGCAGAACAGCCACTCTCAGCTTCCTTGATGAAGAATACCCACAGGATCTCTGGATCCTAGTCTACACAGATGGGTCAGCACAAAGTGCTGTTCGAAATGGAGGGGCGGGAGTGTAAATAGAATACCCAAATAATACTAAGGACACGGCCAGAGTACCAACAGGAAAGTACTGCCATAACTATGATGCTGAAATTAAGGCAATCAAGATAGCAATAGAGAAATTACTAAATACCAGCCATGGTACTCAACCTGTGGTGATATTGACAGATGCAAAATCAGTACTCGAGGCTGGGAAATTGCCAGTACTAAGGACACTACTTTCTGAACTTAGCAGTCAGCATAATGTCACCATACAGTGGATACCATCCCACTGTGGAATACCCGGAAACGACACAGCTGATCGATTGACTAAGGAAGGAGCAAAAGACGAACAATCTGATGTGCCCGTTACATACCACCAAAAGAAAAGAATGATCAAATCAGTCAGAAAGCCACCAAAACCTGCTCAAGATGACTACCACATTATGGACAGACCAGAACACGTCATTATTCTGCGCCCCAGAACAGGACACAATAGATTACGCAACCACGTGTATACAAAATTCAAGATTGGTGAATCAGCCATGTGCACATGTGGATTTGCGTCGCAGACTGCATAGCACATACTCCAAGACTGCCCAAATTACATGTCTAGGCAAACCTTCTGGCCTAGAGAGACAACAGTGGAAGATAAACACTGTGGACCGCTAGGTGAACTAAGAGACAACATTGCAGTAATAGACATATTTTAAGCGAACGAAAGAAGAAGAAGAATATGCTAAAGCCGTTTGTGGGTCGGTTGTCTAATTTAAAATGTCGCCGTGACAGCTACGTGTTCATAGACTTTCGACAGCTGGGGGGACCGAACGGGTCCCATTTTTCGCCATTATCTGAGAAGGCCAGACATCCGTTCCACTACCCAACAATCTGTGTGTGAGATTATAATATCATGGGGTTTCTTGTTTTGTAAAAATTCATAGTGCGTCAGTGTGATTTCTACATAAACAAGTAAACCAGAGCGGTAGAAACAAATAGAAAGAGACCAAACCATAAATAAAGTAAAGTTTGTAGACCTATACAAAGACATCAGATTAAGTTTAGTTTAGTCCACGGATCAACATCACGGCACACGGGTGTAACCCATAAGTGCTCCGTTCTACTCCTAAATCAAGCCTGAGTCCGAAGAATCTCAGCTCAGTGCACAAACTCCGTAGCACCGGCGAGGGTCCTGTAATACTTTGGGTAGATTTTTAACTCAAAATTTTGCCCGGGCAGCGCTGTTAGGCTACTCTTTTTCGATTTCCAACTGCCATGGGATATTTTACGTGCGCAACAATGCACACAGGTGTCCTATCTCATTACCCAGAGACCAGGAGATATTTTGTTACTAGAAGTCCATGTGAAAAAATCGCGCCCCTCACTGGGGCTTGAACTCGGGACCTCCAGCACTCGAGGTGGACACCATACCTTGAGACCAAGTGTTAAGGGTAACCAAAGAAATGGCAAGATCAACAGACAGCAGATTAAGTATCAGTGTAAACTCTATATGGAACACTGTGAAAAGAATGAATTATGCCTTAGTAAATGCATTACGAAAGCAGCTAAAGAAGCTTATTATGTTTGACGAAACAGTCATGTCGCTACATTAAAGCCTAGAAGTGCTTGGTCTCTCACCGCCGACAGCCGCAGGATGTATATGCTAATTGTTTCCTTTGCCAGCAGGTTAGATACACGACGGACACCATCATCAGTGGTTGCGCTGACGTCTATACACGATTCCCCACTTCAACAGCCACAGTGGAGAAGACTTACCAAGAGATATATCCCCAAGCGGTGATTTATAGCACAGACTTTATTCCCCATCTGTCCATCTTCCAGTGTTCCAGTGTTTGGTGCGTTTGAAGTTAGCATATCTCCCCGCCCGTTCCCCAATCACGCCACACTTTGCTGACTTTCCAAAGAGATCTTCCGCACGTGGTGATATGTGTTCCTGTTACTGCTACTGCTTATCCATTTTGCCCCTTGTTACATGTTCTATTGTGACCGCTCTTCCAATAATAGGCTTTTCTTGTGTTATACATGTCCTCCCTTCCTAACAAAAGTTCAATCATGTATCTCTTCGCAGTTGAGGTATTCCTTGTACACCCGAATATGATTCGCACCCTTCATTTTTCATCCAGTAATTTACGCGAAAGTCCGATATCTTGAGTATTCCTAGCCCATAGTCGATTACAGATAGACCATACACGACCAACAATCTCTCCTTGCATAGTAGCTCCATGTAGTTATAATATACTCCATCAGAAGTTGGCGCAGTGTACCCTCTTTCATATTCATATAGTGCATGCATAACATCACATGTTAGTTCCGGCTTGCATCATAATCGCAAATAACGGCATTTCTAATATCTGTCCTTACATCTTGTATGGTTTTTCTGTCTAGCTTCTCTGTCGGCACTAAATATTGATTAAGATGATCTCGTCCATTTTCTACCTTTGTGCGGGGGAAGTTTCCTTACTAGTGGAGACAGAGAAAACAATTATATTCAAAGCATGCATTAAAGGCAAATAATAACGAAAATGTATTGGTATATGATTGCGAAAAGATACACAAAGAAAATATGTAAGTGATGCTATAATCTCAAAAACTAGTGGCAAAAATATGGAGAAATAGTAGTACCAGATTTTAAAAAAAAAACATTTGCATGACAGAACTAATCTGTGTATATAGCGTCATTTAGCAACATAGTCTATACTTGCTTGACACATGTCATAGTTGTCTGTCAATAATTCCCCATATCTGCTCCGACACATTCATTTCATTGGCACCTTGCCGTCTTGACAGACGATAGTCTGTGCTTCAAAAAGGCATAATAACTTTTACCCATGGCGGTAGCGAATGTGACTGATAAGGCCAATTTGCGCTATAAATGTTCGTTCACAGTGGATGCATGTGAACACGTGGTCATTTCCACCACCATGCACCATCTTCGTCTCACACGCTCGGTGTGTAACTTATCTGCAATAATTTTCTCCTTTGTCTTTATTCCATTTTTGATGTTTGCCTTCCATGCATCACGTTCAGCGGCGACTTGCTCCCAGTGTGCATTATCAATGCCTCAGACACAAGGAGAGTATTTAATTATTCAGTCAGCAGTGCCTTATGTTGGCCTTGTTTATGATTCAGTCACATGCCTAGAGGCGATCGGGTATATGGTTGCAGCCCCATAATGAGACAACTCGACACTCGGCGGGTGCTGGTATCAATATCACACGGTCACCAGTTCTTCCCGGGATATGTCCTTGTAGCCATTTTAGGCCAGATCGACTGGAGACCAGGTCGATTAAACAAAATCTACATCGATGAGAATTCGAACGCATGACCACCGAGCAGACAAGCGAGCTAGCCAGTGCACTACTGCGGCCACCTAAGTTGGCGTTACTGGGTGGTGATTTCTTCCTCGTTTATTTTGTGTTTAAAAGGGGGGGGGGGGGAGGTGTGACACAACGCAAAAGATGACAGAGATAGGGGTGCTGAGCGCACGGGTCACACCGTTCATGTCCTCATCGCTGATTTCTTCTAACGCGTTAAAAGTTGTCCGATGGCAGATACTGCCGCTGGGGTGTAAAGTGCTCTCCCTAACTATTCTAGGCCACCACATGTGATATGGGGTATGAAGTGCTCTGCCTAACATGTTCTAGGCCACCACATACGATGTGTGTTGTGAAGTGCTCTGCCTAACATATTCTAGGCCACCACATACGATGTGTGTTGTGAAGTGCTGGGCCTAACATTTTCTAGGCCACCACATACGATGTGTGTTGTGAAGTGCTGGGCCTAACATATTCTAGGCCACCACATACGATGTGTGTTGTGAAGTGCTGGACCTAACATATTCTTGGCCACCACATACGATGTGGGGCCTAACATCTTCTAGGCCACCACATGTGATGTGGGCTGTGAAGTGCTGGACCTAACATATTCTTGGCCACCACATACGATGTGGGGCCTAACATCTTCTAGGCCACCACATGTGATGTGGGCTGTGAAGTGCTGGACCTAACATATTCTTGGCCACCACATACGATGTGGGGCCTAACATCTTCTAGGCCACCACATGTGATGTGGGCTGTGAAGTGCTGGACCTAACATATTCTTGGCCACCACATACGATGTGGGGCCTAACATCTTCTAGGCCACCACATGTGATGTGGGCTGTGAAGTGCTGGACCTAACATATTCTAGGCCACCACATACGATGTGGGGTGTGAAGTGCTGGACCTAACATATTCTAGGCCACCACATACGATGTGGGGTGTGAAGTGCTCTGCCTAACATATTCTAGGCCACCACATACGATGTGGGGCCTAACATCTTCTAGGCCACCACATGTGATGTGGGCTGTGAAGTGCTGGACCTAACATATTCTAGGCCACCACATACGATGTGGGGTGTGAAGTGCTGGACCTAACATATTCTAGGCCACCACATACGATGTGGGGTGTGAAGTGTTGGGCCTAACATATTCTAGGCCACCACATACGATGTGGGCTGTGAAGTGTTGGGCCTAACATCTTCTAGGCCACCACATACGATGTGGGGTGTGAAGTGCTGGACCTAACATATTCTAGGCCACCACATACGATGTGGGGTGTGAAGTGCTGGACCTAACATCTTCTAGGCCACCACATACGATGTGGGGTGTGAAGTGCTGGACCTAACATATTCTAGGCCACCACATACGATGTGGGGTGTGAAGTGCTGGACCTAACATATTCTAGGCCACCACATGTGATGTGGGCTGTGAAGTGCTCTGCCTAACATCTTCTAGGCCACCACATGATGTGGGGTGGCTAGTTCTCTTCCCCGGCGCCTTGTCTTCTCTGACAATTCTGAAAATTGTCCAAATTTATTAGGCTGGATCGACCCCAGATTCATGCCGATTACAAACTGCCTATGCTAGGGTTTGAGCGTGGACAACTGTGTTGGCAGGCAAGCACACTAACCACTAAGCCACTGAGATGCTGCCTCTAATTTATCCCTGTCGTATATTTTGGGGACCATTGGTAAAACTACTGCAGCAGATAAATCAGGTTCGCGGTGACACCTGCACGTCACCCAGCCGGAGAAGAAGGATAACAAAAGGTCGAATGTTTGACAGTAAGGGTAGGGTAGTATACAAGTGTGCTTACCTTCAGAAACACTCACACAGGTGCTGACAGATAAGGGCCCTTTTCCACGCCTCATATAGGAATATTTCCATTCACTTATATGTTACAATGTGGTATTTCTTTCTTCTTGGAGACAGCCATGATTTCTGTTTTCTTACAATTCAATTACAAACCCAGTTTCTCACTGTGTATAATAACTGCATCCACCAAATGCTGTAGATTCTGCTCGTTGTCAGAAATCAATACTGTTTAGTCCGCTCATCTTATATTATTAAAGTTTTGTCCTTCAAATGCAACTCCTTTCATATCCTCTAAATTTCTTATAATATGTTCACTACAAAGGAAGACCAGATCTGGAGACATTACACATCCCTTTCCCACACCTATCCTAATAGGTTGGAATTGACTCACTTCATTATCAATTGTTTTGCAGCTGCTTGTTTCCAGAAGTTGTTCGTTATAAACTCTAAGATCTTTTCCATCCAATTGGAGGTCTGCCAGCATTTTCATCATGTCAGTATGTCTTATTCTATCGAAAGTTTTCATGCAATCATTGTATCAAAGATGAACGTCTTTATTGACTTCTATTGAACGCCCTATTATTTTTCTCAGCAAATACACAGTAGTTTTTGTACCTGTGCCTTCTACAAACCCACAATGTTCTTTGCCTATTTCTGGTTTTATTTACCTCCTAACCCTGTACTTGATAATCCTTAGTAAAATCTTTGTGATATGATTCATTATGCTGATTGTTCGATGTTGATCACATTCCAAGGCTCCTGATATTTTTGGAATTGCAATAAACAGTGATTTATGTAAGTCAATAGGAATACCACCAGTGTCATATATATTGTTTAGCCGTCTGGTAACTTGGACTATACTATACTATTCTAAGGCATTAATCATTTTGGTTGTGATGTTGTCTGGACACCCAGGGTCTTGCCAGTTTTTATTTGATTGAGAGCATGCTGAACTTCCATCTTCAGTATTGGTGGTCCTTCCATATTATAAGAAATATTTAACTGTTCATCACGTGAATCATATATTTTTTTTCATGACCCTTACCAAGTATTTAAAATCTTATCGTTCTCGACTATGATTTTTCCATCTTTTGTTTTCAGGCAGCCTGTTGATGTAGGTGTTCTTTTATTAGTAAGTTACTGAATTCTTTGGTGCATTAATTTGGTATTCATACTATTGTGTTGTTTTTCAGTTTCCAGCAAAGTTTTCTCAAGCATACTTCTTTACATAATGTTCTGATTTTTGTGTGAATCTCTTCATATTTGTCAGGATTATGTTTGTTGTGTCTTCTTGTTTCCATTAGCCGTAAAAAAATTCTTCTGTCGTCCATTTCTTACGACCTACTCTCTTTAATTTTGGGATGGTTGTTTCTGCAGCTAAACTGATTGAATTCTTCAACATTTCCCATTGATCATCCACTTCTTGAAATAGGATCTCAAGATCAGACAATATATCAAATCTGTTCTTTACTTCTGTGTTAAAATTGTCTTGTATTTCCTTGTCATTTTTCAATGTACACATATCAAATTTAGTGTTTCTTGATGTAAAGTTGACCTTCTTTAACTTTTCTTTTAATGTGCTTATAATCAATCTGTGATCACTGTAACAGTCTGCATTTGGAGTTGTTTTTTGTTTTTTTGGAGACTGTTAATGCATTTTAAAACCTTCTGCTAATCAGGATGTAATCAATCTGGTTTCTGGTCCTGCTGTCAGGACTCCTCCATGTCCATAATCTTCTTGGATGTTGCTTAAACCAGGAGTTTCTGACACTCAGTTCATGCTCTTTTGCCCATTCTACAAGTCTGTTTCCTCTCATTTCGTTCTCCCACCCCATGTTTACCTACTGTGCATCCACCCCCTTGTTTTCTTACCTTAGCATTAAAGTCTCCCATTATGATGTTTATTTTTGAATTTGTACATTTCTTCAAAACATTCTCCACATCATTATAATTCCTCTACACTGTCTTCACTGCTTTCTCCTATTGGAGTATACATTTGAATGGTGTTTATGTCGAAAGGTCTGCCGATTAACTTTACCAATAGAACCCTGTCTAACACTGCCCAATATCCCTTAACAGATTTTTAAGTTTCCATATCCAAGATAATTGCTAAACCTCTTTGCCGTTTCTCTCCTTCAGAATATATAATATTAAAATCCTCCCCTGTCTTAATCACTGTCCCTTTCCATCTCGTTTCACACATACCTAAAATATGTATATTGTCTCTTCCCATTTCCATCTTCGCTTAAAGTACAAACATTCCATGTTGCCAATTTCAGTGTTGCTTTTCTCCTTTTGTGACTTTCTGTGATTTCACGAATCATGACTAGGCATCTTTAAAGAAGATAGTTTGCCATTGCTTTCCTTCCTGGCAGTGACCATACTGGTCAGTGATCACAGCCATTGTCTCTTTAAAGAGATTCTCTGCCTACCGTCGCAAAACTTGAGACCATAACCAATCACTATCTGTTGGCTACCCTCATAATTTCATCCACCACCTGCCTTCCATGGTTTCTTATGAGCACATTCCGAAAACAGTTATGAAATATATCACGTCCTCCCCAGAAAAACACAACAGCGTCCTTCTAGGAAAAACGCAGCTCCTCCTTCACCAATTTACCTTATCATCATCATTCAGTACTTTGCCGGGTGGCCTTTCCACAAATTACGATCTTACCTGTATAAGTTATGATAATGTTGACACTGCATTTTGTGGCATGCATGCATCAGTTAGGAGGAACTTTATCGGAAAGTATTAATTGAGCTGTTATTTTATTGACAGTGCAAAGTTCACAATAAAGGATATGAATTTCTGTTATACACATACATAAGTTCACATTAAAGGATATGAATTTCTGTTGTTGTACACATACAGGTGGAGCCGCAGTGGCATAGTGGTTAGCGCGCTTGTCTGAACCATTGTCTGGGTTCAATTCACAGCAGAGGCAGGATTATTTTTTCAGACCCAGCCTCATAAAAAGGGGTACTGGACAATTTTCCGAAGGGAAAAAGAAAGGCCAGCTGGAAGCGAATTAACCACCCTAACCTCATATGTCGTGGCCGAGAATATGTGAAGGTCTAACACTTGGCCGACGCTGTGGCGAAGGGTTTGTGTTCGCGATTTGGAAGCAGGCTGCCTTGCGTTGATTTTCATACAATGGTATTAGTGCTGGTCGTTCAGAAAGCAATGGCACACTACTGAACATAAACTTGACAAAAAATCACAAATAGTAAAAAAAAATTATGGGGTTGATTGCGACGTGCCATGTGTCGCAGGACTGATGATACAGTAATCGGGAAGTAGAAAAGAATAGTGCACATTGAACGCACAAAAGCTGACTTGGTGATGGAAAGCGTCACAAAGAAACAGACGGGGACCAGGATGATGGAAAGAAGACACTGTTATGATCAGGACAAGATCTAGTGAGCGACAGAGAGGGACGGAGAAGATCAAGAAAAGGACGGCATAAAATTAAGATGAGAGACTAAATATTAGATGATAACATCTGGAAGACATAATGTGATGTGAGTAAATTAAGTAACAATTATTCTGTGAACTTTGAACACTGTAGGTACATGAGATAGGGCAAGTGACATGTTTATCCTAATTGTAGTCGTATTTAAGGTTAGCGTGAGCAGGTATGACGGAATGCGAGAGGGTTGCATCATGTTGATGACCTGCATGTCATACGATTCATGGGATACTGCCTGAAATAAATAGACCAGAAAATTGAGGCATTCTGTCAGCTTTCTATGTGACCAGTCTTACAGTTCTGTTGTTTGATTCACATTAAGTTATTTGGATAATTAAACCTAGATGAACAGAGCCAAACTTGCCAATGGAGAACAATAAAGATATAGAAGAATAGTATAGTTACTCCATGGCAGACGTACTTTAAAAGATATGTAACTAACTAATACTTGACCCACTAATGACAGCATCTGCTATCGGACTGCCCTATTTTGTTTTTACACATACTGAATGTGTAAATGTATAAGGGGCGTTCATTTGAAATCTGTCCGTGCTGCACCGCGCGTAATTGCGTACGTTGAACATGATCATGTCATAGTCATGTGATGACCAATGAATAAAAAAGCATGTGCTTATCATCCCATGATGCATGGGTTCTGTTTCTAACCGTTGAGAAAATGGCCGGGTTGATCCAAAATTCGTCCAAAGAGCGGTGATTCAGTTTCTTTCATTTGAAGGATGTCGGCCAGTGGACATTCATCGAAGAATGCAGGCAGCATACGGTAACAAATGTGTGTCAAATGCAACAGTGACAGACTGGGCATGAACGTTTCGGAAAGGACGTCAGTTCATGACAAATCTTTGATGGCCGGGTCAAGCGCATATTGTTGCAGCTGAAAAAACCATCGCCAAAGTTGATGCAGCAGTACAGATGAACCGTTGTTGAAGCATACGTTCGCTAGTGAAAGAATTTGATGTGTCACTTGGGACAATTCAAAAGGTCGTTCGTAAGAAACTGCAATATCGGAAGGTGTGTTCACAGTGGATACCACGAATGTTGACCGACCACCAAAAAGAGGAACGTATGGGATGGTGTTTGAATCACTTGCTGCGTTACAGAGTTGAGGGTGATACATTTCTCTTCCGCTTAGTGGCAGATATGAATCATGGTGTCACAACTTTGAGCTGAGCAGCAAAAGAGAGAGCATGCAATGGAAGCATGCTGGATCACCAAAACCCAAAAAATTCAAGTTACAGGTTTCCGCTGGTGCGCATTTTTTTTTACCATGAAGGGCTATTGTTGGCCAACTTAAAAAAGACCCGGTGTCAACATCAACTCTACCCACTACTGCAAACACTAGACAAGCTGCAAAAAGCCATCAAGAATAAACGACCCGGCATGCTTTCTCGCGGTGTGATTTTGTTGCACGATAATCCTCGTCCGCATGTCGTAAAAATTGTGCAGGAAGCATTAGTAGGGAAGAAGTGGGAAATTCTGCAACATCCATCCTATAGTCCTGATTTGTGACCATGTGATTTTCATTTGTTCAGACCTCTAAAAAAAGCTTTCAAGGATCAACGATTTCACACAGATGCAGACGTAGTGAACGCGGTAAACACTTGGTTCAGTGAGCAACTACAATCTTTTTGTTTTTGCGGACGGCATTCGCCGCCTACCTAAACAATGGGATGCCTACGGCGACTTCTTTTGACCAACCCATGGTGCATAATTAATTCAAAATGAATGCTTTGTTTAATTCTACCACACCTGTTAATGTTTCTTTCATGTTTTTGTAATAAAGCCATTGGAATGGGTTTCAAATGAACGTCCCTAATACTTATTGTGTTCAATATTTGGACGTTTATTGGCATCGCTCAGTCATACTTTCATACAGATGTTCTGTTGTCTTAGGGATGACGGACAAGATACAATGACGATTTTAACATCTCACACACTATCTGCCCTCATGATTCCAGCTATTCAATGTTCCCTGGCTTCATGTGTTTTTTGTTGTTTTTCCAATCTGTTGTATTGTTTAAGGTAATTAAATGTATTTAGTATTGATCTTATTTTGCCTTTAGTAACGAAATGGTACCGCGTTTCATATGCTAGGATGCCCTAGATTAAGCACTCTGTGTGGGCATTTCTCAGCTGAACATTGTTACTATCATTAGTGTATTCACACTAAGCATGTACTTCTTCCAGGGTATCCTTCAAGATGTACTCATTTATATAAGGACTGCTGACTTGGTGACCCAGTGGAAACAACAAAGCCAGTGAATGTGTGTGTTGTCTGGTGATGGGTGACCCTTATATACGAGTCCACATGCACGCTCTCACACCCACTCACACTGTTAGGTGTGCTGCTGGTAGATCAGTTCTTTAACACATATTTTTTGCAAAACGTTTAAAATGCCTTTGATAAAGCTTGTATTTGTGATTTCCATTGGCACCTTGCCGTCTTGACAGACGATAGTTTGTACTTTAAAAAGGCATAATAACTTTTACCTATGGCGGTAGCGAATGTGACTGATAAGGCCAATTTGCGCTGTAAATGTCCGTTCACAGTGGGTGCATGTGAACACATGGTCATTTCCACCATCATGCACCATCTTATACGCTCAGTGTGTGACTTATCTGCAATAATTTTCTCCTTTGTCTTTATTCCATTTCTGATGTTTGCCCTCCATGCAACACGTTCAGCGGCGACTTGCTCCCAGTGTGCATTATCAATGCCTGTATCAATCATGTCCCGCTTACACACATCTTTGTATCGTAGTAGAGGCCGACCCTGAGATCTTTTACCCATCTGTAATTCACCAAAAAAGATGTCCTTTGGTATTCTACCATCATCCATCCTCCTAAGATGTCCTATCCATCTAAGTCTACGAAGACTGAGCATGGAATAAACCGTCACACAACCTGATCTTTCCAATTCTTCAGTATTTGTGATTTTTATATTTGTGATATATATATATATATATATATATATATATATATATATATATATATATATATATATATATATATATATATATATATATATATATATATATATATATACACTGGTCTCCCTGGGCTAGGAGTTAAATCATTTTCTCCGTAATCTCATTTATCCACATAGGGTAACGCAGCATGCGAGAATTGGAAGCGGTTCTCGCCGCGTTGGTAACTTACGGGATAAGTGAGCCGGCCGCTCAGAAAGCAGTGGCAAACTACTGAGCGTAACCTTGCCAAGAAATCAACAATCAGCTGAAAGATGCTGGTTTTGACAGCGATCTCCTGTAAAGGATATATATATATATATATATATATATATATATATATATATATATATATATATATATATATATATATATATCACAACGTAGCATGTTGATTATTATAGCGACACTTTCTCTGTTTGACGTTGTTCATCACTTTTACTTGTTGAGTGTGGGTGATTCTTTAAGTTGTCTCTTGTATATTGACTGGGGCACTGTCTGTTTCTCGCACTTTTCCCACTTTAGCCACTTCCCTGTAAGCAAACAGACTTGTTTATTTATGTTTGTATGGCCTGGGATGGCTGCAGGGTTTCAGTGGTGTGATGTCATTTTGCCGACATTGGCTTATGTCAACACAGCCCAAGTGCTTTCTTTAGACATTTTGTTTTCTCCTAGTTAGCTTCACAGATGAGTGTGGTATCTGGATGTTTGACTAATTGACAGATAAACAAAGTGAAGGTAGTCAGTCCAAGGCAGATGCAGCCGTCAGGGTGTCACGTGTTATACTTTAGCAGATTCTAGGCCTATGTACGATGAAGTCATGTGGCTATCTCCCTTCCTCACACAGTGGACAGAAAACAACTTTATAATAGGTGCAAGATTAGAATTGTGATATCCTCCCTATAACAGTAGAACTTCTGTATAAAATGGGGAGCCTTGAACTAATGAATGTCTTCTTAAAACATTTATGCAAGTGAATGTCAAAGAAGAGGAACTTGAATATGTATGTCTTGAGAGAACAAAGTGAAGATATACATATATATATATAATAGTTTAAAAAGTTCTATGATGATGGATCTCAAACCAAACAAATTAATTATTTATTGCAGCTGCAGTAATTCAACATGGAGTGTGCTAGAATGAATGTTAATTCTGTTATGTTCATTATGACACATATTTGTTCTAGCAATACATTAATATATATGTAGTCAGAGTTAGAATAAAAATTAACATAATTCAGGAGCTAGGCCCCTTTTCACAGAAGCCATCAGATACTTTGTCATTGCAAATTTGGCTAAGAAAACAACTGAAAATTCAGGTCACAGGTAAAAAAAAATCTCCAGGCGCCATAGCCATAGGATTTGTTATGCTTGCATTTAGTTAAGGATAATCCAGTCCACAAACTAAAGCCTAGAGCAAAGACACCGTCCAACTCAACCATTTAAGCAAGAAACATAAAGCTTAGTGAAAATTATGAACAAACATAAGCAGTCTAAAGCACATGAAAAACATTAGCAATCTTTCCCTACTGAAAACTTTAAGCAAACTGTCCATAATAAAGAGAATAAAAAATCTTATGCACATTGAAAACAATATAAATAACATATCCTAGAAAACATCATTAAACATCACATAGAGGAGGCTTAATTTTGAAGTTTTAACGCACAATTTTAAAGCAGTTGTTTTTTCCATTATTTTTCTGTTCATCTCTTTCTTCACTTAGTTGTCATTCCCACATCTCTTTGTGTACCCTTCCCTCTCTTTGCCCATCCCATACATGGTTTCTTCCTCTTCATCAGAGTTTCCCCCCCCCCCCCCCCCCCCCTACACCCCTTTCATGTGTCACTTCCTAATGGTTGACCTTGGATCTTATGGCACAGTTTGATTCCTAGTACACATGGCTTCTCTGGAGGACCCACATTTTATAGCTAAGTGACATTTTAAATAGCTTTTCAATGTAGTATTAGTGTCTTTTTTGTGTTTTTGTGTCCTGATAAAGCCTCTCTGGCCGTAAATCCACTCAGTCACTGATTATTATGTTTTTGTGTATTTGACCCTTGTCACATTCTGTTTTTCGTTCATTTACTTATTGTATCTTTATAGCCTTACTTCAGTTCAACCTATTTCATGTTTAATTGTTACATTAAAAAATGATACTTCTTCTTCTTCTTCTTCTTTCGTTCACCTGAAATATGTTTATAACTTCAATGATACTAAACACACATCTGATCACTCCCACACCACTGGAATAGAAAGTGGGGACTTGACCCTTTTGAGGCGGCACTGTTCCTGGAATCCAAATCAACACAAAATATCAGAAGGAAGCTCAACAAACTTCCAGTTGTGATAGTACTTCAGTGTTTCCAGCTAAGCATTCTTGTTTGTTGATGACGACTTTGTTTGAAATGTTCACTGTGTGTGTTTTTCCTTTTGCTGAGATTATTTTGTGTTCATTTTGATTCCAGTCCTGGCTGATTCAACCCTTGTTTTTCAATACCAGTTTTATGCCTCTCGTTTGCAATATTTGCAGTTGGGGGCAGGTTTATTCCTGTGGAAATCATTCACATGTGAAGGGCCATCAGATGGGCCATTCCAGATTATAATTGCTCAGTCAGTGAGATGGTGATGGCTTTTGTTCTTGGCGTCTGATCCCAGTTTGATCCATCTATGATGTGGATACTGATGACTGTAAATATGGGATATGACATTCTGTCATCAATGTCTTGGAAGCTTTCCCAAATGGAAAATGTTATTCTGTCTAAAGTTGTATTTGCTCCAGTGTTAGTGCAGACAGTTCCTTTCCTTCACTTTCATAATACAAATACTTACAGTCAGTAAATATTGTAACCACATGCTTTGATTGTCAGATCTGAAGCAATGATCACTCTTCACATTAAGCAGCAAACAAGATAACCATAGTTCCAGCCTTAGAAAACATGACATACATTTGCTAAGGTATGAAGTTCTGACAATGAGCAGGCCATCTTTACATTGATAGTTAAATGATAACAGTATGCTCATTTATTTTCATAAGTGTTTTTATGCATATTACATGCATTCACATTATGCTTCACTAGACATTCTATTTCATGAATGATTGTATAATTTCCCCAGACCTGACTGTCATTCAGAGACATGAAGAAACAAGAGAAGCTTGTCCTGGAAGCACCATCCGTAAGTTCTGAAGCTGGAAAACGTTCTGTGATAAACACAGCTGCTAACACAGTTCAAACCACCACCATTGCTATTAACACTAGCAACATTAAATCAACAGCAACTTCACTTGCAACAAATCCAGCTGTTTCCATCAAAACAAGCCCAGAACTTGCAGAACAGGCGATGGGAATGAAACATTCAAAATCAGACCATTCAGGTCTTAGTCACAAAGACAAGTTGAAAGATAGCAAATCTAGTGGAGATAAGAAGTTTATCAGTAAAAGCCAGGAAAATCTTACCAGTCAGGGAAAACATAAATCTTTAGCGACAGTTGTGGAGTCTTCTCAGCCTGTTCCTTTGTCAACTAAAACCGAAGACTTCCTTGCTGACAAAAATAAGGAAAATCTAGCCCTTAGAGTGCGGGAGAGAAATTCTCTTATTTTGAAATCCAAACCAGTGAAAGCTAATGCTAATCATGCGGAAAGCATCAAGTACACAGTCCATAGACAGAACAAGCTTGAAGTCTACATCGTCCAAATCATCCAGCAATTTGGCCATTAAGCGAGCTCAGAGCACACAGAATATTTGTAAAGATAAATTTTTGAAAAAACGTACTTCCGCTCCAGCAGATGTCATGGCTTTTAATGCAGAACTGTTAGCTAATTTTGAAAAAGAAAAGAAGATACTTGAAGGAAGAATTTCAGAGCTAACTAAAATGGCAGAAAGCAGAAAGGGTGAGATAGAAAAATACAGATATGAAGTTATGAGACTGAGAGATCAGATAGCATGCATTGAGGGAAAAGAAGAATTAGAATTACTTAAGAACCAAAATAAACTACTCTTAGAGAGACTACAAGAGCTTGGCTTTCCAGTAGAACAAGTCACAGACTCTGAAAAACTCATGATGAAGAGTTCTTGTGCTGACACAGTTGACAGTCATGACAATACTTCTGACTTCTGTTTGCAAACAAGCCTCAGCTGTAACAGCATATCAACCGATAGTGGAAGAGTCAAAAGTGGTACAAATCCTATAAATATATCTTTGATTGGAGTTTCTGAGAAGACTTTGTTAAATGAAACTGAGGGTTCAGAACTCCACAGATATACATCTTTGTCTGCCTCAGAGCCAGGATTGTCACTGCCTGACCTGTATGGAACACCTGATCACCCATCGGTACTTTCACTGGACACTGCCAATTGGGATAAGCAGAGCAACAAGTCAGCAAACAGCGATGGTGCTATCAGTGAAGCCTCTGTGGCATGCCTCACAGAAAGAATATTACAGATGGAGGAGACAAACTATTCAACCACAGAAGAGTTACAAGCCACTCTGCAGGTATGCCATTTTTCTTGTGTGAGGATGTGACATTTTTATAAAGGTTATGTTCAGGATATCCAATCAAGATTAATTGATGTAACAATTACAGGTATTGAAAGGATCCTGCAGGAGGAGCAAACCTTTCTTTGTTTTGGTGACATTTTAAAAAAAAAATAGCTTTGATCTCATCTGTTTTTGTTAAATCTTATTGTCACCTTTCATGAAAGGTTTGCTGTTTGAGCTGCTGGATTGTTGCTTTATCATTGTTATCAAATTTGCTTTGTCATTGATATTTTTCTTGAATGTTCAAGCAGTCCATTGCAGTTACTGAAGTGGGGATGAGAAATGTCTACTTCACATTTATTAGGGCATGGTTAGATTTGGTGGGATAAAAGCTCTTTTCCTCACAGCTTTTTTTCTCCTCCAACTGAGAGTACAGTTAGCAGTAATTTAATGTGTAACACCAGTGCATGAGACAGAAAGTGTTGGTGGTGTGGTGATTTAGGTCAGTCATGGGGGAAAGTCAAGGCCATTGTGTTGCGTATAAAGTGAAGTCTTGTATCTGACCTTGGGTGCCAGCTGGCTCTGTGCTGATTTCAGGGCACCTCATGCAAGACTTCACCCATACAGCCATGTCGCACACCATGGATAAAAAATGATCATCATGGATCTGAACCCAATTTGCAGGAGATCTCAGAGTTGGTGTCTCCCAGAGAGGCAGTGATCAGAAACAATTCTAGCACTCTCCAGCCCACAACCCAGTCATTGGTAAATGATGTCCATCAAAAAGTGCTTTACTATATATGACAGACAGGTTCTAATGTTCTAGTGTGATTCCTACTAAATGTCTGTTACTATTGCAAAGAATTAAATAGTAACTCATATTATTGTGGAAAACTATCAACTAAAACAAATACAGCCTTTCAAAATACCTGACAAAACGCTAGGAATATGTGTACTTCACATATTAAATAAAGTAACAGAAAACAACCAAATAAATTAAATGTAAAATTTTAAAAAATGATTTAGTCTATCTTTCTTACCAAGAAAATTATCATAGGAAATTTGTCACTTTCATTGCTTTTCTGAATCATTAGTTTCAGGAGTTTCTTGTCGCTGTTTCTTGGCAGCCGACTGGAAATCTTTCTGCACCAAGAAACTTTCAAGGGAAATTTGTCACTTCCTTTGCTAGAGAACTTTCTGAAGTGGGCCATCGCCTTATCATTCATCAGGTTTACTGCCCTGTTAGCAGTAAGTTTCTTTGGATGATAGTTCACAAAGAAGTCTTCAACGTCTGCCACTTGCTGCAAATTTCTTTAATCCTGGCAGTTGAAGCGGTCACTGGCTCCTCATCATCGGGCGACTGCTCCTTCGTTAATGTCTTTAGCTGTTCATTCTGAAGATCCATAAGCTTCTTTATGATGGTGGAGATACATGTAGTTGGTTTCGCCGTGCTGTACTCCTTAGCGATGTCACACACAAACGAACGCCATTTTCATGTTTCATAATTATTTCCTTCTTTACCTCCACTATTATACATTTCTGCTTCCTAGCAGCACCACTACCGCTCTTTGAACTCATAATTAATGGGATTAACAAGGAAAATAATGAAAGAGATAAACTGAAGACAGTGCCACTGCTAAGAAATCTTTTACTGCTGTGTAGTAAGGCCAGTGAAAGCGAGGCTGCACACACGTGCAAAACTAGGCTATTAGGCTAGCGATAAGCAATGTTAGTACTGCTTGGCCTTCGTTTGTACTATATGCGATCGTTTGTCTCCAACGTTAAACCTTGCTCTCTCTCTCTCTTTCCTCTCTCTCTCTCTCTCTCTCTCTCTCTCTCTGTCTCTGTCTCTCTGTCTCTCTGTCTCTCTCTCTCTCTCTCTCTCTCTCTCTCTCTCTCTCTCTCTCTCTCTCTCTCTCTCTCGCCTTTGTTCGTTACCCGAGACAAAAAAGTTATGAAGATGTTGTTCGTAACCCAAATTGTTCGTTACCTGAGGCATTAATAACCCGAGGTACCACTGTATTTAAAGAGCATACTGTCATACAATGGAAGAGTAGCAGTAGAAAGCAAACATAAATGCAACAAAGCAAATCACAGTATTGGGCATATGTCACCAGTGTTGCATAACACTAAACAATTGACACAAACCAGTGTTGTTCAACATGTCTCCTGTCCAACATGGTGTATCAATGTCACACTTGAATACAAATAACAAATTAGAAAACATCAGAATAAGATGCCAATAATTGATTTTGAATGTTGATTACAAAAGCTTTCATTATGTGGTAATGAGAAATCTGGCATAATCAGTGACAGTGAAATCAACTCCATGTTAACTGTGTTTCAGGGACATTTCTATTCTATCTTCAGGCTCACATATACACAAACAGATGTCATATAGACATAATAATATTCTTTCTCTGTTTGCACTTATCAAAATAAAAAAAAGTTGTTCATATATAAATAATCGTACTGCTTGATTGACTGTTAAGTATATTCATTTCCTTAAGCAGTTATATGAGTATGTGAAATGTGCATTTCGTTTGGCAGTAGTTAAGCTCTATAAATAATCATCATCATCATCTTCCACTTTTGCCGTAAAGCGTCGTGGGGAGGAATAATTGGTGCTCCAGAGCCCGATGGGTGGCATTGGATAGTGTCATTCTGTGTGATTGTACAATGCCTTTGATGTTGTCAATCCATTTTCTTCTCGGGCATCTTGTTGCTCTCTTAGCAGATGTTCTTTGATGTAGGGCCAGTGCTGGTAGTTGATGGTGTTGCATTCTAACAAGATGGCCAAACCACTTGATCTTCTGTCTTTCAATAAATGTGGCACAGGGTGTTAATCCCACTGTCTGTCTGATAACATTATTTCTTACTTGGTCTCAGATTGTTAAGTTGGCAGCTCTCCTCAGGCATCTCATCTCACAGGTATTGATTTTGTAAAAGTGGTGGCATAGGGTTGGTGTTAATATGTTGTTTATTATCTGTTGTTTTGCGGACATGGATATATTTGTATATTTGGATGTTTCAGTGAGGGTGATAGTTGATATGTAAGTGCACTTGCTTTTTGACAATTAATTTTGATTTCTCTGTCCAATCTGCCACCTTCTGTGATCATACTTCCAAGATATTTGAATTCTTTAACTGTTTCAGAGATGTGCTTTTTATCTGTATACTTAGTGGACCAGGCGATCTGCTAACTTGCATTACTTCAGTTTTGGCTGTATTTATACTCATATTGTATCTGCTGCATGTTGAACTCAGATTATTAATATGATTTTGCAGTCTGCCCACTTCGCTTTAAAACGGGCACTGATTGTCTGTAAATAGAAGCTCATTTATTTCCTCTGGATCAATTGTTTCATTTGAAGTAAAGGGTTAAAAAATTTTCTGAATCTGCTCTATCAAGGCTTACTTCTTTGGATATTCTGTCCATGTAGATATTAAAGGAGAGGAGCGGCTGGCCGAGTGGCTAGAACGCCGAACTCTCGTTCTGGAGATCTGGGTTCGATCTCTCGGTAAGGTGTGGGATTTTTTTCTGTCGGGGGCAAAAAGAAAATCCTAACCTGCACAGTTCGCGGCAACTGCACTAGCCAGGCGGCTTTTATTCCTCAGGCTCAAAGACCCCTCTGCCATACACCGAAAGGTACTATATTGGCAGTAAATGACAGTTACAGTTTGACAGTAGATATTAAATAGCAGAGGAGAGAGCATACATCCCTGACTCACTCCTGTATTGACTGCGAACATATCTGATATACCTTCTTGTGTTCTTACTGCACTTTGGCTCGAGTGATACATGGCTGTGATGTTTTCTAGCAGATGTCTTTGTATCCCGTAGTCTTCAAGGATGGTCCATAAATTGTATCTGTGTACTCTATCGAAAGCCTGTTCCTAATCTACAAACACAATATTCTGCTGGCCACTAAGTTTGATGATTTTTTTCACATATTTGTCTAAGTGTGAATAGTGCATCAGTGCAACTTTTACCTTTCTGGAAACTGAATTGTGCTTTGCCTATCTGTTGTTCAACTATTGGTCTAGCTCTTTGTTCCAAAAGTTTTGCATACATTTTCCCTATTTGGCTCAGGAGTGATATACCTCTGTATGTTTCGCACTCTCTCATATTACCTTTCTTTTTCCATATTGTTACTATTATTGCCTGTGGCCAATCGTCTGGGACTTTTCTTTCTTTCCACGCTATATTAAAAAGTCTTGTCAGCCGTTTAACTCCTGTTTTCCTACATGCCTGAATAACTTCAATGGCTATTCCATCTGGGCCTCGTGCTTTGTTTTTAGGACTTTTTTTGTATAATAACTGATTTGACTTATGCATTTCACTCAGCAATAAATGTGTTGTATGACTAATGATTATTGAAAATGTATTCCACTCCTTTAGCAGTAACCAAGTTGTATGTCTGTGAACATTCATTTAACTTTGCAGTTACCAATTATATATCCATGAAACATATTCATTTAACTTAGCAGTAATCAGGTTATGTTTGTGAAACATTAATTTCATATAGCAGTAACCAAGTTGACAAATGACTATATGTAATATACAGCATAATATTTTTATACTGATGTTTAACTTTACTAAAATAATAACATACATATTGGGGAACACTGTTAAATAATCTGTTAAAACTCAAGTACTGAAAAATCTCATCATTAGTTTGTTAATGATGCATACAGTGACAGCATTCCTACCTTGTCAATGATTTTCATATCATTTTGCTTGATATTATTAATGTAATTATCAAAATGTGAGTGAAGTTGTCACTAGATTCACATGACTATTACTTCCAGTATTTTGAATGATTAGCTGAGAGGTTTTCACTAGCTTCATGTGACTATTGACTTAAAGAACTTGAATGATTAACTCCAATAAAATGGTATCTTCTGTAGGAACTCGGTGACCTTCAAGATGCCGTGAATGCGTTAACAGAAGACAACACTAAACTTACAGATGAGAAGGCTGTCCTCTTGGAGTCCTTGTGCACACAAACGGAAAAGTTGGAAAATGCAAGAATTCAAGTGAGTAAAATTAGAATGATAATACTTGAATCATGTCATAGCATGGTTTGCACAGATCACAGTGATCGGATAAATTAGGCACTGTAGTATGTGTCGTGTCTTTCTGTCTGCAGAAGAGGGTTTTTAAACACCTAGTGATGGAGGCATCAGCAAATTTGTGAGTTTGTTGTTCAGTGAAGATAATATGCCCGGGTTCGATCCCTCGGTAAGGTGTGTGCTTTTTTTCTATCAGGGGCAAAAAGAAAATCCTAACCTGCCCAGTTCGCGGCGACTGCACTAACCAGGCGGCCTTAATTCCTCAGGCTTAAAGACCCCTCTGCCATACACCGCAGGGTACTATTCTTTCTTCTTCTTCTTCTTCAGCGTTCCGAGCCATTGAGGTTGTTTGCTGCAGATACAATCCGTCTCCATTCGTCTCTCTGGTTGACCTTCTCTTGCCAGTCGTTGATTCCAAGTGCTTGTAGGTCGGTATATATATTATCTCTCCACCGTCTTCTTGGTCTACCTCGGGGTCTATGATCATTTATTTCCTGAGTGTAAGCGAGTTTTGTTTCCCTATTGTGTTACTTGGAGTTACACAATTTAGTAATTCTTTCCATGTGTTGCACATTTCCTCATTGGTATTTATCATATTCCCATTTTTGTCTTTTACACCATATGTATTGTGTTGGTGCCCTCGTTTCACTGACTTCAGTTCTTTAAAAAAAACTTTCTGGATTCGTTTTTCTGGTGATTAGTTTCCATATCTTTGATTATATTACTTATATATTCTCGCTTCTGCTGTCGAACTATTTTTGTAGCCTCTTTAATGTAAATCATAGTAACATATAAAGGCAGGAAATCAGACCCTTTCCAAATAACATCTGTCTTGAAACAGGGTGATGCACTATCGCCGCTACTCTTCAATCTGGCTCTAGAGAAAGTTGTAAGGAGGATAAAGGAGGAATGTGATATTGGAGGAACATCCAAGCTGCTTGGTTATGCAGATGATATAGATATTATAGGGGAAAATGAACAAAAGACATTGGAAATATTGACTCGCATAAAGGGAAAAGCCCAACAGATGGGGCTGGTTATCAACCAAGATAAGACAGAATATATGGTAATTTCAAGAGAAGGAATGGTTAAAAACTCTGGCCACGTACAAATAGATAATATGACCATTAAAAGAACGGAAACATACAAATACCTTCAACTGCTCCAACATCATAAGGGAAGAAATACAAACTAGAATCAATTTTGGAAATAAGATATACTATGCACTACAACATCTACTAAAATCAAAGGCGCTGTCTCGTAAAACCAAGATCACAATATACAAAACACTGATCAGACCAGTTGTGCTGTATGGCTCTGAAACCTGGAGTACAACGAAAGGAGACGAAGCCTTGCTACAAACCTTTGAGAACAAAGTTTTAAATCGCATCTTTGGACCCATTAGGGATACACAAAGTGGAGAGTGGAAAAGAAGAAGTAACAAAGACATTTATGATCTATTTAAGTCCCCGGTAATCACTGGTATCATGAAGACTAATAGACTACAATGGCTGGGGTATATAGAAAGAATGGAAGATAATAGGGAAACAAAACTCGCTTACACTCAGGAAATAAATGACCGTAGACCCCGAGGTAGACCAAGAAGACGGTGGAGAGATAATATATATACAGACCTACAAGCACTTGGAATCAACGACTGGCAAGAGAAGGTCAACCAGAGAGATGAATGGAGATGGATTGTATCTGCAGCAAAGAACCTCAATGGCTCGGAACGCTGAAGAAGAAGAAGAAGATATGTTACTATATTATAAGTATCTTCCATGCATAGTCTGGTCATGGTGCTCTATTGGCAGTAAATGATAGTTATGACTCTTGCTTCTACTTGCTCTTATGGCTCTTGCACTGACTCTTGATGTTCAGTTCATCACACACATAACAACCATGTCCAAATTTTTGCTTTTTACAACTTCCAGGCATGTGTCATAATTTATTGAACATTTGCATTTTTGTTTTCAGCTGGAGCACCTAAAGCATCTGCTGATCTCTGGTGATTTACCAGGTAAGTCACACAGAGAGGACTATCTTCTAGGTCTTCTCAAATCTGCACAAGAGGAGCGAGAAGAACTCATGAGAAAGCAGACAGAGTGGTGTAATGCTGTGAATTGCCTGGAAGCAGAATGCAAAGAAGCTCAAGAAGCTGAAGAAACATTGAGGGGGAAATACAGGTCAGTCCAATGTATACAATTCACACTGGGAAGTTTAAGTATTTTGTTGCTTATATGGTCTTTCAGATAACTGCGGTCAAGAGAGGTCAGTCTGGTGGCATGTAAATACAGCTGATAGTCCTGTTATTCTGCACAAAAATTTTTCTCACTGGGAATGAGCAAGGTGTATTTATATCTCACTTTGTTCTCTTTTACATGCTGCCGTTTTTTTAAAAATACTCTCTATCTGCACAATGAGATTAGGAGGGGGGGGAGAGAATGCTGGTTAAAAAGAGAAAATTCTTGGATGGGTCATGCTGAAGACATTCAACAGGTGTATAGGACATACAAGCCAGTGAAGAGTGGTTGCCACTGCCAGAAAGGTGCGGTTAGTCTTTCAGTATGCATCATCTGGACAGAAAATACAAACAAAAGAGCCAGACTGGTTGAGGCAGAAGTACAGGCACTTATGTTTTAAAAGTCTTCCCAAGACAATGTAATCATATAGATGGATAGAATATGTTTGTTTTATAGACTACAGATTTCTGATTGCATCTGCATCTCAACTTAACAATTGTATCTCCACTTACACGTGGACTCATAGCAGCAGTGGCTTGTCTGCTTTCCTGGTGGTCTGTGTTTGAATTCACTTCCAGATGGATATGTCTTTGACTGACCTAGACTTCCAGGTGGACCCGACCAAAGAGTTGGCATCAGGAAATTTGCTAGTAAGTCCAGACAACCAGCAAGATATTGACCTCATCACCAGTCAGCTACAGATTAGTCTCTACACAATGTATGTGGCTAATACATATGACCCAGAAGTTTTCTCAATGGTTATGGGAGCAAAGGACACGCACTGAATGAATGAACACCATATGATGCCTCACATGGCATGGATTGATTGATTGATTGATTGATTTAGGAACCGACATCACAGCATTCGGGGCATTCCCATAAGCGCTCCGTTCCCATCCTCAGAAGCCAGCGAAGAGTTCCAACCCCAATAGTACCAGTAGCAATCTGATTATATGTGCGTCTCGCCTTTCCTCTAAGCGTCGAGCATCGGCCAGATCCCCTTGTCACTCCACGCTGTCGCGTTCTTGCCAGACCATGGTGATCCATTTGCTCCTCCGAGGTGTACACGTGCTCCCACAAGGCCGCAACCACGTCTGCCTTATCATGCATCAATACTCCACCAAGTTTTGCAGAGCCAGCCAATCTGCCTGCCTGTTCATTCCCCAGCACACCAGCATGCCCTGGAGAAAAGATCCAGACGATGCTTGTCACCCGTGACTTCCGAAGCGAATCAAGCCACTCGGCACGAAGCTTGCCTGTCCTCACCCTACTCAGCATGCTTTCTGAGTCAGTTACAATCACGATGTGTGTGTGTGTGTATCATATTCTCCATCCAGCGGAAAGCTGCACTGACTGCCTCCACCTCCATTCTTAAGCTAGATGTTGTGGTATCATATGCCAGGCTCTCCTGCACCGAACGTCGACCATTAGCCTTTGCCAAGAAACCCCAGGCACTTCTACTACCTCTCAACACCGAACCATCTGTGTAGATAATCACATCACCCAGGTGAGCATTATCCTAGATTAGTTGCTGGTTTTCCACTTCCGTGGCCCCTGCTGGCCACTCCCTGCACTCCCGGCTCAATGTGATTATAACTCTGCACAAGTCTGACTGCTCCGCTGGCACTCTGACCCACTCCTCCTCTCCTAATGTTCTCCAAGGGGCACACCTGTCTGATTGTATCCTCCGCATGAGCCATCCATGATTTCCCTCTTATCAGTCGCTGGCCCTTAAATGCGTCCAGCGCCTCATGCAACGGGTGATCTGTGTCAGCAGCTACTCTGAGGTATGGCATGGAAAGGGGTCCTTATTTGCATATGGACTGAGTAACCATGCCTCTATCACAGCCTACTTTTATTTTTAGAACATTGGAGTTCCCAACTGGATATAGCTAATTAAGATGACCCCTATTAATATGCTGCTGTTCACATTTGGCAAAATAATGCTCCCTTTCAAGCTAGTCTAGATAAAGTGGATATTCCATATTGCTCATATACATTATTACCAGTATATGTAAAGGTATATGTTACATCTTTAAACAAGAAAACTCATTCAGAACAGATGTATTGTATAATCAGATTAATAATTCTAAACATCACCCAAAAAAAACAAGTAAACCCGTTGAAGATGGTATTAGCACTTGTTGACAGCAGTGGGTTTTTTTTAAAACAAATTAATATTATCCTAGTCATTATTTATACTATTTGATTGTGTCAGGTGTTATAAAAATATGATTCTCCATATAAGATAAAATTAGATCTTGATATATTGTACTGCAAGCTTCTAAGTCATTCAGTAATGCTTATATGTTTTGTTTTAATTTACTTAATACCAGTCATAAACATTTTGTTGAAATCACTTTTTTTCAGTGTGCTAAAGCATGCTAATATGTTACTGAAGGCAGAAAAGGAAGCCATTGAGAAACAACTATGGGAGATGAAGGAAGCTCAAACAGCAGAACAGATTGAAATCACTAGACTGAAAACTATTTTGGAAAATGAAAGAAGCAAAGTAAGAAATGTTTGTGATAACAAGACTAATTATTTGTTGACTAAAGTCAAGGAAAGACCAATGTTTTACATAATGTCTATAAAATTATGGCATTCAATATATATGTTGTGAGGTACTTTAGCAGGACTATGGGAGGAGACTTTAACATGTATAAATGAAATGAACTCTGGAGGGCCTCCCTTTTTTACCCATAGAATGAAGTGCTTGTCAATATGTTTATTGTTAACAAGTTTGTTAAACTATCTCAATATGTGCTGTCACAAGCTTCTCTTCTAATTATGAAGAACAGCTTATGAATAAAAATTAGTAACCAGAACACATTTATAAAAGGAGAAATTGAACAACACAGAAATGTCAATTATTTAATAATGAGTGTTAGCATATCACACGAATGTTGCGAATTCCTTGGACTGCCAGAGTAACTAACGACGACTGCCTGAAACAGGCTAATGAAACTAGAACATTATATACAACAATAAGACAGAGACAAACAGCTTTCCTCGGTCATGTGATGAGAAGAGAGGCATTGGAGAACATCGTAACAACTGGAAAGATCGAGGGGAAGAGAGGCAGAGGTAGACCAAGAGAAGTGATGCTGGATGGATTGAGACGGTGGCATGGAGGAATATCAGCAGCAGAGTTGATCCAGAAAACCAAAGACCGAGATCTATGGAG
Organism: Cepaea nemoralis; assembly: GCA_014155875.1. Classification (NCBI taxonomy): domain Eukaryota; kingdom Metazoa; phylum Mollusca; class Gastropoda; order Stylommatophora; family Helicidae; genus Cepaea; species Cepaea nemoralis. The sequence goes on from JACEFZ010004302.1 coordinate 323,681, forward strand.
AGCCATGAACGCCTACGCCAGCCGGCACGGCACTTGATGATGATGATGATGATGAGCATATCACAGCTGAAGTTGAGACGGATGGATACAAACAGTCTCATCTCATCTTGTTCCTCTTGTACCTTAGCGGTTGAGGTGAAGCATAAACAGCGGTAGAGTGCCCATTCATGGGCTTCAGGTATCGAGATTTCCATGGACTCTGCTATTCCCTCTGTCCATCATTTGCATGGCCAGCCTCTTCTGCTGCTTCCATTTGGTCTGTACATCATTGCTTGTTGTGGTATAAGGTTAGTTTATAATCTAGTTATATGACCAAACCATTTAACTTCCTGTTTTCTGATAAAATCTAGCACTGCTATAACCCCCACTCCATCCATCATGTGCCATGCCAGCAAGCGTGGGCGGTCATGTTTTACCATCTCACTCGATCACCAGAGTCGTGGATCAGCTCAGTGTTTCTGTATCGACCATGCCACGAGGAGGCCAGGCCATCCAGGTATTTGCTTCTAGGTCTTCCTCTTGGTCTTTTCCCTTCGATCTTGCCAGTTGTCACCAAGTTCTCCAAATCATTTCTTCTCATAACATGCCCAAAAAATTGTGACTGTCTACGTCTAATGTCTCTAAACCCCCACTATAGTCCTGATTTCTTAATTTCTGATTTTCTCTCTTCTTGATACACTTGAGTATTTTTCTCAGGAATCTCATTTCTGTTGTGATTTTTTCTTTTCTCTTTTTCTGTCAGTCCAGGTTTAGCATTAGTAGCATAGAGTTGGTAGGAAGATTGTGTTGTAAAGTGCTTTCTTAATAACTATTGATACATGTTTGTTCTTTAGTATTGGTGCCATTTGTCCAATGAGATGGTTTGCCTTATTGCATCTATTTTCAGTCTCGTCTTCTGATTTGCCATTTGATTAAATTATACTTCCTAAGTACTTGCAGCTCCGTGGCAAAGGGGTTACGGACGCAGTCTGTAATCCCTCACACCCGCATTCAAAACACAGCTACAATTTGGCAGCAGACCGTCTTATTTTGATTTTTTACAAAATGGTATGGGTGCCGGTCATTCAGAAAGCAGTGGCAAGCCACTGAACGTAAACTTGCCCATGAATCACGAACAGCCAAATAATGCTGGGGTTGACTGTTACGTCCTGTGAATGATATGGAACAACTTTTTTTTTAAAGTACTTGAAGCACTTTACTTGTTTCAGGGGGTGTTATTTTAGATGAATCTTTGTTGTTTTTTCTTCTTTGGTTATAGTCATTACCTCTGTTTTACTGATGCTAATTTGTATGTTATGTTCCTTACACACTTCATTTAGGCTATTTATGTGGACTTGTAATTCTGCTTCTGATTTTGCTGTTAGTAATTGATCGTCCGCAAACAGTTCTTTAATGGTGTAATTTGTTGTTGGTTCTTCTTGTGTTCTGTTCATCATGCTGTTTAATGGTCTGTTTGGCTGGTTTCTTTACATATGTTGTCTATATTGGTTATGAACAAGAGGGGGGACAGAAAACAACCTTGTCATACTCTGGATTTTATGGTGAAGGGTCCTGAGTGTCCTCCAATTGTTCTTACCATGCATTCACTGTTGTTGTATAAGCTTCTACATAAGTTTGTTAGATGTGTACTTACTCCGTATCGTTTAAAGATTTTCCCACAGCTTGTTTCTATCTTCTTGTCTTTCCAAATTGGACTAATTATGGCATTTCCCCAGTCTCGTGGTGTCTGTTGTTCTCCCCAAACATGGTTAAATAGTCTACACAGCCATGCTGTTCCTATTTCTCTTGCTGCTTTAATGAGTTCATTTGGTATTTCGTCTTGTCCCGGTGATTTATTCAATGTGGCTAATCTGATGGCTTTTCTAATTTCTTCTTTCAGTAAGTCTGGTTCTAGTTCTACGATAACATCTGCGTCGGTTTACAGAATTCCCTTGGCATCTGATGGAATGTTGAGAAGTTGTTCGAAGTGCTGCCTCCCTCTTTTTAGGATTTGGTTCTAATTTTTCGTTGCTAATTATTTCAGCTGGGTCAAAGGGTTCTGCTCTGGTTCTAATTGCACTGATTTTTTTTGTAGAAGTTTCTAGTTGCCTTCTTGTAGTTTTTATTTAGAGTTTCTTCTCCATATTCCTCCCTGTCTTTTTGTTTTTCTCTCTTTATTATTCTATTCTTATATTCTTGCTATTCTATATTCTGTGTAATCATGATCCTGTTTGCTTGTCACCCACTTTTTATAATTTTCCTTTTTTTTCTTTTACAGCTTTCTTTACCTCGATGTTCCACCAACTTGTTATTTTCTTTGTCCATGTTTTGCGTTTGTTTGGTGGTTCCATGTTTTGTTGTTTTTTTATTTTTTATTTGCAGTATTTAGAATACTTGATTTGAACATCTCCCATTCTTCTTCCACTGTTTTTCTTTCTATAGATAGTTTTACAAAGATTTCGTTTAGTTCTTTCTCATAATTTTCCCTCGCTGCCTCTTCTTTGAGATTTTTTAAGTTTACTAATTTGCATGGCATCTATTTGCCTGGTCTTTGCTCTCTTCTTCTGTTGGTTCTTATTGTGGTAATAACTGCTTTGTGGTCTGTGTTTATGCTTAAGTTGGGCACTGCTCTTGCATCTAATATATTTATCTTTCTGTTATTTCTTGTAAATATAAAATCGATTTGGCTTTTGGTGTCTAGATCGTTCCATTTGTACCAGGTGTATATTTGTGAGTCTTTGTGCTTATAAAATGTGTTTGTATAATAGAAGTCGTGTTGACTGTATAGCTCTATCAATCTACTTCCATTATCATTTCTTTCATTGTGTTGATCTCCAAATGCTAAAGATGTTTCTCTATGTCCATTTTCATATGTTATAGTCTTGCATTGAAGTCTCTCATAACTATGATGATGTCTTGCTTCTCTATGCTTCTCTATTTTATTTAGTATGTCATGGATGTCTTCGAAAAATTTGCATTCTTGCTAATTTTTGTTTGTATTACATGGTGTGTATATCTGTACATATGTAGTAATTGTCTGTTCTTTTATTCTCACTTATATGATTCTTTCTGATATATATTTTATTTATATTTGAGTTCAGCTAAGAACCGACATCACTGCACTCAGGACATTCCCATATGCGCTCCATCCCCTTATTCAACAGCCAGCGAAGAGTCATACTACTACTAGTTCCCGCCGCTATCTGATTGAAAGTACCCCTTGTCTTCCCTCTCAGTTTTGAGATTCTTCTAGAACCCCTACTGATCACCTGCAATATCATTCTTTCCACGTATGGGTTCTCAATTTGTTCCCCCACCTTCTCCACCTGGTCCCACTGGTGCTCGGCCACCTCTCCCTTGTCCATAGATAATCTACCACCAAGAGGTGCATTCCCTGCCAGGCTATCAGCCTGTTAATTTCTCCGCATTCCCGCATGGCCAGGGCAAAAAATCCATATAATCTCACAATCTGTGACCTCTGAAGTGAGAATAGTCATGCCACACAAATCGTTCCTTTCTCCACCTTACTTAGCATACTCCTTGAGTCTGTAACGAATGCAATGTCAGATTTAGGGCAGAAAAATCTGACCAAGGGAAGTCTGCCAGAGCTCTCTTGGCCCATAACCTCGCAGTCATGGTTTCCCGATATACACCACAGGGAGGTGAGGTTGACTAATGTAGTCTGCAGGTCATCAGCAGGCAACAATATTACAAATTATACATCTAAGAAATAGTCCTGGGAGAAAACTGGGCACAACAGTATATGCAAATCATCATATGACCTCTCACTAGAGTCAGTATATGGAACACAGCTGATCAGGTTTATCAGCAGCACTGATTGGGTTATCTGGAACAATAGTCTCTCAATGTCTGACTTTTGGCCAGTTTCTTCTTGTGGAATGACTGCCTATAACATTACCAAAAATATGAACAGTTTCTGAATTACTTGACATTGTGCAGCAAATGATTCACTCTGCCAGGCCATGTAGATAATAGCCACTCTCAATCACAACATCTGAGGCAGAGGGTGATGTTTCTTCCTGTTGTCATGATGAAGATGAATAGGTACTTTGCTGCTAGCTGGATTGGAATTACTCTGAGTTGGCAACTGGACCTCAATAATGACCCCCCATCCAGACTTTCAAAATTTTCAACAAGAGTTCGAATTTGTTTTTTGTATGACAATATTCTTGCAGCACCTCTCACCAGCAAGATAAAATGGCAGACTGAGCTCCTGCTGCCTCTGTTTTATAGATTATTTTTGGTTACAGAGAAGTGTGTGTTTCATCACAGTGTATATAAAGCAAAATGATGTATGTGCGCATTATAAGCATGTGTGCGTGGCAGTGAAGATGGCAAACATAAAGTATAAAATAGTTTGCAGAAGTTTATATTATCATCACAGTATAACTCCATTAACCTAGAAGACAATTTCCTCACAGGTTATTGAACTTGAGGCGACCAGACATGCTCATGACAAGACTGACCTTGAAGCACTGCTGCACACAGCCAGGCAAGACAAGGACAGGGCAGAGCAGAAAGTGACAGATCTCATTGAGTCTCTGGCCTTGTCTCAACATGAGGTGATAAAACTGAAGGAAAGTTTTTCTAGCAAGGAGCAAGAACTAACAGGTGTGTTTATCAAGTCAAGAATATTCAGTGATTCAGTGATATTGATGTTCCCAGATGTATCTTGTGCTACCTAAATTTTATATACTTATTACAATCATGAACATATGCAAGTAAGGCATCTGCCAACTATATTTTATCATTTTTATCATAAACTATAGAAATGTCATGAACCTAAAACTAATTACTGCTTGTATTAGAGATATTAGCATGGAGGTCTCAATGCAGATTGGGGGGGGGGGGGGGGGGGGGGGCGCCTTTTTCATGAGTGTTTAACACCATGCACCTGATAGTGTTAACCAGATCAAGAAGTTGAGGCTGTATGTAATTTGACAACTTGTGTGTAATTATCTGTTGATGGTAATCATTTGGATTAGCTGTAGATTGATCTCTTCTTTTTTTACTTTGACATTTGGTAATATCTGTACTAACATTTTTGGGGAATTTTTCAGAAGTCTGTAATAACACAAAGACTCAGATGACTGTACTGCAGTCTAGACTCGATACAGCAGAGAAGGAAAAACTGGAATCTGAGAGGGAAGGAGAAATTCTACGGAAACATGCAGATCAACTTGAATCAGACTGTGACAGGTACAATCAAAGTTTCACTTTTAATTTAAAGGAATGCTAAAATTATAGCATAACATCAAAGAGTTTTTCCTCTTAGAGCTCCAACTCCACCGTTGACCAAGCATGACAGAGGCCTTCTGATCATCAGAAGAAGTTTCCCCCTTCCCAGAATGATTAGGCCTTTTATCTTCCTGACACTCTCTGGTGACAGGCCCACCTGGGTCATGACTCCAGGTGTCTTTCTCCTGTTGTTTGTTCGTACCCGTTTTTGAGACTTTGAGTTGTTTTCCCGCTTGTCCCACAAATGCATACTGTGCCTGTTCCCAAGCCACCCCTGGCTTGGGGAGGAGAGCATTGTGCACCCATTGCTTCGTGCCCTCATACATATTCTAGCACCTCACAGCCAGCTGCTTCCCTGGCCATTCGCCAGAGTCATCGCCTCCACGCTGGCAGTTTGCAATGCACCTATACATTTGGTTGCTGCCATGTTGCCATTCTTCGTACCCTGTTCATGGCTCCCCAACCCTCACTCCATCTCTGCTGTGGAGTTGGCCTTGCAAGGCGTTTTACACTTCCATTGACTGAAGATTGGACTTCGGCAGACATTTAATTGATTTAGGTAACTGCTGCAATGTGGTGTTTTGACTACATTGCAGAGTCCCAGTCTCAAGTGCACTGCACTCATTTGTTGGGATGGCTACAGAGTCGACATGAGACAGTAACAGTTCTAGATCTTAGATGAGAGATTGGCTAGTTTTGATGTTAGTTATCAATATTTTCGTATCATACATCTATCTTAGATCCAGGGGCAGAATTTGTGAAACATAATTGCATGAATTGGAGAGTTAACTGATTCAGTAGATACGAGGGCGAGTCAATAAGTAAGTCATACAGTTCTGTGGGATGGCAGGTAAATGTAGTTGGTGTTTTCTACAGGTATCATTAGGTGACAGCAACATCGAACTTTATATTCCCATTCATCAGGTGGTGCTAGGTGTCTCATGCGCGGCGCATAAACAAAATGGCAGCTGTACTTACGGAGTGTGCAACCAAAGAGCAACGTGCTGTTGTGCGTTTTTTGTGGGCAAAAGGACTGCCTGCAAAGGACATTCATAAGGAAGTGCTTCCTGTTTATGCTAACAAATGTTTGTCCCGTGAAGCGGTGCATAGCTCGGTAGAAAAATTTTCTCAAGGACGCTCAAAAATTGTTGATAAAATACGATCTGGCCATCCTGTTGAGATTGCAACAGAAGCATCCGTGCAGCAGGTGGAGGAGATGATTAGAGATGACAGGCGAGTAACTATAGACTCTGTAGCATCTGCAATAGGGTGCTCACATGGTTCAGCATACAGCATAATGCATGATCGATTGAAATTTCCAGGACTGCTGACTAGTTAGTTAGTTAGTTAGTCGACAGATCATCCTCGTTGCACATCGAACCATTCAGTCCATAAGTGCTCGGATCCCCTCCTCAGCAAATCCTGCAGCGTGTAGCGGCTAACGACGCCAGTTCTGTGTTGGTTTATCAATCTTCTTTGGCTTCCTGCGTAGTGTTCTTGTTTGGCCACCCCTCTTTTAATTTGCTGCTCCCGCAGTCTGGCCATTGTTGTAGATTCACAGTCATCACTTGGTTCTCGCAAAAGTCTCACTTCTCGTAGAGCATTCAGAATGTCAGCCTGGTCCATGGCGCGTCCGCCCTCCACAGTAGCCTCACCTGCGAGCTTGTCAGCCCGCTCATTTCCTTGTACTCCCGCATGACCTGGCACGAAGATGAAACTAATCTTTGCCAGCCGAGACCGCTTCAGAGGCAGCAACCATTCTCTTCGGATCGACCCCTCCTCTATCCTCTTGATCATGTTCATTGAGTCGCTAAGGAAACATGCCCTAGTGAATGTCTGTGTCTCGAGCCATGTTATTGCTTTACTTACTGCCATGACTTCCATGGTCAGGCTACTTGTGGTTTCAGTGAAAGCACCAGAGTCCTCCTTCACAATTCTCCCTCCGGCCCGAGCTGTAAAGGCCCATGAGCTTCTCACATGTCGGACGACCGACCCATCTGTGTAGATGACCGCGTCACCGTCTAGCGAATTCTCGAAAATCAACGCTTGTACTTCAGCCTCCACAGCAGCCGGATTTTCTTGTCTGCATTTTCTATCTAGTTGGATGCAAACTGAAAAGGATGTGCAGAAGTCTGTTGGCACTTGCACCCACTCCTCGCCAGGTTCTAAGTCCTCAAGTGAACACACCTGTTGAAGAATGTCTTCGGCTTGACCCATCCACGGCCGTCCTCTTTTTAACCTGCTGCCCTTCACCTTCCTAATTTCACTATGCAGTGGATGCTGTGTGTTTGCGTTAATTCTGAGGTAGGCGCGTACCCTGCAAACTTGTACTCTCTCTTCAATGGTTGGAAAATCAAGAAGGTAGCGTGCTGCATGCTGTATCTCTTGTACATCCAAGAATAATGCGCATAGCTTCATTCTGTATCCTTTCCATCCTTTCTATTTGCTTATGGCTGAGAGTCAGGATTGCCATTGCATACTCCAAAACAGACATGACCAGCCCCTCGTACAGAAGACATAGATGGCGCTGCTCACAGTTTGCTGCCGCCATCACCCGCATCGCTGCCAAACCCCGCTTGGCCTTTGTTATCACCTGGTCTATGTGCACATTATAAGCAAGGCTTCGATCAAACCGTATCCCCAGGTAATTCATTGCCTGCATTCTTTCCACCGTCTCTGAACACAGCATTACAGTTGGTGTTGGATTGTTGACAATATGATTATTCAACGAGAACCAAGTCACTGTTGCCTTTGTTGGGTTGACCATTGCCCCAGCTTCATCACACCAAGTACTTATGCGATTGAGTTCGGTTTGTAGTTCCACAGCAACCTCCTCTCTATCCTTACCCTGACGATACACTAAAACATCATCGGCATACGACAATGTCCTGCCAGGTCCAGTGATCTTATGCCATCAGGACCTGGAGCACTGTTTTTTGATCGTCGAAGCACAGCCTTGATTTCTTTCACTGTCACTGTGTCTTCATCCGAAGTGTTCTGGGCCTTGCATCTGTCTGAGGTGACCTCCTTGGCCAGATTTCGGCCTCCCATGTCTGTCTGGTTGCTCTGCTCAAGGTAGCATTCAAAGAGGGCTTTGCCCTTGTCCTCGTCAGTCCTCTGCCAGGTGAGGTCAGCACCTTGGAAGTCAGAAATGCTCTTATTCTTGACTACACCACTCATGCTTTTATGTAGTCGCCAGAACAATTTCAGTGACTTGTCTGTGCTTACTCTTTGACACACCTCTGCCCATTTTTCGCTTTTAACCACCTTGACCAGTTTTTTGAAATAGCTTACTTTTGTGTGCATCTCTCTTTCTAAGTGCAAACAGGGACTAGGATGACCAGCTCTGTTCTTCTTGGCATTTTGCCATCTCCTTACAGCACTACGCTTATCCACCCAAGCCTTCTCCACCTCGAAACTCCACCACGGTGGCTGCTCCCAGCTTTTTTTCCTGCCCTGAAACGTTCTGCGCTTGTCACGTCTTATTTTACTCACCACATCTTGCCCTGTACTGTCATACTGGAACGTCTTTACCTTTAGCTTGTGCTGCCTGGTTCTGCCTTTCTCCACCAATATGCTGCACGGGTGGTGGTCGCTGCCATGGTGTCCTAGGACACCCTATCTACACACTGTAGTGAGTGAAGGTGAAACTAGCGCCAGATCAATAGCACTGTCCTCATCGCCTGGACGGCTTGCTGTCCTGGTGACACAGCCACTGTTAATACAAACCAGGTCGATGGTTTCCAGTGCAGTCTCGAGCTCCTCTCCTTGTGTATTGGAGGAAGTGTTTCCCCATGCTCTGCCTTTAGCGTTGAAGTCACCACAGAAAATAACATTTCTCTCGTGGCCTAATATGCCACTTAAGCACTGCCACTTCTGGGCGTCCATACTCGCATTGCGGGCTATAAACATTAACCAACACGAATGGTATACTGGAATGAACTCTGCTGACTAGAGGAGTGTTGCTTCTTCATGACAATGCCAGACCACATACGGCTTGATTAACTCAGGAGAAAATTAACCAACTAAGTTGGGAAGTTCTGGAACATCCACCTTACAGCCCCGACTTAGCCCCTAGCGATTTCCACCTTTTTGGTTCGCTGAAAACCCACCTTGGCGGGAGACATTTTGCAAATGACGCTGAAGTTGAATTTGAAGTGAAAACGTGGTTTAGAAAACAGAGCACACAGTTCTATGCACCGGCTTTGGGAGGACTGATAAAACGATGGGATAAGTGCGTCAATGTTGGTGGAAATTATGTTGAGAAATAAAGGGACAATGTATGTATAAAAATAAACTGGTTTCAAGTTTTCATATTTAGTTATTTTTCTACAGCCATTTGTGACTTCCCCTTGTACTATTTTACACTGTGTCCAGAATGTACAAGCATCGCACCAGCATACTGGTTAGAAACCTGAACACTGAGAAAGATATAAATAAAGTTGTTGAAGAGTTTGGGAAATGCATACTACAGGCAGCACGAGAAACAGTACCAAGAGGAGCCCGTAAACAATATAAACCCTACTGAAGTTGTGAACTGGAACAGTTGCAAAATGATGTGGAAGTGTGCAGAAAGCAAGCAGAGGCCACACCCAGCCAAGAGCACCACAATAAATTCCAGCACGCACAAGCCAAATTTCAAAGGACCAAGCTGCATGCTAGACGGAAAAGCTGGCAGGAGAAAACGGAGTCTCTGAACTTTGAAAGGCACAGGGAGAAACTCAAAAATTGCACTACATAAAGATGGAAACATCTTAACAAGAAAGCAAGCAGCTGACCATTTTGCAGACTCATTCGCAGAAGATAACAGTATCAAAATTAGTCCAGAGAAACAACAAGAGATTCGAGAGAAACAGCAACGTACAGGACAGAAGGAAATAGTACATGATTTTTTGGAGGCACCCATCACAATCAGCGAACTGGAGCTAGCCATATCAAAACTGAAAATGAGAAAGTCACCAGGAGCCGATGGTATCTCCAATGAAATGATCAGGAACCCTAGGAACAGAGGCCAAAGCAAAGCTGTTGCAGATCTTCAATAACAGCTGGACCTTAGGCAGTGTTTCACATCTTCAATAACAGCTGGACCTTAGGCAGTGTTTCACAAGCCTGGAGAGAAGCAATCATGATACCCCTCCTAAAATAAGGGAAAGAGTTCCATTGCCTCTAGCTACAGACCAGTTAGCCTCACCAGCTGTCTCTGCAAAACACTGGAGCGCATTATCAATCACAGACTGCAATGGTACGTTGAAAGTAAAAACATCCTTGTGCCACTGCGGGCTGGCTTTAGGCAGTGCTACTCCACGGAAGATCAGACAACCTACCTCTCTCAAGAAATTGAGGATGCATTCCAAGAGAAGAAGCTGGTGCTTGCAGCATGGATAGATCTGAAGAAAGCCTTTGACAAAGTCTGGAAAGAACGTCTGATGAAACTGAGAAACTGCAAAATCAATGGAAGAATGTACAAATGCGTACTTGCACAACAGAAGAGCCCGAGTACAGAGAGATGGACTCAAGAGTAAGAAAGTACTACTGCGTCACAGTGTTCCCCAGGGCGGAGACTTGTCCCCCACACATTTTCTAATCTTCATCAATGATCTCGCATAGAATTAAAGCGGCAATGTACGCCGAAGACCTGGTTCTATGGAGCACAAATGAACATGCATCAGTGGCCACCAGATTACTACAATGAGCTGTAGATACATTTGTTGCATGGGCAAATAGATGGTGTGTCAGCATAAACACTGACAAGTGCAGCACCACTCTATTTACCCTTTCTCCGAAACAAAAGACAGGGATCATCCAGATAAATGGAACACCCCTAAGAGAAGATAATGAACCAACATACCTTGGAGTAACATTTGATGGCAGGCTGACATGGAGAAAGCACATCAGTAAAGCAGTAGCAAAAGCCAGAAGGAAAATAGCCATCCTGAGAAAGCTAAGTAGAACCACATGGGGAGCCAGTGGGAAAATACTTAGCAAAGTTTATTAACAGAGCATACGACAACACCTGGAATACGGGTCAACTGTGTGGTGTTCGGTATCAAAAAACCACACTACACAAGCTGGACAAGGTGCAAAATCAAGTACTTAGAGTCACCACAGGAGGGATGAGATCAACCCCTATAGTGGAAATGGAGAAGATGGGGAGAACGCAAGCACTGAGAGAGCACAGAGATTCGAAAACACTAATACAAGCAGAAAAGTTCCTCAGCTTGCCAGGCCACCTATGAAGAACAGATTTGAAAACCTAGCTATGGGGCGGTTGAAAAGAAGTGGTTTTATCCACCAGGCAAAACGACTCTGCAGAGAAACCACCGATCTGCCCACAGTTGGTATCCCCCTAACAACTATTCCAGAGTGAACTCCATGGAAAGATGAACATAGACTATCACTACAAATCCAGACAAAAGTGAGAGGAATATTTGACAAGGAAGAATAGAACAGTGTAGAGTGCAGAACAGCCACTCTCAGCTTCCTTGATGAAGAATACCCACATGACCCCTGGATCCGAGTCTACACAGATGGGTCAGCACACATTGCTGTTCAAAATGGAGGAGCGGGAGTGTACATAGAATACCCAAATAATACTATGGACACAGCCAGAGTACCGACAGGAAAGTACTGCCATAACTATGATGCTGAAATTGAGGCAATCAAGATAGTGACAGAGAAATTACTAAATACCAGCAATGGTACACAACCTGTGGTGCTATTGACAGATGCAAAATCAGTACTCGGGGGTGCTCTTGTCTGGGAAATTGCCAGTACTAAAGACACTACTTTCTGAACTTAGCAGTCAGCATAAGGTCGATACCATACAATGGATACCATCCCACTTTGGAGTACCCGGAAACGACAGAGCTGATCAATTGGCTAAGGAAGGAGCCAAAGAAGAACAGTCTGATGTGCCCGTACATACCACCAAAAGAAAAGAATGATCAAATCAGTCAGAAAGCCACCAAAACCTGCTCAAGATGACTACCACATTATGGACAGACCAGAACAAGTCATTATTCTGCACCTCAGAACAGGACACAATAGATTACGTGACCACATGTATACAAAATTCAAGATTGGTGATTCAGCCATGTGCACATGTGGATTGGTGTCACAGACAGCAGAGCACATACTCCAAGACTGCCCAAAATATAACATATCTAGGCAAACCTTCTGGCCTAGAGAGATGACAGTGGAAGGTAAACTCTATGGTCCGCAGTGTGAACTAAATAAGACAGTTGAATACATACAAGAGACATCATTGCAGTTATAGACATATTTCAAGTGAACGAAAGAAGAAGTAAATGCCGGGAAGAAGTCAGACGTGTCGGCTGAAAGATGCTAATATGTTAGTTCTGCTTTAAACATTCACAGCACATACATGTCCAGCAAAAATTATTGAACTAATGCAGAAGAAGAATTGTGTGTTTGTGAAGAAGGGAGGGGGTGGAGTAATTATGGAAAGGGATTGGGGGGGGGGGGGAATGATCAGAGGAGGGGGTTGTAAAGGTAGGGCAGAGAGAGAGAGAACAGGATCACTTTATAAAATCCCTACTTCTTTGTGTGTAACTTGGAACGGGGTTGTCAGGTGACTTGGGACAATATGTCATATTATGGCTAATGAATCCTATATTGTTGTGATTGCAGATTTAAAGAAGATAAAAGAAGTTTGGCTGTCAAACTCCAGGAGGCACAGACAGAACTCAGGTGTATCAAGCAGCAAAAACAAATAATGGAAGCAGAGCTGCATGAGGTGCAGTCTTATCTCAGTTTATTATCATGACTTCTTTATGTTTGTTGCAGCTGTAGAAATATGTTTTAGTTCCCTACCTGGCGGGAACGATTAGTAGTATGACTCTTTGCTGGCTGTTGAATGAGGGGACTGAGCATGTAATGGAATGTCCTGAGTGCAGTGATGTCGGTTCTTAACTCAACTCAACTCAACTCCCTACCTGTTGTAGACAATTTATCATTGTAGAAATGTACATATCTTTTGTTTCATCACAATGTATTTGCTGCTCCTGTTAATTTTGTTACTCACACATAAAGCATTTTTCACAATTTTCTTGATTTGCATTTACTTTCTGACACTTACGAACTCCCAATTTGCAGCATTTGTGTACGTGATTGTTATGTTTTTAATGTCCTATAAATCTACAACTTGTATTATACTTTCTTAGAAATCCTGTTTACATTCGGAAAGGATAATGAGCTAATAAAGACTTCATGGGAAAATGAACACATATCTCTTCCCTAAATGTATTTAGTCCATACGTCAAATGAAGAACAGAAGGAAATTTATCTCAGCATGTAAACTCCTGGAGAATTGAACAAATGAAACAAGCCTGTCTTATTCATTGTGCTAGAGTATTTCATGCAGAAACAGAAAAAGAGTTTACACATATGACATGAAATCTAGGGATAGACGAGGGAAACAACGAGCTGAATAATTTAGCTAAGACAAAATGTTTGATTCTCAGTATCATATTTAATAGGGTACATTCCTTAGGATCATGGTGAAAAAAAGCATTCCTAGAGAAACACACATTTCTAACATCAGGTAACATTAATGTTGAACTATGGAAATGAATGGATAAATACTACACATATCTGGCCCACAACACTATATGGCTCTGAATCATTGACTCAACAAAACTAAATATGACAAGTACATTACAGTTTTTGAAATGTGGTATTATAACAGAATAAAGTTGAAGAGAAGCTGACAGATAGTTGTCGTTTATGGTCTCCAATTTCACTACGGTAAGCTGAGGATCTCTCTTGTTTTTTGGGGCGAGACGATGGCTACGGTCATCGACCAGAAAGGTCACTGCTAAGAAGGAAAACAATGGCAAACTACCTTCTTTACATATGCCAAGAAAGTAATGTTTTGCAATTTCATAGAAAATCAGAGAAAAGGCGCAAATGGTGATCGTGTGAGATAGCGAGACATGACTGCCCACGCTTGTCGGCATGACATGTGATGATGATGATTATAACAAAATGCAAAAAAGTTAGATATGATCAAATGAACAAATTCTTAAAGGTGAAAATAGACAACTATTGAGAAATACAAAAGTAATCTGTCTTGACTTGATCACAGTATGAGAGATGGAGTTCTACTATTAAAAATCATGAAAGAAAACATTCAAGAGGAAAAGAAACACCCAAGAAACAATTACTCCAACCAAACATACAAGGTACATTTGAACACAAACTTATGCTGAGCTGAAGAGTTTGGTTGAGAACAGGGAACAGTGGAAGGACATGATCAGACAACATCAGCACCAGTCTCTGGGCTGACTAAGCTGATAATGATATTCCCCAATGAGACTGGAAAGCATAAGATAATATCTTATAATATTGAGACTCTCAGTCTCAGTACAAATACATCATTACAAATAAAGATGCAGAAAGCATGTTCCATCTGTCAAATGGTTTAATGAGCTCATGAGCAGTTTTCATAGTGATAAAGTATAGTCTCAGGTATTAACATTGCTATATATTCAGACATACAGCAGTTTTGTCAAGTTTACAACACTATCATTGATGTGATAAAAACTATGTGACGTATATGTTTTCAGATGAGCTCCAAACATGATGTTGAGTCTGAGGAGTGGAAACAGTTTCAGAGGGACTTGCAAACAGCAGTTGTCATTGCAAATAATTTCAGCCAGGAGACACAAGACAAGATGGACAACATTACTTTTGAAAATACCCAACTGACTGAGCAATTGCAAGTCATGCAGCGAGAGATGGAAAAGCTACAACAAGAGAATATCATTTTGAAACAAACAAAAGAAGAATCTTCAATGAAGCAGTGTATTTTAACCAATGCAGAGCTCAAAGGAAAGGTCAGATCTAAGTTCATACACATTAACTGATTTGTGCCATAGGATGTTTAATCGTCTTATTTGAACTTCCCATACCTGCCTTAGGCTTATACATTATCAGAATGTTGACATTGCATTGTTTTTCTTCCCAAAACTTCCACAACTTTAATGCCCAGTAAACGGCAATATGCACTGGAAAAACTTCTTTCTTTCCCATTTATCAGAAACTGACAATCACGTTGCCTAAAAATTGAGTAGAAATCTCTGTTAAATTGAGGTTAATTTTCTGATTTCAGAAATGGCAATGCCCACTTAGTTCTCGACCTCACCAGTTTATATTAGATTATAATTTGAAACAATTTTAGATGATGCTGATTCTGATTTAAATTATTTTGTGGAAGATTATGATACTAATTGCACGTGCAGTAATCTGGTTATTTGGTTAAATAATTTAGTAGGTTGTGATTATTTTAATGATGTTTTTTCAAACTATAGTTAAAATATCAATACAGTCGTTTTCTCTATGCAACCCCGTTTAATTTGATATGTAATACAATACATCTGTTACCATATTACCATCTTTTAAATCATAAATATGACACAGCCCTACTTCCCATTTTCCATCATCCATTTTTGTTTGGTCCATACCTACTTTTTGTTTGGCATTGAAACTGTTAAAAGATGTTTAGGAATAACAAGTGTTAATGTGTTATTGGGAAGCCGTGATGGTGCAATGGATAGAACACTTGTTTTCCAGCCTAGAAGTTGTGTTTAAACCTCCCACCTCGAGGCCGTGATTTTTAAAAAAAACCTGGGCTCCTGGCTCGATCCAGCCTAAAATGGGCACCAGAGTAATGTTATGGAAAGGAAAGATATCTAGCATAATGTTGACATCACCCGTCAAGTGCCAACTAGTTTATACAAATATAAGGATAGCACCATGTATCCTTTGCGCCTCAAGGTATGGAAAGGATCCTCTGTGTACTTTTAAAATGAAGTGAGGTTTAATGTTTGTCTCAAGAAGAACATCAGGTCTGTGTAAGTAGCCAGCTGAAATTTGTCATTTGTCTACAGTCTTTACATGTTGACGTAACATTAGGTATTAAATGTTTGAGTAGCATGTTGTAATTCAACAACTGTGTTTCGGATTCGGAGAGTGAAGACGTGTTTTCGTATCTCTTCTCAGATTATTATTACTGCAAGCTGAATTCACCTTTCATGGATTTTTATATCAGTGTGCTCATTGTGATTCTGTGGATGTGGTTAAATAGTTTTTAGATTAATACAAGTGTTGATTATCGCAAAAATGCGTGTTATATATAAATGAACACTTAAATTTTAACCAATCAAGTGCACGAGGCATCTCAGAAACAACCAACCACTACACAGGACCTCAAATTGCCCGCGGCGTGGCTAGATAACAATGCGATTGCTTTATTCTTCAAGTTTAGTTGTTCGTAACATTATGCAATAATGTCAGAAGTGAATGGTGTAAGGACTCGCTCCAGTTTACGATCGGCTGTCAATAAAACTTACACACTAAACAAAGAGAGGGCCGTGAAGAACAAGCTATCCCAGTGCATGAATCCCACTGGCCTAGTCGTCAAACACACTAATTCAGGACAGTGTGTTACGGTTTCCTTCAACAACACACTCCATTATGAGGCATTCCGAACTCGTCTACTCAACTACTACAAGCTTGAACAAATTGAACAAGATAAGAGCGGGGCCCACGTTGAAGACCTGATTACGGCGCCAGTGATTACGATACATTTGTACCACACGAAAAATAAATTAGTGACACAAGGAAATATTGAAAACATTAATTCTTGGCTAAAAGTAGATTTTGTTGAGCTTGAAAACTCGATAAAGACATTCACCGAATCTACACAGCCCACAACTACAGCTGTAGACTACAGCTGTAGACAGCACACCAGCAAACAATGTTCATCAATTAACTCATGTGACGAGTGTACATGACAACATCAACACGAGGCCTGCCAACCCACCAGTGGGCTCTTGGCCATTGAATACCCAATGGAGCGCATCCAAAACAACATAGAACCCAGCGTGGACATTGTTGAAGAAGTACCTGCCTCAGATAACAATAGCATCTTAACTATCAATGGACATTCGTGCGACTGTAAACAGCGCATTGAGGAACTAGAACAATCACTAAAGGCTCTTATTGTCACTGTTTCAACTAACATCGAAGCAAACAGCAAGATAAGCAGTGATTACAATGCTCTCAAGACAGAAGTCGTACTCCTGCGAGATGAAAATTTGCTGCTGAGAAAAACAGTTCAAACCTTACAGAATGTGTCCTCTACCGACCAAACCGAAGAAGCATGTAATTCCCAAGCAACCGCTTCATCCTTGGGAAATCTTGGGGAAGCTCAATCCCACCCAGAACAGATAACCACTATGAAAACACCTCAACGTGCAGAGGAAGATAAACAACAACAAGCAGTCTACCCCATTGACGTCAAAATAAGCAATAGGTTCGAAGTGCTTCAAGAAAAGTCACCAGAAAACGTACTGCTTTAACATGCTGCCAACGGGCAACACATGCCTACAAGATACATCGGGAGAACCACATGGAGACATAAAGACTGCTGATAATCAGAAATGGATGAAACAACGGGTGAGACGTGCTGACAACCAACATGTACAGACAGCACGACCTGACTGTACACACATTATACTAGGCGATTCTTTAATGAAAGGTTTATACAGCGACCGGATGGCCACTTCAGACAAAGACATTGTTTCCATAATCCCACTGCCTGGGGCTGGTGTTGACTGGCTAACAGACAAGATTAGCAGGTTGGCTGTAAATCATAACGTTCGAAAGGCAAGCATACATATTGGTATCAATGACACCACGAAAAACCAACAAATCACAGGGTCTCAACTGCTGGCACTCTTGAACGGATTACGTCACACTTTTCCTAACTCATCCATTTTCTTCTTCATCATATCACCGAGTTATGGACTCCAGCGCCATCTAGCTGACATAAATAACAACATTTTGCAGAAGTTCTGTTCACAAAACAAGATACAGTTCATCAACAACACGCCATCATTCACTTCACAGGCTGGTGCACCAAAAAAGAGTCTTTATAAGGATCAATTACATTTGTCTACATTGGGCACCAGCTTGCTCGCCAAAAATATCAAATATCCAGAACGGGCACACCATACATCCAATACAGGATCGCGCCGGACGCTTTTAGCTACTCCACCTTAAAATCAAGCCAGATGACATACTCCCGCTACATCAAGTACCGATAGGCCAGAAGTGCGCAGACCACTCATAACCACTGCACCTGAAATCCAAGCCAGACGGGACACTTCCACCACACCAAGTCCGTACAATACGTCGTCTTTCACACAGGAGGGTAATAATTATGAAGATATTTTTCCTATTCTCCCCAGAAAGGAACCAACTCTCAGCAACAACGACGTGCCACCACAACCTCCTGTTAGCCACCAACCAGAGGCTGTAGTTGGTAGTCATTACATACCCATGAGACATCAACAGTACCCATTTCATTGTAACCCAGAATGGTTGCACCTCACACGTTATAGCCCAGCTACACTTCGTCAAGCACTTATAATGTCGCTGTACCAACAACCAACACAACCTGGTATTTACTAGCAACTTAGCACAAAGCTACACCGGATCTCGGTACAAGAAAGAGCCTCTCCTAGAACGTTTATCTGCATATTTGGTTATTACTTGATCTAGTAACGTATTAGGTTATATGTAACTACAAACATTGACTTGTTTTGACTTTATATTAATTGATAGTACTTAGCTGTATAGCTTTTATAATACTTTTAATTGTGTTTTTACTGTGAGTGAGGGGGTCTTCACTGCTCTTCCTTACGGATCAGTGTATGTATTTTTATATATTGACAGAGATATTACTGTTTTTCTGTACTTTAGAGTGTATTGTAATAAGGGACTAAGCTGTAATCACCTTGTGTGTGTGTGTGTGTGTGTGTGTGTTTTGTCTTTTTTGCTTTTAAACTTATGATTACGCATTGTTGAAATGTTTAATAAGTACGAACACTGGCTCAGTAATAATGGGCTCAGAATCGGGCATGTAAACATCTGCCATCTATTAGGGAAGCTGCCCGAACTATCACTTATACTTAATCAAAATTTTCACATGTTCAGCGTTAGCGAAAGTCGATTAAATGGTAACATCTCAGATGATGACATCGCTATCAGAGGTTTTAAAACCTTTAGAAGAGATCCCTATCAGAAACAAGAGACGGATATTGCAGTTTATATTTCTAACTCGCTTAACGCCCACCGCAGGCTAGATTTTGAAACCTGTGAGATTGAGTGTGTATGACTTGAGGTTAAACTTCAAAATCGCACACCGCTAGTAGTTGGCTATCTTTATCGAAACCCCAGTGCAGGAAATATCTGGTATGAAAATTTCACCACTATGATGGATGTAGTCTTTAGTAATGTGGGAGAAATAATACTGCTAGGTGACTTCAACATAGACACTAACAAATCAAACAAAACATGGGAAAACATAATAGAGTCATATAACTTCCAACAGTTAGTCAAACAAGCCACTATAATAACTAAATCATCTGCAACACTTATAGATCATATTTATACTACGTGTGCTGACAACATCACAGAATGTACTGTACCTATTAATGCAATGAGCGATCACTACCCAGTATGTTGCACGTGGTCGAAAAGAGGCACCAAAACTCCAAAACACAAACATATAAGTATAAAATATAGAAATTACAAAAATTTCAATCGAGACGTCTTTTACAAGACTTGCTCAACTCATCTCTGGACTATGTTTACCAGCTTCCTGACCCAGACGATGCTCTGGACCACTGGCTGAAGACCTTTCTAAGTATATTTGATAAGCATGTTCTGTTTAAGGAAGTTCATGTTAAACATCACACTAAGCCCCCGTGGATCACACAGGAGGTAGCTGAACTTATGAGAGACCGGGACCGGGCACAAAAAAATAGAGATCTAACTATGTACCGTAGTTTGAGAAACAAAGTTCAATATGTTATTCGAAAGGAAAAGAAAAACTATTTTAAGAACTTAATAATAGATAAAACCAACACTAAAGATATATGGAAAGCAATTAATACCTTGACAAACAAACACAAATCATCACAATCATTACCATCAAATCAGGTTACATGTGATCAATTCAGTAGATTCTTTCAGTCCGACATAAACCAACTGAAGGCTGCAATACCAGATGCGCCTCATGACATATCTTTATTATCATCATTCTGTGAGAACAAATGCTATGGAGACATTCCCTCCAATATACCGCTAATGACCACCACTGAAGTATTTACTCATCTCAGTAATCTAAAAAACAATAACTCATCAGGACTAGATGGAATCAGTAATCGGATCCTTCACCATGCTGCACCGGCGATCTGCGAGTCACTAACTTTTATATATAATCAATGTCTCACCAAAGGTCACTTCCCATCAGCCTTTAAAATCGCTAAAGTGTATCCTCATTTAAAAGCTGGTTCTCTAGACGATCGTCTCATGAGTAATTATAGGCCAATTTCCATATTATCCTCACTATCCAAACCGCTAGAAAAGCACATCCACAAAACAACACTAGAGCGCTTAGTTCGCCACAAACTAATAGTTGACAGTCAGTCAGGATTTCGGCCAAAATATTCTTGTCATACATGATAGAAACAAACATGATAGAAAACTGGCATCAAAATATTAACAACAATACTCTATGTGGAGCGGTGTTTATAGACTTTAGAAAAGCATTCGATATGATAGATCATACTATTCTAATTAAAAAACTAGAAACAATGAAAGTAAGCTTTAATATAGTGACATTAATAAAATCATTTTTATTAGACAGAAAGCAAGTAGTATCACACAATAAAGCTTTATCTCAAGCCATTACCATTAATATTGGAGTACCTCAGGGGTCTATTCTTGGCCCTCTGTTATTTAGCCATTTATATAAATGATCTTCCCTTAAATCTGTCGTCGTCCTGCGATCTATTTGCTGATGACTGCACAGTATATACAAACGCTATTGATCGTAATGTGCTAGAATTATCCTTGCAACAGGAAATAAATAGTGTAGTTAACTGGAGTCATGCAAACCGCATGCAAATTAACATTTCTAAAACAAAGTCTATGTTAATAGGAACCAGGCAAAGACTTCACACGCTAAACTCGCAGAGAACTCTACAGCTGCACATTGGTAGCATGCCTATAGAAAGTGTAACCGAGCACAAGGCACTGGGTCTTATCATAGATCAAAATCTAACCTTTAACTCACATGTTCATGCTCTCGTTAAACAAATAGCCAAAAAAGTATACCAACTTGCCAAAATTAAAAATTTCCTTGACGAAAACACAAGAAAGATATTCTATACTTCCCATATACAAACACATATTGATTATTGCTCCACAATCTGGGATGGATGCTCCAAATCAATAACAAAACGCCTATATTCACTCCAGAAAAGGGCAGTGCGTTTAATTAATGGTGAAAAGCTTACCGACAATTCTAACCTACATAAACGTCTTCGGTTACTGCCACTCCACAAACGCCTACTTTTTAATAAGGCCAAACTAATTCACAAAATCCTATTTCAAAATGCTCCAAGCTACCTTTGGCCATTGTTTAAATATAACGCAAGACATAGCGAACGACTAAATATACTTCATGTCCCTAAACCTAGGATAGACATATAAAACAAGCTTAGCATACTCTGCCGCTCAGTTGTGGAACAATCTTCCACAAGAAATCAAAGACACCACCAATTATTATACATACATTCGTAACCTGTTTGAACACTACCTCAGTACAGACTACATACCCCCATAAACAAAAACACAAAAAGACAATAATAATGGTAACTTATCTCAAACGACAACTAGCCAAAAAACATTCCCATATGTATGGCACATTACGCCCTCCTTAGGTATTTATAATGCCCATGTTAAACACTGCCTCAGTGAGTCATTTGTTATTGGTCCTGAATGCTGTGATGTCCATTCCTCAATCAATCAATCAGTCAATCAATCAATCAATCATTTGTTATTGATTATTTTTCATGCGCTTTAATTCTATGTTCTTTTGTTGTCAAAATTTGCTTCATAATTGATGTTGAATGAAAAAATGTATGAGAGGAAATAGAGAAGAAGGGCAGAATGTCAGGCGGGCCTGCGTGCCCAATTCTTAACTCTTTGAATATAAAGACTTTCGTTCGTTCGTTCGTTCGTTCAAGCTCTTTTAGGGTTGTCCAAGTTTTCAAAGCATGTGTAAATATTGTTGTATTTCTGTACACAGCTGTTCAAATGTTTGAATATATTCATTCATTCATTCATATATTCATTCATTCATTCATCATTCAGTAGCATGGCCCTTGCAGAACTTCGCTCCCATAACAATCGTCCGGAAAACTTCTCAGTCATAAGCAAGATGTCCCACATCCGATACACCCATTTTGAGATCATCTGCCACAACCTGCACCCATTTTTATCTATGGCCTTCCTCTTTCCCTCTTCCCAGGCATATACCACTCCATTATTGTTCTCTTCTCTTCACTTTCATGACGTTTCAAATGACCAACATTTTAAACTTTTGCCACATTCTGCACTCATCTTCTTTTTTAGCCTTCGTCTTCTTCTCTTCCTGGGCATATACCCCCCTCCATTATTGTTTTCTCCAAACTTTCATAACGTTTCAAGGGACCAAAGTATTTCAATTTTCTTTATTTTATCTTCTTTAGTAGCCAACCTTCTTCAGTATTCTTCTCTTTTCATATGGATGCATTTGTTCTTTTTTGTATCCAAGATATTCTTAGAACCCATCTGTATCATTTATATTCAAAGGCATTTATGCGCTGGTCAGCTTGTTTAGTAAGTGTCCAGGTCTCACAGGTGTGTGTTGCATTGGGAAAGATATATGCTCTTAAATATTTAACTTTAGTTCTGTCTGTCCCACTCCACAATTTATTCAGTTGTCTTATTTTTTTGAAGAGCAATAGATATTCATCTTTTAATTTCCTTCATTGTGTCACTATTGTTGGTAATTAATGACCCAAGATATTCAAAATTTTCCACCACTTCCAATTTTTTCTCATTAACATATATTTATACATAATTGTATTTTGTATTATGTGTTTGCTAAATTCCTAAACCTTTCCCCTGTTTAGCTATATTTCAGTCTTATTTCTGTTTCAACGATATTTATTCATTTGTGTGGGTATGTGTGTTTTGTCTATAAGGTTGTTAGTGTTATATTTCAATCTTGTCCATTCTGTATTTTGTTCCTTAATCTTACATCTGGGTGCTCATAGAAGAAAGTAATGATCCCTTGTAACACCAAGGGTGTGAAACATTTTGTGAAACATACATTTTTTTTATTAATGATGGAATGATTGAGTAATTTGTATATTTTGTTTTCTTTTGTAAGACTGCACGAAATTTTGCACGTTATTTTTGCATATAAATGATCCAAGTTTGTCACATGTCTTAGAAGCTTTTATCTGTTATAGTTATAAAATCTTTGGCTCTGTGCAGAATTTCTGTGACACTTTATTTTGGCCAGATTGGGTTGTTAGCTATACTAGTTTGAAAGGAGAGTATTCACTGGCCTCTTCCTTGAGATCTGCTGAGCATGCGTGCTCCTTTTTAGATTGTAAAAGCTAGTTTATAATATATGTGGACATCCAAGTTAATCCACTAAGGCATTATTTTCCTCAGCATTGTCTTCTATTGTATAACCTCACCTGTGGGTTGTTTGTTGTCAAGGTCATCCACTGCTCCCCGTCTTTAGCAATACATGTAGGTGTGGGCAGTATCATATTCCGTCCTTTCTTTAATGTTGTCATTCTAGACTTTCCTTTGGCTCATTCTAGAATAGATATAGTCAAGGAGTCCTATTGGTTGACACTTGTAGAAGAAAAGGACAAGAGGTAGATATTCTTGAATCAAAGAGAAACATAAAAAAGTTGATTAGAATGTGACTAATTTACTATGACTCATTTTCTTATAGAAGTTCAGAAAAATGCCTTAAATACAGAGAACAATATTAATAGTGTTGTCTATCACTTCTAGGTACTGACAACCATGGACAGAGAACTTTCTGCCTTAAGAGAGGGTCGACCACATATGGATCAGCGCAGTCAGAGCATCTCAGTTAAATCTCTTATCCGCTCAATCGAAGAGCAGGTTAAGTCAGGTTGTTCATCCATTCAGTCCAGCCATTCAGAGTCTCGCCGAAGTTCAAATTCTTCAGACATCTCACTTGCATCACTAAAAGAGTTTGTAAAATCTCCAGCTTTATCACTGTCCATGCCTGAAGGTCCAAGGTCACCAACTAATGACTTAACATTCAGACCACTTGGCATGAAATCCAAAACTGCAGAAAAGTCTCCAAATTCAAGACCTGTCTCTGATGGTATCATTGCTGCGGGGATTGCAAGTCCTGAAGGAGCAGCAAAGGATTTACAAGGGCTTAGAATTGATACTGGGGAGCCTTCTGTTGTAGGGAAAGTGGTCACCCAGAAATCATCGATTCTCAAGGATAGGAGTACACCACGAAGAAGCAGCGGAATTGTGTAAGTACTGGAACCTGTTTTTGTTCCTTCTGATTCCATCTAGAGCAAGATTATATTTTGTTTTCTTGTCATTTGGTATCAGGAAACAGAAAAGTAAATTATAAACATAGCTTCACATGTCTGATTATCATCACCCTGATGTTTTAAACCAGTAATTTCTGCTGCCTATACTCTCACTCTTGTCATGCCAGTTTTGACAGAGACACAAACCATACAATGAGAACAAATGCAGTATTTCAGAAACAACTCTTCACACACAATGATGTGATGTACATGATTTTGTTTATCAAATCAAGTGCTCTATAATCAAGTAGGAGTTATGCTGCTTATGTCTCCTCCCTCCCTCCCTCCCTCTCTTTCTTATACACACATTCCTGCATACATGAGCGTGCGCAAAGTCTCACATATGCACACACAAAACAGAATGTTGTTTTAAAGAATAATATAGATGTATAATTGTTAGATGCTTCAGTACTTTGTTCAGATGATATATATATCTTTAAAACAAGTGTGCCTGTTTCTGAGGGATCCAAATGCTAGACTTCTACTGTCTGATAATATTTAACAAAAGGTATGTCACATCCAGTGCATTTCTTTTCATATTAAATTTAGTGAGGATTTTTAGAGGACGTGTTCAGTCCGTTACATTTATTGACTGAGTTGTCAGGAAATGTGACATATCTTTATTTACATCTTTATTTACATTGTCAAAGAAACCTTAATGCTTTTTAATATCTCATTGCACATGAAGGAACAACTCTTGTGCAAATTATGCAATCTTTGACTAACTGTTTATTAGAATGAGTCAGGACATTCATGTTTGCCAGTTGTCTTCTGTTGAACTCGATCCCTCAATGGGGCATAGACCCTCAACTAACTCACTCCAACTCTTGCTCTTCCCTTCTGTCTCTTCCCCCCCCCCCCCTTTCCCCTATCTTTAGCTACCCTACGCTTCACTTCATTGTTCATTTCTGTTTCTACTTCTCTTCTATAAAAGCTTCACTAGTCTTCTGTATTCTTATTCCGTCTGTAGGTGTTCCACTCCCTTTAAACTGCTACTTATTTAGGTGTATGATTCTGTCTCTTTGCGTGAGATTTCCCAGGCTATCATTTGCTTGATTTATTCTCATTATCTGTGTCTTTCCTTTCCTGTATGAATTTTTAAACCTAATTGTCATGAGCTCCCATTTTGTGTTGTTTATCCTACATTCCCCCATGTATTACCGAAACCTTAAGGGGAAGCAAAGAATAGTAA
Organism: Cepaea nemoralis; assembly: GCA_014155875.1. Taxonomy (NCBI): domain Eukaryota; kingdom Metazoa; phylum Mollusca; class Gastropoda; order Stylommatophora; family Helicidae; genus Cepaea; species Cepaea nemoralis. The sequence goes on from JACEFZ010004302.1 coordinate 349,634, forward strand.
CACTGCAACCTACCATGCATGTCATAAAAGGCGATCAAGGGGGCTTTGCATGTGTGTCTGGGACCCTCAAGGAAGCAAAGAACAGTATCACACTGTAACCTACCATACAGGTTGTAAGATCACCATAGTCTGGTTAGAATGAGGCAGCGAGGAGTGACGAGGGGAGCGCTTATGGGAATGTCCCGAATGCTGTGATGTCGGTTCCTAGATCAATCAATCCCCCGGGAAGGTTAACCCGGTCAACAAATGCCCGCAGAAGTCGGATGTGTCGGCCTAACGGCGCAAGAACGCAGCTCTGCTGTAAACAGGCACAACGCAATCACATCCAGAAAAAAAACTCCGGATGAACGAAGAAGAAGAAGAAGATCAATCAATCAATCAATCAACAGGTTGTAAGAGGCAATGTAGGAGGGTTGGGCTGTGTTACTGGGACCCTCAAGGGAGACAAAGAACAGTATCACACTGTAACCTATCATACAGGTTGTAAGAGGCAATGTAGGAGGGTTGGACTGTGTTACTGGGACCCTCAAGGGAGACAAAGAACAGTATCACACTGTAACCTATCATACAGGTTGTAAGAGGCAATGTAGGAGGGTTGGACTGTGTTACTGGGACCCTCAAGGGAGACAAAGAACAGTATCACACTGTAACCTATCATACAGGTTGTAAGAGGCAATGTAGGAGGGTTGGGCTGTGTTACTGGGACCCTCAAGGGAGACAAAGAACAGTATCACACTGTAACCTATCATACAGGTTGTAAGAGGCAATGTAGGAGGGTTGGGCTGTGTTACTGGGACCCTTAAGAGAGGCAAAGAACAGTATCACACTGTAACCTATCATACAGGTTGTAAGAGGCAATGTAGGAGGGTTGGGCTGCGTTACTGGGACCCTCAAGGGAGGCAAAGAACAGTATCACACTGTAACCTATCATACAGGTTGTAAGAGGCAATGTAGGAGGGTTGGACTGTGTTACTGGGACCCTCAAGGGAGACAAAGAACAGTATCACACTGTAACCTATCATACAGGTAGTAAGAGGCAATGTAGGAGGGTTGGGCTGTGTTACTGGGACCCTCAAGGGAGGCAAAGAACAGTATCACACTGTAACCTATCATACAGGTTGTAAGAGGCAATGTAGGAGGGTTGGACTGTGTTACTGGGACCCTCAAGGGAAGTAAAGAACAGTATCACACTGTAACCTATCATACAGGTTGTAAGAGGCAATGTAGGAGGGTTGGACTGTGTTACTGGGACCCTCAAGGGAGACAAAGAACAGTATCACACTGTAACCTATCATACAGGTTGTAAGAGGCAATGTAGGAGGGTTGGGCTGTGTTACTGGGACCCTCAAGGGAGGCAAAGAACAGTATCACACTGTAACCTATCATACAGGTTGTAAGAGGCAATGTAGGAGGGTTGGACTGTGTTACTGGGACCCTCAAGGGAAGTAAAGAACAGTATCACACTGTAACCTATCATACAGGTTGTAAGAGGCAATGTATTAGGGTTGGACTGTGTTACTGGGACCCTCAAGGGAGACAAAGAACAGTATCACACTGTAACCTATCATACAGGTTGTAAGAGGCAATGAAGGAGGGTTGGGCTGTGTTACCAGGACCCTCCAGGGAGACAAAGAACAGTATCACACTGTAACCTATCATACAGGTTGTAAGAGGCAATGTAGGAGGGTTGGGCTGTGTTACTGGGACCCTCAAGGGAGACAAAGAATAGTATCACACTGTAACCTACCATACAGGTTGTAAGAGGCAATGTAGGAGGGTTGGGCTGTGTTACTGGGACCCTCAAGGGAGGCAAAGAACAGTATCACACTGTAACCTATCATACAGGTTGTAAGAGGCAATGTAGGAGGGTTGGGCTGTGTTACTGGGACCCTCAAGGGAGACAAAGAACAGTATCACACTGTAACCTACCATACAGGTTGTAAGAGGCAATGTAGGAGGGTTGGGCTGTGTTACCAGGACCCTCAAGGGAAGCAAAGAACAGTATCACACTGTAACCTACCATACAGGTTGTAAGAGGCAATGTAGGAGGGTTGGGCTGTGTTACCGGGTAACACATGCTTTCCATCCCTTTGAACAACGTTAACTGCAAAATCCAATCAGTCATGAACAAGTAAATGAGTGAGGAAGAGAGAGATTCCTGCCCATGGGCTTGATGATTTTCTTTGTAATACTTCTTGATTACTGAAAGCTGAAAAGTGTGTATGGTAATACAGTGTGTGTGAGGTTTACATTATGTCTTTTACAACTATGTTTGTTTTTTGGTAACAGAAGTTTGTGGCGTCTGTTTTATTTTGGATGTAGTATGGTCTGCAAATTTCTAAGTAATTTGTTTAAACACTGGTCTTCAGTTTTGCAAATAATTTATATATTTTTGTGTGTAACTGATTACAGTGACGCTGATGTTCCAAAGAAGGAAACTCCAGGCAAGGATCCATTAGCGTCACTTGCCAAACTGATGAAGGGATCAAAACGTAATGCTCTTCTAAAGTGGTGTCAATTAAAAACCATTCCGTACTCGGTAAGTTATTGTTATGTCAGATTAGCTTGTTTCACGTTAATTTAAAACCTAAATACCTTGTAGTCAGGTCTTAGTCAGATATGACTGAGCTACCATATAACAGTAGACGATACTACTTGCTTTCTATTAGTGCCGAATGTTGGGTGGCGCTTACCAAACCAGGCACCCATCATTGTAGCAACGGCTTCAGGCGCAGGAGCACAATTGGGAGGGTACAAGCCTTATCTTGATGCGAGGAAATACAATCTAAAGACTAAATGTTGTGGCAGGGCAGACTAGGCCCTAAGCCTTGGTTGGCAACTGATCTAGGATCAAAGCTCTGACAAGCGGACAGTTAGAGCATTGCTTTGCTGATCAGGCAGCTTCTGCAACTTGTCTTGTTCCAGATGTGTTTGTGTTTTCCTCTTGAGTGAACTAGGTAGGCCAAGAGAGGAATCATGCTGCATGGGCAGCACATGGTCTCTACAACTCTACAAATGGCGATGTGCTATGAAAAGGTATAACTCCATCCCTGGTGTTTACCGGTCTCGGAATCAAAGCAAAAGGTAGCAGTTACGGGTTATAAGTCCCTGTCAATTGGCATAGACAGGGGTGCCACGTGTTGCCTTTGATGGTGGGAGACACCTACAGGTGTCACTGATCAGCTACTGCCCATTTCAAGCTTGGCATCCCCCAGCCAATTGGGTGCTGATCCACCTCAGCCTGCCTGCTTCAGTGGGTGCTTTGGGCTAGGACAAAATCTGAATTGCAGGCTGTAAAACCAATGCACTATGCACTAAAAAGAAAAAGAATACCTCAAGCTACGGCTTGCAACCTGGACAATGGAGAAAATTGCAGATAAGTCACACACTGAGCGTGAGAAGCATAAGATGGTGCGTGATGGTGGAAATGACCATGTGTTCACATGCACCCATTGTGGACGAACATTTACCGCACAAATTGGTCTGATTAGTCACATTCGCTACCGCCATGGGTTGTAGTTATTATTTCTTTTTGGAGCACAATGTAACAAACTATCGTCTGTCAAGACGGCAAGGTGCTAATGAAATAACTTTTGTGGCCATTAACTGAGCTAACCCCATTACACTATACATGTTGTTAGTGATGCTGTATCATAAAGGTAGAATAATTTCATACAGCACATAATGTTTGTGACATCTGTTGTACAGGTCATCATCATCATCAAGTGCCGGCTGGCGTAGGCGTTCATGGCTCTCCATAGATCTCGGTCTTTGGTTTTCTGGATCAACTCTGCTGCTGATATTCCTCCATGCCACCGTCTCAATCCATCCAGCATCATTTCTCTTGGTCTGCCTCTGCCTCTCTTCCCCTCGATCTTTCCAGTTGTTACGATGTTCTCCAATGCCTCTCTTCTCATCACGTGACCGAAGAAAGATGTTTGTCTCTGTCTTATTGTTGTATATAATGTTCTAGTTTCATTAGCCTGTTTCAGGCAGTCGTCGTTAGTTACTCTGGCAGTCCAAGGAATTCACAACATTTGTCTCAGGAACCACATCCCTGTTGCTTCTAATTTCTTCTTAATTTGTTCATTTATATTCCAAGATTAACTGCCATACAGCAAAACTGGTTCTACATAGCATTTCAGCACTCTCTTCCTTACATTTAGTGATAGTGACTTATTGCATAAGATACTCTTCATTTTCTGAAATGCGGCTTTTGCCTGCCCTATTCTGCTCCTAATTTCTGTTGTACATCTTCCATCTGATGTTATAAATGCCCCTAGGTATCTAAAATTATCCACTTGGTTAAGGATTTTCCCTTCTATTTCTATGTCACATTTTGGTGTCACCATTTTCTTTGATATTACCATTGTTACTGTTTTCTTGATATTCAAGGAGAGTCCTTTCCTTGCACTCTCTGTTACTACAACATCTAATAATTGTTGTAGGTTTGTTGAATTGTCCGCCACCAATACTGTGTCATCTGCATAGCGTATATTATTTATATTATAACCTCCAACTAGTATTCCTGGCATCTCTTTGATTTCTCTCATTATTACTTCGCTATACAGGGAGAAAAGATCTGGTGACAAGACACACCCTTGTCGTACTCCTAGCTTTATCTGTTCGTAACTACCCTCTTTATTTCCCATTTTAATTGCTGCTACTTGGTTCCAGCAAACATTCTTTATTATTCTTAAATCTTTTCCATCAATGTTGATATCTTCCAACATTTTAATCAGTTCATCATGTTTTACTTTATCAAATGCCTTAGTATAATCTATGAAGCACAAATATATGTCTCTCTGTTTCTCTATTGACCTTTCTATTAGTGTCCGTAATGTATAAATTGCATTGTTTGTGCCCTTTCCTTCCACAAATCCATACTGTTCTTCACTAATTTCCATTTTTATTTTCTTTTTGGTTCTTCTCATTATGATTCTGAGTAGAAGCTTAGTGATATGGTTTATAAGGTTAATTGTACAAAAATCTTCACTATCAATTGCTCCTGGTCTTTTTGGTATAGCTATAAATACAGATCGGTACTACCTGGTTTCTGTTAGCGCCGAACGTTGGGCGGCGCTTACCAAACCCGACACCCCACATTGTGCCAACGGCTTCGGGCGGAAGAGCACAATTGGGAGGGTACAAGCCTTACCCTGGTGCGAGGAAATGCAAGCTAAAGACAAAATTGTCATGGCAGGGCAGACCAGGCCCTAAGCCTTGGTTGGCGACTGGTCTAGGATCGAAGCTCCGACAGGCGGACAGTTAGAGCATTGCTTTGCTGATCCGGCAGCTTCTGCAGCTTGTCTTGTTCCAGATGTAGGGGTGTTACCTTTCCTCTGGAGTGAACTAGGCAGGCCGAGAGAGGGATCATGCTGCATGGGCAACACATGATCTCTATATTTTAGCCCAGGCTTTGTGCTATGGAGAGGCAATAACTCCATCCCTGGTCTTAACTGGTCTCGGAATCAAAGCGAGAGGCAACTGTTACGGGTTATAAGTCCTTGTCAGTTGGCGTAGACATGGGGCGCCACGCGTTGCCTCTGACGGTGGGAGACACCTATAAGTGTCACTGATCAGCTACCGCCCGCCTCAAGCTGGGCAGCCCCCAGCCAATTGGGTGCTGATCCGCCACAGCCTGCCTGCTTCAATGGGTGCTTGGGGCTAGGACAAAATCTGAATCGCAGGCTGTAAAACCAATGCACCAGGTACAAACAAAAATAAAAATAGAAACCTCAAGCTACGGCTTGCAACCTGGAACGTGAGAACCATGTGTCCAGGATTTTCCACTGACTTGACCAATATTGACGATGTGAGAAAAACGGCTGTGATTGATGCCGAACTCAATCATCTTAACATTGATATTGCTGGCCTGCAGGAGACTCGCCTCGCTGAGGAAGGGTCACTCAGGGAAAACAACTACACCTTTTTCTGGAAGGGTAGAGGGCAGGCAGAAAAAAGGCAACACGGTGTGGGCTTTGCAGTGAAGAATTCGCTACTGGGAATGATTGAAATTCCAGCAGGAGGAAATGAAAGACTATTATCCCTGCGCTTGGCAACCTCTTGTGGGTTTGCCACCATTATTACTGCATATGCACCGACACTCGATTCCTCTGATGATGTGAAGGATTTGTTCTATGAGGAGTTAGACTCCGTGATCAAGGCAGTTCCAAAATCTGACTACATTTATATGCTCGGTGATTTCAATGCTCGTGTGGGCAAGGACTCGAGTTCATGGCCAGTGTCCCTTGGAAAATACAACATCGGTCGCATGAATGAAAATGGGCAAAGGCTGCTGGAGCATTGCACCAGTAATGACCTATGTATTACAAACTCTTTTTTTAAAACAAAAGAGATGCATAAGGTCACATGGAAACATCCAAGATCCGGCCATTGGCACCAGCTGGACTTCATCATCACACGGAGACAACATCTGAACCATATATCATTGACTCGTAGTTACCACAGTGCTGACTGTGATACAGATCATTCTTTGGTTGTTGCAAGAGTTAGACTGAGACCAAAGAGAATCTACACAGCTAAACACAAATCTAGCCCCAGGATTAATATTATTAACACTCATGATCCTGAAAAGTGCTTTCAGTTTCAACAGCAACTTGAAGACGCTTTCACTGATACACCAGAAAATTGTACAGTAAATGAAAAGTGGGGTCAAATTAAGGAAACTCTTTATAAAACTGCCGTAGGGGTTTACGGCACTGTGGATCATAAGAGGCAGGACTGGTTTGCGGCCAACAGCGAGACTCTGCAGCCCTTGATTGATAAGAAGAAGAAAGCTCTCTTAAGAAACAAGGAAAGACCAACGCGTAACACTCTGAGTGAGCTAAGGCAAGCTAGGAAGGATGTGCAAAAGGCTGCCAGGCAGTGTGCAAATGATTATTGGATCAAGTTATGTGAGTCCATTCAAATCGCAAGTGATAAGGGAGACATAAGAAGCATGTATGAAGGAATAAAGAAAGCCTGTGGTCCAGTGATCAAAAGAAGTGCACCGCTGAAAACCTTGACTGGAGAAGTCATCACTGATAAGAAACAGCAGATGGACAGATGGGTAGAGCACTATTTGGAGCTTTACTCAAGTGAGACCAAACTAGCTGATGATGCCCTTAACGCCATAGAGGCTCTACCAACTCTTGACCACCTGGACACACTTCCCACCATAACAGAAGTTAAGTGTGCTATAAATGAACTTGCATCTGGCAAGGCTCCAGGTAAGGATGGGATTCCAATAGAGGTTATCAGGAGTGGGCAAGACACACTCACTCTACAGATCCACCAGCTAATAGAGCTATGCTGGCGTGAAGGACAAGTCCCACAGGATTTCAAAGATTCAAACATCATAACGCTGTACAAGAACAAGGGTGATCGGAGTGACTGTAACAACTATAGGGGTATCTCACTTCTGTGTATTGTTGGAAAAGTATTTGCCAGAATTGTTCTGCGCAGACTTCAAGTCCTAGGAGATCAAGTCTACCCCGAATCACAGTGTGGCTTTCGACAGAACCGGTCTACCACTGATATGATATTCTCATTGCGACAAATGCAAGAAAAATGCCGTGAACAGAATCAACCACTGTTTATTGCCTTCATCGACCTCACAAAGGCATTTGATTTGGTCAGTCGTGAGGGTCTGTTCAAGGCACTAAAGAAGATTGGCTGCCCACCAACTCTTCTGTCCATTGTGGAATCGTTCCACACAGGCATGAGAGGTATAATCAAGTTTGATGGTGCAACTTCTGAAGAATTTGAAATCAAGAGTGGAGTTAAGCAAGGTTGTGTACTAGCTCCCACACTCTTTGGAATATACTTTTCACTTCTACTGAAATATGCATTTCGTGATCAGGATGGTGGTATATACATTCACTCACGCTCAGATGGCGGCCTCTACAATGCTCAGAGATTGAAGGCTAAGACCAAAATTAGGAGGGTACTGATCAGAGAGTTGCTTTTTGCAGATGATGCTGCAGTTACGACCCACTCTGAGGAAGAATTGCAATGTCTACTATCTGCATTCTCCAATGCTTGTTCTGAATTTGGTTTAACAATTAGCAAAAAGAAGACACAGATTATGTCACAAGGTGCACATGGGGTACCATCAATCTTTATTGACGACGCCGAACTAGAGATAGTAGACCATTTTACGTATCTAGGATCAGTGGTAAATAGCAAATTATCCCTAGATCAGGAAATCAACATCCGGATTGGTAAGGCAGCAACAACAATGAACAGGTTAAGAAAAAGAGTCTGGGAGAACAGGAAGCTTACTGCCAAAACAAAAGTCCTTGTCTATCAAGCCTGTGTCCTTAGTACTCTTCTCTATGGCAGTGAAACCTGGACAACTTACTCACACCAAGAGAACAATTTAAACAGCTTTCATATGCGGTGTCTGCGAAGAATTCTTGGTATTAAGTGGCAAGACAAAATCACAAATACTGAAGTATTGGAAAGATCAGGTTGTGTGACAGTTTATTCCATGCTCAGTCTTCGTAGACTTAGATGGATAGGACATCTTAGGAGGATGGATGATGGTAGAATACCAAAGGATATCTTTTTTGGTGAATTACAGATGGGTAAGAGATCTCAGGGTCGGCCTCTACTACGATACAAAGATGTGTGTAAGCGGGACATGATTGATACAGGCATTGATAATGCACATTGGGAGCAAGTCGCCGCTGAACGTGTTGCATGGAGGGCAAATATCAGAAATGGAATAAAGTCAAAGGAGAAAATTATTGCAGAAAAGTCACACACCAAGCGTTTGAGACGTAAGATGGTGCATGATGGTGGAAATGACCACGTGTTCACATGCACCCACTGTGAACGGACATTTACAGCGCAAATTGGCCTTATCAGTCACACTCGCTACCGCCATAGTTAAAAGTTATTATGCCTTTTTAGAGCACAAACTATCGTCTGTCAAGACGGCAAGGTGCCAATGAATAAATACAGATCTCAGCATATCACTGGGTAAATATCCACTGCTGTAAATATCATTCAACATTTTGGTTAATATATCTACTCCAAATTCTCCCAATACTTCTAATTCTTCTATTGTGATTTCATCTGGCCCAGCTGTTTTTCCTTTCTTCATACGTTTCATAGCGTCAGTGACTTCTTCTTTCAGAATAGGTGGACCTTCTAAGTTACTATCTTCTGTTAATTCTTCCCTTTCTCCATCATATAATTCTCTTATATACTCATTCCACCTCTTCATTATAGCACCTTCCTCTAATAATATCTTTCCTGTTTTTGATTTCAAACACCCTGTATTTCTTATTTTTCTTCCTGTAAGCTCACTGATTTGTCTGTGCATATTTTTTGTATCTTTAATGGAATTTAATTCAATTTTTTGCATTGCTCGTTTAACCAACTTTCTTTAGCCTTCCCACATTTATCTTTTATTTCTTTATTTATCTTAGCGTATTCTTGTTTGTCATTTTTACTCTGTTTCTTTTGTCCATCAGTTTTAAGATTTCTTCATTCATCCATTTTTTCTTAGCTATTTTGCCTCTCTCCGGTAATACTTCTTTGCTAGTTTGATGAATGGAGTCCCTTAACATTTCCCATTGTTCATTTATACTCTGTATTTTAGCTATTGCATTGTACCTATTTTTCACAGTCACTCTGTATTGTTCTTGCATTTCTTTGTTCTATTTTCAGAACCTCTTTATTAAGTCTCATGTTCTTAACCATTTTTTTCCCTCTCTTTAATCTTACTTTTATTTGTCCACATAGTGGTACATGATCACTATTACAGTCAGCACCAGGCATTGTCTTTACATTAATTAAAGCATTTCTAAATCTTTTATTAATTAGTATGTAGTCAATTTGGTTGCGTATTTTCTTATCAGGGCTTTTCCATGTGTACAGTCGTCTTTTATGGTGTTTAAACCATGTGTTTCCAATTATCATATCATTGAATATTTGCCCATTCTATTAGCTTTTCCCCTCTTTCATTTCTTGTACCTAAACCATAATTCCCCACTACATCCTCCATTTTTCCCTTTCCTACTTTTGCATTAAAATCACCAAGTATTATTTTTATTTCTTGTGATCCAATTTGAGCCATCACCATTTCTATTTCGTCATAAAAGTGTTGTATTTCTTCATCACTACTGCTTGTTGTTGGTGCATATACTTGTATAATATTTATATCTATTGGTTTGCCTTTGATTTTTACCATAATAACTCCATCTGAAATACACCAGTATCCATTAATTGACTTGGCTGTTTTTTCATCTAATATTATTCCTACACCTTTTTCATGTGTATCCCCTCCAGAATAAATTATTGTGTGATTGTCAGCTATAATTTTGCCCGGATCTCACTAACGCCTAGTATATTCATTTTCATGCTATCCATCTCTCTTAGAACATTGGTCAACTTTCCTAGCTCATTTAATGTCCTAACATTCCATGTTCCTACTCTAAATTTATTTATTTTAGTTATGATTTTGCCATCAGTAGCTGGATGATGGTCTGGTGTCACCTGTGGCTCATGACTGTCCCTACCAGACGAGGATGTCCTAAGACAGCCATTAATGTCGTTCACTAACTCTGATATATGTTTTGCCATAAAGTCTTGGGAAGATAATCCCAAGACGTTATGGCAAAACATATATCAGAGTTAGTGAACGACGTTAATGGCTGTCTTAGGACATCCTCGTCTGGTAGGGACAGTCATGAGCCACAGGTGACACCAGACATCATCCAGCTACTGATTTCCCCTTGCCTTCCACATTCACATGGTGGTCTTTTACCTCTGCCTTTGAGAGCCATTTCCGACTGTCAGGACAAGTGAGTGCCCTGCTCTGCTAAGCTGCAGAGTTGTCCACTTATTCCGGTGGATACCTCGGTCCCCAGAGCTGTGTTAGCCACACCGTGGTGTGTTTCCATCCTCTACCACGGGGAGGTGCAGTTGGGATTTTTCCTTCCTAAAGTTATGGTCTATGACCAAAACTCTCCAGTACTTATCATATAATGTCAAACTTTGTTAGTAATGTGTACTTTACAGACTCAGGCACATCATAGCTCATAATGTTAGTGACGTCTGTTGTACAAATAGAATCATATAGGGTCACATGATGTTAGCAGCGTGCGTTGTACTAGGAACCAAGGTCAATTTGTTAAAATCGACCTCATTGGGTATTCAAATGCACATGTACAGGGTATCATACAGTATATCCTTTGCTATTTTTCCTTGAACGGCAGAAAAACCAATAAGCAAGTCCTACAAGATACAAATGAAAATGGTACATTGAGACAATCAAGATTGGGGGGGGGGGGGGGGGAAATAATGTTATGAGGAAGGCACAGAGAAAAATTCCTGAATAGTTTTACTGCATGGAATAATCAGGACGCAGATCTGATTCACTACTGGTGATCATGTAATGTAACATTCTTCATATGTAAATGCTAGCATTTGTCATCTGTTAGCTAATCTCATCAGCATCCAGTGGCCCAATCCTATGCAGAATGTTGCCCTGTATAACATTCTTTCATAATGTCTGTCTTTCATAATCTAGATGTCCTTTTTCATTACAGATGCCCACAAACCATCTGTTGTCATTGATGACTGTAGCAGATATATCATTCATTCATGTATTGTGTCATGTATAACAGAACATTGACAAGCTGTATTAATATCCCACATCCCTTTTTTGATCATGTCCAAATGAACACTGTTCTTCAATTTGCAGAATATAGATATCACAAACTTCAGCAGCAGCTGGAATGATGGGCTTGGCTTCTGTGCTTTGTTGCACAGCTATGTGCCTGAACAAATTCCTTACTGTGAACTCACATCTGAGGACAAGGTCAAGTGTCAACCCTACCTTCTATCTGTCTGTTAGCTTATCTCACCAAACGGTTGGTTAAACATTAACCCTACCTTCTTGCTTATCTCATCAAACTGTTGGCTAAATATAAACCCTACCTTCTTGCTTATCTCATCAAACTGTTGGTTGCATGTGAACTCTACCTTCTGTCTGTTCCGATCCACCCATTTTGAGATCAATCCTGCACAACCTGCACCCGATTTTTATCTATGGCCTTCCTCTTTCCCTCTTCCGTGCATATACCACTCCATTATTGTTCTCTTCTCTTCACTTTCATGACGTTTCAATGACCAACATTTTAAACTTTTGCCACTTCTGCACTCATCTTCTTTTTTAGCCTTCGTCTTCTTCTCTTCCTGGGCATATCCCCCCTCCATTATTGTTTTCTCCAACTTTCATAACGTTTCCAAGGGACCAAAGTATTTCAATTTTCTTTTTATCTTCTTTAGTAGCCAACCTCTTCAGTATTCTTCTCTTTTCATATGGATGCATTTGTTCTTTTTTGTATCCAGATATTCTTAGAACCCATCTGTATCATTTATATTCAAGGCGATTTATCTTCGCTGGTGAGCTGTTTAGTAAGTGTCCAGGTCTCACAGGTGTGTGTTGCATTGAAAGATATAGGCTCTTAAATATTTAAACTTTAGTTCTGTCTGTCCACTCCACATTTATTCAGTTGTCTTATTTTTTTGAAGAGCATAGATATTCATCTTTTAATTTCCCTTCATTGTGTCCATTGTTGGTAATTAATGACCCAAGATATTCAAAATTTTTCCCCACTTTCCAATTTTTCCTCATTAACATATATTTATCATAATTGTATTTTTGTATTATGTGTTTGCTAAATTCCTAAACCTTTCCCCTGTTTAGCTATATTTCAGTCCTTATTTCTGTTTCACAACGATATTTATTCATTTGTGTGGGTATGTGTGTTTTGTCTATAATGTTGTTAGTGTTATATTTCAATCTGTCCATTCTGTATTTTTGTTCCTTAATCTTACATCTTGGTGCTCATAGAAGAAAGTAATGATCCCTTGTAACACCAAGGGTGTGAAACATTTTGTGAAACATACATTTTTTTTATTAATGATGGAATGATTGAGTATTTGTATATTTGTTTTCTTTTGTAAGACTGCGCGAAATTTTGCACGTTTTTTTGCATATAAATGATCCAAGTTTGTCACATGTCTTAGAAGCTTTTATCTGTTTATAGTTATAAAAATCTTTGGCTCTGTGCAGAATTTCTGTGACACTTTATTTTGGCCAGATTGGGTTGTTAGCTATACTAGTTTGAAAGGAGAGTATTCACTGGCCTCTCCTGAGATATGCTGAGCATGCGTGCTCCTTTTTAGATTGTAAAAGCTAGTTTATAATATATGTGGACATCCAAGTTAATCCACTAAGGCTTATTTTCCTCAGCATTGTCTTCTATGTATAACCTCACCTGTGGTTTTTTTGTTGCAAGGTCTCCACTGCTCCCCGTCTTTAGCAATACATGTAGGTGTGGGCAGTATCATATTCCGTCCTTTCTTTAATGTTGTCATTCTAGACTTTCCTTTGGCTCATTCTAGAATAATATAGTCAAGGAGTCCTATTGGTTGACACTTGTAGAGAAAAGGACAAGAGGTAGTATATTCTTGAATCAAAGAGAACATAAAAAGTTGATTAGAATGTGACTAATTTACTATGACTCATTTTTCTTATAGAGTTCAGAAAATGCATTAAATACAGAGACAATATTATAGTGTTGTCTATCACTTCTAGGTACTGACAACCATGGACAGAGAACTTTCTGCCTTAAGAGAGGGTCGACCACATATGGATCAGCGCAGTCAGAGCATCTCAGTTAAATCTCTTATCCGCTCAATTGAAGAGCAGGTTAAGTCAGGTTGTTCATCCATTCAGTCCAGCCATTCAGAGTCTCGCCGAAGTTCAAATTCTTCAGACATCTCACTTGCATCACTAAAAGAGTTTGTAAAATCTCCAGCTTTATCACTGTCCATGCCTGAAGGTCCAAGGTCACCAACTAATGACTTAACATTCAGACCACTTGGCATGAAATCCAAAACTGCAGAAAAGTCTCCAAATTCAAGACCTGTCTCTGATGGTATCATTGCTGCGGGGATTGCAAGTCCTGAAGGAGCAGCAAAGGATTTACAAGGGCTTAGAATTGATACTGGGGAGCCTTCTGTTGTAGGGAAAGTGGTCACCCAGAAATCATCGATTCTCAAGGATAGGAGTACACCACGAAGAAGCAGCGGAATTGTGTAAGTACTGGAACCTGTTTTTGTTCCTTCTGATTCCATCTAGAGCAAGATTATATTTTGCTTTCTTGTCATTTGGTATCAGGAAACAGAAAAGTAAATTATAAACATAGCTTCACATGTCTGATTATCATCACCCTGATGTTTTAAACCAGTAATTTCTGCTGCCTATACTCTCACTCTTGTCATGCCAGTTTTGACAGAGACACAAACCATACAATGAGAACAAATGCAGTATTTCAGAAACAACTCTTCACACACAATGATGTGATGTACATGATTTTGTTTATCAAATCAAGTGCTCTATAATCAAGTAGGAGTTATGCTGCTTATGTCTCCTCCCTCCCTCCCTCCCTCTCTTTCTTATACACACATTCCTGCATACATGAGCGTGCGCAAAGTCACACATATGCACACACAAAACAGAATGTTGTTTTAAAGAATAATATAGATGTATAATTGTTAGATGCTTCAGTACTTTGTTCAGATGATATATATATCTTTAAAACAAGTGTGCCTGTTTCTGAGGGATCCAAATGCTAGACTTCTGTCTGATAATATTTAACAAAAGGTATGTCACATCCAGTGCATTTCTTTTCATATTAAATTTAGTGAGGATTTTTAGAGGACGTGTTCAGTCCGTTACATTTATTGACTGAGTTGTCAGGAAATGTGACATATCTTTATTTACATCTTTATTTACATTGTCAAAGAAACCTTAATGCTTTTTAATATCTCATTGCACATGAAGGAACAACTCTTGTGCAAATTATGCAATCTTTGACTAACTGTTTATTAGAATGAGTCAGGACATTCATGTTTGCCAGTTGTCTTCTGTTGAACTCGATCCCTCAATGGGGCATAGACCCTCAACTAACTCACTCCAACTCTTGCTCTTCCCTTCTGTCTCTTCCCCCCCCCCTTTCCCCTATCTTTAGCTACCCTACGCTTCACTTCATTGTTCATTTCTGTTTCTACTTCTCTTCTATAAAAGCTTCACTAGTCTTCTGTATTCTTATTCCGTCTGTAGGTGTTCCACTCCCTTTAAACTGCTACTTATTTAGGTGTATGATTCTGTCTCTTTGCGTGAGATTTCCCAGGCTATCATTTGCTTGATTTATTCTCATTATCTGTGTCTTTCCTTTCCTGTATGAATTTTTAAACCTAATTGTCATGAGCTCCCATTTTGTGTTGTTTATCCTACATTCCCCCATGTATTACCGAAACCTTAAGGGGAAGCAAAGAATAGTAACACTGCAACCTACCATGCATGTCATAAAAGGCGATCAAGGGGGCTTTGCATGTGTGTCTGGGACCCTCAAGGGAAGCAAAGAACAGTATCACACTGTAACCTACCATACAGGTTGTAAGATCACCATAGTCTGGTTAGAATGAGGCAGCGAGGAGTGACGAGGGGAGCGCTTATGGGAATGTCCCGAATGCTGTGATGTCGGTTCCTAGATCAATCAATCCCCCGGGAAGGTTAACCCGGTCAACAAATGCCCGCAGAAGTCGGATGTGTCGGCCTAACGGCGCAAGAACGCAGCTCTGCTGTAAACAGGCACAACGCAATCACATCCGGAAAAAAAACTCCGGATGAACGAAGAAGAAGAAGAAGTAGATCAATCAATCAATCAATCAACAGGTTGTAAGAGGCAATGTAGGAGGGTTGGGCTGTGTTACTGGGACCCTCAAGGGAGACAAAGAACAGTATCACACTGTAACCTATCATACAGGTTGTAAGAGGCAATGTAGGAGGGTTGGACTGTGTTACTGGGACCCTCAAGGGAGACAAAGAACAGTATCACACTGTAACCTATCATACAGGTTGTAAGAGGCAATGTAGGAGGGTTGGACTGTGTTACTGGGACCCTCAAGGGAGACAAAGAACAGTATCACACTGTAACCTATCATACAGGTTGTAAGAGGCAATGTAGGAGGGTTGGGCTGTGTTACTGGGACCCTCAAGGGAGACAAAGAACAGTATCACACTGTAACCTATCATACAGGTTGTAAGAGGCAATGTAGGAGGGTTGGGCTGTGTTACTGGGACCCTTAAGAGAGGCAAAGAACAGTATCACACTGTAACCTATCATACAGGTTGTAAGAGGCAATGTAGGAGGGTTGGGCTGTGTTACTGGGACCCTCAAGGGAGACAAAGATCAGTATCACACTGTAACCTATCATACAGGTTGTAAGAGGCAATGTAGGAGGGTTGGGCTGTGTTACTGGGACCCTCAAGGGAGGCAAAGAACAGTATCACACTGTAACCTATCATACAGGTTGTAAGAGGCAATGTAGGAGGGTTGGACTGTGTTACTGGGACCCTCAAGGGAGACAAAGAACAGTATCACACTGTAACCTATCATACAGGTTGTAAGAGGCAATGTAGGAGGGTTGGGCTGTGTTACTGGGACCCTCAAGGGAGGCAAAGAACAGTATCACACTGTAACCTATCATACAGGTTGTAAGAGGCAATGTAGGAGGGTTGGACTGTGTTACTGGGACCCTCAAGGGAAGTAAAGAACAGTATCACACTGTAACCTATCATACAGGTTGTAAGAGGCAATGTAGGAGGGTTGGACTTTTTTACTGGGACCCTCAAGGGAGACAAAGAACAGTATCACACTGTAACCTATCATACAGGTTGTAAGAGGCAATGTAGGAGGGTTGGGCTGTGTTACTGGGACCCTCAAGGGAGGCAAAGAACAGTATCACACTGTAACCTATCATACAGGTTGTAAGAGGCAATGTAGGAGGGTTGGACTGTGTTACTGGGACCCTCAAGGGAAGTAAAGAACAGTATCACACTGTAACCTATCATACAGGTTGTAAGAGGCAATGTAGGAGGGTTGGACTGTGTTACTGGGACCCTCAAGGGAGACAAAGAACAGTATCACACTGTAACCTATCATACAGGTTGTAAGAGGCAATGAAGGAGGGTTGGGCTGTGTTACCAGGACCCTCCAGGGAGACAAAGAACAGTATCACACTGTAACCTATCATACAGGTTGTAAGAGGCAATGTAGGAGGGTTGGGCTGTGTTACTGGGACCCTCAAGGGAGACAAAGAATAGTATCACACTGTAACCTACCATACAGGTTGTAAGAGGCAATGTAGGAGGGTTGGGCTGTGTTACTGGGAACCTCAAGGGAGGCAAAGAACAGTATCACACTGTAACCTATCATACAGGTTGTAAGAGGCAATGTAGGAGGGTTGGGCTGTGTTACTGGGACCCTCAAGGGAGACAAAGAACAGTATCACACTGTAACCTACCATACAGGTTGTAAGAGGCAATGTAGGAGGGTTGGGCTGTGTTACCAGGACCCTCAAGGGAAGCAAAGAACAGTATCACACTGTAACCTACCATACAGGTTGTAAGAGGCAATGTAGGAGGGTTGGGCTGTGTTACCAGGACCCTCAAGGGAAGCAAAGAACAGTATCACACTGTAACCTACCATACAGGTTGTAAGAGGCAATGTAGGAGGGTTGGGCTGTGTTACCGGGTAACACATGCTTTCCATCCCTTTGAACAACGTTAACTGCAAAATCCAATCAGTCATGAACAAGTAAATGAGTGAGGAAGAGAGAGATTCCTGCCCATGGGCTTGATGATTTTCTTTGTAATACTTCTTGATTACTGAAAGCTGAAAAGTGTGTATGGTAATACAGTGTGTGCGAGGTTTACATTATGTCTTTTACAACTATGTTTGTTTTTTGGTAACAGAAATTTGTGGCGTCTGTTTTATTTTGGATGTAGTATGGTCTGCAAATTTCTAAGTAATTTGTTTAAACACTGGTCTTCAGTTTTGCAAATAATTTATATATTTTTGTGTGTAACTGATTACAGTGACGCTGATGTTCCAAAGAAGGAAACTCCAGGCAAGGATCCATTAGCGTCACTTGCCAAACTGATGAAGGGATCAAAACGTAATGCTCTTCTAAAGTGGTGTCAATTAAAAACCATTCCGTACTCAGTAAGTTATTGTTATGTCAGATTAGCTTGTTTCACGTTAATTTAAAACCTAAATACCTTGTAGTCAGGTCTTAGTCAGATATGACTGAGCTACCATATAACAGTAGACGATACTACTTGCTTTCTATTAGTGCAGAATGTTGGGTGGCGCTTACCAAACCAGGCACCCATCATTGTAGCAACGGCTTCAGGCGCAGGAGCACAATTGGGAGGGTACAAGCCTTATCTTGATGCGAGGAAATACAATCTAAAGACTAAATGTTGTGGCAGGGCAGACTAGGCCCTAAGCCTTGGTTGGCAACTGATCTAGGATCAAAGCTCTGACAAGCGGACAGTTAGAGCATTGCTTTGCTGATCAGGCAGCTTCTGCAACTTGTCTTGTTCCAGATGTGTTTGTGTTTTCCTCTTGAGTGAACTAGGTAGGCCAAGAGAGGAATCATGCTACATGGGCAGCACATGGTCTCTACAACTCTACAAATGGCGATGTGCTATGAAAAGGTATAACTCCATCCCTGGTGTTTACCGGTCTCGGAATCAAAGCAAAAGGTAGCAGTTACGGGTTATAAGTCCCTGTCAATTGGCATAGACAGGGGTGCCACGTGTTGCCTTTGATGGTGGGAGACACCTACAGGTGTCACTGATCAGCTACTGCCCATTTCAAGCTTGGCATCCCCCAGCCAATTGGGTGCTGATCCACCTCAGCCTGCCTGCTTCAGTGGGTGCTTTGGGCTAGGACAAAATCTGAATTGCAGGCTGTAAAACCAATGCACTATGCACTAAAAAGAAAAAGAATACCTCAAGCTACGGCTTGCAACCTGGACAATGGAGAAAATTGCAGATAAGTCACACACTGAGCGTGAGAAGCATAAGATGGTGCGTGATGGTGGAAATGACCATGTGTTCACATGCACCCATTGTGGACGAACATTTACCGCACAAATTGGTCTGATTAGTCACATTCGCTACCGCCATGGGTTGTAGTTATTATTTCTTTTTGGAGCACAATGTAACAAACTATCGTCTGTCAAGACGGCAAGGTGCTAATGAAATAACTTTTGTGGCCATTAACTGAGCTAACCCCATTACACTATACATGTTGTTAGTGATGCTGTATCATAAAGGTAGAATAATTTCATACAGCACATAATGTTAGTGACATCTGTTGTACAGGTCATCATCATCATCAAGTGCCGGCTGGCGTAGGCGTTCATGGCTCTCCATAGATCTCGGTCTTTGGTTTTCTGGATCAACTCTGCTGCTGATATTCCTCCATGCCACCGTCTCAATCCATCCAGCATCATTTCTCTTGGTCTGCCTCTGCCTCTCTTGCCCTCGATCTTTCCAGTTGTTACGATGTTCTCCAATGCCTCTCTTCTCATCACGTGACCGAAGAAAGATGTTTGTCTCTGTCTTATTGTTGTATATAATGTTCTAGTTTCATTAGCCTGTTTCAGGCAGTCGTCGTTAGTTACTCTGGCAGTCCAAGGAATTCGCAACATTCGTCTCAGGAACCACATCTCTGTTGCTTCTAATTTCTTCTTAATTTGTTCATTTACATTCCAAGATTCACTGCCATACAGCAAAACTGGTTCTACATAGCATTTCAGCACTCTCTTTCTTACATTCAGTGATAGCGACTTATTGCATAAGATACTCTTCATTTTCTGAAATGCGGCTTTTGCCTGCCCTATTCTGCTCCTAATCTCTGTTGTACATCTTCCATCTGATGTTATAAATGCCCCTAGGTATCTAAAATTATCCACTTGGTTAAGGATTTTCCCTTCTATTTCTATGTCACATTTTGGTGTCACCATTTTCTTTGATATTACCATTGTTACTGTTTTCTTGATATTCAAGGAGAGTCCTTTCCTTGCACTCTCTGTTACTACAACAGTCTAATAATTGTTGTAGGTCTGTTGAATTATCCGCCACCAATACTGTGTCATCTGCATAGCGTATATTATTTATATTATAACCTCCAACTAGTATTCCTGGCATCTCTTTGATCTCTCTCATTATTACTTCGCTATACAGGGAGAAAAGATCTGGTGACAAGACACACCCTTGTCGTACTCCTAGCTTTATCTGTTCGTAACTACCCTCTTTATTTCCCATTTTAATTGCTGCTACTTGGTTCCAGTAAACATTCTTTATTATTCTTAAATCTTTTCCATCAATGTTGATATCTTCCAACATTTTAATCAGTTCATCATGTTTTACTTTATCAAATGCCTTAGTATAATCTATGAAGCACAAATATATGTCTCTCTGTTTCTCTATTGACCTTTCTATTAGTGTCCGTAATGTATAAATTGCATTGTTTGTGCCCTTTCCTTCCACAAATCCATACTGTTCTTCACTAATTTCCATTTTTATTTTCTTTTTGGTTCTTCTCATTATGATTCTGAGTAGAAGCTTAGTGATATGGTTTATAAGGTTAATTGTACGAAAATCTTCACAATCAATTGCTCCTGGTCTTTTTGGTATAGCTATAAATACAGATCTCAGCATATCACTGGGTAAATATCCACTGCTGTAAATATCATTCAACATTTTGGTTAATATATCTACTCCAAATTCTCCCAATACTTCTAATTCTTCTATTGTGATTTCATCTGGCCCAGCTGTTTTTCCTTTCTTCATACGTTTCATAGCGTCAGCGACTTCTTCTTTCAGAATAGGTGGACCTTCTAAGTTACTATCTTCTGTTAATTCTTCCCTTTCTCCATCATATAATTCTCTTATATACTCATTCCACCTCTTCATTATAGCACCTTCCTCTAATAATATCTTTCCTGTTTTTGATTTCAAACACCCTGTATTTATTCTTATTTTTCTTCCTGTAAGCTCACTGATTTGTCTGTGCATATTTTTTGTATCTTTAATGGAATTTAATTCAATTTTTTTGCATTGCTCGTTTAACCAACTTTCTTTAGCCTTCCCACATTTATCTTTTATTTCTTTATTTATCTTAGCGTATTCTTGTTTGTCATTTTTACTCTGTTTTCTTTTGTCCATCAGTTTTAAGATTTCTTCATTCATCCATTTTTTCTTAGCTATTTTGCCTCTCTCCGGTAATACTTCTTTGCTAGTTTGATGAATGGAGTCCCTTAACATTTCCCATTGTTCATTTATACTCTGTATTTTAGCTATTGCATTGTACCTATTTTTCACAGTCACTCTGTATTGTTCTTGCATTTCTTTATCTATTTTCAGAACCTCTTTATTAAGTCTCATGTTCTTAACCATTTTTTCCCTCTCTTTAATCTTACTTTTATTTGTCCACATAGTGGTACATGATCACTATTACAGTCAGCACCAGGCATTGTCTTTACATTAATTAAAGCATTTCTAAATCTTTTATTAATTAGTATGTAGTCAATTTGGTTGCGTATTTTCTTATCAGGGCTTTTCCATGTGTACAGTCGTCTTTTATGGTGTTTAAACCATGTGTTTCCAATTATCATATCATTGATATTTGCCCATTCTATTAGCTTTTCCCCTCTTTCATTTCTTGTACCTAAACCATAATTCCCCACTACATCCTCCATTTTTCCCTTTCCTACTTTTGCATTAAAATCACCAAGTATTATTTTTATTTCTTGTGATCCAATTTGAGCCATCACCATTTCTATTTCGTCATAAAAGTGTTGTATTTCTTCATCACTACTGCTTGTTGTTGGTGCATATACTTGTATAATATTTATATCTATTGGTTTGCCTTTGATTTTTACCATAATAACTCTATCTGAAATACACCAGTATCCATTAATTGACTTGGCTGTTTTTTCATCTAATATTATTCCTACACCTTTTTCATGTGTATCCCCTCCAGAATAAATTATTGTGTGATTGTCAGCTATAATTTTGCCCGATCCCTTCCATCTCATCTCACTAACGCCTAGTATATTCATTTTCATGCTATCCATCTCTCTTAGAACATTGGTCAACTTTCCTACCTCATTTAATGTCCTAACATTCCATGTTCCTACTCTAAATTTAATTATTTTAGTTATGATTTTGCCATCAGTAGCTGGATGACTGGTCTGGTGTCACCTGTGGCTCATGACTGTCCCTACCAGGACGAGGATGTCCTAAGACAGCCATTAATGTCGTTCACTAACTCTGATATATGTTTTGCCATGAAGTCTTGGGAAGATAATCCCAAGACGTCATGGCAAAACATATATCAGAGTTAGTGAACGACGTTAATGGCTGTCTTAGGACATCCTCGTCTGGTAGGGACAGTCATGAGCCACAGGTGACACCAGACCATCATCCAGCTACTGATTTCCCCTTGCCTTCCACATTCACATGGTGGTCTTTTACCTCTGCCTTTGAGAGCCATTTCCGACTGTCAGGACAAGTGAGTGCCCTGCTCTGCTAAGCTGCAGAGTTGTCCACTTATTCCGGTGGATACTCGGTCCCCAGAGCTGTGTTAGCCACACCGTGGTGTATTTCCATCCTCTACCACGGGGAGGTGCAGTTGGGATTTTTCCTTCCTAAAGTTATGGTCTATGACCAAAACTCTCCAGTACTTATCATATAATGTCAAACTTTGTTAGTAATGTGTACTTTACAGACTCAGGCACATCAATAGCTCATAATGTTAGTGACGTCTGTTGTACAAATAGAATCATATAGGGTCACATGATGTTAGCAGCGTGCGTTGTACTAGGAACCAAGGTCAATTTGTTAAAATCGACCTCATTGGGTATTCAAATGCACATGTACAGGGTATCATACAGTATATCCTTTGCTATTTTTCCTTGAACGGCAGAAAAACCAATAAGCAAGTCCTACAAGATACAAATGAAAATGGTACATTGAGACAATCAAGATTGGGAGTGGGGGGGGGGGGGGGGGGAATAATGTTATGAGGAAGGCACAGAGAAACATTCCTGAATAGTTTTACTGCATGGAATAATCAGGACGCAGATCTGATTCACTACTGGTGATCATGTAATGTAACATTCTTCATATGTAAATGCTAGCATTTGTCATCTGTTAGCTAATCTCATCAGCATCCAGTGGCCCAATCCTATGCAGAATGTTGCCCTGTATAACATTCTTTCATAATGTCTGTCTTTCATAATCTAGATGTCCTTTTTCATTACAGATGCCCACAAACCATCTGTTGTCATTGATGACTGTAGCAGATATATCATTCATTCATGTATTGTCTCATGTATAACAGAACATTGACAAGCTGTATTAATATCCCACATCCCTTTTTTGATCATGTCCAAATGAACACTGTTCTTCAATTTGCAGAATATAGATATCACAAACTTCAGCAGCAGCTGGAATGATGGGCTTGGCTTCTGTGCTTTGTTGCACAGCTATGTGCCTGAACAAATTCCTTACTGTGAACTCACATCTGAGGACAAGGTCAGTGTCAACCCTACCTTCTATCTGTCTGTTAGCTTATCTCACCAAACGGTTGGTTAAACATTAACCCTACCTTCTTGCTTATCTCATCAAACTGTTGGCTAAATATAAACCCTACCTTCTTGCTTA
The DNA here is from genome assembly GCA_014155875.1 of Cepaea nemoralis. Lineage (NCBI taxonomy): Eukaryota > Metazoa > Mollusca > Gastropoda > Stylommatophora > Helicidae > Cepaea > Cepaea nemoralis. The sequence goes on from JACEFZ010004302.1 coordinate 373,251, forward strand.
TCTCATCAAACTGTTGGTTGCATGTGAACTCTACCTTCTGTCTGTTTGCTTGTCTCATCAAACTGTTGGCTAAATTTTAACCCTACCTTCTTGTTTATCTCATCAAACTGTTGGTTAAATGTTAACCCTACCTTCTGTCTGTATGTTGGCTTATCTCATCAAACTGTTGGCTAAATTTTAAACCTACATTCTGTCTGTCTGTTGGCTTATCTCATCAAGCTGTTGGCTAAATATTAACTCTTCCTTCAGTCTGCTTGTTGGCTTATCTCATCAACCTGTTGGGTAAATGTTAACCCTACCTTTTTGCTTATCTTATCAAACTGTTGGTTAAATGTGAACTCTACCTTCTGTCTGTTTACTTATCTCACCAAACTGTTGGGTAAATATGAACTCTACCTTCTGTCTGTTGGCTTATCTCATCAAACTGTTGGGTAAATGTTAACCCTACCTTCTGTCTGTTTGCTTATCTCATCAAACTGTTGGGTAAATGTGAACTCTACCTTCTGTATGTATGTTGGCTTATCTCATCAAACTGTTGGGTAAATGTGAACTCTACCTTCTGTATGTATGTTGGCTTATCTCATCAAACTGTTGGGTAAATGTGAACTCTACCTTCTGTCTGACTGTTGGCTTACCTCATTAAACTATGAATGTACATGCAGAGTGCTATTACAGTATTTTGTTTAACCTGGTTAAGAACTAACTAGAAGCTGTAAGTATTGTAATCCAGAACCAGTTCTTCCTGAATCATTGAACAGCATTTCATATAAGCCTGTGCACCTTTTGTGTGTGTCAGTATTGTTTGTTGCTAATTTCTTGCTGCTTTATGACTGATGACAAACTCAGAACATGCACATTCTTTCTAAACAGAAGTCAAAGGGTAAAGATGCTGATTGTCCCAGTTGTGAGCTGGTCAGCAACTCATCAGATCCATCCTTGTCTATGCTCCATTCTGTTCACTAATGGCTCTATTCTCACACAAGGTGAATCCCCTACACTGATTTTTGGGCATGCTGCACAGATCTGTTACACACTATTACATCATTAACCCCAGCAACAGAATCAATCATTTTTTAAAATTCTGACCTTCAGTTGCACAACTCTCTGCACTCTATCTAAGTGTAATGTCATCAGATGATAGTGGTGGGGTATATGTTCTGCCATGGTAATCCTTCCAATGGTAGACTGCTTGTGCCACCCATGATCTCCATCACCTATTTTTTTTTCTTGGTGTCAGAGATGAAGAGACACGTTATGACAACAACATAGAGCTAGCAGTAGAATACATGATGACAAATTTATAAATGGAACAGGCAATGAGTGCACTGGAAAAAAAACAAAATATCAGGCGAGGATGGAAGTACAAATGAAATGCTAATAGGACTGGGTACTAATGCAAAAAATGAAATTATTAGAAATGCTAAATTACAGCTGGAAAAGGGGAATAGTCTTGCATCACCCTCCACTCTGTAACGCAGCAAGTGGTTCAAACACCATTCCATGCGTTCCTCTTTTGGTGGTCGGTCAACATCCGTGGTACCCACTGTGAACACACCTTCTGATATTGCAGTTTTTTTATGAACGACCTTTTGAATTGTCCCAATTGACACATCAGATTCCTCCGCTAGCGAACGTATGCTTCGAAAATGGTTCATCTGTACTGCTGCATCAATTTTGGCGATAGTTTTGTCTGTTGCAACAATATGCACTTGACCCGGTCATCAAAGATCTGTCGCGAACTGACGTCCTTTCCAAAACATTCATGCCCAGTCTGTCACTGTTGTCTTTGAGACACATTTGTTACTGTACGCTGCCTGCATTCTTCGATGAATGTCCACTGGTTGATATCCTTCAAATGAAAGAGACTGAATCACCACTCTTTGAGCTTTTTTAGACGGATTTTGGATCAACTCGGCCATTTTCTCAACGGTCAGAAACAGAACCTAAGCATCATGGGGCGATAAGCACTTGCTCTTTTATTCATTGGTCAGTACTTATCACATGACTATGACATGATCATGTTCAACGTACACAATTACACGCGGTGCGGCACGAACAGATTTCAAATGAACGCCCCTTATACTTAAACACTCGTTTTCTCCTAAAACACAATGGATCTGCGCGTCTTGTCTGACACTGGTCAAAGGGATATCTTTTATGTGTGTAAATCCTCATTTCCGGGTACTAAAAATTGTGGACAATAAGAGAAATGAAACAACGCACTGTCTATACAAGCCGATGGATCAGCTCGTGGCAGGCCAGCACCGTTCCATTGAGCCAACCTGTTGGCTCGTGGCAGGCAATCAGTTAAGAAAATTCTTGGGACGAGTGCTAGTGTACTTAGTGATTTTAAGGCCAGCATAGGATGGTATGAAAAATTCAAGAGGCTCACTGGCATACTCAGTGTTACTAGGCTGGTGAAGGAGCGAGTTCGGGCAAGTTTGGGGCCAAAAAATAGTATTAAACACTATATTTATTCTCTATAAAATGTTTAGTTTAGTTTAGTTTATCAAATGTGTTTAAGGTGTGTATTTGGGAGAGTCTAGAACGAATTAATTTGATTTACATTGATTCATATGGGAATAATTGCCTTGGTTTTCGTCTGTTTCGGATTTTGCCTATTGTCTTCGGGCGGATTATAGATGAAAACCGAGGTTTGACTATATAAAAGAAAATATCAGCTTTTTACGAGAATCGTGAGACAGGGATGTTTAATGTCTCCAGATCTTTTTTCCCTGTACAGTGAAAATATTTTCAGAAATGTAGAAGATATGAAAGGAATCATTATTGGGGGATGTAACATCAATAGCATTAGATATGTGGATGATACAGTATTATTGATTGCAGACAATGAGCGGGATCTGTGACATTTAGTAGATGCAGTTATTGCACACAGTGAACAACTAGGTTAGAATTAAATTGTAAGAAGACACAGATTATCATCATCACTAGGAAGAAGGAAATACCACAATGTAATATAAAAGTAATTGGAAATATTCTTAAACAAGTGAATCAGTACAATTATCTCGGAACAATCATAATTGCTGATGGGAGATGCCTTGACGAGATTAGAACAAGAATTGTCATGGAAGGTAGCCTTTTGCAAGATGGAAAACATACTGACCAATAAAAAGATGTCATTTGCAATGAGAAAAGGAGTGTTAAGGTGCTACATAAAACCTGTACTTTTGTATGGGTGTGAAGTGTGGACACTGAGCAGACAAGTTGAAAAACATCTGATGGCTATGGAAATGTTGTTTCTCAGGAAAATGCAAAGAATACCATGGACAGACAGAAAAACTAGTGACCAAGTCCTACAAGAAACTAATGAAAATCGTAAACCGATTAGAGAAATTAGACATAGACAGTCAAAATGTTTTGGTTACATAATGAGAAGAAATAATTGGAGAACTTGGCAACAACTGGCTAGATCGAGGGGAAGAGAACAAAGGGAAGACTGAGAAGTAAATACCTGGATGGCTTTGCCATGTGATATGGTCAAGACAAGAGCACTGAGCTGATCCACGACTCTGGTGATTGAGTGGGATGGGGAAACATGACCGCCCACACTTATTGGAATGGTACATGATGATCAAATGTAGAGAAATGTACGGATGGAGGAGATACTGATAAATGTAACTGGGGAAATGACAGCTAAACATTTGTTGTAGGAGTGTCAAACATATGCAAAACAGAGAAAATGTTGTTTGTCTACACCCAGTCCGTTTGAAGATAGAATTATATAGAGATGTCAAGAAGCTCAAGCTTCTGTTTGAATGTATTAATTTTGATGTCTGAGGGTGTTTTGAAGAAGTACTGTGTTGGGAGGGTTCATAATTGTCACTGACCAACATGAGGACACGGATGATGTTTATACTGGTTTGCATTTAAATATATAACATGGCTTCTCACTTGACCTGTATGAATACAACATTGTCATAGAGATAATAAATAAAGTTTACTGTCTAGTATTATAATGAATGCAATGATCAATATGAATGAATTATCAGAGACAGCAGGGATAATTGATATACTCTATATGTTAATATTACTCAAGTTAGCTTTTCTTATTATTGTTCATATCAGTCATTATGTTATTTGCAGTATGTCGCTCTCATCACGCTGCCCAAAAAACTGCTTGATCTGTAGCCATTTCTCCTGCCTCATGCATTCTCTTGCCATAAAGTGCTTGATCTCTGGCCATTTCTCCTGCCTCATGCACTCTCATGCCAAAAGGTGCTTTATCTATGGCCATTTCTCCTGCCTCATGCACTCTCATGCCATCAAGTGTTTACACTGTCCTGTGTCCATCTTCAAGCTGGTCAACCCCTGCCTGTGTTCGGGAACCATGTTTATTCTGTCCAAGTCATTGTCCCATTTAATATGACCAAAGTTTCCAGGATATGTTGTTTATGAACCAGTTTTCTTCCATGTTGACGTGTGCATGCAGTGTGCTATCACGCTAATCTGTTACACCTCATGATAAATTGAGACATCCAAGGGAGGCTGGCATCATGTATTATGGATCATTCAAGAAAGCCATGGAAAAGAAATAATAGTAGAAGGGAAGGAAGTACCACAGGCAAGAAATATATAATACTGAAAAATAGAGCAAACTATACTAAAGGTTAGTTGTATGTCCTTTACAGGATATTGCATTCAACCCCAGCATTTATTAGCTGTTTGTGATTTACCAGGCAATGTTAGTTCAGTAGTTTGCCATTGATTTCTGAATGACTGACACCTCATACCATACAAAATAAATGTAAAGCAATCTGCTTCCATATGGCCCACAGCTGATTTCCAACCCTGGACTCTGTGTGATAGGGAAATGGTGAAGCTGCACATCTCACCATCCACTAAGCCAGTTTGTTACATTTCACTTTCTGCTTGTCAATACACGTCTTCTAACTAAGTTGCCTCCATATTTGTCTTTTGTTTTGTTGTTTTCTGTTGTTTGATCTCTCTGTTAGGTGTTTAACAAATCTATGTCTCGCTTAAGCATGTCATCCCCATGTGAATGCATAATAAATTACCCCAATTCAATAACTGTTTTATTAATTTCTTACTTCATTATATTTTGACATGTGACGAATGCATCTGTACACTTTGATTGCAGAGGAGGAACTTTACAATTGCTTTCAGTGCAGGAGAAAGTGTAGGAATCAAAGCAACTCTGGTACGTATCCATTCTCAGTTCAGTAAGTGTAAGACAACGAATCCAGTTACAGACACAAGTAACTTTCACATATTTATTACAATTGTATAATCAGATAGTAAATTAAATATGTTACATTTTATTAAAAACATGAAGCAGACCAAAATAAGAACTGTACATTTATATGGTTCCTTTAGAGAATTTCTCATATTAAGTCTATGTTCTCCCCCATATGCCGGCCTCCCTGGCCTAGGGGTTAGCGACTTTCTCCGTAATCCCGTATACTCTCGTGAGTAACGTGACGACGGCGAGAATTGGTAGTGGTTCTAACCGTGTCGATATCTTACGGGGTATGTGAGCTGGCCGCTCAGAGAGCAATGGCAAACTACTGAGCGTAATCTTGCCAAGAAATCAACAATCAGCTGAAAGATGCTGATGTTGACAGCATTGTCCTGTAAAGGATATGCAAACATTTTTTTTCCTCCCTCATATATTCCGCTACGACTGGTCAAAGCATTTAGTGCTCATTACTATCTGTTAGTGAACATCATACTGCAATGTTATGTGTAACTGGTCATCTTCTCCTGTTGCAGAACATCAATGACATGGTGTCCATGGAGAGACCTGACTGGCAAGCTGTCATGAACTATGTCACAGCTATATATAGGCACTTTGAGGTAGACAAGACATGAACGCAGCATAAGCAATGAACATACTCATCATTGAATGTAAAGGATATACTTCCTATTTATTTCATGTACATCTAAAATTTGCTGGCTTATATGGAAATAAGAATGTTTTTGTGTATAAATGGCCACCTGCTTGCCTTCTACTCACACAAATCAGTGTTTTGTTTTACCATAGAAGGTATACTAGACAGCAACATTAGCTTATGTCTGTGTAATATCTATTCATTAAAAATGGCATTGCTTTGTGGCAGTTAGTATTGTGCAATGTTCGTTTCTGTTATAATAGAAAACGGGCAATCTTGAATTTTCATTGACAATTTGTGCTGCTTAGTTTTACTACATCCACCATAAGATGTCTATGAGGATTACACGTCAGATTCTTTATTTCTTAATTGCATGTTAGTGATAGTACGTCAAGCACAGAGTCATGAGGCACTGTTTCCTGATGATTGTTGGAAGGCCATTATAGTGTGTATTTATAAAACAATATGTGTTGTGCTGATGCCACTGTATGAATAACTTAAAGTGCAAGAGATTTGAAACCACTGTTGGACATTGTAGTAATAGAGAATAGGGGGGATAGGGACTTTTCTTAAATATCAAGATAACAGAAACAATGGTTATATCAAAGAAACAGATAAAACCAACATATGATTTTACAATAGAAGGGAACATGCTTCACAAAGTCAATAAATTCAAATATAATATTGGGGGGGGGGGGGGGGGGGGGGAATCATATCAAACAAACGATATATAACAGAGATTAAGAGCAGAATAATCCATGCAAAAGCTGCTTTTCAGAAGTTGAAATATCTGTAATAAGTCACTTGAATTGAATGTCAAATAGAGAGATGTGAAATGTACTATCAAACCGGCACTTCTCCGTGGCAGTGAAACTTGGAATGTGAAGAAACAAATTAGGAAGTGCTGGAAGGCAGCTGCTACGTGGTTTCTGAAACAAATGGTGTGATTCCACTGGATGGCCAGAGTAAATAAGAATAATGTTTTAGTCATATAATGAGGCGGAAGGCAAAGGAGAACATCGTGACAACTGGAAAGATCAGCAATAGAAAAGACAGAGAAAATGTGCTGGATGGTCTAAGATGATGGCATCAGTAGAACTGAACCACAGAACCATGGACTGTGATTTACGGAGAGACACCAATGCCTACACCATTTTACTAGTTACATGGTGATTATAGTATACAAACACCTTGTTGTAGAATGAGGTTAGATGTTCTGGGAATTTGTGGGTATTTGTCAAATATTATGTTACTTGTAGATGATTAATGGGTTCTTGTTAGCTCCTCTTGTTCAAATAATGCTTTCTTAAATTACTACAAGTATGATATGTTGTTTGAAAACTTGAATATAACTCTAGAAGGCATTGGCTTGTCTACATTAAGAGATACCATGCAGCAGGGGTGTCAAACTCAATCACTCAGCGGGCCAAAACTCAAATCACACGTAAGGTTGCAGGCCGAACATGATAAACATTCAATAAGCCGAAAATTAAACCTTTTTTTAATAATATAAATTAAAACTATCACTGAATGTAAGAAAGAGAGTGCTGAAATGCTATGTAGAACCAGTTTTGCTGTATGGCAGTGAATCTTGGAATGTAAATGAACAAATTAGGAAGAAATTAGAAGCAACAGAGATGTGGTTCCTGAGACGAATGTTGCGAATTCCTTGGACTGCCAGAGTAACTAACGACGACTGCCTGAAACAGGCTAATGAAACTAGAACATTATATACAACAATAAGACAGAGACAAACATCTTTCTTCGGTCACGTGATGAGAAGAGAGGCATTGGAGAACATCGTAACAACTGGAAAGATCGAGGGGAAGAGAGGCAGAGGCAGACCAAGAGAAATGATGCTGGATGGATTGAGACGGTGGCATGGAGGAATATCAGCAGCAGAGTTGATCCAGAAAACCAAAGACCAAGATCTATGGAGAGCCATGAACGCCTACGCCAGCCGGCACGGCACTTGATGATGATGATGATGAAATTAAAACAGAAATAAAAGTATCGTGCAGTGTCAGTCGGGTCATTACTTTCATCAACAGCAAAGGAGAATGCAACAGTCTTTGCCTATTTCAATCAGCTGTGTTTTCATATCAGTCGCCATCTCACAAACCCGATCAACAACCGTATTTCTGCTAAGGCTTACCTTTACAAACATCTGCTTTTTGTCTGAACACAAGACATCACACACTTTCATCATGCAGCACTTTAGAAACTCCTTCTGTAAATGGTCGGCCTGATTTTGCGATCTCCTCTGACACATCAGCTTCAGTTTGTGATTTTGCTTTGGTGAAAAACATCTGCTGTGATGTTAGATGCCTCTTCAATTCTTCTACCTTCTGTAGCTTCTGCTTTGCATTCAGACTGTTTAACTTGTCTTGATGTTTAGTCTCTTATTGCCATCTCAGATTATATTCTGTGATCACAGCCACATTATCTCCACAAATTAGACACACGGGTTTACCGCCAATATCAGTAAACATATATTAGCCTCCCAGTGGCTTTGAAAGGCTCTGTTTTCAGAATCAACTTTTCTCTTGGTTGTTTTAAAGGCTAGCTTTGATTTTTTTTTTTTTTACGATTGCGCATCTACTGACAGATGCTTGATTGATATCAGGTTAGCTGTAGTGGGAAAATGTGATGTAATATCTGAGCACTACACTATTTTAATTTCTTATGCACCAATCCAAAATGATCAATTGAACATTGCTAGGTCACTATAACGACGAACATCCACTCACTATAAATGACGAACATCCACTCACTACACAAATTTTATTTTCGCTTATTCTGATCGAAGCGAGAACGCTCTCAGGTAGCCTATCATTCGGCAAGGCTGCTAATTAGGGAATTTGATTTGCACTTTATATTGTGGCCATTAAAAAATATTTTTGGCTAAAATTATCTCTCGAACCAAATATATCTGTATGTCGGTTGAGACCTCTCGGGCGTGATATGATTGTACGCCGGACCATATGTGGCCCGCGGGCCTTGAGTTTGACACATGTGCCATACAGGATCAAATCTTTATGAAAGATTGTGTTGATCACTTGCATTACTGATTTCACAATCTCACCAGTCTCATATCGTCTTTATTACGTGTCTTATTATGTCTTTTGGCCAACAATCCAGAAATGTATCTCTTTCTGTTACCAATGTTCATCAAGTTTGCCAGTTGTCACTAAAATGTCAAGTTTTTTTCCCCAAAATATAATTTCAAATAACTGACTGTCATAATCTCTTTTCTGAGTAATCAATCTGTGTTTTAATTGGCTTCCAGAAAGGACTGATTCAACATACCATTCAATTTTTTGCATTTTTCTTGGAAACAAAATCTTTGCTGCTATCAGGTATTTTTCAGCAACTCTTAAGTTGAATTAGGACAACTATCTTGTAACAGTCATATAGCATCTGATGAAAGATGCCTGCTAGAAATTAGAACAATAATCGCCATGGCAAAGGTAGCTTTTTGCAAGATGGAAATATTCTCGCCAATAAAAAGTTGCCAATTGCAGAAAGAGAGTTGAAGTGCTATATAGAAACTAAACTGTTGCTTGCATGTGTAACATGGAAAAAGCAGACAGGCTGAGAAACATCTAAAGGCAAGGAAAATGCAGTTTCTCAGGAAAATGGTAAGAGTACTATGGGCAGACAAAAAAACAAAGTAGACAAACTTTCAAGAAATAAATGAAAACTAAATTCATTAGAGAGATTAGATGCAAACCATTAAGATTTATGGGCATATTATGAGGATAAATAAACTTGAAAATTTAGTGGTAACAGGCAAAATTGATGGGATAAAGCTTTGGAGAAGCCAGAAAGATAAATATTGGGATGGCTTAGCCACATGGCATGATTGGGACAAGAGACCAAGACGTGATCATGTGAGATAGCGAACCATTACTGTCCACACTTATTGGCATTACACATGATGATGATGATGAATTATTAAATGTTTTCATTGGGTTTTTTCCATCCATCCATCATGTGCCATGCCGGTAAGCGTGGGCGGTCATGTTCTGCCATCTCACTCGATCACCAGAGTCGTGGATCAGCTCCGTGTTCCTGTCTCGACCATGCCATGTGGCCAATCCATCCGGGTATTTACTTCTCGGTCTTCTCCTTGGTTTCTTCCCTTCGATCTTGCCAGTCGTCACCAAGTTCTCCAAGTCACTTCTTCTCATAACATGCCCAAAAAATTTTGACTGTCTACGTCTAATGACTCTAATCAGTTTACGATCTTCATTTGTCTCTTGAAGGACTTGCTTATTGGTTTTTCTGTCCATCCATGGTATTCTTTGCATTTTCCTCAGAAACCACATTTCCACAGCCATCAGCTGTATTTCAGCTTGACTGCTTATTGTCCACGCTTCACATCCATACAAAAGCACAGGTTCTATGTAGCACCTCAACACTCTTTTTCTCGTTTCAATTGATATCTTTTTATTGGTCAGTATGTTTTTCATCTTGCAAAAGGCTACCTTCGCAATGGCAGTTCTTATTCTATTCTCTTCAAGGCATCTCCCATCAGATGTTATGACTGTGCCGAGATAACAGTATCGATTCACTTGTTTAAGAATATGCCCATCTACTCATATATCACATTGTGGTATTTCCTTCTTCCCAGTGACGACCATAATCTGTGTCTTCTTAATATTCAGTTCTAACCCTAGTTGTTCACTGTGTGCAACAACCGCATCTACTAAATTTTGCAGGTCCTGTTCATTGTCTGCAATCAAGACTGTATCATCTGCATATCTAATGTTATTGATGTATCTTCTCCCAATGTTGATTCCTTCCATATCTACTTTATTTCTGAATATATTTTCACTGTACAGGGAAAAAAGATCTGGAGACATTACACATCCCTGTCTCACACCTCTTTTAATAGGCTGATATTGACCTACATCAGTTATCAATTCTAATGGCAGCTTGTTTCCAATATATGTTTTTTTACAAGTCTAAGGTCTTTTCCATCAATTTGTAGATCTTCAAGCATCCTTATGTCGACATGTCTCACTTTATCGAAAGCCTTTGTGTAGTCAATAAAGCAAAGATATAGATCTTTGTTTACTTCTATAGAACGCTCAATTACTGTTCTCAGTATATACACAGCATTTACTGTACCCTTGCCTCCTACAAACCCACATTGTTCTTCTCCTATTTCGGGTTGTATTTTCTTCCTAACTCTTTGCATGATAATTCTCAGCAGAATCTTCGTGATGTGGTTTTTTGTATGTGGGGTTTTTTCAGTGTGCGAATATGTGTGTGTACTTGGAGGGACTTGTTTATCTCATTTTGGCATGCCTGAAAAGAACAGAAGAAACAACATGAATAGTACAAGAGAATGTAATTGGTAGATATATAGGAGAAACTTATGATGAAAGAGCAGATCCAGATATTCCATCAACACATGCTGCAAAAGTTAAAAGTGATAGGTAACATGAAGAAATGAAAGCTCAGGGACTAGACAACAAGAATATGAGGGATTATGAAGTGATTTGAATTGAAGTATTAAAACTGCTTATATGATATCTATTGTCATCTCTTCTAATGAGAATAGCACTGACACAAAAATTGTCTTCATGATATTTTTCAGGTGCCTACAACTTTTCTTGTTTAATAAATAATTTTATTTTTTTTGTAGCATCAGTAATAATAAATTCACACAGAAAACTTGAGCACAAAGTACATTCAGTATTTGTTACTGAACGCAGACATCTTAGAATAAAACTTTCCCATCACTCCACTAAATGAGTGATTGGTGGATATTTTGAGCCTTAAATGGTCGTGATTCTCCATATCCTGTAAAAGTAGGGTGAAGATGTAAAACATAATAGCAATCAGTCCACAATAGTGGACTTTGGATTCAAAAGTTAAACAAGTAAGATTAACTATTTAATCTCAAATTTAGGATTTTGTAGTTTTCAGCTAATTTAATTATGATATTGATCTAAAAATGTTACCAGATGCATGTACCAGATTGTAGTCTCACCCAACACAAGCCAACAAGTCTGTGACACAAGACTAAAATCACCTTCAAGGGTCTCCAGCATTGATGCTTTTAAGCTGCAGTTGCTGAAACACACATTGCACAACATCAGTTGTTCATTACATTTTTATGGAGATGCCAACAAGCTAAAGTTGACTACTGCTTTCTTTGTATAAATTCATGTTGACGTGTGAAGATGAATAAATTTGATACTCTGCCCATTTTGCAGAAATTGCAAATGAACTTTGAGGTTAATTCACTATTGGGAATCACAGACCTAGTTTATAGTTACTGGTAGTGTTTTAATTATTTAGAGGTAATTTAAGATACTGTTGAGAGAGAGAGAGGAATATTTTTCCAAGGCCAACATTTAAAGTGATTAGAAATGAATGTGTACAGATATTTATTCATTGTTTTCTGTAGTGGTGGTTGATGCCATACTAATCATGGTTGCACTGCGGAAAGAGACCGAGCCATATGGGATAAAACCCAGGTCAATGAAGTCTTTCTGGTGACTGTCGATTCCATCAACAATGAACTGTGTTTTTCGTGGAGGACTTTTGTGTTGGCATTCTGGCGGCGGCATTATGCACAGTGTACCTGTGCGGGCTGTTGGCTTGCCCAGACTCCTGTCTTTTCCATTGTTCACAATGGGCAATGAGGAGCATTTTAAGTGATATTCACTGGCGCCGGAACTGAGCATAATGGAGACGACCCGTTGCCGTGAGGTTGGAACCACGTCTAACTAACTAACTAATCATGTTTGTTCTGAAGACAGATCTGGCATGTATAGCTGTTTGTTTTCAATGTCAAGGCATTTGTTGTGTATTGTTTATGTTGTTGAGTAGCAGAAATGAACTTACTGTTGTCACTAGTCACTTGTTTCTTTGTTAAACATTACAGGCAGCAATGTGTAAGCATTTCTTAGTTTATTTATGTGTGTGTGTGTGCGTGCATGCATGCGTGCGTGCGTGTGCTTAATTAATTGTCATTATTTTTAATCTGTACTGATATTTTTAATCTGTACTGAACACACTTTGTTTCAGACATATTCAGTTTAACTTCCAACAGCAATGAGTTAGAGTGTATTCATAGATCAGCAAGTATTATCCCAAATGTCATCCCGCTCATCAGTGAACACTTAGACAACCCCAAAGTGCTCATCTATACAGATGGATCTGTTGTAAAGCAGCAGAGAAGTGTGTGGGCATTTACAGCCCGTTCAGTGGGCTGAACTGTTCAAGAATCCAGTGGTGCCCACTCCATGACCACGAGCAGCATGACGATGGAAGTGATGGCAGTAGCAGAAGTGATGGCTAGAATTCACAGCATTATACCAACGTGTGTACTAAGTGATTCAATGAGCATGATTTGGAAGGTCGATGCAGTATCTGTACGTAGACAGTGGACTGATTTGCTGCGGAAGTCCGTTGTCCGTAAAGTCACCTTCATCTTCGTCCCTGGACATGCGGGAGTCGAGTGAAATGAACGAGCTGATAAACTGGCTGGCTCTGCATCCTCTGCAGATGGCCAGCCCATGGATTGCGCCGATGTTATTAACATCCTTAAAGAGATGTCGAGAACAGAGGACTTTGATGCCAGTGAATCCACATCGTTGTTCAGGATGAGAGACTTGGGAGTAAGAATTGGCACAGCCAGACACGAGAGGTACATCGGGAAAACGAGGGGCCTTGTCAACCAACACAGAACTGGCACTATTAGCCACTGGACGCAGATGCATATGCTGAAGGGAGGATCTGAGCACCTATGGTCTGGAGTGCAATGACGATACCCTAACTGATAACTGATATCCCAAATGTACAGGGCAAGTCTATGTGTATCATATTTTATTAATTTGTATCTTTAATTGTAACATTTGTAATTTAATTTCCTTTGAAAATGTTTGTAAAAACTATGCTAACATCATAATAACCTTGCCCAGTTTTAGTATTTCTGCTCTTGGACTTGATTTACTGTACTAGCAAAGAAAGTCATTTGAGCAGTTTCATCTTTTGCTTGTTTCATTTTGATTGCTGCATGCCTGTTTCTCATGGCCTGTTGCCACTATTTCACTTTTCCTCAAGTAATGCCTTGTATTGAATATGGGAGAATTTATCATCCTGCAGTTGCTTTCCAACAACAGCTAAAGAATGCTGGTGTGGACTGCAACGTCCTGTCTTTGATATGCAACATAAAAAAATAGTTGCTTTCAGTTCTATGAAATTGACACTGCAATCCTCAGCAGTTTAATTTGCTGAAGTGCTTGAAAAAGCCTACTTATTGTGTTGTCATGATAACACTGAGCATATTCTTGTTATATTGTTTTATTAATTTGACCATATTATGTCCATAACGACAGTGAACATCAAAATTGCCAAAATCTGTGTAGCTTTTGGAACCAAAATAACATCCTAGAAATTAAGTAACATCACGAAAAACAGAAATATCACAAGCACAAACATCCACTGACCAGAAAATTGTATGTGGCCTGTTTATCTGTATGGATGCAAATGCTGGACAATAAGTAATGACAACTAGGAAAAGCTGGATGCAGTGGAGATGTGGTTTTTAGAAGAGTTATATATTTCTTGAAAGGAGATAACAACAACCTTCTGAGGTGTTGACAGCTGCAAGCATCACTGGATCACTTATAAGAACAATAAGGAAAAGACAAATGAAATATGTGGAACATATCAGCAGACAATATGAAATAGAGAAATTAACCTTAAGCCGGAAAATATGGAGCAAGCCAGGCAGAGAAAGATTCATGTGAAAAGTTTAATCAGCTGGGAAACGAACAATAATATCAGCAACACCAATTTCGTTAGAACATAAAATGACAGAGAGGCCAGGATAATTTTTTTTGGGCGCTCGCTTGCTTTGAACTTGAGTGCAGTCCATACAATTTATAGTAGTGATGAATTTTGTGTGTGGGTTAGCTTTCCCTATTAACAGTGTCCCTTGCCATCAGGCAAACCCACTCTGACTTCAGAAGCACTTGTAATTAACATCCCCAAATCAAGGACGACAGGTCAGCATTTTAGTCCAGCTGTCTGGTGTATGGGTTGAACTGTTTACCTTGGCATCAGCACACCGGATGTTTAAGAACATGCGTTCTTACCCATTCGGCCATGCGGACCTGTGGACAGGATCATGATCGCCAATGTCTTTTCTAGACATTTCTTCACCGGAAGAAGAAAATCTGGTTTGGGACAGGAGAAGAATCAAGCTCACTGCCATATTGCCACAGTTCTACCAACTCTTCTGAATACTATCGAAACTTGGACAGTATACATGGAGCCAATGTTGTGAGGAGATGTCACCATTTCCATCCGAGGAAACCACTGAACACAACATGGCAAGACTTTCAAACTGAAATTGGGCCAGTCAGCCACCTGTGAAACCAGTCTAGAACTGAGAGGACAATATGGGCCACTTTGAGGATGGACACATCATGACAACTATCCTCAAAGTGTCTTAGTACACAACATTTAGATGCATACAGTTTTCTTTTTTTTGCATATCCCTTACAGGACGTTGCAGTTAACATCAGCATTTTTCAACTGCTGTCGATGTAATAGGCAAGATTACTCTCAGTAGTTTGCCATTGCTTTCTGAGCAACCGGCTCACATACCCCGTAAGTTACCAAAGCAGTGAGACCCGCTACAGATTCTCGCACAGGTTACGTGAATATACAGGATTACGGAGAAAGATGTTAACCCCTAGGCCAGGGCAAATAAAAACATTAAAAGTGTGATAGAAATTACAATAACTATGCAGTTGTCTTGTAACCTGTCAGTATTGCTGTTAAGGATTCTAGAGTGTTAAGCATGTAACATCACAATACAAACGAACATAGTGACATCATAAGGGAAGTTTAAAGATGGCCACCACTTTTGACATGCACCAATTCTGTTATCTGTTTTTTTTTTATCAGTAAAGGGATGAAAACTATCGAAATTCATCAATAAATGAAGGTCCAGCATGATGATGCATGCCCGTCAAAACAGCAAGTTTATAAGTGGAATAGGAAGTTTCAAAACATTGTGACTTTTGTAACAGACTGTTCACAACCGGGTCAAGCACACCGAGTAGTGACCCTAGAGTCAATGGCAGCCGTTGAAGGCCTCGTACAGGAAAACTGCTGATTGACTGTGAGTGACATTGCCACAGATCTTGACATCAGTCAAGGTTCAGCACGTCACATCATCCATGATGTGCCACAGTACTGCAAGGTGACTGCCATGGCAGCTTACTCCAGAATTGAAACAACAACACACTGATGCTTATCAAGAACTTTTGCAGTGATCTGAAGAAGAAGATGGTGATTTCATATCAAGAATTGTTACTGAGGATGAAACCTGGGTCCACTACCAAGAGCCGGAAACAAGAGCGAGCAAGGAATGGCGCTGTCCCTCCTCACCGAAACCAAAGAAGTTTCACACGCAGCCATCTGCAGGGAAGGTTATGCTGACTCTCTTTTGGGATGAACGAGACGTTATTTTAGAGCACTACATGCCAAGAGGGAAAACCATCACCAGTGATACGTATGCAGATCTTCTCAGGAATCACCTTCGATTTGCAATAAAATTTAGAAATTTTGTCAAACGGCCGGTCATAAAGTTTTCCAAATATAAAGTTGTCTTATCACTGAAAATTAGTTTTAAACGGTGGTATTACTCTAGGTTAATTAATACATTTGCACAAACGTACACAGTTTGTCACATTTGAGCAAATTTGTTGCAAACATAGGAGGTATCTGAAATTGGAAAATGTTGCTATACACGCGGTCATGAAATTTTCCTAAAAGTTTATAGTCATAAGATCACTAGAACATGTATCTCAATCAATGTATTTACACTAGGTTAATTAATATATGTCTATAAATGTACAACAAGCAATGATGTACAGGCCAGAGGAAGAGGCAGACCACGTAAACGACCGACGCAGGGAATAACAGGGTCCATGGGAATATCGATACATGAAGTCCATAAGTGGGCACTCTCCCACTGTTTATACTTCACCTCGACACCGCAAGGTACAAGAGCAATATGATGAGATGAGATAAATGTACATAATTTGCCCAATTTGTACAAAACAATGGAGATACCTCAAATTGACAAATGTTGACATACATGCGGTCATGACATTTTCCCTAAAATTCCAAGTAATCAGATCACTAGAAAATTTGTCTCAATCAATGTATTTACACTAAGTTAATTGATATATGTCCATAAAACTTTGTAACATTATTAATATATTCTATTATGTCTGAGATATGGCGTTGTGAGTCTGTTTCTTGAATATTCTACAGATCTTTGGAACATAATTAGTCACAATGATACACATTGTTTTAAAACAGTAATGAAAAGGATATCGTTAGTTATATCTTTAAAAATATTTTGAAAAATAAATGCACACTAAAATCATGTTTTGGTGTTTTATTATTTCAATGTCTTCATACATAGAAATAGGGAACAGACCGAGAGGAAGACCTAGAAGCAAATACCTGGATGGCTTGGCCTCGTGGCATGGTCGAGACAGAAACACTGAGTTGATCCACGACTCTGGTGATCGAGTGAGATGGCAGAACATGACCGCCCACGCTTACCGGCATGGCAATGATGGATGGATACATAGAAATAACATACATTGGAAATAAGCTGCCATAAAATATATGCATAGTTATAAATGTTTACATTAAACATTCTATTATCATGCATTCATATGTATATAATTTTGCACATACTTCGACTTTCAATGTGTTATTTTAATCTATAATGTCTGCATAATGAAGATTTGTCAATCATAGTTGTGTAAGTTCACACTGACCATAATCTTCCATGAACAGTACAAGTTTGACCGATAACCATCAACATTACATATTGCAGTTCTCATCTACTTGTTTACTTTTACATCCGCTCGCTTTGAACTCAAGCGTAGTCAATACACGTGCTACTACTTCCAGTGCACTGGACTACTTTTGCGTGTGGATTAGCTTTCCCTTTTACTAGTGTCCCTCGCCATCAGGCGAACTTACTCTGAGGTACTTTTAATTTACGTCCCCAAGTCAAGGACAAGAAGTCAACATTTTAGTCCAACTGACCGGTGTAGGGCTTTGAACCACTACCTTGGCATCAGCATACTAAATGCTAGCGCTTTTATCCATTCAGCCATGCTAACCTCCAAATTCCCATGTATATCTTCTATATTTTAGTTCTACTTATATATTGCTGAACCTTTTCCCTCATCTGTCTGGAGGCATCTCTCACAACAGGGTTTCTACTGACAGGAGCAAGTTGCAGTGAGACACATATTCTTCTCCTTCTTCTTCTGCGTTCGTCAGGAGAGTTTTTTCAGACGGGATTGCGTTGTGCTTGTTTACAGCAGAGCTGTGTTCTTGCACCGTTAGGCCGACACATCTGACTTCTGCGGGCTTTTGTTGACCGGGTTAACCTTCCCGGAGTCACATATTCTATTGGCGGAACGTGTTTTGACAACTGGAAAGATCTGAGGAAAGGGAATGAGAAAGACTGAGGGAAGATTCTTGACAACCTCGTGCCATGGTACAGAGAGGTGTCAGGACATGAACTGATACATGCTGTTTGAGATCACAGGATATGGAGAAGCGTGATCATCCATGCCAGTTGCAAGACACTTAATAATATATATTGTCCATGTATCATCATCATCTAGTGTCTTGCCGGCTGGCATAGACAATCATGCCTCTCCACAAATTACGATCCCCGATGCCATGGATCAATTCGTGTGTTAACTCCCTTACATACCATAACACAAGACTGTCAATAATCTTCTCACGCTGTCTTCCTCTATCTCTCTATTAGCAAATATTTCTGGTTGTCACAACATGTTCCAGTTTTTGTCTTCTCATAACGTGGCCAAAGAACGAGGACTGCCTCTTTCTGATGTTTGTGATAAGTTGTCTTTGCAACTCAGCTTTCCTTAAAACATCCCGATTGCTCATTTTGGCTGTCCAACTCATTTTCAGCATTCTTCTATAAAACCACATGTTCTAGGCTTCCAGGGATTTTTTCACCTGTGCACTAATTGTCCAAGACTCACAGCTGTATGTTAAAACTGGTTCTATGTAACATGCAAGAACCCCTTTCCTGACTTTCAAGGACAGTGATTTCTTGCATAAAACTGTTTTCTTTTGATAGAATGCAGTTTTTGCTTGTCCTATTATCTTCTTTATCTCAGTGATGCATCTTCCATCTGATGTTATCCATTTGCCTAGATATATGAATTTCTGCACTTGCCCTAAAATAACGTCACGTACTGTAATTTAGGCACAATATGTTTCTTTGATATCACCATAACTTCTGTCTTTCTATTATTCAAACAAAGGCCCATTCTTTCACTTTCTACAACCACTGTATCTATCATTTCCTATAGATTGTTCTGACTTGTTGCTATCAAGACGGTGTCGCCCGCATAACTTAAGCTGTTTATATTATGTCCACCAACCAGGATCCCTGGCATATTTTCTGTAGATCTCATTATATATTCACTGTACAATGAGAGCAAATCAGGAGACAATACACAATCTTGTCTGATGCCCTTCTTTATACACTGAAATGTTCCTACAAGGTTGATGATTATTATGCCTGCTGTTTGCTGCCAATATTTGTTCTTTATTATTCACAGATATTTGCCGTCTTTGCTGTTTGCTGCCAATATATATTCTTTATTATTCACAGATATTTGCCGTCTTTGCTGTTTGCTGCCAATATATATTCTTTATTATTCGCAGATTTTTGCCGTCGATGTTCAGTTGCTCTAGTAATTGGATTATTTCTTCAGGCTTCACATTTCAAATGCTTTTGTGTAGTTTATGAAGCATAAGTATAGATCTGATTTTACTTCTTCTTTTGTTCGCTTGAAATATGTCTATAACTGAAATGTTGTCTCTTGTATGAATTTAACTGTCTTTTTAAGTTCACTCAGCGGTCCATAGAGTTTATCTTCCACTGTTGTCTCTCTAGGCCAGAAGGTTTGCCTAGATATGTTGTATTTTGGGCAGTCTTGGAGTATGTGCTCTGCTGTCTGCGACGCCAATCCACATGTGCACATGGCTGATTCACCAATCTTGAATTTTGTATACATGTGGTTGCGTAATCTATTGTGTCCTGTTCTGACGCGCAGAATATGACTTGTTCTGGTCTGTCCATAATGTGGTAGTCATCTTGAGCAGGTTTTGGTGGCTTTCTGACTGATTTGATCATTCTTTTCTTTTGGTGGTATGTAACGGGCACATCAGGCTGTTCTTCTTTTGCTCCTTCCTTAGCCAATCGATCAGCTCTGTCGTTTCCAGGTATTCCACAGTGGGATGGTATCCACTGTATGGTGACCTTATGCTGACTGCTAAGTTCAGAAAGTAGTGTCCTTAGTACTGGAAATTTCCCAGACAGGAGCGCCTCGAGTACTGATTTTGCATCTGTCAATAGCACCACAGGTTGTGTACCATGGCTGGTATTTAGTAATTTCTCTGTTGCTATCTTGATTGCCTCAATTTCATCATCATAGTTATGGCAGTACTTTCCTGTTGGTACTCTGGCCGTTCCCTAGTATTATTTAGGTATTCTATGTACACTCCCGCTCTTCCATTTCGAACAGCATTTTATGCTGACCCATCTGTGTAGACTCGAATCCAGAGGTCCTGTGGGTATTCTTCATCAAGGAAGCTGAGAGTGGCTGTTCTGCGCTCTACACTGTTCTATTCTTCCTTGTCAAATATTCCACTCACTTTTGTCTGGATTTGTAGTGATAGTCTACGTTCATCTTTCCGTGGAGTTCGCTCTGGAATAGTTTTCAGGGGGATACCAACTGTTGGCAGATCGGTGGTTTCTCTGCAGAGTCGTTTAGCCTGGTGGATAAAACTGCTTCTTTTAAAATCTGTTCTTCATAGGGTGACCTGGCAAGCTGAGGAACTTTTCTGCTTGTATTAGCGTTTTCGTATCTCTGCGCTCTCTCAGTGCTTATGTCCTCTCCATCTCCACTATAGGGGTTGATCTCATCCCTCTAAGTGCTTGATTTTGCACCTTGTCCAGCTCTTGTAGTGTGGTTTGAAATAATTCATTTACAATTTATAATACATACCTAATTCTTTTTTAACTAGAAAGCTGTCTAAAGAAATTTGTGTTTGCGGACGCTTCATAATTTGGTGGAAATGCGACACAGCATTATCATTAAATAAATTAGTAGCTCTCATAGCCACTGCCTTATTAGTGTGATGGTTCTCAATGTACGATGCAACAGTTTCCCATGCTTTCAGCATTTCTCTTATTGCGCCAGAAGATTGTTGGTTTGCTGTTACCTTCTCCTTCTCCTCAGACAAACTCTCCTCCACAACTTCTTGCTGTGAAACACAATGTAATTCCATAAGCTCTTTGGTGGTCAGCTCTTGGCTATGCTCTTCCACAAGCTCATCGATATCTTTGTTATCCACCTCCAGTCCCATGATCTTGGCCAAAGACACAATCTCTTTGACTACAGGCTCCACAGGTACTGTCTCAAACCCCTCAAAGTCACATTCAACAAAGCACTCCGGCCAAAGCTTCTTCCAAGCAGAAGTGAGGGTTCTCTTGGTAACCCCTTCCCACGCCTTTTCGATCATCTTGAGGCAAGCAACGATGTGGAAGTGATATTTCCAAAACTCTCTGAGAGTGAGATTGTTCCCTTCAGTCACCTCGGGACTACCACAGGGATCTGCAATCTCACTGATGCTCTTTAATGTGTATACGAGCAAGATTGCAAACCTAGAAGCACCAAGGGTTGGAAGGATACTAACATTTGCAGATGATATTCTTGCATATAGGCAGGGGAGAGATAGGGAGCAAACAAACAGCCCAGGAGCTACAGGCTACAATAGGCAAAGTGATTGATAGTTGCACTGAAATGAGTGCTGTCATCCACCCGGAAAATGCAGCTGTTTTGTGGTGCTCTCTGGACAACAGGATTGTGAGAACTGATGTTCCAAGCCTCACGATAGATGGTAGAAGCGTCAACAGAGAGAACAAACTGGAAGTATCTGGGAATCACATTTGACAGGAGCCTGTCCTTCAAGGACCATGTGGAGTCGATTGTGACAAAATCTCAAAAGGGACTCACCGCATTTAAAACTATGGCTGCAATGGACACAGAGCAGAGAATGCTCTTCACACTATACCAGCACTTGGTCCTCTCAGTGATTGATTATGGACTAGGACTGCTCACTGTCTCAAAGTGTCACCTGTTGAAATTAGAGCGCATACAGAACGAAGCTATGCGGGTCATTCTGGGATACACAGAGACACATCAGTCGTGTGTATGCGTTACATTCTTGGTTTGCCGACTGTTGCTGGTAGGCTCAAGGTGATGCAGGCATACCTCAGAGTAGTTGCTGACACAGATCACCCGTTGCATGAGGCGCTGGACGTAGTTAAGGGTCAGCGACTGATAAGAGGGAAATCATGGATGGCTCAGGCGGAGGATACGATCAGACAGGTGTGCATCTTGGAGAACATTAGGCGAGGAGAAGAACATTGAGCGTTCTTACCCATTCGGCCATGCGGACCTGCGGACAGGATCATGATCGCCAATGTCTTTTCTAGACATTTCTTCACCCGAAGAAGAAAATCTGGTTTGGGACAGGAGAAGAATCAAGCTCACTGTCATATTGCTACAGTTCTACCAACTCTTCTGAATACATGGAGCCAATGTTGTGAGATGTCACCATTTCGATCCGAGGAAACCACTGAACACAACATGGCAAGACTTTCAAACTGAAATTGGGCCAGTCAGCCACCTGTGAAACCAGTCTAGAACTGAGAGAACAATATGGGCTACTTTGAGGATGGACACATCATGACAACTATCCTCAAAGTGTATTAGTACACAACATTTAGATGCATGCAGTTTTTTTTTTATGCATATCCCTTACAGGACCTTGCAGTTAACATCATCATTTTTCAACTGCTGTCGATGTAATAGGCAAGATTACTCTCAGTAGTTTGCCATTGCTTTCTGAGCGACCGGCTCACATACCCCGTAAGTTACCAAGGCAGTGAGAACCGCTACAGATTCTCGCACAGGTTACGTTACTCACGAGAATATACAGGATTACGGAGAAAGATGTTAACCCCTAGGCCAGGGCAAATAAAAACTTTAAAAGTGTGATAGAAATTACAATAACTATGCAGTTATCTTGTAACCTGTCAGTATTGCTGTTAAGGATTCTAGAGTGTTAAGCATGTGACATCACAATACAAACGAACATAGTGACATCATAAGGAAAGTTTAAAGATGGCCGCCACTTTTGACATGCACCAATTCTGTTATCTTTTTTTTTTTATCAGTAAAGAGATGAAAACTATCGAAATTCATCAGCAAATGAAGGTCCAGTATGATGATGCACGCCCGTCAAAACAGCAAGTTTATAAGTGGAATAGGAAGTTTCAAAACATTGTGACTTTTGTAACAGACTGTTCACGACCGGGTCAAGCACACCGAGTAGTGACCCTAGAGTCAATTGCAGCCGTTGAAGGCCTCGTACAGGAAAACTGCGGATTGACTGTGAGTGACATTGCCACACATCTTGACATCAGTCAAGGTTCAGCACATCACATCATCCATGATGTGCCACAGTACTGCAAGGTGACTGCCATGGCAGCTTACTCCAGAATTGAAACAACAACACACTGATGCTTGTCAAGAACTTTTGCAGTGATCTGAAGAAGAAGATGGTGATTTCATATCAAGAATTGTTACTGAGGATGAAACCTAGGTCCACTACCAAGAGCAGGAAACAGAGCGAGCAAGGAATGGCGCCGTCCCTCCTCACCGAAACCAAAGAAGTTTCACATGCAGTCATCTGCAGGCAAGGTTATGCTGACTCTCTGTTGGGATGAACGAGACGTTATTTTAGAGCACTACATGCCAAGAGGGAAAACCATCACCAGTGATACGTATACAGATCTTCTCAGGAATCACCTTCGACTTGCAATCAAATTTAGAAATTTTGTCAAACGGCCGGTCATAAAGTTTTCCAAAAATAAAGTTGTCTTATCACTGAAAATTAGTTTTAAACGGTGGTATTACACTAGGTTAATTAATACATTGGCATAAACGTACACAGTTTGTCACATTTGAGCAAATTTGTTGCAAACATAGGAGGTATCTGAAATTGGAAAATGTTGCTATATACGCGGTCATGAAATTTTCCTAAAAGTTTATAGTCATAAGATCACTAGAACATGTATCTCAATCAATGTATTTACACTAGGTTAATTAATATATGTCTATAAATGTACAACAAGCAATGATGTACAGACCGGAGGGAAGCAGAGGAAGAGGCAGACCACGTAAACGACCGACGCAGGGAATAACAGAGTCCGTGGGAATATCGATACATGAAGTCCATAAGTGGGCACTCTCCCACTGTTTATACTTCACCTCGACACTGCAAGGTACAAGAGCAATATGATGAGATGAGATAAATGTACATAATTTGCCCAATTTGTACAAAACAATGGAGATACCTCAAATTGACAAATGTTGACATACACGCGGTCATGACATTTTCCCTAAAATTCCAAGTAATCAGATCACTAGAAAATGTGTCTCAATCAATGTATTTACACTAAGTTAATTGATATATGTCCATAAAACTTTGTAACATTATTAATATATTCTATTATGTCTGAGATATGGCGTTGTGAGTCTGTTTCTTGAATATTCTACAGATCTTTGATTGAAACATAATTAGTCACAATGATACACATTGTTTTAAAACAGTAAAGAAAAGGATATTGTTAGTTATATCTTTAAAAATATTTTGAAAAATAAATGCACACTAAAATCATGTTTTGGTTTTTTATTATTTCAATGTCTTCATACATAGAAATAGGGAACAGACCAAGAGGAAGACCTAGAAGCAAATACCTGGATGGCTTGGCCTCGTGGCATGGTCAAGACAGAAACACTGAGTTGATCCACGACTCTGGTGATCGAGTGAGATGGCAAAACATGACCGCCCACGCTTACCGGCATGGCACATGATGGATGGATACATAGAAATAACATACATTGGAAATAAGCTGCCATAAAATATATGCATAGTTATAAATGTTTACATTAAACATTCTATTATCATGCATTCATATGTATATAATTTTGCACATACTTCGACTTTCAATGTGTTATTTTAATCTATAATTTCTGCATAATGAAGATTTGTCAATCATACAGTTGTGTAAGTTCACACTGACCATAATCTTTCATGAACAGTACAAGTTTGACCGTTAACCATCAACATTACATATTGCAGTTCTCATCTACTTGTTTACTTTTACATCCGCTCGCTTTGAACTCAAGCGTAGTCAATACACGTGCTACTACTTCCAGTGCACTGGACTACTTTTGCGTGTGGATTAGCTTTTCCTTTTACTAGTGGCCCTTCGCCATCAGACGAACTTACTCTGAGGTACTTGTAATTTACGTCCCCAAGTCAAGGACAAGAAGTCAACATTTTAGTCCAACTGACCGGTGTAGGGTTTTGAACCACTACCTCGGCATCAGCATACTGAATGCTAGCGCTTTTATCCATTCAGCCATGCTAACCTCCAAATTCCCATGTATATCTTCTATAGTTTAGTTCTACTTATATATTGCTGAACCTTTTCCCTCATCTGTCTGGAGGCATCTCTCACAATAGGGTTTCTACTGACAGGAGCAAGTTGCAGTGAGACACATATTCATCCTCTTCTTCTGCGTGATTGCGTTGTGCTTGTTTCTTGCACCGTTAGGCCGACACATCTGACTTCTGCGGGCTTTTGTTGACCGGGTTAACCTTCCCGGAGTAACATATTCTATTGGCGGAACGTGTTTTGACAACTGGAAAGATCTGAGGAAAGGGAATGAGAAAGACTGAGGGAAGATTCTTGACAACCTCGTGCCATGGTACAGAGAGGTGTCAGGACATGAACTGATACATGCTGTTTGAGATCACAGGATATGGCGAAGCGTGATCATCCATGCCAGTTGCAAGACACTTAATAATATATATTGTCCATGTATCATCATCATCTAATGTCTTGCCGGCTGGCATATACAATCATGCCTCTCCACAAATTACGATCCCCGATGCCATGGATCAATTCGTGTGTTAACTCCCTTACATACCATAACACAAGACTGTCAATAATCTTCTCACGCTGTCTTCCTCTATCTCTCTATTAGCAAATATTTCTGGTTGTCACAACATGTTCCAGTTTTTGTCTTCTCATAACGTGGCCAAAAAACGAGGACTGCCTCTTTCTGATGTTTGTGATAAGTTGTCTTTGTGATTCAGCTTCCCTTAAAACGTCCTGATTGCTCATTTTGGCTGTCCAACTCATTTTCAGCATTCTTCTATAAAACCACATGTTCTAGGCTTCCAGGGATTTTTTCACCTGTGTACTAATTGTCCAAGACTCACAGCTGTATGTTAAAACTGGTTCTATGTAACATGCAAGAACTCCTTTCCTGACTTTCAAGGACAGTGATTTCTTGCACAAAACGTTTTTCATTTGATAGAATGCAGTTTTTGCTTGTCCTATTATCTTCTTTATCTCAGTGATGCATCTTCCATCTGATGTTATCCATTTGCCTAGATATATGAATTTCTGCACTTGCCCCAAAATAACGTCACGTACTGTAATTTAGGCACAATATGTTTCTTTGATATCACCATAACTTCTGTCTTTCTATTATTCAAACAAAGGCCCATTCTTTCACTTTCTACAACCACTGTATCTATCATTTCCTATAGATTGTTCTGACTTGTTGCTATCAAGACGGTGTCGCCCGCATAACTTAAGCTGTTTATATTATGTCCACCAACCAGGATCCCTGGCATATTTTCTGTAGATCTCATTATATATTCACTGTACAATGAGAGCAAATCAGGAGACACTACACAACCTTGTCTGACGCCCTTCTTTATACACTGAAATGTTCCTACAAGGTTGATGATTATTATGCCTGCTGTTTGCTGCCAATATTTGTTCTTTATTATTCACAGATATTTGCCGTCTTTGCTGTTTGCTGCCAATATATATTCTTTATTATTCACAGATATTTGCCGTCTTTGCTGTTTGCTGCCAATATATATTCTTTATTATTCGCAGATTTTTGCCGTCGATGTTCAGTTGCTCTAGTAATTGGATTATTTCTTCAGGCTTCACATTTCAAATGCTTTTGTGTAGTTTATGAAGCATAAGTATAGATCTGATTTTACTTCTTCTTTTGTTCGCTTGAAATATGTCTATAACTGAAATGTTGTCTCTTGTATGAATTTAACTGTCCTTTTAAGCTCACTCAGCGGTCCATAGAGTTTATCTTCCACTGTTGTCTCTCTAGGCCAGAAGGTTTGCCTAGATATGTTGTATTTTGGGCAGTCTTTGAGCATGTGCTCTACTGTCTGCGACGCCAATCCACATGGCTGATTCACCGATCTTGAATTTTGTATACATGTGGTTGCATAATCTATTGTGTCCTGTTCTGAGACGCAGAATAATTACTTGTTCTTTTCTGTCCATAATGTGGTAGTCATCTTGAGCAGGTTTTGGTGGCTTTCTGACGATTTGATCATTCTTTTCTTTTGGTGGTATGTAATGGGCACATCAGGCTGTTCTTCTTTTGCTCCTTCCTTAGCCAGTCGATCAGCTCTGTCGTTTCCAGGTATTCCACAGTGGGATGGTATCCACTGTATGGTGGCCTTATGCTGACTGCTAAGTTCAGAAAGTAGTGTCCTTAGTACTGGAAATTTCCCAGACAGGAGCGCCTCGAGTACTGATTTTGCATCTGTCAATAGCACCACAGGTTGTGTACCATGCTGGTATTTGGTCATTTCTCTGTTGCTATCTTGATTGCCCCAATTTCAGCATCATAGTTATGGCAGTACTTTCCTGTTGGTACTCTGGCCGGTCCCTAGTATTATTTAGGTATTCTATGTACACTCCCGCTCTTCCATTTCGAACAGCATTTTATGCTGACCCATCTGTGTAGACTCGAATCCTGAGGTCCTGTGGGTATTCTTCATCAAGGAAGCTGAGAGTGGCTGTTCTGCGCTCTACACTGTTCTATTCTTCCTTGTCAAATATTCCACTCACTTTTGTCTGGATTTGTAGTGATAGTCTACGTTCATCTTTCCGTGGAGTTCGCTCTGGAATAGTTTTCAGGGGGATACCAACTGTTGGCAGATCGGTGGTTTCTCTGCAGAGTCGTTTAGCCTGGTGGATAAAACTGCTTCTTTTAAAATCTGTTCTTCATAGGGTGACCTAGCAAGCTTACTGAACTTTTCTGCTTGTATTAGCGTTTTCGTATCTCTGCGCTCTCTCAGTGCTTGTGTCCTCTCCATCTTCTCCATCTCCACTATAGGGGTTGATCTCACCCCTCCTGTATTGACTCTAAGTATCTCATCCCTCCTGTATTGACTCTAAGTGCTTAATTTTGCACCTTGTCCAGCTCTTGTAGTGTGGTTTGAAATAATTCATTTACAATTTATAATACATACCTAATTCTTTTTTAACTAGAAAGCTGTCTAGAGAAATGTGTGTTTGCGGATGCTTCAGAATTTGGTGGAAATGCGACACAGCATTATCATTAAATAAATTAGTAGCTCTCATAGCCACTGCCTTATTAGTGTGATGGTTCTCAATGTACGATGCAACAGTTTCCCATGCTTTCAGCATTTCTCTTATTGCGCCAAAAGATTGTTGGTTTGCTGTTACCTTCTTCTCCTCCTACTTGGACAAACTCTCCTCCACAACTTCTTGCTGTGAAACACAATGTAATTCAATAAGCTCTTTGGTGGTCAGCTCTTGGCTATGCTCTTCCACAAGCTCATCGATATCTTTGTTATCCACCTCCAGTCCCATGATCTTGGCCAAAGACACAATCTCTTAGACTACAGGCTCCACAGGTACTGTCTCAAACCCCTCAAAGTCACATTCAACAAAGCACTCCGGCCAAAGCTTCTTCCAAGCAGAAGTGAGGGTTCTCTTGGTAACCCCTTCCCACGCCTTTTCGATCATCTTGAGGCAAGCAACGATGTGGAAGTGATATTTCCAAAACTCTCTGAGAGTGAGATTGGTCCCTTCAGTCACCTCGGGACTACCACATGGATCTACAATCTCACTGATGCTCTTTAACGTGTATACGAGCAAGATTGCAAACCTAGAAGCACCAAGGGTTGGAAGGATACTAACATTTGCAGATGATATTCTTGCATATAGGCAGGGGAGAGATAGGGAGCAAACAAACAGCCCAGGAGCTACAGGCTACAATAGGCAAAGTGATTGATAGTTGCACTGAAATGAGTGCTGTCATCCACCCGGAAAAGGCAGCTGTTTTGTGGTGCTCTCTGGACAACAGGATTGTGAGAACTGATGTCCTAAGCCTCACGATAGATGGTAGAAGCGTCAACAGAGAGAACAAACTGGAAGTATCTGGGAATCACATTTGACAGGAGCCTGTCCTTCAAGGACCATGTAGAGTCGATTGTGACAAAATCTCAAAAGGGACTCACCGCATTTAAAACTATGGCTGCAATGGACACAGAGCAGAGAATGCTTTTCACACTATACCAGTACTTGATTCTCACAGTGATTGATTATGGACAAGGACTGCTCACTGTCTCAAAGTGTCAACTGTTGAAATTAGAGCGCATACAGAACGAAGCTATGCGGGTCATTCTGGGATACACCAGAGACACATCAGTCGTGTGTATGCGTTACATTCTTGGTTTGCCGACTGTTGCTGGTAGGCTCAAGGTGATGCAGGCATACCTCAGAGTAGTTGCTGACACAGATCACCCGTTGCATGAGGAGCTGGACGTAGTTAAGGGTCAGCGACTGATAAGAGGGAAATCATGGATGGCTCCGGCGGAGGATACGATCAGACAGGTGTGCATCTTGGAGAACATTAGGCGAGGAGAGGAACATTGAGCAGGGAGTGGCAAGCAGGGGGCCACGGAAGTGGAAATCCAGCAACTAATTCAGGATAATGCTAGCCCGGGTGATGTGATTATAATTATATACACAGATGGTTCGGTGTTGAGAGGCAGGAGAAGTGCCTGTTGGTTCTTAGCAACAGCTAATGGTCGCCGTTTGGTGCAGGAGAGTCTGGCATATGATACCACAACATCTAGCTTAAGAGTGGAGGCGGTCAGTGCAGCTTTCCGCTGGATGGAGAGTACGATATACATACACATCGTGGTTGTAACTGACTCAGAAAGCATGCTGAGTAGGGTGAGGACAGGCAATTTTCGTGCAGCGTGGCTTGCTTCGCTCCGGAAGTCACGGGTGACTAGCGTCGTCTGGATCTTTTCTCCGGGGCGTGCTGGGGAATGAACAGGCAGACAGATTGGCTAGCTCTGTAAAACTTGGTGGAGTATTGATGCATGATAAGGAAGACGTGGTTGCGGCCTTGTGGGAGCACGTGTACACCTCGGAGGAGCAAATGGATCACCATGGTCTGGCAAGAATGGGACATGGAGGAGTGACGAGGGGATCTGGCCGACGATCGACGCTCAGAGGAAAGGCAAGACGGACATATAATCAGATTGCTACTGGTACTATTAGTGTTGGAACTCTTCGCTAGCTGCTGAGGATAGGGACGGAGTGCTTATGGGAATGCCCCGAATGCTGTGATGTTGGTTCCTAAATCAATCAATCAGTCACCTCAAAACAACGCTCGAAGAGCGCTTTAGTGCAGAGCTTCTTAAAGTTAGAAATAACCTGCTGGTCCATAGGCTGAAGTAACAGAGTAGTGTTGGGAGGCAGAAACTGGATCTTGATAAATTTAAATTCTTCAAGAAGGTCATCTTCTAGTCCTGAAGGATGGGCAGGAGCGTTGTCCCTAACAAGCAAGATTTGGAGTGGTAGATTCATCTCATGCAAATATTCCCCTCCCCTGGTCACTCATTATGTGAAACGTCACTCGCTCAGTGAATCATTTTTTTTTTTTACAATTTATTTTGCTCGTTATGTGAATTACTCGTTATGAGAGGTGCTCGGTAAGCAAGGTTCTACTGTATAAGGAAAAGGGAGTCTCTGTGGCGAAGTGGTCAAGCCGTTTGACTCGTGCTCCGAAGGTTGTGGGTTCGATTCCGGGCCGGGCCCTTCGGTTTACGAGTTAAATGTTTCAGAGACTCCTGCGGGTCGTCGCTAAAAGCTACGGAGTTCGTGCTTTGTGCGACGCTTTCCGCGCTGCGGAAAGAGACGAGCCATATGGGATAAAACCCGGTGCAATGAAGTCGACCCTGTCGACTTTTAAGCGACTTTTTAAGGAAAACAATCCTAGCGTTTCTGGCAAATGAGATCCACAAAACGCCATTAGATTGCCATTATCCTCCTGGCGAATTTTGTTCTGCCCATCAAGTACATAAGTGTAACTGTCAGCCCTGTGACGATATCAAATTACATTAGAAACGGACGCCTGGCCTTTTTTAACTACAATATGAAGGTGAGGGAATGGTTTCTCTGTGCAGTACCATAGTTTTGGGGCTCAACCCAAAGCCAGCACTAACGGTCTGACTAAGAATCACAACAAATTAGACAAGGAAAAAATTTTGAATGTACTCACAACTCAAAAGGCTGATGGGGGGGGGGGGGGGGGGGGGAATACTGGTTTTAAAAAAGCATGGGACAGATATCTTTACCTACAAACAACACACTCTCTTACTTCTACATTAAACATCAAGTCCAGCCTGATAATGTATCAACACCACCCGTCACCATTCCTATTCCGATTTGTAGAAAAAACAAAACTTGCCACCTCGTTCAGTCAGCCTCAGTGGCGTTTGTTATAGTTGTGGTGGTTCAAATTGCAGGTTTAGCTTATCTCGTTTTCTGTATCAGTGTTAGATGAAAATTTAGATTTCCTAGCGTTTATGTCTGTGACGTCAGCTGGTGGATTGGCCAGCGGTTTCTTCTTTGTGACCGTTTCTTCCTGCTTTTCCGTTTGTCGGTGTTGGCTCCTGGTGCGTCTGTTTTCATTGGGTGCAGTCCTTATAAGGACTCTATTTGATTTTTTTTTGGCTTGGTCTTTTTGCCTTGTTAACTCTTCTGTCTCATCTATACTCTTTTGTAACTTCACTGCCATAGCTTTGTGGCCTTGGCTGATCCATGTGTCTTCCTCGAAGGCATCCATGACTACGTCGAAATCCTCTTCTATGCCCCAGTCAAATACAGATGTGTCGGATTTCTCCTCTAGGCTTTTTTCTCCCCCAATGTTTGGTAGATTGGTGGTTTCCCCTTGAGTTTCCTGGACATCGTTGGTGGATCGCGGGCCTTAACTTGAGGTTACTGATTGGTCTTTGGTTTGGCCTCAGCTTGCGGCTTCTCTCAGGTCTTTCGCGTGGCTTCTGCTGGTTTTGTTTTGGGTTAGTTCCCTTTTGGCTTTCAGTAATTCTCTTCCTGCTTTGACTGCTTGTAAAATTTCTTAATTCTCCTTCATTTGGGTTATGCGCTCCATCTCTTGCTAGATGCTGCGCTGAATTTCCTTCATGTCATCCAGTATTCTTTCGTTGCCGCTGGTTGGTGTCGGTGTCTGAAGTAACTTGATTTGCTTCTTGAGCTCGTCAATCTGGCCTTGAAGCTGTTCTTATTTTAGCTTGTGAGATGCCTGTGGCTACCTTGCACCTCCCCCGTGTTTCCTTGAATGGAGTGTTTCCAATTCCAATTCAAATTTTCGAAAAAAAATTCTAAATTCGGTCTCGTCTAACTTGCTTTCTCAGCGGTGGTTATTTTTGAGAGCCGTGGTTTTTGTGGGTTCATTTACCCTGATTCTTGTCTTGTGCGCTTTTACGAGTGAGTCCTATCTCGGACTGGTTATGTTGGTTTGTGTCTGTGACGTCAGCTAGGGGGTTGGTGGCGGCTGTCCTTTGTGCTCGTCTCCTATTGGTTTCTTTTGTTAGTGGCAGTTCTTCTGGTTGCAGTCCTTATACGGACTTTTTATTTAGTCTTTCTGCCTCCTTTTTTGTGTATAGCCAGTAGAAGCTTGTCGATGTTTTCATTTTCTTCCATGCGCCTTTGTTCTCTTTTGAGTTTGAGTTTTTGTTGCCTTTCGATCTCTTCCTCCGTGGTCAGCCATGGGACGATTTCTCCTTCATCTATATAGTATGCCAATGGTCAGTGGGTATACGTCGTCCATGTCTGGGTATTCTTTAAAGGTACGGTAGAGCATTGGTTTTCCCTTGTGCTTCTTGTACTTCTTTTCTTTTTCTTCCATGCGCCTTCTATATTCCTTGCACCTGAGTTCATGATCCCTGTTCATCTCTGCAATTTCTTCCCCGGTAAAACATGGGGAAATTGGGGTGTCCTCCATGCCGTCGTCGTGGTACTGAGGCCTGGCGGGATAATGGTTTCCCCTTGAGTTTCTCTGGCGTCGTGGCTGGGCTGCTGGCGGTTTTAGCTTGCGTTCCAGGCTCGGTCTCTTGTTGGTTTTCCTCTTGCGGTTTCTCTGTGGGTTCTTGTATGGCTTCTGTTGGTTTGTTTTGGAGAAGTTCCATTTCAGCTTTATGCAGTTCTCTCTCCGCTTTAATGGTGCGTAGTATTTCTTCGTTTTCCTTCTTCATCTCGGCCATGCGCTCCATCTCTTGTTTGATGTTGTGCTGGATCTCTTTCATGTCGGCCAGCAGCTTCTCATTGTCGCTGGTTGGTGCTGGTGTCTGTAGTGCCTTGACTTGCTTCTTCAGCTCGTCTATTTGGTTCTGCAGTTGATCTCTTACAGCTTGTGATATACCCGTGGCCGTCTCGCACCTCCGCATTGCTTCCTTATATGGTGTCTTTGTTGTAGTGGCGAGCTTTAAGACGTCTCTGTGTCTTTGGAAGTATGGACAGCCCAGGTTTCTTGCTCCATGCTTGCCCAGGCAGTTGGCGCACTTTCTTTTGTTGTTGGGTGCTCGGAAGTCCGTGTCCAGCTTGGCCAGCGGACACTCCTTAAAGGCGTGGTGATCGGCGCAGTAGCGGCAGATTTCCGTCTTGCTGCGACATGTTGCTCTGCTATGGCCGGCCCTCTGGCATCTGGAACATTGAGTTATTCGTGGTATGAATCCTTCAGGCTGTTGACTTTTCTGGTTTATAGATACCTGGCGTGGTATCTCGCTGCCCTCAGTCGTCACCACCGCTAGTGTCGTAGGAATCTGAACAAGTCAGGATCCGCTCCGCCTTGAAGATTCGAATGTTGAGATTTTCTTCCTGTAGCTGCTTCTGGGTTTCTTCGTCTGAAAGCTCCACTTGAATCCGCTTGACAACCCATCGGACTGTTTTTGAGTCGGTGTTTCCGACTTTAGTGTCTTTCTCCTCCTTCTTCTCAGCTGTCTTGGATCTTGTCTGTGGTGGGCTGTCAGCGGTCTCCCTCGTGGTGGCTTCAGTAGTAGCTGTAGTTTCAGGTCCTTTGTTACAGCTCGCAGGCAGGCTCTCCACATTCTTCTTCTTGTCGGCTCATACACTGCACATCTTGGATACCGCGTGTCTCTTGGTGTTCTTGCAACGTGCCATTTTCCTTCCCCGTATCAAGCTTCTTGACTTGTTCAGGAGACTTGTCTTGATGGTGCGCAAAGATGGAGTGTTTGTGCTTATGGCGGTATTTATATCGTCTCTGTGTCATTGGAGGTACAGGCAGCCCGAGTGTCTTGCTCCGTGTTTGCCAGGGCAGTTGGCACACTTTCTATTGTCGTTAGGTTTTCTAAAGTCCTTGTCCTATTTGACCAGCGGACATTCCTTGAAGGCATGGTGTTTGGCGCACTATCGTCAGGTCTCTGTCTTTCTGCGGCAAGTTGTTCTGCTGTGCCCAGGTCTCTGGCACCTTGAGCATTGTGTGAACCTTGGGATGAATCGTTCAAGTTGTTGAATTTTCTTGTTCATCGACACTTTGATCGGCATCTCGCTCCCCTCTGTTGTCACCACCGATAGAGTTTAGGAATCTTAGAGGTGGTCAGAAGCCTCACTGCCTTCAAGATTCGGATGTGAAGATTTTCATTTTCTAGCTGCTTCAGTATCTGGTCTTCTATGAGCTCCACTTGGATGCGCTTGATAACCCATCTGGTCGTCTGCATGTATGTTTTTGTATTTCGACAGTGGTGTCTTTTTCCTCACCCTGCTTCTCTGTGGTCTTTGATCTTGTCTGTGTTGGGTTGTCATCGCTCTTCCTAGTGGTCGCTTCATTTGAGGTTACTGGAAGTTTTGGAGCTTCGTTGCAGCTCGCAGGCAGGCTCCCTCCTCTCGTCTTCTTGACAGCCTTGGTGGCTTCTACGCTGTTCATCTTGAACATCATGTGTCTTCTTGTTTTAGTGTTGGTAATCAATGAGCAAAGATATTGGAAATTTTCCACCACCTCTAGTTTTTCCTCATTAACATATATTTCTTTCTCCATAGTAGTTTTATCTGTGTGCGTTATCTTTGTTTTTGCAATGTTAAGATATAAGTTGTGATTTTCACTATTTCTTTGAGTTGAGGTTGTTAGGTTTTCTATACCAGTCTGTGATGTGGATAGCAATACTGTATCATCAGCATATCGAATCTCTGATATTTTATCACCACCGATATTTAGGGCATCATATTGCTCCCTGGTTGTATCATCTCTGACATTTCTCATTGTATTTTCGGCGTACAGGTTAAACAAATAGGATGACATCACACAGCCCTGACGGACTCCTTTCTTGGTGTAAAACCAATCTGATATCTCGCCATCAATTCTAACCGTTGCTTGTTGGTCTAAATACAGCATTTTTTATGGAAAGCCCATATTCCTCATGATTTCCCAAAGTTCTGATGTTGTATACAGTCAAATGCCTTTGAATAATCCACAAAAAATGAGCATAGGTTTACATTAAATTCTCTGCACTTCTTTATTATTAAACGCATGTTGAGTATGTGATCTCTTGTTCCTCTTCCTTGTCTAAATCCAGCTTGAACCACGTTAATTTCCTCTTCCATTTTCTTACGAAGTCTTCCCATTATTATTGTTAGTAGAATTTCTTCTTCTTCTTTTCGTTCATCCGGAATGTTTTTTCAGATGTGATTGCGGTGTCTGTTATGCGCCCTTGGGCCGAAACCCGTAGGCCAACACATCGACTTTAGCGTGCTTTTTTGACCAGGTAGCATTCCTGGGAGACTCTCACTTTTGTGGTGCCATCTGCAACCATGCTGGCCAAGGTTGAACGGTCGAAGACAACGGTCATACCTCAAAGGAAGGCAGGGACAGTCCATAGCATTTGCCGCCATCCAAGGTTGCTTCCGTAGTTGCAGGGCCGACACATAACGCCCTGGATCTGGGCTCACCGAGGGAGATCGTCACGTCCTGCTCATGGCTGCTTTAATTCCTCACTTCAATATATTGGTCACTTCGTTTCCCCGGGTCATTCCCGCACAAACCAGACAGGTTTGCAGACGACATCCACTCAGCGAGTTTTCGGACATGTGCTTGTCGTTGCGCCCATCAGAGCTTTTCCAGGCACAACAGACATTCGGAAAACCACCCAGTCAGAGCTATTCCGAACAAGAGCGGCATTCGGAAACTAGGTAGTCAGAGCTGTTCCTAGCACGAGAGACATTTGGACGAGACATTTCACTCGGACGTAATTGCTTAGTGTCAATTTTTAGTTTGCCACCCGTAGGACGACACTTCCGACTTCAGCGGGCATTTTTTAATGAGGTTAACCTTCCTCTGGTTTCGAGGCACGTTGGACTGTTGTGATGTCGCTAACATCTCAGCTGGTCAAGATAGAACGATGAACGACATCGTGGTCGGCCCTCAAGGGAAGGCAGGGGCAGACCATGAGCATTCCCTCGCTATCCAAGGAGGCTTCCATAATTGCAGAGCCGGCACATATTGCTCTGTGACTGGGCTCACCCGAGGAGTTGCCACGTCCTGCTCATGGCTGCTTTAGTTCCTCACTTCCATGTGTTGGGCAACCCGTTTGCCGCTGATCGCTCAGCACACACCAGGGACGGTCAGACTGCGAGCGACACCCACTCGTTAAGCTTTTGCTTTCGGACCACGCAATAGGTTCGCTCGCCGTGCGTTCCATTTTGCGTCATTGAGACGTTCTTCCACTTTTGTCTACACTCTGTATGAGTTAGATACAGTTTTCGCAGCCATTTTCTTCGGCTGGGGCACTTTTTGACTTTATGTACTCGCTCACGAGGTAGGCTACTTGTGCTGCCGGCTCAGCACCTTACCTTCGTGAAGCGGTGAACGAGAAACGACCTGGCCCTCTAATCCGGGAAACTCTCGTATCCCCCAGCTGAGAGCCTTCGAACTTGTATCAGACCTGAGCATGTAGCTTGCTCAGCTGGCTCTCAGGTCCAAGGGTTTGTGGCTTGGAGGCGTTCAGCCACAGCCCTCGACAGGGAGCCTTTAGTGTTTTGTCCGGACCAAGATATTCTGCCTTCGTGCGCCTGATTTAAATATTTGACTGCTATCCTCAGTCTCACCTGCAGAGCAGCAGGTTGTGTCTCTCTTAGTCTGGTCCCTATCCCATGAGCCGTCCGATATGTAGTTTTCACCCATCGGCAAGCACATGGGGTCGATGGGACACGCAAGCTCCCCCACCACGGCAAGGTGGAGACACATCGGGGGAGTGTAGAATTTTACTTGCATGATTGATCAGGGCAACAGTTCTATAGTTAGTGTATAATTTCAGGTTGCCCTTTTTTGATATTGGAATGAAGATAGTTTCTTCCAATCTTTTGGCCATAAACCATATTTCCATATCTTTTTACATAATGCGTGATAGATTTGTATTCTTTCTTCTCCTCCCGCTTTAATTAGTTCAGCTAGTATCATCATCGCATCCTGGTGATTTACTATTCTTCAGGTTCTTTATTGCCATTTTCATCTAATGAGGGTTCAGGTTCTGTCTCTGCTGTCATTTGTTCATTATATCGTTCCTATCCTCAGTCATTCATATCATACATTCCACTGCAGTACTCCTGCCATCTTTCTAGAATTTGTCTAGATTCTGTTAAGATATTTCCCAACTTGTCACAGATAACATTTAATTGAGGTTAGTTAGTTAGTTAGTTAGTCGACAGATCATCCTCGTTGCACATCGGACCATTCAGTCCATAAGTGCTCGGATCCCCTCCTCAGCAAATCCCGCAGCGTGTAGCGGCTAACGACGCCAGTTCTGTGTTGGTTTATCAATCTTCTTTGGCTTCCTGCGTAGTGTTCTTGTTTGGCCACCCCTCTTTTAATTTCCTGCTCTCGCAGTCTGGCCATTGTTGTAGATTCACAGTCATCACTTGGTTCTTGCAAAAGTCTCACTTCTCGTAGAGCATTCAGAATGTCAGCCTGGTCCATGGCGCGTCCGCCCTCCACAGTAGCCTCACCTGCGAGCTTGTCAGCCCGCTCATTTCCTTGTACTCCCGCATGACCTGGCACGAAGATGAAACTAATCTTTGCCAGCCGAGACCGCTCCAGAGGCAGCAACCATTCTCTTCGGATCGACCCCTCCTCTATCCTCTTGATCATGTTCATTGAGTCGCTAAGGAAACAAGCCCTAGTGAATGTCTGTGTCTCGAGCCATGTTATTGCTTTACTTACTGCCATGACTTCCATGGTCAGGCTACTTGTGGTTTCAGTGAAAGCACCAGAGTCCTCCTTCACAATTCTCCCTCCGGCCCGAGCTGTAAAGGCCCATGAGCTTCTCACATGTCGGACGACCGACCCATCTGTGTAGATGACCGCGTCACTGTCTAGCGAATTCTCGAAAATCAACGCTTGTACTTCAGCCTCCACAGCAGCCGGATTTTCTTGTCTGCATTTTCTATCTAGTTGGATGCAAACTGAAAAGGATGTGCAGAAGTCTGTTGGCACTTGCACCCACTCCTCGCCAGGTTCTAAGTCCTCAAGTGAACACACCTGTTGAAGAATGTCTTCGGCTTGACCCATCCACGACCGTCCTCTTTTTAACCTGCTGCCCTTCACCTTCCTAATTTCACTATGCAGTGGATGCTGTGTGTTTGCGTTAATTCTGAGGTAGGCGCGTGCCCTGCAAACTTGCATTCTCTCTTCAATGGTTGGAAAATCAAGAAGGTAGCGCATCGCCCTGCATGATGTATTTAATTGAGGTTGAACATTTCTAGTCAGTAACTTCATTTCTTTGAACATTTCATTATCTCTTCCATTCTTATGATATTGCACTATTTTAATACAACAATCTTGTATATATTGGTTTGTGCGTGCGTGTATGCGTGCGTGCGTGCGTGCGTGTGTAAACACACACACACACACACACACACACACACACCCACACTCACACAAACACAATCATTCCATATAAGAACATAACCTTCATGTGTTCGTATTGTGTTCTGCCCCTTTTTCCTAGTATCTACGAGTCCTAATATTTGAATATTTGATTTGTTCAAAACCTCTACGAGAGCTGGTTCCTTATTTATCTGACTGGTAAGTGCTGAAAACGAAAGCGTTGATCAACTAGCTAATGAAGAAGCAACAGAGGAGTAAACTGATATACATACCACATACCACCAAACTAAAAATAAAAAAATAATCAAATCGATCAGAAAACCATCAACACAGCAGACGATTATTACCATTTTAAGTATCCAACAAGAAACCTATGCCGTAACGAATGCAAATAATCAACCAAAACCGCGAAAAGGGCTTGCAGTTCCTCAGGGGCCAGAGTCGACCCATGAGGTTCCACGTCCCTGTGTGTCATCTGGTGGACCTGGCCAGATCGAATGCGGATCCGGGAAGGTTAACCCGGTCAACAAATGCCCGCAGAAGTCGGATGTGTCGGCCTAACGGCGCAAGAACGCAGCTCTGCTGTAAACAGGCACAACGCAATCACATCCGAAAACAAAAAAAAACGGATGAACGCAGAAGAAGAAGAAGAATGCGGATGACTATACTTTGATCTTAGCTTCCCCCCCCCCCCCCCCCAAAAAAAAAGGTCGAGAAGCGAAAAAGGAAGAAAAAACAGCGCCATCACATAGCTGAGAAAGGGAAAAGACAGCGCCATCACATAGCTGAGAAAGGGAAAAGACAGCGCCATCAAATATTAGAGATGCCAACTATCGCGAAGAAAACATAGAAATCACAAATCTAACCAACAAGAATAGCTGAACAGCATCAAAAGAATACATACCTAACAAATCATTATCTTGAGCTTCAGAACGATTACGCAACCACATATCTATTAAATACGTCAAAACTAACTTACTGACACTGACGGATAAGAGGTGCCACACACAACCCCTCCGCCCCCCCCCCCCTTTTTTTGTGCCTTGCGGGGCCAATCTTTAGACAAATACTAGTTGAGTCAGCCATAAACAAACCGGTGGTTGTCAATGGAGAAACCGCCGCTGTATTTATCCTTAGTTAATCATGCTTCACAACAAATTTAATCACGTTAACTACATTAGTGGGAATTCCTATGGAATCACTTCACCCTGCAGGGAGCAGCACCATGTGCTACAGGGGACACTCCATCGTC
This sequence comes from Cepaea nemoralis, assembly GCA_014155875.1. Classification (NCBI taxonomy): domain Eukaryota; kingdom Metazoa; phylum Mollusca; class Gastropoda; order Stylommatophora; family Helicidae; genus Cepaea; species Cepaea nemoralis. Next base: position 413,633 of record JACEFZ010004302.1, read on the forward strand.
ATAATACGATCTGCATGCAAATTAAATGTAAATTAGTATTCGTTTATCTGTTAAGTTTATTTTTGTTTGCATAAGTAGGCTTCGTGACAACAGCGCCCACTCTGGCCTAGTCTCTGCAATGTCCACCTGCCGTGGGATGTTTAACGGTGTACAACTGTCACTAAGAGATCTCCTGTTTATCGTACTTATCCGAGAAGGCTAGTAATCCGATATCACTACCGTGACCATGGTTATCTTTGCATTTTCCTCAGAAATCACATTTCAACAGCCGTCAGATGTTTTTCAGCTTGTCTGCTCATTGTCCACGCTTCACATCCATACAAAAGTACAGGTTCTATGTAACACCTGAACACTCTTTTTCTCGTTGCAATTGACATCTTTTTATTGGTCAGTATGTTTTTCATCTTGCAAAAGGCTACCTTCGCCATGTTCTAATCTCTCAAGACATCTCCCATCAGATGTTATGACTTCCGAGATGATTGTACCGATATACTTGTATTTAGAATATTCCCATATACTTGTATATTACATGTTGGTATTTCCTTCTTCCCAGTGACGACCATAATCTGTGTCTTCTTACAACTTAATTCCAACCCTAGTTGTTTACTGTGTGTAACAACCGCATCTACTAAATTTTGCAGATCCTGCTCACTGTCTGCAATCAATACCGTATCATCCGCATATCTAATGTTATTAATTTTACGTCCCCCAATGATGATTCCTTTCATATCTTCTATATTTCCGAAAATATTTTCACTGTACAAGGAAAAATGATCTGGGGACATTACACATCTCTGTCTCACACCTCTTTTTTTAATAGGCTGATGCTGGCACCTTGATAGGCGATGATTTGTTACATTGTGCTTCAAAAAAAAAAAAAGCATCTTCTTCTCCTTCTTCTGCGTTCATCCGGAGTTTTTTTTCTTCTCCGGATGTGACTGCGTTGTGCCTGTTTACAGCAGACCGTTAGGCCGACACATCCGACTTCTGCGGGCATTTGTTGACCGGGTTAACCTTCCCGGGGAAAAAAGGTATAATAATTACAACCCATGCGGTAGCAAGTAGGACTGTAAATGTTCGTCCACAATAGTTGCATGTGAACGCATGGTCATTTCCACCATCACGCACCATCTGATGTCTCACACTCTGTGTGTTAGCTATATCTGCAATCATTTTCTCCTTTGTCTTTATTCCATTTCTGATCTTTTCCCTCCATGCAACACGATGAGCGGTGACATGCTCCCAAGGTGCAATACCAATGCCTGCTGTATCAATCATGTCCAGCTTACACACATCTTTGTATCGTAGTAGTGGCTTTCCCTGAGATCTTTTACCCATCTGTAATTGGCTCTTTAATGTCTACACCAGCAAAATCGCAGCTATTTAGACATCAGGTGTGGGTAGAATCTTGACATTTGCAGATGATGTGCTGATGTACAGACAGGGCAGAGACAGGGCCAGTTTGGCGAAAGGCTTACAGGTGGCGGTAAACAGGGTGGCGGAGTGGTGCAGGGACGTAGGGGCCATTATAAACCCAGACAAGGCATCGGTTGTGTGGTACTCCTTGGATAACCGGATCGTCAAGACAGACGTCCCAGGTATTATGTTGAATAGATGTCCTCTTGGTCGAGAGAGTAAGTTGAAGTACTTGGGTATCACCTTTGACAGGTGTTTGTCTTTTAAGGATCATGTGGAGGCTTTGGCGGCGAAGGCTGGTAGGGGACTTAATGCATTGAGGGCTAAGGCAGCAACCGGGGTAGATCAGAGGATGATGTACAGGCTCTTTCAGCAGTTAATAATTTCTGTCATTGAGTATGGTTTGGGGCTGCTGACAGTATCAAAGAGCCAGCTTGAAAGGTTGGAGCGCATACAGAATGCTGCCATGCGGTTAATCCTGGGGTGCACAAAGGACACACCAATTATATGTATGAGGCATTTTCTGGCGCTACCGACAATGACGGATAGGCATAGGGTCCTTCAGGCCAAATGGTACCCGAGAGTTGCCGCAGACAGGGATCACCCGCTGCATGCAGCAATGGATATGGTAAAGGGTCATAGACTAAGACAAGGCAGGTCCTGGATGGCACAGGCAGAACTTTCTATAAGTCAGGTGTGTGATCTAGAGACCATCAATCGTGAAAGAGAGTGGGTGGAAGTTCCGGAAGACATGACGGACTGGCACAATGTAATAATAACTCTGGGTCGTGAGTGCAGAGAATGGGCAGCGGGCCGCACTGAGTTTGAAGTGCAACAGCTGATCCAGAGCAACACACATCAAGGTGACATAGTCATCTACACCGATAGGTCAGTGGTGAGAAACATAGTGGCTGGGGCTTTATTGCAAAGGCTAATGGGCGAGTCTTGAAAAAAGAGTCTGGCATATGAGACTACGACCTCCAGCATGAGAATGGAGGTGGAGGCAGTAACAGCGGCATTCTGGTGGCTATAGGAGACTACTTCAACACACGTTGTATTCATTACGGATTCAATGAATATGCTTAGCAAGTGGAGAAAGGAATGTTTCGTGTGGAATGGCTCTCGTCGCTTCAGAGGTCTCAGATCGTGAGAATTGTATGGATATTTTGCCCTGGCCATGTGGGTGTACGAGGGAATGGACAGGCTGATAGGCTAGCAGGGAGGGCACCTCTTGGTGGAATTTTGCCTATGGACAGGGGGAGGTGGTCGTGCGCTTGTGGGACCAAGTGGAGAAGGCGGAGGAAAAGATTGAGAACCCATATGTGGAAAGAATGAGATTGCGGGAGATCGGCAGGGGTTCTGGAAGGATCTCAAAACTGAGAGGGAAGACCAGGAGAACATTTAATCAGATAGCGGTGGGAACGATTAGTAGTGTGACTCTTCGCTGGCTGTTGAATGGTGGGGGGGGGGGGGTGGCGGAGCACGTATGGGAATGTCCTGAGTGCAGTGATGTCGGTTCCTAACTCAACTCAACTCAACTGTATCTGGTCGTTTGTTAGTTCCGCTTTGACGCGTTTGATTACCCATCTGATCGCCTGCCGCATGTCGTTTTATTTTTTTTTACTATGGATGTCGTTCTCCTCAGTTTGCCTCTGGGCAGTTTTTTTTATCTAGTTTATGGCGGGTTGTCGTCACCTTTACCAGCAGTCGCTTCACTGGTGGCTGCTTGGAGTTTTCCTTCTTTCGGCTGCGATGGTGGCGCTTTGGTACAGCTAGACAGGATCTCTCTCCTCGTCTTCTTGACGTCCTTGGTGTCAGTAGCGGCCTCTAACTACTTCGCTTCTCTTCTTGAACATCGGGTGACTTCTTGACCCTACAAATATGGTCCCAGAGGTTGCCAAAAAGTGGATAGCTGTTAGCTAATAATGGCCTACATTGACATTTTTAGTACTGTTGTCAATTACTATAATACCATTTCAGAACATCCTTAGTTGGTTTTAAAACTAGCATAAATAATTACTTATAGCATGTCCATGATTACAAGAAATATATTTATTCGTATTCACTTACTCAAAATAAATGCTTTTAAATATAATATTAAAATATTTTATTTCGAAACTAAACAAATACACGATAAAACGTTAACGGAAATAGAAATAGACTTCTGGGATAGGCTGACTGTGTTGTGTAGAGTGGAGAAAGAAAAAGTAGACTAAACAAGGCAAATGTTATTGAAAGATGGGCAGTTTGTGGCAATAAACACGTAATTAGGCTATGACTGAAGTGTTTTTATATTCGAGGGGAATGAGCTGCTGCTTAAGACAACGTTCAAGTCTGCTTTGGTTGTGACAATACCGCATACGATAAGGAGAGGGTTTGCAACTTTTCTTCATCAGAAAAACATTTATAAAATATTTCAATTTGTATGTGATATGTGTATATTTTATTTTTATTATATATTCTTAACAGAGAAATGGAGTTTCATCACTCAGATTGTGCCATTCCTGTCTACAATTCCTGTCTAGAGATGGGAGAAAAGTCAGCTTGACGACACCATACACGTCCGACAACTTACTCATATTGGGTTTTTAAAAACTCAGGTGATGTAGGGGTAGCGTAAAGTAACTCGTTAGTTATCATCTGTTAGGTGTTAGTTAAGTACTACTGTAGGTATGCTAGTCATGATCTGTTAGTACTACTGTAGGTATGCTAGTCATGATCTGTTAGTACTACTGTAGGTATGCTAGTCATGATCTGTTAGTACTACTGTAGGTATGCTAGTCATGATCTGTTAGTACTACTGTAGGTATGCTAGTCATGATCTGTTAGTACTACTGTAGGTATGCTAGTCATGATCTGTTAGTACTACTGTAGGTATGCTAGTCATGATTTTTAAATTGGGTGTTTACTAATGAGACCACCACAGATAGATAGGCCTTGGGAAACAATGATGGATAATTATCAGTTCTAAGTGCGAAGTGACTATTCGCAATCAAATTACGAGTAAACGAAGTCTCTATTCGCAATTGAATTGCGACTGGTCGCATGATTTTCGCAATTGCTGCTGATCACGTGGTCTCAGTAGCATAGTGTTAAGTATCTCCGCCTGACACGTGAGAGAACAGGGTTCGATTCCCCACCAGGGAGCAATTGTAATGTGTTTTTTTAAATAATAAACAATATTAAACTTCTTTTTTTTTTCTGCATGTCCTTTACAGGACATCGCTGTCAACATCAACATCTTTCAACTGATTGTTGATTTCTTTTTGAGCAACCGGCTCACATACCCTGTAAGTTATCAATGCGGTGAGAACCGCTGCCGATTCTCTCGCAGGTTACGTTACTCACGAGAATATGCGGGATTACGGAGAAAGACATTAACTTCTAGGCCAGGGAGACCGGCATATTACACATTAAAAATTAAAATATAGAACTCAGAAACTCGAAGCTTGTGAATACAGTGTGCTCTATGGATCTGCAGAAGCTGCCGAAGGGTGCATCCCTCAGGCAGCGACGGAGTGAACGAGTGTTGGAATCGATGGATCCAATAGATGTCTTTGTTTAACGTGAATTTTATTTGACAAATGAACTAAAATTGACTAGTGAGCGGGAATAAACGAAGTGTCTAATAGCAGTTCGATTGCGATTAGACACTTCGTTTATTCGCAATTCGATTGTGAATAGACACTTCGTTTATTCACAATTCGATTGCGAATAAACTCTCCCTTCTAAGTGGAGATATTCACATTTGAGTGTCGGGATCTTGAAGAAAATGTTTTTCAGATTTCTTTGTCTGCGCAGCTCTCCATTGTGTCCAGACCGGAGTGTCTCCAACAAATATGAAAACTGACTTTAAGAATATGTTCCGTCATGTTAAATGATAAAAAAATAGTAAAAGTATACAAATAAATTATTAATAATCTTTAAACTTGTATTCTCTTAACTTTAGTAGTTCAAATTGCACGTTTTGAGAGTAAAAAGTTTACATGGCCTAGTCCGATCAATATTCGCGGAGCCACCATATTGGATTTCCATCCGCAGAAATATTTTTTTTTTCTGCCACATATAAAGTGATATAAGCGATGAAACTCTCTAAATATATGTAAAAATGGATGCAGAATTTGAATATCCATCTAAAAATATGTTAAAATTAAAATAAACAAGCTCTAGAAAATGAAATTACTTACTGTATGGCAAATAATTAAATTTATTTAAAAGCCATGATAATTTCAACCAATCGCTATGCACGGAATATTAGAGGGACCTATTCTGCAGAAACTAAGATAGTGTTTCTTATTGTCACGTGATATTTGAATGAATGAATGATGTTGGAAGCATGCTTGGTCGTTTAATAGCCATCTTGGGGGGCCCAATGGATCCTTCTGCACAGGCGCAGTTTCCGGTTTCAGATCGTTTTGCAGACCACAATGCCATACCTGGTACTATTACTGTTATTGTAATGAAATTTCTCAAATTGATCAAACACTTAAGGAAAACATCTACTGGATGGAGCTGGCAAAATTAAATCTAATGGTACCTCATTCACACTTCAACATCAATCATAAGTAGATTGACTGCATTATTGTCAGGTCAAGTTCGGTTATTATTCTTCGTTCCTGTTTTGAGGGAAGTGTGTTACACCTACTAGTTAGTTATGCACCTAAAGGGCCAGTGCGTCTGACTTTGTCGTGCATTTATTTAAGGTTTGCTTCTTCTACCATGAAATTTTAAACATGCACAGCCTCAACAGAAACCTTCTGTTTTCACCTGTATCCAAGAAGGCTAGGCATCCAATCTCAAACCCCAAGAGATCAGCGGGACATGTGATATTTGTAGCAATTTTTGACAGTATTTAAAAATTGGGTATTTACTTATGAAACCATCACATTTTTATACAGCTTGACAAGACAAATCTAACGGTATCCCAATGAAGACTTTATGTCAGCTCTAAGCGGAGATATTAATACTTTTATGTCATGATCTACAACCAGGAAGTGCAAAGGAAACTCAGCAAATGAGGCAGTTCTGATGGTGGTCCAGTAAATGGAGATGAGAAATTCTGCCTTCTATTAATGTGGCTTGTTTATTTTTAAACGGACAACTTAGTACCATATATCATTGCAGTCCGGGGTGGTGAAACCTAACTTGACATGTTATCTATTTTTCGATAGGATGTGCCGTGATCTGATTATTAATTAAAAATAGCATCAAATTGATTAATATTAATTAAATATATGCATTGCTAATTATTGGCAAACAAATCTGGCAAGATGTATATTTTAGTTTGCGGACTGGTAAAGGAAAGTCACGGCCACATTCCTGTCTTGATAGGATGTGCTGTGACATAATTAACGATTAAAAATAGCCTCCCATTTATTTAATTAAATGTCACGTGAAATGTTAGCGTAAGTCAAAGAACAATTCATGAAAATGTACTCACATTGTCTTGATGCACCCACTGCATTTGTGACAGCTTTCTTTTGTTGATTAAATATCATGCAGTAATGTAAGTAAATAAGTTTGTAACTGCTGCATAAATTAAGCAGTCACTTTTGCTAATAAATGATTTCTACTTCTGCTCTATAATTACCCTATTCTAATTCTTAAAGTGAGCAATTAATAATTAAATACTAACTTTTTAAAAAAAACCTTATTTTACAGTATTTAAAAAAAATTTAAATAATTATGTACTGCTGTGCTGTTAAGGGGGAAAAAAAAGGTACTACTTACAGGTTTACAGACAGGTCTGAAAACTGGCTTTCAAAATTATTTTCAGTCATGTCAATGGGTGACAAATTATACTAGTACACAGATAATTTACTGCTACAAATGAAACTTGTATTCTGTTTAATTTTAGTAGTTACATTGCCAGTTCTAATTATAAAATAAATACGAGTCCACTCTGCTATACTACGCAGTGCTAGCGGCATGGGTTCGCCATTGTTAACTTTGCGATATCGATATCTCATTGTTATGCTAAAATCGTTTATTTTTTCTGAAAAAAGTAAGAAACGGTAATTGTTGAAACTCTTCAAATATATGTAAAAATGAATGCAGAATTCAAAAATGCATAAAAAGACAAGGATAATTTAAAATACAGGAGTAAAATTAGCTCACCATGTGCCAGATACAAGGGGCTTCTCATAAGTCTTTACCCCGGCCATGAAGAAGTAGGTAGAGAAAATTGAAATTTGGCACATGTATAGCTCATTCAATTTGTAATGGACATATGAATTATGAATTTCTCTCCTCAACTGGTTTTCCCGATATGGTGCATGGTATAACACACCCTATTGACCAGATCTGCACATCCAACGGTTTGTCAGAGCAATGGAGAAATCAGACGCCAGGACTGTGGTAAAATTCTTGATGTTAGAGGGAAAAACAATTACAGAAATAACACAAGGAGATGGAGCCAGTGTTTGAGGAAGTCTGTCCTTCATATGCTTCTGTAAAAAATGGGTGTTTGCAGTTTAAGCCTGGCCGTTCCCAACTTGCTGATCTGCCAAGATCAGGACAACCGTCCTCAGAGTGCAAAATGCAAATGCTGCAAAAATGAAGAAAATCATAGACCAGTATAGGAAAATGACAATTGCAGAGATATCGGGTTCAGCAAAACTGAGTAAGAGTACAGTTTTTAGAATTTTACACAACAGAGAACATGAGAAAAGTGTGTGTCCTCTGGGGGTCGCGCGCCTGCTGACATGTGCACAGAAACAAACACAGGTTGATTGCTGTGGCCAGTTGCTTAACATGTGGCGGTCGAAAAACATGTTGACGATCATGGTGACGGTAGATGAGACTTGGACCCAGAATCCAAAATTGCCAGCATGCTGTGGAAAACTCCGGGCTCGCCAACACATGTCAAGCCAAGAGCATAAAAATCTGCAAGAAAAGTGATGCTGACTGTTTTTTGGGACGTCAAAGGTCTCATATTGAAAGATTACATGCTTCATGGCAACATGGTTAATGGGCAGTACTATGCAGATCTCCTTATCAAACTAAGAAAGGCTGTGACCAGAAAACGAGGGATAGCGTGTTCGCAAATTCTGCCTTTGCTTCAAGACAGCGCGCCCTCCCATAAAGCACGGCTTGTGCTGCAAACTGCCAGCGATTTGAATATTGAAATTCTTCCACACCCACCATGTTCTCCAGATTTGGCTCCATCGGACTTTTTTCTTTTCCCAAATCTTAAAAAACAGCTTAAAAGAAATTGTTTTGACAGTGACGAAGATGTCATACTGGCATGTGATAACTGATTTAGTTCGAAAAATAGGTTGTTTAATTCTGAAGGTCTTTCAAGATCACGCAGAGATGGCAGAAATGCATAATTTCAGGTGGTGGCTACATTGAAAAGGAATAAGCACTGTGCCAAACTTCAATTTTCTCCGCCTGCTCCTTCATGGTCAGGCTAAATACTTATGAGAAGCCCCTTGTATTTCAAATAAATTCGCAGAGACGAAAGTTTTAGGCGAAAAACTCACGCAGCTTAGCAGACAGATCATAGTAGCATTTATTAGAGTTGTTTCCCCCTATCTGTGACCTGTTGTTTTTGATACATTAAATCACAAGCAGGCGTGGGTACCAATGCCTTAAACCGGAAGAGTCTCAGAAAATTTTCCACGAAAGACCCTTGCACTGATCTCCCCCAATACTCAAAAGGGCAGACAACTGACATTGCTAATATTAGGAGCCCTTGGTTCATGGAAAGAATTCCCAGCCCAATGCTTAGATTGAGCCCTGTAACTTCTGAGTCTGAAGGAGACACTATGACCTATCAGCCACAGCTACCCTAGGTTCATTTATTGTGAAAAACCCTGTAACTACCTAGCCTGAAGTGGATACTGTCACACTTAGCTGTGGCTCCCCCAGGTTCATATATTGAGAAAAACCCTGTAACTACCTAGCCTGAAGTGGATACTGTCACACTTAGCTGTGGCTCCCCCAGGTTCATATATTGAGAAAAACGTTGTTCTGATACTGAAGCGGATATTGTCACTCTAGGCCCTGGCTCCTCCAGGTTCAGTTATTTAGAGATCAAGATAAACATTGACTTGCCAAATCGCGACAACAGACATGTTTAATGCCACGCCTACTTGTGACCTATGTGTAGCTTAAATTGCATCTTGATGCGCACTCATCGACACTATTTAGGCACTTATTTTGTAACATGATCTTAATAACTTAACAACTACTGATATACAGCTTAATATATATTATAATATTAGATGCAGAAATAATCCATTCTATATTTTTTGACTGTTTAAAAGTGGATGGTTAAGGATTTAATTTTCTTTTAAACTAGTGCAGCCTATATTGAATCTGCTAATTGTTATTGCTTGATGGTAACAATCATACTTGTTTTTATGCATGACTTAATGGGGAGCAACCATTACACTGTTTATTGACATCTTTAGGCGGTTGCTGGTGGTTGATATTGTACTCAAATGTAAAACATGCCTAAAGAATCTCATGTTCACAAATAACTCAGCTCAATCGATATTAGCAAGCATTGCAAATTCCCTAGAAATCATTTACCCGCGGGCACCTTACTCATATGCAAATAAAATATAGATCATTAAATTATTTAAATTTTTCGATTCTCATCATCATCAATCATCAATCAGGTGACATCTCCACAATGAAGGTTGGCTGCAATGGATCTCCAACACTGTCTGTCTCTTGCCTTGACTGTACATTTTGTCAGGCTGATGTTCGCCCATCTCTTGATGTTATCTTCCCACTTGTATTGTTGTCTACCTCTTGCTCACTTGCCCTCAACCTTGCCTTCCAGTATGGTTTTTATAAGAGTATCATGTCTTTTAACATGGCCAAAATATTTCACTTGCCTCTTTATTTCTTTCATCAGCTCTCTCTTCATTCCAAGTTTTTCTAGAACCTCTGCATTTGATTGTTTTTGTTTCCAAGAAATACGACATATTCGTCCGTATAGCACATCTCCAGGGCTTCTATGTGACTTTCTGGTTGCTTGTTCAATGTCCAGGCTTCCGCGCCATACAGTAGCGTTGAATATACGTAGCATTTGACAATTCTCATTTTTAATGCGTTAGTAATCTCTCTAGATGTTAATGCTGATTTCATGCGGTTGAAAGCATTTTTGGCCATTCCTATTCTCTTTTTGATTTCTATTTCACTTCTGCCATCATCTGTTATGATATGTCCAAGATAGGAGAAACTTGTTACTTGTTCTAGTATCTGTCCGTTTACTGTGATGTTCATTGATGACCTTTCCTTTTCAGTGCTAATTATCATAGTTTTTGTTTTTTGGATGTTAATATCTAGGCCACATTCTGCACTGTGCCTGTTTACATGTTCCACTAGGTCTTGTAACTCTTGCTCACTTTCAGCTAGTAACACGGTATCGTCAGCATTCCTAAGATTGTTTATGATTATTCCATTGATGTTAAGCCCTGGCATTTCAACTTGTTTAAAAATTCTTCCTGTGTATAGGTTGAAGAGGCTTGGGGACAGTACACATCCCTGCCGTACTCCTTTTTATCTCTATAGGCGACGAATAGTTATTTCCGCATCTAATAGACGCCACTTGTTCCCAGTACAAGTTGCTAATAAATAAGTCTGATGTCCTTTCCGTCTACTCCTATATCTTGAAGGCGCGTAATTAGTCGTTCGTGTTGTACTCTATCAAAAGCTTTCTTGTAGTCTATAAAACATATATACTTTTTTGAAATTCTATATATTTTTCAATTAACATCCTCAAACAGATAATTGCTTCTCTGGTGCCGCTGTTTTTGCAGAACCCAAATTGTTCTTCAGCTACTTCCTCATCTATTTTATGTTGAATTCTTTCTTGTATGACCTTGAGTAGTATCTTAGTTATGTGGCTCATTAAGCTAATAGTTCTGTAATCCTCACAATCAACAGCTCTTGGCTTCTTCGGTAGTGTGATGAAAATGGATGTTTTCAAATCCTTGGAAATGTACCCAGTATTATATATATCATTACATAATTCTGTGATAGTTTCAATGCCAAAGCTGGATAAGGATTTTATCATCTCTGTTGTTATCTTGTTAGGACCTTTTCATCTTTCATCTTCGCCTTTTCTACTTCAGCCTTTAATATTTTTGGTCCATCTTGAGTATTATACAATGTTGGTCTATTGACCCTGTTGCCCAAGAATAAATCTTCTGTGTACTCTGTCCATCTTTTTATTGTCAGTGTTATTAATTATAATTTCTCCATTTTTTCCTCTGATACAACCGTTTCCTGTTATATAATTTTTCTTCTTTGTAAATATTTTTATATGTTCATGTAATTCTTTCGAGTTGTGTTTTATTTCCAGATCCTCTATTTCTTTGCATTGTTTCTGCAACCACTCTTCTTTGGCAACTCTGCACATGTGACGTATTTCTCTATCTATTAATATATGCTCTGGTGTGTTCTTTGCTTTCTTTCTTTGAGTCATTTTACTCAAGATTTCATCGGTTATCCATAATTGTTTTTTCTTATTTATCTTCACTGGCAAGGTGGTATTTGCAATCTATATACTGGTGTTTATATTTTCCCATTTTGTTTAATTTTATCCTCAGGATTTTCACGTCTATATTGTTCCATACTTTCAATGATTAGCCCATCATATCTATTATTTCAAGATCGAGTTAAAACTGAAACCGATTACTGGATATTATGTTTCCCTCCACGAGCTACAAATCTATACCTCTTGTCTTCTCAAATTCGTGTCCTGGACGGAAGTACAGAATGACTTTATAAGACATAAGTACACCTGTCAATTCCGTTTTAACTAGACTTTGTGCATTGTTCTAGTGTGTTTTTTAAACTTTATCATCCATTTTTACTTAAAATTATGTAGTTTTCGACTATTAGAGTTGGCAATCCCATATCGTACTGAAATTATAAAGATGACATGCTGTATATTGTGGTATTTCAATGGCGGGACATGGCAGTTGCCATCCAACTATGAACATTTAATATTATTATGGAATATTCATAGCATTTGCAATGCCAATGATTGCATGTTTGCATTCAACACCTGTTATAGCATTTATTTGTAAATTTTTATCACTCTACATGGACCACATCATTGATAATTTTGCATCTTTCCAATGGGACTTCCTTTGTCAAAATGCATCTACGCTGGTGGCTTTGCGTTGTTGACAAGGTCGCGCTTGTAGTCACTATAGTCATGTGCTGCGTCTGATATCATCACAGCATGACGTCATGTATATATTTGTGTGTGTGTGTGAATATATGTAAACTGGCAGAGTTATCTGTTCTCGAGCTAGACAGCGGCTGTGTTAATCTCCTTGATGATGTTGTTGATGTGATGTTGTTTGTCCATCAAGAATGATGATGACCATTCATTTCATCCAGTGGGGTTGAAGGTGTGGAGCCGTGGGTTCTAAGATGGCTGATAAGGCCTATTTTGGCTCGAAATGTTCTTTGACAATGTGGGCAAAGAATGCTTGACGTCTCTGGAGGAGGATTTCCTGCGGTGGTTTTTCAGTCCTGCCTTTTCTTCACAGCTCTTGCAGTCCTGGTTGCTTCACATATGACTGCACCTTTGCGTAATGATGCACGCCACGAATTTCGGTCTCTGGCTGCAGCCTCCCAGGTGTCATGATGAATTCCAAAAGCATTCAGTGAAATTTTCAGTGTCTTTAAAACGTTTCCTTTGGCCACCTTGGGAGCGCTTACCACAACGCAGTTCGCTGTAAAAAATTCGTTTAGGGAGCCTGTGATCTGGCATGCGAGTCAAGTGACCAGCCCAACGAAACTTATTCTTCATCAGTATAGTGTGGATACTGGGCATGGATGCTCTTTCTAGGACTTCAGTGTCTGGAATCTTGTCTTGCCATTTAATCTTCAGTAGCTTCCTTAGACAGGCTGTGTGGAAGTAGTTTAATTTCCTAGCGTGACTGATAAACAGTCCAGGTTTCACAAGCATATAGCAGTGTGGATAATGCAACTGCTTTGTAGACGTTTAGCTTTGTTTGCAGGCTTATTCCAGTTCTATCCCATACATTCTTGTACAGTCTGCCAAAGGCCGCACTGGCCTTGGAGATTCTTGCATTCACTTCGTCATCAATTGTGGCAGCTTGTGACACGGTGCTGCCAAGATAAGTGAATTTGTCCACAACACTTAGTCTATGATCATTCACTTTGATATTCGGCACAGTGTGATTATTCCCTGGAGCTGGCTGGTACATAACTACAGTCTTCTCCAAGTTGATATTGAGCCCAAAGTTGGCACAGGCATGTGAGAAAGCTGAAACATTATATTGCATGTCCGCTTCTGAGTTGGCGTATAGAGCGCAATCTCCTTGATGACCATGCAACCAACAGTTGTGTGAGTGTGTAGAAAGGGTCATAGAAAGTGAAAGGTCGAAATCGTTTTTCTTCTATATGTTCCTGTTAAATGATAAACTGACACACAAACTTTAATATCTCGGCTTAAAAATGACCTACAGACTTGAATAAGGTACCGTAGGATTTGTTTTTTCAAGAGGTTTCCAACTATGCAGATCATATGCTTAAAAAGCAATTTAGAGAATATTTCTAAAGTGGCTAGGTATAGTTGACTTATTTCTGGTTGTTTCAATGCTGATATATCTACTTGAGGTGTCTTTGATGTCCTTATTCCCGGGTTTTTAAGTTTTATTTGTAATTTTAAAACTACAGGATTTATGGTCAGAGTTGATATCAGCACCAGGGTATGTTTTGGCATTTTTAACATTGTTTTTAAATCTATTTCTAATCACAATGTAGTCAGTTTGGTTTCTTGTTCTATCTCCAGGGCTTTTCCACGTATACAGTTTCCTAAGGTTATGTTGAAAAAATGTGTTACAAACAATAAGATTGTTTTCTTCACAGAACTATATCAGCCAGTCTCCTCTGTCGTTTCTGTTTCCCATACCATATTGCCCTACTATCTGCTTATATTTATTTTTTCCAACTTTTGCGTTCATGTTTCCCATGAAAATTAGGACCTCTGGTGATTTTACAACTTTCAGTGTTTGTTGTGGGTCTTCATAATATTCTTCTAGCTGTTCATCACTATAATCAGTTGTTGGAGCAATATGTCTGAAGAATTACAATGTTGAACGGTCTTGCCTTGATTTTGAGAAGTATCATCCTGTCTTTATGAGTCCAGAATCCACTAATATTTTTCTTTAAATTTAATTTTACTAAAATTCCTACTCCTCTCTCGTGATGATCTCCTCCTGAGTTAATGAATATGTACTCTTCTCTCGTTATGTAATTTGTATCTGTCCATCTTGTTTCATATGTGCCTAAGATATCTAAATTCATGTTTTTTGCTTCGGCAGTAAGATTATCAAACTTCCCTGCTTGATATAGGGTGCGTACGTTCCACGTACCAATTCTTAGACTACTCCTTCTACTTTTCAGGTAGATATTGTCAGAATGCACCCTTTCAAAAGAATTTGGGATGCATTCACCATTATGCACTTCCTTATTCACTATAGGAGTTGTCTCTTCCTTGTGAATATTTACAACAGGCTCATCTCCAGGGGGCCAAGAATTACCCGTATCGCTTTTTTCTTGTTCTTGAATTACCATTACTGTCTTTGGAATATTACATGTGAGGTCCCAATCTCTTCCATGATGGCCAGCCATGCTCACTAGTCTTGTGCCACACACTCTGCTGTTTCACTTTAGAAGCCGTTGATCTATTTAGATTCATCCGCCTTCTCCACCTTCTCAGTCTTTGTGTACTAGGGATGGACATTCCCTTAGTAGGATATTACCTCTACTTCACTCATGTAGTTTAGCCAGCCAGCCAAGACTGTTGACTGTGGTGTGGCCACCGCCGTACACAAGCGGTATTCATGGAGGCTTACATGAGCTAGGTAAAGAGATGGGAACCAAATAGGATCCTGGTCTATCCCTTGGGATATGGCTGCCACTCACAGTGAGGTACTATCTCTCTCTCTTTACCCTACACCTAACGTTTAAAAAATGCTATATGAATATTGTAAATAAATATATCTTGTATTTTAATTTATGTTTGCTAAGAAAAGGGGGGGGGGGGGGGTTGACCAAACATGCTAACATGTCAAGATATTGCGAAGTTTGCAGTTTTGATCCTTCAAAATTCTTAACAAAATACCCAAAATGTGCTGCACACGTCTGACAGTCATTTGCCTTTTGATCGGCATTTGTATCTACCCCTCACCATTGGCTAGGTCATCAACAATTTAGATGATTGGTGGTAATATGAATGTCGTAAATCCAATTTACTGACTACAATAAAACGTAAATGTGCCAAATTGTCCTAATTGTAACTTTTAATTTTTTTTAAAGACACTTGTTAGTTACAGTTATTGTACATTGTGGTTGTAATTTATGTTAAATATCATTTGTTGGCAAGTATATTTTAATTCACTTGCTATGGATTTATTTTTTAATTAGAATATACTTTTTAATTATCTGTCAAAAAAACTGTCATTTACTGCCAATATAGTACCTTGCGGTGTATGGCAGAGGGGTCTTTGAGCCTGAGGAATTAAGGCCGCCTGGCTAGTGCAGTCGCCGCGAACTGTGCAGGTTAGGATTTTCTTTTTGCCCCCGACAGAAAAAAATCCCACACCTTACCGAGGGATCGAACCCGGATCTCCCGAATGAGAGTCCGGTGTTCTAGCCACTCGGCCAGCCGCTCCTCCATTTTAATTTTAATTTTAATTAACAAATAATTATAAATTGCATATTTTGTTATAGAATAGATAACTAATATAATAATTAAATGTATAGAATTGTATTTGTAAATTACCAAATAGTTAAGTCCATATTTTTAAATAATAAATTATATTTTTGTTTGAAAATGTTTAACTTAATCTTCAGAATGGATTTAAAAAAAAAAAAAGCGATATCAGTATCACAAACATGAAGTGGAAAAAGAATTGAGTAAAAACACCAGAAGTTGCATTTCAAAAATATCTTTAATGTGAAGATTGTAATTGCATACAAGAACATAATCTTCAAGATAATTTGTCTGATAATTTATCTATAGTTTCAATTAAAAAACTGGAGGATAATTCTTCTAATGTAAAAAAAAACAACAATTGACTAAATAATATTGGAGGAGAAACATACAGATCGTATGAATATTGTTGATTCCGAAGCTATTTGTTCTACATGTAGAATCATAAAAGGACTTAATTTTACACATTTGAATTATAAAAATCCATCAACTTGGTGTCCTGTACAAGTTTTCCAACATCTATCACTTACGTTAAATGAATTTGTTCAGGTCCATGTTTGACTAATAGTCATTGGACCTGAACAGATTCATAATTTTCATTTACCAGACGATAACCTCACCAGCAAATACCTGAAAAATTAATTTTCCATTATTTTTTAAATTTAAGTTGTAATGATGTTTTTCCTATGCAGATATTTGGGAGTAAGCGTATATGTATACACATGTATTAATGCAAACTTTGAAATTTATTTTATAAATATCCACATATTTGTGTTTGCTCGTGTGAGTATGATTATGTATACATATGGATCGTGTAAATGGATGCCTACAATTTTCTTTGCCAAGGGGCTGGTACTCTTGTGCTGGTCCTGATGGGCCATCATGTCTCTCAACTTGCAATCTGCGGCAGAATATTCATTTGTGTATTGACATTTTTTCATGTCATGATGAAAACAAGAATTTGACTGTTTTCTTCTATCTCTCTCTCTCTCCATAAATCTTTCCACTTTGTACAATATCTTCCAGTTTTTCACTTCTCATAACATGACCAAAAATGACATCTGAGTCTTGTCATGTTTTGTAACAGTTGTTATGAATACTTTGGTTATTTCACTATGCCATGTTTTACTGTGTATACTCAGTCGCATCACAGTTTGGAGCCGATTAGCGACTAATAATGGCAGTTCTTGTGTAAATCTTGTCCATTCTAGCAGTGTGTATTATGCAGCCCACTATAACCACTGATGTCTAAAAACAGTTTTGAAATTATTGTCCTCCAAATGAGTCATCCATAAAAATACAATCATTGCAATGACACAATGATTTTAATTAGTGGTGTTCATTGTAACTTTAGTATGACAAAAGGTAGCAATACTATTAATTTTATAGAATGAGTTATTTCTACTTCTAGTTCTACATTTACGTATATTATTGTAGTTTTTTAATATTTTTTATTGCGTATCCTATTTACAGGACATCGCTGTCAACACCAGCATTTTTCTGCCGTTGTTGATGTCTTGGCAAGTTTATGTTCAGTAGTTTGCCATTGCTTTCTGAATGACTGGCTCCCATACCAGTGCGACACGGTCTGCTGCCAAATCAGTCGCAGCTGTGTTTTGAACGCAGGTAAGCGGGCTCACGAATCACGTCCGCAAGCCCTTAGCCACAGAGACCGGCATTATTGTAGTTAGTTATTACAATAATGTTTAAACATCAGTGCGTAAGTAGTGCACAGTGACACATGTTGCAGCACGGTCTTATGATACTGGAATCTGCACCGACACAAAATATAACTAACAATCTTGATAAAAGGAAACACACATACATATTCAAGCGAATGTTTCACCCACAGTCTTTATCAATAAACAAAAAAACAATGCAAGAAGAATATTTAGCTGAAAGTGTCTGACTATCACAGTGATCCCTTGAATACACAATAATCAAAACCTAAATAAAAAAAATGGAATAGTGGAATGACAACATGTTGTTAAAATACAAAACCGTGTGCAAGTTGTGCACATCAAAAATCCCAAGACAGTTGGAAATCGCGAACAGAAGCCTGTATTGCCAGGCAAAATTGTTAGGAAAGAAAACCCTACCCATGGGTAGATAAGTTCATTACCTTGAATTGAATTCTGACTAGAGGAAGCAAACCGTACACAAATACATGCTTAAGTCAGATGTTAATTGTTAGATGTTACCTGTCTTTTGAATTGCTAAATATCATAGTTTAAATCTTGTGTTATCCAAATTCTGTTTCTCATTGACATACTTGCTCTTCAAAGTTCTATAACTCCTGTTAACTTTCCGTGTCATAAAAATATAAGGTTGTTTGTAGTGATATTCAGTCCAGGCATTTTTCCAGCTTGCTTACAATTTTTGTCTGTGTGTAAGTTGAAATGTTGGTGACAACCCACACACACCTGCCGTACTCCTTTTCATATCAGTTTGATGAGAAATTGCTGTTAATTATTTCTACTGGTTCCCAGATTTCTGGGCTTCTGACATCTCTTGAAGGCTGTAATTTAACTGTTAACATTATACTCTGTATGCAGTCTATGAAACACACAATTGTTTGTATTTTTCAGTATACTTCCTTTAAAGTATGCCTTTTTTTATGTTGATACTTTTGCTGAAACCAAATTGTTATTCAGCTACGTTTTATGTATTTTATTTTGAATTCTTTCTCGTGTGATCTTTAGGCTTATACTAATAATATGGCTCATTATGCTAATGCTCTTTGGTCTTCACAATGAACAGCTTTTGGTTTTTATTTGTTTTGGCCGGTGTATTAAAAATGGATGATGTCAGGTCCCTGGCAATGGATACTGTATTGCATCTGTCATGACATATTTTTGTGAAGTTATTAGTGCTAAGCTGCCATCAGAATTGATAACGATGTAGGTCAGTATCAGCCTATTAAAAGAGGTGTGAGACATGGATGTGTAATATCTCCAGATCTTTTTTCCCTGTAAAGTGAAAATATTTTCAGAAATATAGAAGATATGGAAGGAATCAACATTGGGGACCATTCATTAATAACATTAGATATGCACATGATACAGTGTTGATTGCAGACAGTGAACAGGACCTACACAATTTAGTCGATGCGGATTGTTGCATACAGTGAACAACTAAGGTTAGAACTGAATTGTTAGAAGACACAGATTATGGTCGTCACTGGGAAGAAGGAAATACCACAATGTGATATATTAGTAAATGGGCATATTCTTAAGCAAGTGAATCAATACAGTTATCTCGGCACAGTCATAACATCTGATGGGAGATGCCTTGAAGAGATTAGAACAAGAATTGCCATTGCAAAGGTAGCCTTTTGCAAGATGAAAAACATACTGACCAATAATAAGATGTCAATTGAAACGAGAAAAAGAGTGTTGAAGTGCTACATAGAACCTATACTTCTGTATGAATGTGAAGCGTGGACAATAAGCAGTTAAGCTGAAAAACAGCTGGTGGCTATGGAAATGTGGTTTTTGAGGAAAATGCAAAGAATACCATGGACTGACAGAAAAACCAATGAACAAGTCCTTCAAGAAACAAATGAAGATCGTAAACTGATTAGAGACATTAGATGTAGACAGTCAAACTTTTTTGGGCATGTTATGAGAAGAAATGAATTGGAGAACTTGGCGACGACTGGCAAGATCGAAGGGAAGAGACCAAGGGGAAGACCAAGAAGTAAATACCTGGATGGCTTGGCTACGTGGCATGGTCGAGACAGGAACACAGAGCTGATCCACAACTCTGGTGATCGAGTGAGATGGTAGAACATGACCGCCCATGCTTATCGGCATGGCACATGTTGGATGGATTAGTGCTAAGATTGGCTAGAAATGCTTCGTGGCAACACATTATTACGCAGTTAGTTAGTCGCGGCTCCAACTTCACTGCAAGGCGCCCCTCCCCCCCATTATGCTCTGTTCCTGTGCCAATGAATATCACACAGAATGCTCATCACTGCCAAATGTGAAAAGTGGAACAGACAGGAGTCTCGGCAAGCCAACAGCACGCACAGGTACACTGCATAATGCCGCGACCAGAATGCCAACACAAAAGTCCTCCATGAAAAATACAGTTCATCGTCGATGGAATCGGCAGTCACCAGAAAGACTTAATTGACTGGGTTTTATCCCACATGGCTCAGTCTCTTTCCGCAGGACGACCCGCCGAAAGCGCCGCACAGTATTATGCAGATTTCCTTAATAATAATACGTGCACAAGCAGTTTCTTGCTATGGTAGCGTCAACACATTTTGTAGGCCTAAATGTACAGATGAGTAGGTGGCCAATCTTTCTCTCACTTTTGCCGGCGCCAAACCCGTGTCCTACTGTGCTCATGACATCAGTGCAGCTTGCTATCTTGCCCAGTAGCAGATTTCTTTACCAACACTGAAAAAAGCTGTGACCAGAAAACCAAAAATGTCTGCTAAAAATCTTCCTCAGCTTCAAGACAACGCACCCTCTCACAAAGCATAGCAGCTAAGGATTTGAATATTGAGATTCTTCCAGCCCATTAGGGTATCTGTGTTTGACTCCATCAGACGTTTTTCTTGTCCCAATTTTTTTTTAAAGACATCTCAAAGGGAATCATTTTTATGGTGATGAAAAAGTGACTCGCTTGAGATAGATGTTTAAGTTTCCAAGGTCAATCAAAAACAGCATAAGTGTGTCGCTTCAAATAGTGCTATATTGAAAAGGAATAAACATTGTACACAATTACCAGTTCTCTGTGACGTTTCTTGAATAGTTAGGTAAAGACATATGGCCTTGTATGGTGCAATTTTCAAAGGTTTATTTTTGTCATTAAATAATCCTTGCTTTATGGAAGATTTGAACCCCAAACTAATAAGCGAGCAGGCAAGTGAACTTAACCAATATTCTACTGTGGTTCCATTCTTGATTTCAAATATCTATTATTCAAGTTATGTGCACATGAATTTACAACACTTTAAGAACTATTTTTCTTTTCTAGATATGAATGGCATGGCTCGTTATCACCCTAACCAACCTCCACCTAATATTCCTCCTGATATTGACAAAAAGAGGAGAAACTACAGACTGTTAGCAGATCCAATGATTGATCGCACTAAAGACAAAATTTACAGATTTGATGGAGTAAACCCACAGGTAAATGTTTGTGAGTGAGTGACTGCATATCCTTTTTTTAATTTCTCCATGTCTCTTCCATATTGCTCTCATAATATTTGCTATCAGCACTGTGTTTGTTAGCAAAGACATCAACTGTATCATACCTGCTAGCGACTAAGGAGGCTTGATGGTTCCGTCGCCCTGCTACTGAGTGAGTGCGTGGCGCGACACTGTGAGCTGTGTTTCGTGTGAAGTGCTTTTGAATCTGCCCAAGTTTTTATTATTTTTTTTTTGGAACGTGACTGCATGTTCGGAGCGATGGCAGGTGGCTATGCCCCAGAGTTGACCGGTTTTTGCCTTATGCAGAAATGCGTGGCTGCTGGGCTTCTGGTTGACTGCCAATGCCGTCGGTGATAAACTGTATTTTCGTGGACTGTGTAGGTGAACATCTAGGATACATCCAGATAGGAAAATGACTGCCGATTCCATCAGAGATGAATTGGATGTTTCGTGTTGACATTCTGGCGGCGGCATTATGTGTGTATCTGTGCGGGCTCTTGTTTGTCGAGACTCCTGTCTTTTCCACTTTTCACATTGGGCAGTGGGGAGCATTTTGTGTGATATTCACTGGCACAGGAACGGAGCATAATGGGGACGACCCGTTGCTGTGAAGTTGGAACTGCGACTAACTAACTAACTAACTATACCCGCTAGTATTATTCTTCCTTTTTTTTACTTCTGTCTCGATGAACAATCTACGATCTTCAGAATTTTCTTCCTCTTCATTTGTCTAGTATTATTGTTTAAATTATAGGATGGTATCTGCACTGTGTCTGTTTTTAACAGCGTTGAACACATGATATGTTCTGGAGATATGCCTCCTGACTTACGTAAATCTGTGCCACACAATGTGGGATTCTGCAGATATACCTCCTGACTTACGTAAATCTGTGCCACACAATGTGTGATTCTGCAGATATACCTCCTGACTTAAGTAAATCAATCTCATCTCATCTCATCTCATCATGTACCTCTTGTACCTTAGCGGTGTCGAGGTGAAGTATAAACTTCGTGAGAGTGCCCGATTATGGACTTCATATATCGATATTCCCATGGACTCTGTTATTCCCTCTGTCCAACGTTTACGTGGTTGGCCTCTTCCTCTGTTTCCATCTGGTCTGTACATAGTTGCTTGTTGTGGTATGCTGATGACTGGTAACCTACTTGCATGGCCAAACCATTTGACTTGCTGCTTTCTAATAAAATATAGTGCTGCTTTAACCCCCACTTAGGCCTGATTTCTTCATTTCTGATCTTATCTCTTCTTGATATGTTGAGTATTCTTCTCAGGAACCTCATTTCTGTTGTTGTGATTTTTCTTTTCTCTTTTTCTGTCATTGTCCAGGTTTGGCATTGGATGCATAGAGTTGGCAGGAAAATTGTGTTGTAAAGTGCTTTCTTAGTAGTTATTGATACATGTTTGTTCTTTAGTCATTCATAAACTGTCATTTACTGCCAATATAGTACCTTGCGGTGTATGGCAGAGGGGTCTTTGAGCCTGAGGAATAAAGGCCACCTGGCTAGTGCAGTCGCCGCGAACTGTGCAGGTTAGGATTTTCTTTTTGCCCCCGACAGAAAAAAAATCCCGCACCTTACCGGGGATCGAACCCCGGGTCTCCCGGATGAGAGTCCGGCGTTCTATCCACTCGGCCAGCCGCTCCTCATTGTTCTTTAGTATTGGTGCCATTTGTCCAATGAGTTGATTTGCCTTATTGCACCTATTTTCGATCTCGTCTTCTGATCTGCATTTCATGGTATTATACTTCCTAGGTACTTGAAACTCTTTACTTGTTTCAAGGGATGTTCATTTAGGTGAATTGTTGTTTGTACTTCTTTAGTTATAGTCATTACCTCTGTTTTGCTTCTGCTAATTTTCATGTTATGTTCCCTACACATTTCGTTTAGACTATTCATGTGGTCTTGTAATTCAGCTTCTGATTTTGCTATTATTAGTGCTTGGTCGTCCGCAAACAGAAGTTCTCTAATGGTTAGATTTGCAGATGGTTCTTCTGTGTTCTCGTCATGCGGTATTCTTGCTGTCTCTGCTTGGCTGGTTTCTTTACATATGTTGTCTATATATGTTATGAACAAGAGAGGGGACAGGACACAACCTTGTCGTACTCCAGATCAATGTAACACAATATATATTGTTCAGAAAAAAAAACGCAACATTATCACAGTTTCAATTGCTGAGGATGGGGACGGAGCGCTTATGGGAATGTCCCGAATGCTGTGATGTCGGTTCCTAAATCAATCAATCAATCAATCAATCAATTGCAAACTTGTACCAACATTTTATTGACGATGCTGATTCGCCCACTCTGTAGGGCCTTCTATCCCAAGACAACGCCTTGCAGCTCGTTCCTGACCATTTGATCTGAAATTCGATGGGCTCTTGGCATTTACTGGACTGCGGAGGACGCAGATGTAAATTGCAGATGTAAATTGATTCCTAAGGTTAAGCAGCCGTATGAAGTGGTCTTCTGCAACAGTTGTGATTCTGGGTCTTCCACTGCGTGGCCGGTCTGCCACTGAGCCAGTTTCTTGAAATCGTCTCCAAAGGCGACTAATGGTGCATCTAACTACATTAAATTCTCTGGCTACTACACTTTGTGACTGCCCAGCCTGTAAACGTCCAATGATGATGAGTCATTTTCCTGTAGTGAGATGAGCCATACTTGCGCATTGAATTTTCAACTGAATTTATTCGAGGAGTGTCAATCTTTTATAGGCATTCAATATGGTCAGAGAGTTTTGTGTTCAGTAAGTTTCATGGGATTGTCATGAACCTGTCACGAGTTATTGTCAAAAATGTTGTTTTGACCTTGACCTCTTTCATGACCTCACGAATCATGAGGTGAGTACAATTCAGGTAACCACGGGAAGTTAATGACCAGATGGACACAGTCGATAGGTTGACTGATGTCCAATCAGCGAATATCTTTTATAAAAGTAACACCAAAAATGTTGTGTTTCATTTTTTTTGTTTGATCTGCAGATATAGCTCCTGACTTAAGTAAATCTGTGTAACACAATATATGATTCTGGAGATATACTTCTGACTTATGTAAATCTGTGTAAGACAATGTATGATTCTGAAGATATACCTCCTGACGTATATAAATCTAGTTTACACAATATATTAAAAAAAATTTAGTTGCATGTCATTCACAGGACTTAGCAGTCAGCCCTAGCATTTTGGCTGTTTGTGATTTCTGGGCAAGTTTTACATTCAATAGTTTGCCATTGCTTTCTGAATAACCGGCACCTATACCTTTTTCGAAAATACCAGCACCAGTGTGTTACAAACCCAGGTATACGGGATTACAAATTGCGTCCGTAACACCTTCGCCTTGGAGACTGACAGGAGACTGGACACAATATATGCATCTGTGGATATACCTCCTGATTTATGTAAATTAATGTAACACAATATATGTATCTGTAGATATAGCTCCTGATGTATGTAAATCTATGTAACACAATATATGATTCTGGAGATAGTACTAGTAGTAGGCCTCTTTCAGTCCTGAAGGCCTTTAGAGTTGTACCATTGGGGAGGTACCAGACAGCACCGCTGGTGACTGCATAGTCCAATGCGGGAGTGACAATCTCTGTCACAGTTTTCCGCATCTGTAAGATGAGGCAGGTCCCGCAGTAAGTGGCTGCATTTTATGCCTGTGCCCAGATTGCACTCAAAGAGCGCCAGTCCGTTTCGTACAACTCTTCTCCAGGAGCATCTGTCTGTTGCAACTCTTTCCCACATGTCTGGATCTATGCCAAGGGTTTTCATATCTTGTTTACACACATCCCTATATTGCATTTGGGGTCTTCCGATTGGCCTCTTCCCTGTGGCTAGTTCTCCGTATAGGAGATCTTTGGGAATACGTTCACCCTCCATTCGAGATACGTGGCCCAGCCACCGGAGGCGTCTCTGCTTGAGGAAGGAGTGCACTGTGGTAATATCCGCTCTTTCAAGCACGTGTTTGTTTGTTATGTGGTCTTTCGACAATATGCCCAGGATACATCTCAGACATTTCATATGGAAGGAATTCAACTTTCTTTCCTGTCGTGAGTACAAGGTCCAGGATTCAGACCCATAGAGTAGTGTACTAACAACACAAGCTTTATATACTTGAACTTTTGTACGTTCTGTTAGTCTATTATTCTGCCAAACTCTTTTAGTTAGCCTGGAAAGTGTTGTGGCTGCTTTTCCAATGCGTCTGTCGATTTCTGTCTATAATGAAAGATTATCTGATATTGTCGACCCCAAATACGCAAACTCATGGACAGCCTTCAGTTCATAATTATAAATGTTGATTGATAGAGGTGCACCAGCATCTTGTTCCATCACCTGTGTTAAAGTAGATCGTATGCATCTTGATCTTATTTTGGTCTTTGCCTTGAGTCTTAATGGGTTAAACAGTTTGCCATCAGATCTTGTATGGAGGTTTATGCCTTCAGTAGCAGTCCCAAATGCCTGCTTTAAGAGAACGGCGAAGAAGATACCAAAAAGTGTAGGAGCAAGCACGCAGCCCTGCTTTACTCCACTGCTGATGAATGACTGGGATGTTGAACCATCGAATAAAATAGTCCCCCGCATATTTTCGTGAAATGATTTCACAAGACTTAGTAGGGTGGGTGGACATCCTATCTTCTCAAGGATTTTGAAAAGGCCGTCTCTGCTCATATACCTTCTGACTTAAGTAAATCTATGTTTATTGCAATCCTGAACAAATCAGAAGACTTAAAATGTTCTTAACATTAGACAGCATAATGAGTTAATCACAAAGATTCAAAATCACGACACCACAACTTCAAAATTTAAAGCTTTTACAGTATTTCAGAATTGTGTTCTTTTCTAGGTTTCAGTTTTGATTCTCAATTATGTTTTGTGCAGTTTTATTTATAGTCTTTGACGCAATAGCTTTCCAGAGATAATTTTTCTTCGGCTCTCTTCTTAGCATTTCATAGTTCTTGCTCTAGTTTTCTGTCAGGAGTGGTTTATGGTACTTTCTGGATCCTCACATAATTGTTTCCTTAAAAAAATGTTTTTTGTTTTCCCAAATAATTCTAAGGATATAGTTTAAGTTTTAGGCCGGTCTCCCTGGCCTAGGGGTTAACATCTTTCTCCGTAATCCGGTATATTCTCATGAGTAACATAACCTGCGTGAGATTTGGTAGCGGTTCTCACCACATTGGTAACTTATAGGGTATGTGAGCCGGTCGCTCAGAAAGCAGTGGCAAACTACTGATCGTAATCATGCCTAGTACATCAACAGCAGCTGAACAGTGCTGATGTTGACTGCAACATCCTGTAAGGGATATGCAAAAAAAAATACTGATACATTGGAACCAAACTACTTATTGTCGAGATGATATCCAAGACTAAAAACTGCTATTGTAGATTTGAACAACATATGTTTAACAAAATGAAAGTTGGGTTACATGTAACGATATGGATTGAGTGTTGCACAGATTGTATGAGGAATGAACACTTTAAACAAAAAATAAAATATCCTGCCCCAGTGTAGTTATAATTAAAATATTTGAGTACTCATTCTCTCTCTCTCTCTCTCTCTCTCCATCTCTCTCTCTGTCTGTCTGTCTGTCTGTCTGTCTGTCTCTCTCTCTCTCTCTCTCTCTCTCTCTCTCTCTCTCTCTCTCTCTCTCTCTCTCTGTGCGTGCGTGCGAGGGAGTGAGTGGGTGAGTGAGAGAAAGAGAGAGGGATTGATTGATTGATTTTTAAAGCACAATCATTGTGAATTATTTACTCTTGTTTTGCATGGAAACATTTTTATAATGAAGAATAGTCACTATGTTTGAGACATATCCTTGAGTGCTCATTTTCTCCCAGCAGAAGATGTAGATTGAGGATACTGATTATCTCTGTTTGAGCTGGTTAGCTACACGCCAGAACAGTCCTCAGCTGCAGTAATTGTGACCAGTTCTATACTTGGTTCCCCATTCCATCTGCTATTGTTGAGAGGATTCACCAAGCACTATGCTGTCATTTATGACTGCAGTATACGCCCTCTGTCCATCAGCAATATCCCAGGGTGCTTTAAAGGTGAGCATATCAGCTCTCTTGTTTCTGTGCAGCGCTACATGGCCCGAATCAACTCACATGAGAAGTGGAGTTGGTCAGTTGTACAACACAATCACAAGTGACAAAATACATGTTGTAAGTGAAGTCTTCATCAGCACCCACGCCCTTCCCTGTGTGGCCTGGACAACACATCCACACATGTTCCCAGTCTTGACTGCGAGTCAAGAGACAACATCATATTTGTAAGTGATGTATTGGAAAGCTATTTCAGTGCTGCATTGACATCCTCCATCATCATTCTCATACTGAAATTATTATTTTATATGCTCTGTTTTATTCGGTAATGACTCAACATTGAAAAATGTTACACTTGAAAAGTTTTTAGTGCCATTAACAATGTCTGTTAACTTTAAACATTTTGTTTCTCTCCTGTAGGATGGTAGATTGGTTGATACTAAAGATCCAAGACCAAGATATCAGCGCATTTGTTATAAAAGACCACCTGCAGACCTTCCAGTGCCCAGATGGAAGGTAGATTTCATCTTATGTTACACATGCTGTGGTGGTTGCAGTGAAGTACCTGTGTGTTGATGATTGCATCCCTCCTTCCTTTCGTTGAATCTTGAGGACATTTCTCAATAATATTACACAGTGTTGTCCTGGATTTGATTGTGAGAGGCAGGGTTGAGTTGCATCCTACCTGTATGTCTCTGGGTTGACTCATCACATTTATATCAGAGTTCTGAGGAAATCATTCAGTCAGCCTGATACTAGCCATATCATCATCATGTGTTGTGCCAATAAGCCATGGGCAGTCATGGTTTGCCATCTTACATGACCACCAGTCTTGGGTCGTATCTATTTTCTTGTCCCAATTATACCATGTGATCAAGAAATCCGGGTATTGATGTCTTTGCCTTCCCCTTGCTCTTTGACCACATGTCAATAAGTTGTGAAGTTTATTTCTCCTCACAATGTACTAAAAAAAAAATCTTAATTGTCTACATTTAATTTTTCTAATCAGTTCATAGTCTTCCATTTGTTTCTTGTGGAACTATCTAATTTGTGTTTCTGTCCATCCAGGGTATTCTTTGAATTGTCGACAAAAACCACATTACCACTCTCATTAAATGTTTCTCAGCTCGCCTGTATTGTCCATGTTTTACATGTATACAACAGTATAGATTCTGTAAAGCACTTCAACTTTTTTTTCCTCACTGCAAATGACAATTTGTTATTTATATTTTCCATTCTTTGCCATGGTGATTCTTGTTCAAATATCTGCAAGGCATCTTCCATCAGATTTATGACTATTCGAAGATAGTTTAACCAATTCATCTGTTTAAGAATTTTCCTATTCATTTGGATGTTACGTTGCAAGGCTTTTTGCAGCAAGCAGTTCCTACTCTCTTTCTCTCTCTCTCTCTCTCTCTCTCTCTCTCTCTCTCTCTCTCTCTCTCTCTCTCTCTCTCTCTCTCTCTCTCTCTCTCTCTCTCTCTCTCTCTCTCTCTCTCTCTCTCTCTCTCTCTCTCTGTCTGTCTGTCTGTCTGTCTGTCTGTCTGTCTCTCGTCTCTCGTCTTCTGTACTTATCAGTGAAGGAAATTTCATTCTACTTCTGTTAGTTCCCTGCATTTTCTTTGTGTGGGTCTTCTGCTCTTAGGAACCTTTCAGCTGTTTGAAATGGATTATTTTTTCTGTCCTAGTTTTGAAGCTTCAGCATTGACAGATATGTTACATGCACTGGGTGGTTCACAAGACCCCACAAACAAACCATATTTGTTTCTTTACAGCCTAGTTTACTTTTAAGTGAGGGTAGTATTATGGTTTTGGTCACATATCAAAGCTGCTCCACCTTCCAGGTAAATAAAAACACATTGCAGTGAATGGTTCTCCAGGGATGGTAGTCTACTTGGAACATGCTACTCATTGTGTACATCATTGCAGATGTAACTGATCAAGACCCTTAGCCTGGGGGAAAAAAAAGCAATGTACGCTATAAGAGCTGTTGGCAACGCCCTGAGTGATTAAACTAATCATTGTATGGAGGTCAACAAAGTCCCAAATCAAGGGATTGATGGTCTTTGTAGGTGCAGCCCACGATTAGCAGGAGGCTCAGTACACAGAAGTAGGGCCAAGCAACCATATGCAGGGCATGACGATCCCATGGGTGAGCCAGCACTAGCGCAACAATTGTCAGTTCTACATTTATGCAAGCTTCCTTGAATGTAGAGTGTACCAAAACCCCTGGGGCTTTACTGGGTAGGGGTACACCTTGACCTTCCCACCCTGTACTGACCACAACACAAGTATGATTCATCTACCGAACCCCCACAGACCCTGGACTCCACCTGTCGTTCACTCTCTCAACCTATGGACTAGTACCCGTAGAGGGCTCAGTCCAGAAGACACACATAAACTCAAGCAAAGGCATGTTAACAAATGTGAAATGTATTGTACAAGATCGTCCAGATGTGAAGAATGGAGATCGGGATAGAGAGTAGGTCTATGTATAGTTAGACAACAGAATGTAGAAGATTCAGTAATGATCCAAGTATCATCATAGGGCAAGTGAGATTCTGTCGTGTGCGTTTGTCCGGTCCTTTCCGTTATCTCACTGGGATCCCTCCATGCAAGAGCTAACTTGAGAGTTGCAGAAGCACCTGGTCTCATCAAAGTTCCACGGTGATTACCAACTGAGAATAGCCATCCTGAGTTCCGATGACAGGATGTCAGTATTAACACAGTTCAGTAAAGATGTGTCACCCTATGACGTTGTGGACACGAGATAGATTCTCACGACAAAATCTGACTTGGGAGACCCTATAGCATTAGGCGTCCCCCTATGAAGCTCTATAAGATGACCAAATACAATGGAGCTGGGTAGCTCACCCTAGAGTCACAATGTTCTGACTGACCCGTTCAGGGTCTGAGAAGTAAGGATAAACTCCATCGCCAATATTCTGGTAGATGTCAATGGTATGGGCGATTGACAGTTCGGACCCCAGCTGGGTCGGATCACTTAGCGTATATGTCATAATGAAGATCAAAATAACAAAGTCACATAAGATCTTGATCTGTCTCTTCGACCCCATCTGGATCTGGCAGTTCAATAGGATTGTCATGATGACATTCATAATCGTCGTAACTCTCTCACCTGAGTTTTAAAATGCACCTTAGATTGAACCTGTCAGGTACATACTAGTTCATAACCTTTAGTTGTGTTCTCACTGAGGGGGACTGATTCGGCTTGCTCCCAGTGCGTTGACCTCACCTAAATCATGGGCGGTCTCATTGGAGTGAGCATATAGCCAGGTTCCTCCTCAGAATACGCATTTTGATTACAACCTTGGAAGGCAGACCATGCAAGGATTAGGATCTGGTGAAAGCATTTGGCAACAACTGTGACATACATAGCACACATCAGAATTACATGCCCTTCAGACTAAATCTAAACCTCCCACAACGGTTTATGGGATCTTATTCATCAGAAAAAGAGTTCAGGCCTGATAGCACTTCCGTTGTCAGGTAGCACCTGAAATTGCTCGTCTGGGAGGCACAGTTCCAGTAAGTAGAGAGAAGTGACTGCAAATTGCTGTCTTCTGTTTCCCCCGAGCATACTCTCGGAGCTCGCAGAAGTCGCAGTTTCTGAGGAAAATCACTTTTCCCGAGATTCATGGGTTCTCCCCATGAGAAACCCATCTAGGTTCAGTTTTAGGGGTTTTCGGGTGCATAAAGCCAGTCCGAAATAACAACAACTAGAAAGAGAAAGACCATTCTAGGACGTAAGATCTACTCCGGCTTCCCCGAGTCTAAAATTAGCTCGGGTACCCGATAGCTCTGCGAAGCCCCACCTATTGGAAGTTTGTCCTCCATGAAGTCACGCCTATTGGGAATTTTGTGACATGTCCCATTTTCAGCCCTTGCTTTCCCTTTAGGGCTGATCGGCGTGCGCATGCAGTTATTCTGGATGTGCTTGTTGGACTGCAACACCTGTGAAATAAAGGGCGAAGATTATGCCACCATTCTGCGGCTGTGAACAGTTGTGCAAGGCTAACCAGGATGGCTAGCCTTGTCAACAAATACCATGAAGAAGTCAAATGTGTTGGGTGAAAGACTCAGATATAGTAACTCTGCTGTAAACAGTCATAACACAGTTACTTTGCTAAAAATATATTGAACACAGAAGAAAAATAAGAAGTCTAATGGAGAACAGACTGGTTTGTATTTGCTCAACATATGTTTTATTTATTACTTTCTCAAGCTCTAACATGACTGAATCATTACATCTACATCATTTTAAAGCATTAAAAATTGTTTTAAGTTAATGTTGCTTATAGTAAGCATAAATTCAGTTTTGTCAGTATTGTTATATCCAGATATCAAGTGCACTGCTCATGAAGATTTTGCTAGTTGTATACACTTAATATGCATTGATAAATAAAACAGTTTCACTAACAGTGTAATTATCACGTCTTTACAGTATGATCAGTACTATGTTGGAACCCCACCTGCTAAAGAAGTGACATTCAGCAATCTCAATGACAACATCAACCGAGATTTTCTAGAAAATATGGTGAAAGGTTTTGGGAGAATTGAGGATGTCAAGATATATTACCATCCAAAAAATAAAAAACATATGGGCATTGGAAAGGTAAACACTTGTAAATCTTGTATGTTATAATCATAAAATAGTTATGTGGCACTGTTTCATCAAATCTGTAGTTTAATACATCTAGTATTAACAAGCATATTTACAGGTTTGTCTTCCCCAGTCAACCTACAAGGTTATTTTGTGTATCTTATTTGGTCCCTACCCAGTGGCCTGTCTCTAGTCAATTTACAAGGTTTTTGTATTTCACTTTATTTGTTCCCTACTTTTTTAATTGTCCCTATTTGACCTACAGAGTTTTTGTATCTCACCTTGTTGTTCCCTACAGATTGACCTGTCCCCATTGAACCCAATAGGTTTTTGTATCTTGCCTTGTTTGTTCCCTACCTGTTGGAACTGTCCCCAGTAAATGTTCACAATTGTTTTTGTCTCACCTTGTTTGGCCCCTGCCCTTTGACCAGTCCACAGTCAACTACAGGCTTTTTATGCCCCAACTTGCTTTTCGCCCTACCAATTGACCTGTCTGACTTAGTAGACCCCGTGGCTCCAAATTGCTGATACATCCAGGGGAGCAGAGTTGAGGGTGAGCACCCAACCTTGCAAAATACCCCCATGGCTTGTGCAGTCATCACCTCTGGCAGCAAAAGTCCAACTCCCAGCCTCCATATGAGAAGGGCGACAGCGAGTCTCTGGCTCCGTAAAACCAGACTACCTGGGAAGGTTAACCCGGTCAACAAATGCCAGCAGAAGTCGGATGTGTCTGCCTAACAGCGCAAGAACGCAGCCCTGCTGTAAACAGGCACAACGCCATCACGTCTGAAAAAAACTATACGGATGAACGCAGAAGAAACCAGACTGCTCTAAATATTTATGAACATGTATACATAAGCAGAACATACATATCTAAACTCAAGTAAGACTTGTCTACCTTGTAAAAGAAAGGTGCTGAAAAAGGAGGCACCCGGGAAGGTTTGCCCAAGGAAGTCGGATGTGTCAGCCTAAAGGCGCAAGTATCGCAGCTCAACTGTAAACAGACACAATGCAGTCACGTCAAAATAAAAATCAGGATGAACGCAGAAGAAGAAGAAGAAGAAGAAAATGGAGGTAACTGGTCAGAAGGCGCACCGCAGCAGTCAGCATGCCACGCAAACATGCTATGATAAATGTCTGTTATACAAAACGTTATGGTGCTCGCCCATTTACCACCAGGCGGGTGCAGTACCGGGCCCTGATCCTCGAAAGGATCCAACCACAATGACTGGGGGAGTCCTCATATGTCTCATGGAGCCTGAAGACATGAGAATAGAGTGTCTGACCATACCAAACAAAGACTGAAAGTAATGCGCTGGAATGCAGCATTCAGCCAGTAAAAAAAAAAGAGCTAGAAAACATCCTGAATGAAGAAGAAGAAAATGTATGTTGCTTGCAAGAAACTCAATGAAAACAGCATTCAAAATCATAGGCTACTAATCTAACTGTAAAGAGATTTGAAAGAGTGGAACACTGACCCTTGTAAAGAATAACATCGCTGCTTCCCAAATTGAAGTATACATGGAAGGGGCTGAGTATCAGACCATACAGACCTACATCTGATCAATTACTACTGTCCAAGTGACCGCCCACAGGCACTACACACATTCCCATTAAAAGAAAAATCATGATTGTGTGGTGATTTTAACAGCAACTCACAGAGCTTGGGGTATGATCACATGGACCAGAGAGGAGAGAAACTGAAAGACTCACAGGATTAAAATAGATTTATCTTAATTAACAAGACATCTGACCTACAAACCTATTACTCGAGATCATGGCACATGACAACTACACCTAATCTGGCTTTTCATTCACCAGACCTGGAGTGGAAAATCGCACAAATTGTTGGCAAACTGTAGAAAATGAGCTTGTAAGTGAAAGCAGCACCCCTTGAGGTGGAACTACAAGAAAGAAGTTTGGGCAATGTACAAATATGGACCAGCATACTGGTTAAAGTCTTACCCAGATACATATATAAATACGACATATGCATACTACAGACTGCACAAGAAACAGTACCAAGAGGTGCTCATAAACATTATAAACCGTACTGGAGTATTGAACTAGTGCAATTGCATAATGATGTGAAATTATGTAGAAAGCAAGCAGAAAACAAACCCAGCCAAGAGCACCACAATAAATACCAGCCCAAAAAAGCCCATTTTCAAAGGGCCAAGTTGCAGACTAGATGGAGTAGCTGGCAGGAGAAAACAGTCACTGAACTTTGAAAGAGACACAAGGAAATTGTGGAAGCTAGTAGAACAATTAAAGACGAGGGCATAGGGAGAAACTCAAAGATCCCACTACATACAGACAGAAACAACCTAACAGAAAAGTAAGCAGCAGACAAATTAGCCCAGAGAAACAAGAAATTCAAAAGAAATGGCAACATACAGGACAGATTGAAATAGTACTAGAGGAGCCTATCACACTTGGTGAAATGGAGCTAGCAATATCAAAACTGAGTCACCGGGAGCCAACAGTATATCCAGTGAAATTATCAAGAACCTAGGAACAGTGCCAAAAACAAAGCCACTGCAGATCTTCAACAACTGCTGGACCTTCTGCAAAGTTCCACAAACCTGAAGAGAATCAATCATGATACCTCTCCTAAAACCAAGGAAAAAATGTTCCAGTGCCTCCAGCTACAGACCTATTAACCTTACCAGCTGTCTCTGCAAAACAGTGAAGGGCATCAGACTGCAGTGATACATTGAAAGCAAACATTATTCTTATGCCACTGCTTTAGGCAGCAATGCTGTACGGAAGATTGACAACCTACCTCTCTCAAGAAATTGAGGATGTGTTCCAAGATAAGAAACTGGTGCTTGTGGTATAGATAGATCTAAAGAAATCTTTTGACAAAGTCTGGAAGGAAGGTCTGATGAAGAAATTGAGAAACTGCAAAGTGAATGGGAAAATGTACAAATATGTGAAAGCATGTTTGTACAACAGAAAAGCCCGAGTACAGATAGACGGACTCAAGAGCAAGAAAGGTCTGCTGTATTACTGTGTCCCCCAGGATGGAGTCTTAATTTACATAAATGATCTTCTAATTTACATCAGTGATCTTGTTGCCGAACTACCACATTAAATTAAAGTGGCAATGCACGATGATGACTTGTCCTATGAAGCACAAATGAACATGGATCAATGGCCACCAGGTCATTACAAAGAGCTGTAGATGCATTAGTTGCATGGACAAATAGATGGTGTGAGACAAGTGCAGCACCATTCTATTTACCATCTCCCCAAAACAAAAGGCAGGCATAATCCAGATAAATGAAATAGCCCTAAGAGAAGATAAAGAACCAACATATCTTGGAGTAACATTTGATGGCAGGCTGACATGGAGATAGCACATCAACAAAGCAGTAGCAAATGCCAGAAGGAAAATAGCCATCCTGAGAAAGCTAAGTGGAACCACATGGGGAGCCAGTGGGAAAATATTTAGCAATGTTTATCAACAGAGCATTTGACCAGACCTGGAATACGGGTCAACTGCATGGTGTGTCATCAAAATCCACATTACAAGAGCTGGACAAGGAGCAAAATCAAGCACTTAGAGAGTCACCACGAGAGGGATGAGGTCAACCCCTATAGTAGAGATGGGGAAGAGACAAGCACTGAGAGAGCGCTGAGTTATGAAAATGCTTATACAAGCAGAAAAGTCCATGCCACCCTATGAAGAACAGATTTGGAAACCTAACTGTTGGGTGGTTGAAAAGACAATTTATTCACCAGGCCAAATGACTCTACAGAGAAACAATAGATCTGTCTGCCGTTGGTATATCCTTGAAAACTACCCCAGAATGAACTCCATGGGGAGAGTAACTTAGACTATCATTAAAAATGCAGACAAAAGTGCAAGGAATATTTGACCAGGAAGAACAGAACAGTATGCAACGCAGAATAGCCACTGTTTCCTTAAATACTCACGTGACCTCTGGATCTGAGTCTACACAGATTGGTCTGCACAAAGTGCTGTTTGAAATGGAGGAACAGGGGTGTACATAGAAACCCAAATAATACTATGGACACAGCCAGAATACCAACAGGAAAGTACTGCCATAACTATAGTGCAGAAATCCAGGCAGTCAAGATAGTAACAGAAATTACTGAATAACAACCATGGTACACAGCCTGCAGTGCTATTGACACTTGCAAAATCAGTACTTGTGGCGCTCCTGTCTGGGAAATTGCCAGTACTATGGACACTACTATCTGAACTAGGCAGCCAGCATAAGATCACCATACAGTGGATACCATCTCACTGTGAGTACCTGGAAACAAGAGAGCTGATCAACTAGCTAAGGAAGGAGCAATAGAAGAACAACCTGATGTGTCCGTTTCCACCAAATGAAAAGAATCTTAAATCAATCAGAAAGCCACCAACATCAGCTCAAGGCGATTACCACTTTATGGACAGACCAGAGCAAATCATTATTCTGTGCCTCAGAACAGAATACAATAGATTACACAACCACATGTATATAAAAATCAAGAGTGGTGAATCAGCTAACATTTAGACGAACCTTCTGGCCTAGAGTAACAACTGTGGAAGATAAACTCCGTGGACCACTGAGTGAACTAAAAAGACAGTGAAATTCTTATAAGAAACAACATTGTAGATATAGGCATTTCAAGCGAGTGAAAGAAGAAGAAGTAGGCTCTGCCAGTAGTTATGTTCTGGCATAGCTCTTGGGATCATTGGGACACGCAAGCCACTATACTGTTGCAATTTGAAGATATGTTGTTACATATCCTTTACAGGACGTAGCTGTCAACCCCAGCATTGTTTGGCTTTTCGTGATTCCTGGGCAAGATTACGTTCAGTAGTTAGCCATTGCTTTCTGAATGACCAGCACCCATCTCATTTCATAAAAAACCAACACAGCTGCATTTTGAATGTGGGTATGCGGGATTATGAACTGCATCCTTAACCCCTTGGCCATGAAGCTAGCATGAAGATGTGTAATAGGTACAAATGATGCCTAGACTGAATACTGGACATGAAAGAATATGGTTAACCAGTCTTAGCACGGTCAGCTTCCCAGAACCTTCATCAGTTGTCCAGAGGTGATCTCAGTTGTAAGCAGTCTGCATTTGTTGCATGTTAGTGCACAAAACTGATTCACAACACATCTGTGGCCTAAGCCTGGCAGCCCGGTATACAGAAACAAATGGAGTTGTGAGCATGGTCTCAATGTGTCAGCTTGACAGTGCACTGTTCCTGCCTGTATGCTGAGTTGTGAACAGTAACAATGTTGAGCTAGTACACTATCACTGGATATAATTTATCACATGAACATTTGTTCACTACGTATAACATACCCAGTGAACTGTGAATCAACTGTCATGCACATTTCTGTATCTGCTACATCAACAAATCCAGCTCAAATTAAAATATATTAAAACTGACAAACATTCTCTGTAACAAACCATTGTTTGTGGATGTTTTAAAAGGTTTTGCAATGTTACCGCTGAACTACTGTATTCCTATTAATAATGAACACTGTATAACAAGATTAGAAAGAAATTGGAGGTCCAACAGATATGGTTTCCTCCTTACAATGTTAACTTTCCAGTGGATGCAAAGAAGATCATTATCCAAGTACTGCAAGAAGCAATTCACACAGATGGATGATTACCTACTTTAACCCTTTACCGGGCTGACGTTTGTCTGTTTTGTAGCCCTGAACGGGCAAGAAGAATTTTGAGGTGCGGTAAAATTTTGGATTACGTTAGTAAAAATATCACATATAAGTTGTTAGTCAACAGATTTTAGTCAAATAAACAGCAAAATAAAGGGAAAAGCATGCAAAATATTTTACTCACCTGAATGATGCCGCTAATCCACACATGAACACAAATATTTACAAAATACAACATATTGTTTGTGATTGTCAGTCATCTATACGGCAATTTACAAACACATTTTCTGAATCATAATCACTTTCTTTAAAGTCCGACTCATGACTGATAATGCAAAGTAACGCTGATCACTGATATCTAGCTCCGATTAATAGTCAACTTTCTGCCTTTCAATGTCACTTAAATTGAACCCAGCGAAATCTCCGCTATCACTTGAAGAATCGTCGAAATCCATTTTGAAATACAAAGCGTAAAACCCACAAAAATTATTTTTAAAAATCCGTTCAAATTCAAAGTGCATGCTTGCGAATGGCAGCCACATTGTCAAGCTATCGGCGAAACCGAAAGTAGACAATCGGAAGTCTCAGAAAGCCGAGAGATCGCGTTTTTACAATGCATAATAGTCACGGGCACTTTCGGACGGATTGCCCGTTCCGGGGTAGAAACGTTCCTGGACGTTTTGCCCGGTAAAGGGTTGAGATAAATCATCATTTGGTCACATCAAGAAATGAGTAGAGAAAGTTGTGACAATCAAAAAGTCAAAGGTATTAAAGGTGGAGAAAAAACTGAATGGGTAGGCAGAGTAGCACAGATGATGATGAGTGGTTAACTAACAAGAGCACAAAAGACGGATGGTTGTGACATAACATAATCGCCATGGCACATAATGATCATATAAATATGCGTATCTGTGAAATGGTTTCACCGCAGTCTACATTGTTTCTTGTCATTAGAGAAACATTTTTAACATATTTTTTTTCTCTTTTAATGTAGGTTGTATTTGCTCAGTCAAAGTCTGCTAAAGAATGTGTTGAGAAGTTGCATCGCACAACAAAAATGGGCATTGCTATGAATGTTGTCTTAGACACAATGGGTATGTACTAAAGAAACTTTGTTTTTATTTTTAGTTTAAACTTTGCAAAAATGACACTGTTGACCATTTAGCAATGACCTATCTTCCAAGCAAGATTACATTCTGAAGTTAAATTTAACATGGTATATTTATGATGTTTGTTCTTTCTTATAAGTGATGTTAAATTTTTTTATATTTCTGCCACAGGTAAAGAGCGTCAAAGACTCATTGATGAGAAAGTTGCTGACAGACCCAGAATTGAACTGGAAGTAAAGATGTTGCCATCAGTTCCAAGGGTTAGCAGTGTGGATACATTGGAGAGATTCGATTATGTTGAACCTGAGAATGAGAAGTGGTCAGCCTACAATACAAAAAAACTTCATGAGCATCAAAGAAAAGAAAAAGCAGAAAGTTCGGCAATAACTGCTGCCGATAATGTCAATGTATCATCCCAGTCCACTGATTTTAATGCTGGATCATCATTCATTCAAAATGCCTTCACACCAGGATCTATGAACTATGATCCTCATCAACCATTGTTTATACCGCCTGGCAGTAACCCAAATATACCATACACAGCAGCTGTAGACTACAGTTTTAACACTGTAGTTCCTCCTCCTCCTCCTCCTTTTCACAGCCACAATATGCCATCTCATCCTCAGACTCCAGTTCATCATGGACCACCACCTATGACTCCTCATCATGCTCATTTTACCGACGGATTTGGTCCTCCTCCTTATGGTCCAAGTCCTGTACCTGCCCCTATGCCTTTTGATATTCAACCTCGATTTCATATGGATGTTTCAGATGGCATGCCTCCGATTATACCACCT
Source organism: Cepaea nemoralis (assembly GCA_014155875.1). Taxonomy (NCBI): domain Eukaryota; kingdom Metazoa; phylum Mollusca; class Gastropoda; order Stylommatophora; family Helicidae; genus Cepaea; species Cepaea nemoralis. The sequence continues at coordinate 453,187 of JACEFZ010004302.1, forward strand.
CCATTAATGTATGATATCTCAGGAAATAACAGCATACAAAGTATTAACAACAGGGGTGATGAAAGGAACTGGCGCAGGGGTAACAGACATGATACAGATATTCCAACATCAACATCCACACAAATTGCTGGTCCTAGTCCCATTCCTGGAAGCAGCATTCCTTTTAGGAGTAGAGACCCACGACCTGGAAAACCTCCACCTCTAGATATTTCTTCAGAAAAACCCCAAGCACTTCCTGACACACCTGATGCTGATATTGATGATGAGCCACGATTCATGAGCTTGGAATCAAGAATCCAAAGTCTCCTTCAGGGTGGATCAGAGATGGATGATAAAGATGATGGAAAGTCTGGGGGAGAAGGAGGTTCTGAGTCAGATGTGCCCCCTTCCCCAGCATCAATGGCAGCTCACAAACCACATCTTCATATGGCTCCACAGTCACAGGATATTGGGAATTGGAATCCAAACAATGTACATGTTCCCCCTCCCCCAGAAAATCATCTTCTGAATATACTGCCACCACCACCACACATAGCCCCACCTCATCACACACCTCCACCATTTGTGCAGTCACTGTCAACTGGGCATTTGGGACCTCAATCTCATCAAAATATAGACATGTGGCCAAAAAATAGTATTCCATCAAGTATACCTTGGACATCGCCATCTTCTGTAGATGGAGGTGTTCCTTTACAGCCATTTGAACCTCCTCAGTCTCAGAGCAACAGTGCTGGTGCATCTAAGGGCAGAGGCAAACATCATAAAAAACATTTTAACAGAGGTGGAGGACAATTTGGCAACCATAATCCAGCATTTCTTCCGCCTGACACCGTTGCTCGCCCATTTGTTCCAGAGAGCAGAAGAGACAACAGAAAAAGGGGGGAAATGCACATCGATGATAGCAGTATTGTTACATCCCCAGTTCCTCCCTTGGATTTTAAAACCAAACCTCCGTTTTTAGAGGAGTCTTTAAATAATGACACAGATGGACAAACAGAGGACAAAGACACAGAAGATGATAGAATGAGTTTAGATTCTGTTAGTAGTGGTGATGAAAGACTGGAAGTCAATCCTTCAGATGTGTCACAGCAGACTTTCAATGGTAATCTGGCAAAATCATCAGGCTGGATTTGATCGTCTTGGAATGTTCATTTCAGACTATGAATCGGACACAGATTATGTGACGCAGTTGTTTTCACTTGTACTGGGTGATTTTGTGAAAGAGCTCAAGTCAATTATGCAGAGAGACATATGTAAAAAAATGGTGGAAACGTCTGCTTTTAAGTATTTTGAGAAATGGTGGGATCAGCAGGAGGAAAAAAATAAGGTAATTAGTAAATGCTCTCTATTTTTAAGACAGAGTCCAGTTGTTCTATGAAGTACCTGTTCTATGAAGAATGTTTTGTTTTTAATTAGAGGTTATTTGACTAAGAGAATCGGCAATAAATGAAAAACATGTCAAAGCATTATGAATAAAGTGTACTCTTCTGCAAAATGAACGTATATGTTGTACAAATCATGTGTAAACAAGTCACACCTGTTCCCTCCACTATACTCTCTTTGTTTATGTTACAGTAGCAGGAAAACATAGGTAATGTAATACTGTACTGGACATAATGTCTATATACTCAGCTAACTCTTGGTCTTCATCCAAAATAGGATATTCAGAGTTAATTTTTTGTTTTGTTCGCATATCCTTTACAGGACATCGCTGTCAACATCAGCATCTTTCAGCTGATTGTTGATTTTATTGGCAAGATTACGCTCAGTAGTTTGCCATTGCTTTCTGAGCGACCGGCTCATATAAGTAAGTTACCGACGTGGAGAGAACCGCTACCGATTCTTGTGCAATGTCACGTTACTCATGAGAATGTATGGGATTACGGAGAAAGTCGTGTAACTCCTAGACCAGGAAGACCGGCATGTTCGGATTAGAAAGACAAAATAGTGTACAAGTGTGGGATCATTTCAGACGCTGCTATCTTCAATCTGGCAATCTTTGTTCATTGCTAATGAGTTTGAGTGTTGAGTATATGATTGTTTCTGGTCTTTCTTTTTACAGATTCTAGTTTTTTCGCTTTAATCTTCCCCTTTCAAGGCTATTAAACCTCTTATAATAGGTTGGTTTTTCAGTCTTTTAAATGTGTCCATCAGTTGCATGGCTCTGCTATCTCTTCTATCATTCATAGGTTGTAGACGTGATCTGTTCCAGTGAGTTAATCATCACTGTCATATGCCATGGCCATCAGTGTGGGTGGTCATCTCACACAATCACCAGTCTTCGATCAGGTCTGTGTTCTTGCCTCTATTATGCCATCTGGCCAAGCCATCCACATATCTCTCTACCTATCCCCCAGCTCTTTTCTCATCAGTTTTGCCAGTTGTCACTAAGTTTTCCTTTTTCTTCTCCTTATAACATTCCCAAAAAATCGTTACTGTCCGTGTCTAATTTCTCGAATCAATTTAGTTTTCATTTGTTTCTTGTAGGGCTTGCTCATTGATTTTTCTGTCCGTCCATGGTATTCTTTGCATTTTCCTCAGAAACCATATTTCCGCTACCATTAAATGTTTCTCAGCATGTCTGCTTATTGTTAATAGTTGGTTAATAGGTGTTGTTTTCATGCCTCCAGTTATTATATGCTTTCCTTGATTTGGAGTTAGATTATTGTGTTAAAGTATGTCTTAGCTGTTCTTTGCATGCTGCAATACCGTATTTAAGTACTGACCTCATTCATCCAATCAGTAGGTTCTTGAGAACTTTTTCATCTTCTCCCAATGTTGTACTGGCAAGATTTTCCATAATTGCCGCGCTATTTTTGCAACCTGTGTCTTCTATGTCAGGTGATGAACATATATGATGTCAAGATTGTTTGAACTGTCTTCCTGATGCAGTATTTTTTCAATAAACACTAGCTTGGAGTGCTGTGTTTTATTTGAGAGGAAGAATACTGCATGTTGTTTTCTCCTCACTGACCTCACTAGCTATGTTTTTGAGGATTCTGCTAACATTGATAAGGCTTGTTGCATCATATATATATATATATATATATATATATATATATATATATATATATATATATATATATATATATATATATATATATATATATATATATACGTGCCACTCTCTCCTGTCATTGATGTGTTTCCCTTCATTTCCCTGCGCAGCTGAGTAGACTGATAGGTCAATAGCCATTTGGTTCTGCCAGGTCTTTCCTTTCTTTGGGATTGGTATTAGCACAGCTTCCTTCCATGTCTGTGGGATCATTCTGCTCTTCCATTTGCAGTTTAGGACAGCTAGAAAGTTTCTTTATTGCTTTAGTACCCAGTCCTGTTAGTATTTCATTTATAATTTCATAATTTCCTGGTGATTTCTTATTTTCAGAGCACTCATTGCCGGTTCAATCTTATCCATTTAAAACTTTGCCATTGTGTGTTTTACTGCTGTCTCTGTGTTATGATGTCTGTTTGTCTTTAATTGCTTTTCCTTGTTTTCTTGTTACATCAATGTAGTTTGTACTAATGTCGGTGGAAGCAGTCACTGCAGCGTTATGCTAGCTGGGGGACAAACACCACACACATGTCATAACTGTAGCGGACTCACAGAACATGCTGAGAAGAGTGAAAACAGGCATGCTTTATTCAGAGTGCCATGCTTCAAGATAGGGAGCATCTGTTGGATCATTTTTCCAGAACATGCTGATGTGTTGGGAAACGAGCAGGCTGACAGATTGGCTGGATCTGAACTACTGGGGATGGGTTATTGGTGTACGATAGGCAAGGTCCTTTGGGACCGTGTTAATAGTGTAGCAGAACAAATAAATCAACATAGCCAGAAGGGAATGGTGCAACAGGGAGTGGCTAGAGGATCAAGCCAACACTCAGTACTTGGAGAAAAGGGTGTTTCATTACAACCATAGATATAAAACAGGTTAGAGAATATCCTGTACAGATATTATTAGTGCTATATTTAGATTACCTGTCATTTAGTAACTACTTCTAAGTTACTTTCTTTTTAATGTATTATTTTCCTAATAATAGATTTCAATTTTATTTTCATTTGTATTTGTCTGAGATTTTGTGATCATATTTTTAAGTTCTAAGTGCTTGTGTTCACACGTGTGTGAGAGAGTGGCTTGCCCTGTGCAAAACATTTCCCCCGTGGTCTTTCTAAATGTTCTCCATAATTTCTTTGACTGCTATAATTCTCTAGACAACTGTAAAAAAGGTAGTTGGCCATTACTTCCCTACTTAGCATTGGCCATACTTGTCTCTGTACAGAGGTTCTCTGCCTACAGTGACAAACTTGAGATTATGACCAACAACTATTGTTTGGCTGCTCTCAAGCTCAGTCACCCACCTGCTCTTGTGGTTAATGTTTACCTATTTGCTAAATGGCTACTCCACCTTGTCTTAAAATGTCCCATGGGCTAGTGGAAGGAAGGAGGTGTCTTTTCCTTTGATTGAGGAAACCCCATAATATCCAGCCAACCATGAACTAGTTAAAATTACGAATAGAACTCAGCCAACCAAGATGGAAGGAGGCATCTTCTAGATGTATGACACAATACAGAGAAAGCTATAAGGAAAGAAGCCTGAATCACCAAATAACCTCCTTCACGTAGAAAAACCTCAAAATTTTGCACTGCGTATGAATTGGAAAATATAGTACAGAAGGTCAAAGAAATGAAATATTATAAGATTAACATTTTGAGATTATGTGAAACAGGGTGGAACAGAGCAGGATAAAAAGCTTCTAAACACAAGTAAAACTGTTGTTTTCAGGCCATACTGATGAAAATGCCCCTCACAGTGAAGGTGTGACCCTAATGGTATCTAAATAAACAGATAATGTATTGATTTATTTGGTTCTTTCGGGATTTGAGATTTAAAGATAGAGCACAACCCACAACTGGCAACGCTAGTCGTATTCCGGTACGAACCTAAGGCCTTGTCCATGTCAATTTGGAAGCACTATACTTGAGTTTCGCTACTACTGACAAGCTCAAACGAGAGCGAAACTCTGAGTATAGTGCTTCCAAATTGACGTGGACAAGGCCTTAGGTTCGTACCGGAATACGATTAGCGTTGCCAGTTGTGGGTTGTGCTCAGTCTTTAGTTAATGTATTCATAGAATGGGAAGTAGTGAGTTATAAAATAGAACTCGCACATCCGCAGAAGTTGGATGTGTTGGCCTAACGGCGCAAGAACACAGCTCTGCTGTAAACAGGCACAATGCAATCATGTCCGAAAAAAAGCTCAGGATGAACGCAGAAGAAAAAGAAGAACTCGCATATTGAATAAATAGGTCATACGAGGAAGTGTTTTTTCCCTATAAAGAATACATAAAGCAATGTGGGTATCACCAGACCACATTGCAGAAAATCAAATTAATCATATCTGTATTAACAAGAAAGTTAGATCATCTCTGCATGACGTTTTTTAAGGTGCTGGTTTAGATTCAGATGACTATCTGCTGATAACTGAAATTAAGATAAAACTCAAACTCAAGCATTAACATAACATCTTATACACAAGGAAATAAATATAGTGTATGATATCTCAGACATTAGACAACTAAGGAACAATTTATGGAAGACTGCTGATAGTAAGTCAAGTTTTTGGAATGAACCATGTATATAAGTCCTTGGAAAGGGCAAACACACACACATAAAGCAGGCCATGCCAGAAATCCTTCACAAAATAAAACAAATATTGCCTAGCAAGAAAACCTCAAACATTGTTATAGCACCACAAGGAAAATAGGAAAACACAACAACCAGGTGGAGGGATCAAAAATATTAGTGGGAAAGTTCTCATCAACATTAAAGACAAATGAACAGATAAGCTGAGTACTTGAGGGACTTCTGAATAGACCAGTCCCAAGAGATCCTTTAGTTATCCAGCCAGCAGAAATGTAGCTGGACATCAACTGTGGGAAACCATCTAAAAAAGAAATTAGAAAAGCTTTTAAATTTCTGAAGGGTGAGAAAGCTGCTGGTCCAGAAGGTATCACAGAAGAAACTACTAAACCTCAACTGAATTACTGTGACAATTATTTAGCATAGTCTGGGACTCTAATAAAATAATGGCAGACTGGATTGAAGGATAGCTTGTGAAGCAGCCAAAGAAAGGGTACCTTCAGGAGTGTGGAAATTATAGAGTAATGTTATTGTCACAATTTAGGCATGTACAGACAGGCTTCCAACCAAATAGCTATATTATGCTTAATATTAGAGTAAAGCTTTTAACTGAACTTGCCACTCTATATTGGATTTGTAGACTGCGAAAAGGTCTTAAACAGCATTTATAGGGAATCCCTTTGAAACTTGATGAGGCACTGTGGGATACCACAGAAAATTAAAAACTTAACCCTTTACAGGGCAGACGCTTGTCCGTTTTTTAGCCCTGAACGAGCAAGATTTTTTCAGGTTCGGTAAAATTTCGGGTTGCGTTAGTAAGAACATCACAAATAAGGTGTTAGTCAACCGATTCTAGTTAAATAGACAACACAATGAAGCGAAAAGCATGCAGAATATGTTACTCACGTGATTGTTGTCGGTAATCCATATATGAACACAAATATTTACGAAATACAGCATATTGTTTGTGATTTTCCGTCATCTATACGGCAATTTACAAACAAATTTTCAGAATCATAATCACTTTCTTTAAAGTCCAACTCACGACTGCTAATGCAAAGTAAACCTTTTCACTTATATCTAGCTGCGATTAATAGTCAACCTCGTACCCTTTAATGTCACTTAAATTGAACCTAGCGGAATCTCGGCTATCACTTGAAGAATCGCCTAAATCCATTTTGAAAAACTAAGTGGAAAAATCCCAAAAACTATCCAAAAAAGTCCGTAAAAGTCCGTTCAAATTCATTGTCCACTTACAAATGGCGGCCACGTTGTCAAGCTATCAGTGAAAGCAAAAGTAGCCGTCGGAAAGCCAAGAGATCGCATTTTTACAATGCATAATATTATCGGGCGGTTTCAGACGATCTGCTCGTTTAAGCGATCGGCCGCAAATGGACGTTTTGCCTTGTAAAGGGTTAAGAGGTTCATGGGGGGAAAACTAACAGATACATTTGAAACAAGGACTGGAATGTGACAAGGAAGCTTTTTGTCAGCTTCATTATTCTTGCTGACTGTAGATTGAATTGTTAAGACTATGGTAACAACAACAACAACTCCAGAAATGGACTTAATATGAATTTTGACAAAGCAGCATCATGATCTGGACTTCACTGGCGACATTGTCATCCTGTTCCACACACAAAATCAGATTCAAGATAAACTATACACACTTCACACGGGTTCTCAAAAATTAAGTATAAAAATTCATAGTGTGAAGACAAAGATTCATTCAGTAACATGTCTTGTGTAGAACCTCGCTCCCATAACAACCTTCCGGAAAACCTCTCGATCATAAGCAAGATATCCCGCCTCTGATACACCCATCTGGAGCTCATCCGCTACATCCTGCACCCATCTTCTCTTTGGCCTTCCTTTTCCTCTCTTCTCAGGCATATACTCCTCCATTTTTGTTCTCTCCAAACTTTCCTGATGTTACAAGTGACCAAAATATTACAATTTTCTTTGTTTTATCATCTTTAATAGCCAACCTTCTTCAATATTCAGCTCTTGAAGTATGGATGCATTTGTTCTTTTCTGTATCAAAGATATTCTTAGAACTCGTCTATAATATTTATATTCAAAGGCATGTATGAGCTGTGCAGCTTGTTTAGTAAGTTTCCAGGTCTCACAGGCATATGTTGCAATGAGAAAGATGCATGCTCTTAAAAATCTAATTTTTCTGGTTCTATCTGTCCCACTCCACAATTTATTCAGTTGTTTTAGTTTTAATATGCTCATGAGGCACTTATTTTATAGAAGGATATACTACATAATGACACCTTTATAAACTACCAACAACCATTGCTGAACTATCTTACACCATTTTGTGACTGACTTACTGACTTAACACTCATACTTAGTAGTGTCTTTCAGTTTCACCTCTATAAACAAGAAATTCTTTAGTGAGTTGTATTTGTTATATTGTGGGTATGGATATGTTTCTTGATATTTTACATGTTAATGTATTTTCTACTCCTCTTCTACTAGTCCTTTTCTCCTTAAAAGAAAACATTTTTTTTAGATTTTGCTTCTTTTTTCTTCCTTTTGTTCTTATTTCTATGATGCTTTCATTTCAACTGCAGAGCATTTAACCAGACCAGTTCAAATACAATTCTCCTTTGTCATTCTGCTGTTTGAAAAAAATATTCTTCTTCTTGTTCATACTCAGAACAAGAATCAAGCGATTGAAACAGTCAGCATCATTTTAAAATGTGTAATGTATCATAGCTACCTACTTGTGTGGCTCCATGTCATCTTTCTTGCCAGTATTTGCATCATTTATTGGAATATCTACTGCAGCTGCTTCTTTCATCTGTGGCCGTGAAGGCTCTACCTGTGATGGTGGCGAGCTTGAATAGATGGGGGAAGGCACTATCCCTCTGTTGTTTTCACACCCGCAGTTTCAATGGCAGCTTCTTCACTCTTCTTGCCAGTGGATTTGAATGCCAGGTGTTTCTTTCCTCTGGTCTTTGTGTGAACCATTCTCCTTCACTGTAAATTTGTTATCTTGTAGATACAAATTATGTATTATCGATCAGGCTTTTCCCCCACAGATAACATATGTTAATAATCTGCTTGTTACAAGATTCATGATACATCTGTTCCCCATTGATTTCAGTTCTGTTATATTTCTCATGTGACTACTGTTGATAGATCTCAGAGCCCCTTATAATTAATAATTAGTTTTGTAGTTCAACTAAATTTGGTTTTGCAGATGTGGACCATGCAGTCTGCACCATTCCGTTACAGATTTAACGCTTCCCATATATAACTTTTATAGTATGCTCCAAAACCAATACCCGCCAACTTTGTGTTCTTATTCATTGAATGGCCTTTTGTTGTGTTTTAGTTGTTTGTGTTTTTCCATGTCTGGCACCTGCCTAATGATAATGCTGCCAGAGTTTCATTTGCATTTGCGACTTACTATGATTGCTTGTTTCTTCAGATTTGTCCATGCTTATGTTTGAAACACAGTTGTTTCCAGTGTGTTGTGGTTAATTCATTGCCACATTTTGTACACTAGTTCTTTTATGATGCAGTTTTCACACATGTTGTCCACATTTCTCATTTATCTAACTTGTTGCATTGGAAGGACAATTATTGGCAAATTGTATATCATTAATTTGTTATGCATGTTTTGAGATCGTCTTGTGTTTACTTTTTACGAAATGGTATGGGTGCCGGTCATTCAGAAAGCAATGGCAAACTACTGAACGTAAACTTGCCAAGAGATCACAACAACAACAAAAATGCTGGTCTTGACTGTGATGCCCTGTAAAGGATATGCAACTAACTGTAACTTTTAACTAATTTGTTATGCACTAAAAGTTGTAGCACTTGTATGGTCTATGCTTGAGTTCAAAAGCGAGCAAGTGCCAAACACAGGCAACTTGTTCCTGTCTTGCTGTTCTTTTCTATGAGCTACACATATGAGAGAATGTGCTTTTCATGTTTTCTATGAGCTACACATATGAGAGAATGTGCTTTTCTATGAGCTACACATATGAGAGAATGTGCTTTTCAAGTTTTCTATGAGCTACACATATGAGAGAATGTGCTTTTCTATGAGCTACACATATGAGAGAATGTGCTTTTCAAGTTTTCTATGAGCTACACATATGAGAGAATGTGCTCTTCAAGTTTTCTATGAGCTACACATATGAGAGAATGTGCTTTTCAAGTTTTCTATGAGCTACACATATGAGAGAATGTGCTTTTCAAATTTTCTATGAGCTACACATATGAGAGAATGTGCTTTTTAAGTTTTCTAAGTGTTTTGTTTATGATGTCATCTGCCTTCATGGCTCACTAGAATGGATTGTAAATGCATTTATCTGTAGCTCATTTGACTCATTGAGCCACTGAAGTGCCTTGTTCTAATGTTGGTCATGTTTTAGCTAATACTTTGTTTAAATAAAATATCAGGTTATGGTTAGCAGTAAAGTCTGGTCGCTGTGAATTTTATTTTCATGCACACACTCTTACAAATTAATCAGAAAATTGAATGTAGATTGAATATTCTAATAGGTTTTTTATTCTATCATCAGTTCATACAAGCTATTCGTTAAATATTTACACTGTAAGACAACTGAGAATCAACCTAGCCTTCTTTATGATCATTATGTTTATCTCATTTGGATATACAATTATAATGTATGTGCTTTCTTTGTTTTCAGCTACCGTCCAAAATATCAAGTGCGGAAATAAAAAAAGACAAGTTGCCTCCACCTTCAGACTCAGCAGGAGGTATTACCTCAGCTCTGGCTGGTTTGTTTGAGGCCAGGCACCCTTGGGCTAGAGAGGGTGGTTTACAATCAGGACTGGGTTTCAATCGTTACAGTTCTGGTGGTTTGCTTGGAATCCGTTCTGGCATGTCCAAACTTCCATCTTTCAAGGTATGGACAGTTATGTAGAAATGACATTCTGATTGCTTTTAGCTAACTTTACTGTGAACTACAATTGTGTAGAAGAAAATTGAACTACCTGCAAGCTGATTATGGAAACAGGTTTTGTTTGTGGCATCAATAAGTGTTTTGTTTTGTCATGCCTGTGGCTCAGTACATCCATCTTTGACAAGCATTGGGGGGAGGGTGTGTGTGTGTTCTTTCCCTGCCTTTGATTGTATCCAGGTTGGGTCTTTCTTACTCTAGTCCCTGCCTCTTCACCTGGTAGACATGGGAGACTATGCTACTATTGGGGGTGAAGGGGTTGCTTGTAAAACCAGCACTTTTAATGATATGTTTCTCATGAAATAATTGCATATTCATGCATGATATTTCAATGAACATGTTTCTAGTGTAATATGAGCATCAGTTGAGACACTGGTTCTTATATTCACTTTGTCAGTGAAATTCACTTGATTTGTATGTCTTGTCCAGTTTATGGTGCCAGTTAAGCTTTCAGTTACTGTTTGCTTGATCTTAACATTTTAGGAAGTTTCAGTTGAAAACCTTAAACTTGCAGTATAAATTGCCATGCAGTTATGACAGAATTGTCACAGGTGGTATCACAGTGGGGTGGACCACATGCAGTTGTAGTGTAAAAATGGCCACCTCATTTGTGATATGTAACAAAGTGCCACATTCTGTTATGTTTTTTTTTTCCAGAAAAGAATATGTGAAACAACATACATTAAAGAGTTAAGTTGAATTGAGTTAAGAACCGACATCACTGCACTCAGGATAATACCATACGTGCTCCGTACTACTAATCGTTCTTACCGCTATCTGATTTACAGTTTTCCTGGTCTTCACTCTGTTTTGAGATTCTTCCAGAACCCCTGCCGATCCCCCGCAATCTCATTCTTTCCACATATGGGTTCTCAATCTGTTCCCCCTCCTTCTCCACCTGGTCCCACAAGCGCACGACCATCTTCCCCTTGTCCATGGGCAATCTACCACCAAGAGGTGCATTCCCTGCCAGCCAATCAGCCTGTTCATTCCCCCGCACCTCCGCATGGCCAGAACAAAATATCCATACAATTCTCACAATCTGTGATCTCTGAAGTGACAATAGCCATTCCACACAAAACATTTCTTTCTCCTCCTTACTAAGCATACTCTTTGAATCCGTAATGAATACAATGTGTCTTGCAGTAGTCTCTTCTAACCGGTGGAATGCTGCTGTTACTGCTTCCACCTCCATTCTCATGCTGGAGTTCGTAGTCTCATATGCCTTACTCTCCTTTTTCAAGACTCGTCCATTAACCTTTGCAATAAAACCCCAACTACTACGTCTGTTTCTCACCACTGACCCATCGGTGTAGATGACTATGCCACCTTGATGTGTGTTACTCTGGATCAGCAGTTGCACTTCAAATTCAGTGCGGCCCACTGCCCATTCTCTGTACTTACGCCCCAGTGTTACTGTTACATTATGCCTGATGTGTAGAAAGTTCTGCCTCTGCCATCCAGGACCTGCCTCGTCTTAGTCTATGACCCTTGACCATATCTATGGTTTCATGTAAGGGGTGATCCCTATCTGCAGCAACTCTCAGGTACCATTTGGCCTGAAGGACCCTATGCCTATCCGTCATTGTTGGTAGCGCCTCATACATATAATTGGTGTGTCCTTTGTATACCACAGGATTACCCGCATGGCAGCATCCTCAGGATTACCTGCATGGCAGCATTCTGTATGCACTCCAACCTTTCAAGCTGGCTCTTTGATACTGTCAGCAGCCCCAAACCATACTCAGTGACAGAAATTATTAACTGCTGAAATCAACATTACCAGACTATGCATGGTAGATACTTATAATATAGTAACATATAAAGGCAGGAAATCAGACCCTTTCCAGATAACATCTGGCTTGAAACAGGGTGATGCACTATCGCCGCTCCTTTTCAATCTGGCTCTAGAGAAAGTTGTAAGGAAGGTAAAGGAGGAATGTGCTATTGGAGGAACATCCAGACTGCTTGGTTACACAAAATGAACAAAAGACATTGGAAATATTGACTCACTTAAAGGAAAAAGCTCAACAAATGGGGCTGGTTATCAACCAAGATAAGACAGAATATATGGTAATTTCAAGAGAAGGAATGGCTAAAAACTATGGCCACATACAAATAGATAATATGACTATTAAAAGAACAGAAACATACAAATACCTGGGTACAATCTTCAACTGCTCCAACATAATAAGGGAAGAAATACAAGCTAGAATCAACTCTGGAAATAAGATATACTATGCACTACGACATCTGCTAAAATGTGCTATCTCATAACACCAAGATCACGATATACAAAACACTGATTAGACCAGTTGTGCTGGATGGCTCTGAAACCTGGAGTACAACTAAAGGATTCGAAGCCTTGTTACAAACCTTTGAGAACAAAGTCTTAAGATGCATCTTTGGGCCCATTAGGGATACACAAAGTGGAGAGTGGAAAAGAAGAAGCAACAAAGACATTTATGATCTGTTTAAGTCCCCGCTAATCACTGGTATCATGAAGGCTAATAGACTGCAATGGCTGGGGCATATAGAAAGAATGGAAGATAATAGGGAAACAAAACTCGCTTACACTCAGGAAATAAATGACCGGAGACCCCGAGGTAGACCAAGAAGATGGTGGAGAGATATTATACATACAGACCTACAAGCACTTGGAATCAGCAACTGGCAAGAGAAGGTCAACTTGAGAGACTAATGGAGACGGCTTGTATCTGCAGCAAAGAACCTCAATGGCTTGGAATGCTGAAGAAGAAGAAGAAAGAGCCTGTAAAGCATCCTCTGTTGTACCCCGGTTGCTGCCATCTCCCTCAATGCATTACGTCCCCTGCCAGTCTTCACCACCAAAGCCTCCACATAATCCTTAAAAGACAAACACCTGTCAAAGGTGATACCCGAGTACTTCAATTTACTCTCTGTACAAAGAGGACATCCCTGTTATACGCATCCGCCAGGTCAAGAGCTACCTGCCACTGTCTCTTGTTTATCCTGGAAGCCCTCGTAGACATTAAATGCAAAAGTTGCAGCATTGGCCTAGGTGTCCTTCCCAGGCCGGTACCTGCCGAGCCCTTTGGGAAGCAGATTATGACTTTTCAAATGTTGCTGGAGCCTGTGTACTACTATCTTTTTGAGGACTTTGCCATACATGTTTTGCAGGGTTATGGTTTGGTTTCCACTAAGTCTGGAGTGATCTTTACCTAGCTTTGGGAGTGGGACCAGGTACCTATGCAGCCAATCGTGGGGTATTTCCGCCGTATTGATGCTAAGGTTGAAATAAAGAGCCATCTCCTCCAAGTCCCCATAATTCATTTTACTCATATGGGAGTACCTCACCTCATCCGGGCCTCTTGCTGTGTCTTTAGCCCACTTCAGTACCCATCTAATATCCTCCACCTTAATCTTACAGTCCTCCTTCCTAGTGACCCGTGACGAGGCTTCTCTGGCCATATCTCTAATAGCTCTATCTTGCTGATCCGAATGTGTTAAACAGACATTAAAGAAAGCCCAGTACGATGGTGCATGCCTGTTACACCAAGTATATTAGTGAAGTAAGAACATTAAGAAAAAGTCACAAATTCAAGACTTGATGGTTGCTGACTTGCTGTCCGCACACACATATTGACTCCAGTGTTGATTGCAGCATATGAATATATCTTTATGGAATATTGCTGAGTGACTGGATACAATAGCTACCCTTCAGGATATCTGTCATGGTTCATCCACAGTGTCTCTAGAATGTCCACAGCAGCTTACTCTAGAATGAAAACAATGCTGCATTGATGCCTGTCAAGAACTGTACCAAGTAGATGGTGACTGTTTTCTGAGCCAAACTCAGAGAACAAGAAATGGCCTTCTAATCAAAACTGCAGATGTTCCACATATACCATTCTGAATGTTTGGGCATGAATGACTTCAGACAGTTTGATTGATTGCAGCAGCTCTCATTACTGGTTCTGATTCACCCAACTTTTTATTCTTACAGCGATTTTATGTTATTTGAGTAGGCATTGTACAATTACTTGGTAGAGTGAATAAACTAGGAGGATCCTAAGTACATGTTTAAAACACCTCTGTGCTTTTGGAAATTGAAAAGAGCTTGCAGGAATATGTTTCTTTCCCGGCTGAAATTCACAATTAGAAAATGAGCCCGCAAATTATTTATAGGATGTGAGATTTTGGTATGCACACATTTGGATGCTTGCCGGTGCTACTGAGTCTGTGCACTGTGTTGAGATTTTTCTTGCATGATCTATGGGTAGGAGACTGAGTATTTTTGGAAGGAGCCATTTGCAGTGAAAGTGATCCTAAAAAATCCAGGCGAAAATCAGAATAAAATAGTGTTGGCACGTTATTTTCTGTCTTCCTGTTTTTGTAACTAAATTGTATAATTCAAATTTGTAGAAACTTAAGCGTCACTGTCACATTTATTGAAATTTTACATGCAAAAATACACTTGATTAGTATTTTTTTCCCCCACAAATGTAATTTAATTTTTAAAACATTTTCATTCCAGAATGTGTAAATTACAAATGCCTGTTTTTTCTTCTTCAGTTTTAAATGTAATAAACTTTGACTTTCTTGCAGAAAAAGGCACCCGAAACAGCACCAGCAGAAGAAGGGGAGGAATCTTCATTTGACTTAAAAGGCAGGAAAGACAAAAGGGAGGACAAAAAACCTGCTTATGAAAATGGTGATGATGATGATGATGATGATGATGAAGAGGAAGAAGAAGAAGAAGAAGAAGAAGAGTCAGATCTTGACGACACAAAAACATTAGGAAAACGTCCACAGCGTAAAATATACAGTTCAGACGAGGAATATGAAACCAGAGTGGGTAAGAAAGCTGCAAGAATTGTGTGTCTTTTTCTTCTTGTAGGTTGACTGTTGTCTTGTCTCATCTATGCACTGCTGAAGTTATCTGGTCCTTGCCTGCCATTAGTCAGTGTGGAGAGTTGAAGTGTTCTCTGTTATTAAATGTGTTGAGCCAGCTGTTGAGTGAGATTCTTGCCATTGTAGAATATCTCTCATGTTGTCAGTCTAGGCCTTCCTCGTACTTAAAAACCAGATATGTTAATGTTATAGGCAAATGGAAGGCAGGTGGTGGATGAAATTTTGAGGGCAGCCGACAGATAGTTGTTAGTTATGGTCTCAACTTTCACGATGGCAGGCAGAAGATCTCTTTCAAGGGACAATGGCTGGTGTCACTGACTAGTATGGTCACTGCCAAAGAAGGAAAGCAACGGCAAACTCCTTCTTTAAAAGTGTCTAGTTCATTATGATTCGCTCATGTTATGAGAAGAAATGAGCTGGAGAACTTGGTGACAACTGGCAAGATCGAAGGGAAGAGATCAAGGGGAAGACTGAGAAGTAAATACCTGGATGGCTTGGCCACATAGGCTAGGTCGAGACAGGAACACTGAGCTGATCCACGACTCTGGTGATCAAGTGAAATGGCGTGTCATGACCGCCCACGCTTGGCATGGCTCATGATGGATGGGTGGATATACAGATTGATTGTTACATTTTAAGTTTGACAAACCATCTCAGTAAACATTCTGTACAAGATATTGTTTCTGTGGTTCTTCTGATATCACTGTTTCTCATTCTGTCTTCTGGCAACACAATAACCTCTTCTCAAGTATCTCATCTCCTATGTCAGAGGCCATGTTTAACACATACAGAGTTTGCATACACGTCCGTTGATCTTTAATCATTTGGTTTTCAAACTGATGTTTCGGTGCTTGAATAGTGGTCACAGCTTACATGTTACCTTCTGTACTGGCTTTATGTTTGGTACAATAAAAAGTTAGTTGCATTACCTTTACAGGACATTGCAATCAATCCTAGAATGTGTTGGCTGCTTGAGATTTACTACTATTTACGTTCAGTATTTTACCATTGCTTTCTGAACGACAGATGCTCTTACCATTGTTATAAATCAACACACATGTTCTGCTTCCAAATGGCCTGCAGTTGATTTTGAACGTGGTATGTGGGATTGTGAATCGTGTTGGCTAGCCCTTGGCCACAGAAGTCGGCATACACGTTGCCTACTGTACTGGCTGTATGGCATCTTATTTGTACCTCTCCATTAATAATTGTCACATTATCTGGGTAAACACTTCCTAAGTATTTCAATTCCAGGGTCTGTTTGATATTTGTGTTTTGAATTAGTAAATGGACTGACCAGTTTAGCAATTTTCATAGTTTATGTCTTGGGTATTGATCATACAATTTGGCATTATATTTGAATGTTTTGTGATGTGGGTATCTCATTTAGTCTTTTTTTTATATTTCAATTTTTCTATAAAATGAAAATTAATTTTTGCTAAGATTCATTATTCTCTAATTTCTTCTTCTTATTATTATTATTATTTGTATTTGTCCAGTTTCTTTAATAATCCTTGAGTGAGCATTTGTCCAAAGAGGCCATAATTTTATTAGCTTTTTTAATACCATTTTGGAAATTTCTGGCAATGATATTGTTAGTGAACATGATTTTCTAAGATTATTTGATTTAGTGGGCAGAAGAATATCTGCAATATGGGAACCATCTTTGAGAAGTGCAGAGAGTATAATGTGGAACTTCATTCTTGTAACATAGTCTACAGCAGTGGTTCTCAAACTATTTTGGCCCATGCACCCCTTCACCATATGTTCATAATGTCATTCCCCCCTTTCGTATTTTCTCCCTATAAATTCTCGCACGCACGCATGCATGCACACATGCGCAGCGCACACACACACACACACCTCCTTTACACAGGTATACATAAAAATGGAATACTAGAACAAATCTAGACGTCAACATAAAACTTGACTTGTGGGTCTACTTACGTTATAAAACATACCCCATGGTGTGGAAATTCCCCACTGGTTGAGAACCACTGGTCTACAGTAAAGCCTTTAACTGTGTTTAACATCAGAAATACTGGGACAATAAAATGGATACAGGGTTTCCAGTACATTTGTTCCATTTAACGGAATCAGTATATCATGAACAACAGACATCTGTCAAAGTTGCTGGCACAACATCAGCAGGTGGGGGGGGGGGGTGTGTGTGTGTGTGTGTGCATTATTTCTCTCCCCATGTCTGTTCATAACTGCAGAAAATGTAGTTCCTGATAGTTCACGGCTACTCACTTCAGGAAGAAAATGTGAATTTGTCCGTGAAAGGGAACTGAGGAACAACTTTTCCTGCATTTTAACCATTTTTAAGCACAAAATTTGGTCATGATGAGAGATACAAATGTAAGGTTGACATAAATATAGGCATATGTAATAGTTTGTGTCACAGGAAATAAGCAAGTGTGGGCATAGGTAATAGTTTATAAGTGACAGAGAAAGTGATGAGGAAGATTAGGGAAGCTTTACTTTACGAAGAAATGTACATCTTCGATTCATGGATGCTTTGTAATTCATCATCATCATCAAATGCCCTGCCAGCTAGCATTTCTAATTATGTGACTACAATATTTAAACCTACTTGTGTTCTGTTTATTTAATTTCATTCATCTACTGTGGGTGAACTTTATATCAGCCGGCATTTTAAAAGCTATATTTCAATACATTTCAGTGTTGTAATTTGTATCCCTTTTACATCACAGGAGCTGATGAGGAGGAAGAAGAAAAGGAAGACAGTGAAGAAGAGGAGAAAGAAGATAGTGATTCAGAGAGCAGTGTTGGTGACAGTGAAGGGGAAGAGGAAAGTGAAATCTCTGATAATGAAATGTCAACAGACGACGATGAAATTAAAGTTAGTCAAGAAAATAAAGTACAAGAGGATGGTGAACTGTCTTCACTGTCTTCATCATCTGATAGTGAAGAAGAATTGGAGAAACAAGCCGTTGGGGAAATAAAACAAGCATCAGATGAAGACGAGGAAGAGTAAGTCATCTTGGTCTTTGTTATACTCCACTTTAGATTATTAATATTTATGATACCTTGATTTGTTTTTAGTGCTGATTCTCAATGAAAAATATCAATCTTTTAGTGTTACAGTTTTGTTTTTATTGTATTGAACCTCCTATGTTTATGTTTAACCTGATTAAAATGTGATTTAACCCTTTACAGGGCAGACGCTTGTCCGTTTTGTAGCCCTGAACGGGTAAGATTTTTTCAGGTTCGGTAAAATTTCGGGTCGCGTTAGTAAAAACATCACAAATAAGGTGTTAGTCAACCGATTTTAGTTAAATAAACAACACAATGAAGGGAAAAGCATGCAGAATATGTTACTCACATGATTGTTGTCGGTAATCCATATATGAACACAAATATTTACGAAATACGGCATGTTGTTTGTGATTTTCCATCATCTATACGGCAATTTACAAACACATTTTCAGAATCATAATCACTTTCTTCCCCTCTGCCGTGCGTCCACCTTGACGAGGTAGAGGGGCTTGAGCGTTCCAATGACCCCAAGAGCTATGCCGACGGTAGCACAGCTACTGGTAGGGTCACTATAACAGAGTAGGACTAACGAGATCTGTTGGTTTTTATACAAACAAGCTTTATTTCGTCTTGATGACAACTTCTACAAACATGGTGTCCTTTCAGTTCCAGGCCCAGATGTTGACTGCCCCTTAACAACCAACTACGTCACGACTTGAGCATCTTTCTTCCCATTCTACCCTGATGCTCAAGCGTGCTGTAGCTTTTGCCCACCCCATATACCCATACTGCTACACCTTCCTATGTTTTTCGAAAGACTTTTTCCCTTAAAAAGTCTTTCCTCCCAATCCCCCTACTCTATTTCCCTCTCTTTCCTTACCTTCCCACAGCTCCTCTAATCTTCCCCAAACCAACTTTATTTTAAGTAAAACAATCTATTCGTAACTCTTTCCCCTGCCATATATCAACCCACTTCTTCTTCGTTTCTGGCCCTTCAAAAAACATAACATATTACATATCCTTAATAACATTTAAATCTCAACTTTATACAATACATCATAACACGTCTTCTTAAATACTTCTTCTTCTCTTCATAAGCAATCCACTTAAAATTTCAAACGCTGTACTCTTCTGATACCAACTCCCTATTGTCATCACCAACCCCACTAATTCTCCACTTTCAATCAACCTGAAATCACTCTCACACGATAGAAAGACAAAGAATCGGTGCGCACCGGAGATTCAAAGAAGTAGTAGAACTCTTCCAGACAAAAACCACACTCAGCTAAATCACACACTCCTTTACCCCCCTATGTCATTTGAGACTTTATGTAATAAAGTCTAAAATAATTATATCTTCCTACAGTACCACTTATTATGGTAACAGTTTACTGCTGCTATCTACAGCATCAAATACCAACCATCAAAAATATTATTCACTTCCAATTGTCTATATATTACAGACACTACTACTTTTATGGCTCTGAACCTTACTTCAACCTCTCATTGTAATGTCAACCACAAAACATATCCCGAGGACACAATTAAAAAGGTCTATTATCCCTTAAGACCTCCTTCCAACATTATACACATCACCTCACATAACTAATCTTTCTCCTATACCTCACTCAGAATTCTCTCGCCGAAAATTTCAGCGACCCCTTACTGTCCATTTATTATGGGCATATCAACTAAAACCTCCACTTATCAATTTATGCCGTTATCAACAGCAACCATATACTACCCCTGAACTCATGTGTGTGATTGCTTGCAACTAACTTTATTCTATCTCAGTCCATATATCACGGACCCTGAAAAACCCCATGTCATTATGTCTCCACTATGTTCATTTCTCACACTTACAACCCTTTACTATTGTACTGCTATCCACAGTGTCTAATCAAACATGGATTCAATTCATGTTTACTATTTGTCTGGGGTAACACGTTACCCACTTATTCTTCTATAACCCAGCAATCCCGTGTATATCATGGCTCTTCTGACCCCATGGAAACTATGTTCAAAACTTTCCCCTCATTTACCCCACTGCTATATTCATTAATCTTTTCTTCCCCCATATGGCTTCCAATCCATATATTTCCAATCAATGCTGACTTTAGTGTAACTCTAAACTTTCTCATAACCATCCCCGGTATATGTTTCGACTACTTCATAACCATATCAACCTCATTATGCTGATTATCACAGCAACATAATATACCCACGAACATTATTCACAAAGATGATGTGTCTCTCTACTAGTCCACAGTAGTTTATTACTATTTTCTGAACGAAGGGTCCCTAATTAAAGCCCCATGTATTGTCTTTATTCTAGACAAAACCATGTAAATTAAACATAACTTAATTAACTACTATTTAACATACAAAACAGCGAAATAAAATCACAACAGGATATCATACCCCCCCCCCCCCCCAAATTTTTATAACATCATTTATGTTTCCCCTCATATCAATTAAAGGTATGAACTCATTCAAAGAAAAACATATATTAAAATAATACAACATACATCCTAATCTATTTTTATCTAATACTACTGGTCTCTTTTACGGACCAGTAGTTTGTACTCAAAAGTCTAAGAACACAATAACCCTATTCTAAAATAATAACAATCATTTTACAGGACCAAATCAAGCAAAAAAACATATTTATATATGAGGCATTAAAACTCAGACTCAATAAAACAATTGTCTTCTCGCTAAAGAGAAGGTTTTCAAAAAAAAATATAACTTCACTTAAAATTAACTACGTACAGTGGCCCATCAACATTGGCCTCCTATACGAACTAATGTAACACATATCTATTCATACAAGTCATTCCACTATTTTTATAACCGAGAAAACAAAACACTTCACTGCCACGTATGTATATCTGTTAACTACAGACCAATTTCTTAACTTAGAACAATATCTGTTCTCTCTACACAAAAAAATCACTAATCAACAATAACCGTGCTATCGTTGATTCTCTCCCCTCACAATTTTCTACCTTTTTCCAGCCTAACTCCTAACACATCATAATATCTGGAATATCATCTTAAGCAAGCACTGTAAACTACAGGTCAACTCATTTTATCTATTACTAATGTGGCGATTATCCCAATGTCATCTCAATGTACCAGCCGTCATCTATCTACTAATCAACCTGTGGCTCGGCACACCAATTGTTTCCCTTGGATTTGTACCAAACATCACTACAACTTCTTAATCATTACCGTTAACTACGGCATCTCCACTCTACTACGACCAGCAAAAATTTTGTCTATTTACTATAGACCTCTCACCAATACATCTACCTACTGTACCAATAACTAATTCTACTTTTGAATTTCTCGTCTACCCGACGCAATTATTTAACTTATCATTACTTTCCAACATCTCACCACAACTACTCTAAGCTATCCTCAAGTCTCTCCTAGCACTCTTGCATCGTGACGATAATCAAACCAGTCACACTTATCGGAACACGTTCTCCAACATTCATTTAACTAACCTTGTTTACCTCCGTATCTTTCACTCTTCTTCTTATTTATCGGGATTCTTTCAGAACAGCAACCCACGCCACTTATAACTGACAGCAGACCTCACTTTTCTCGTTTCTCAGTATTAGGCATTCCTGCTTCGACATGTCTCTGTCAACAATACTAAACATGTTCTATGAAACGTCATTCAGAATGTTAACTCTCTTTCCGTCAACCTGTCATACAACTTCCATAATTTCCTTCCAAGATCACCCATTCCAAACAAAAGACATCACAATTCTCTAATCACGTTCTTTCTATCTCTCAATTTTCGCATACTCTATGTTCCACTTTTTATCAACGTCACTTATCAACCACTCTTCGCATATTCACACGGACAGTGATACACAACCTCGCTCTCATCTCACGACTATCTCTCATCGCGACAACCTAACGTGTCTATACTATTACTTCACAAAAAACAATTTAGACGCCAATTCAACATTCTAGCAATCACTCACCACAATCTAAGCGTATCGACCTCCTCTACACATATTGACACAAGATATATCAGCGCCACTATTACATTTTATCTATGTATTTCCCATAGGCGACGTCTTCAAACCTCACTCCTTCTTCACTCACCTCGACGAATACCTGTTTGTCTAGAATTATACTCACGTACTAACTAAACGCCTCGTACATGCATGCTGTACTTATCACTTGCCATCAGCCTATCCATTCTCGACGCACATATGCTTTCTTATTTCTACTTTTCTCAATCATTCACTCCGTTTCAAAGGTCAGAATCCTATACTATTATCTCTCGCAACTTATATCTCTTTTACAGCACTATCTACTATCTCTTCAAAACAAACCTCATTCCGCTGAACCACTAACCTCGTAACTATCATTCTATACTTCTCCACACAACAACTTTCTCAGACTTAATCAGCTCTTCTTTCTCCACAAGCACGACGTAACTCGTATTCTTCAAGCATCAACTTCTACAGTCTTTTACTCTTAATATTCTCGCGTTCAACTGGCTATTTTACACACAGGATACTCAATTCCTCCTCAATCTATATCTCCTCACCAGACACTCTCGGTTCACCTGTCAACAATACTATACTTTCTTCTCAAACCAACAAGCAAAACTATCTCAGACATCACGTCATAGCTCTGAGTCGAACCATTTCTAGTACGAACATTCATACTTAGTTTATCTCTCACCCTCTACTAATTCTGTGCTGAATCTACTCTACTTTAATTACACCAGTTATACATCACTAAACACACGATATCCTGTATTACGTACCCACGTAGAATATCATTTGCCGTAACTCTCTATCCTCAACAACACTATCGCCTACACCAAAAAAATTCATCTGTCTATTTTAGACAACCCATATATCTATATGCTCAAACCGCAATTCTTCTCATAAGCCAAAACTATTCTATTTCCCTTCCTTACCCAAGGAATTTTAACAGTTATAGAGTGTGTCCAAGTTAAATATTTCATTGTCTCTCAATACATTAGTACGTCTCTCTCTAATTATGTCATCTTCACTATCTGTTGTTAACCTGTTAAAGTACTCAGGTCTTAATTCTCTGA
Organism: Cepaea nemoralis; assembly: GCA_014155875.1. Lineage (NCBI taxonomy): Eukaryota > Metazoa > Mollusca > Gastropoda > Stylommatophora > Helicidae > Cepaea > Cepaea nemoralis. The sequence continues at coordinate 476,769 of JACEFZ010004302.1, forward strand.
GTTTTCTTATGTTATCTTCTGTCGTCGAGGAGTAAATTTCCGCTATCTGTCTATTACTATTCTTCTTCTTAAATGCTTTCTTCTTATTTCCTTTATTTGCGTCGGTCTGCTCACTGTTTCCTGTATACCTTACGTAACGTTTGCACCTCCCCATCTCGTCTTCAGATGACACACTGATAATAGTTCCTTCATCAGACTCATAATAATTTACCGCAGACACGTCGACCCTATTCCCATAGTCGCCTTTAGAACGTCTGACTTTCTTTCTCTTTCTTGGTATTCGTCTCTTAGCCTTCCCTACTTTCCTGTCATATAAACTGGTATCTAGTTCTAAAGAGTCACTAACCAAAACTCTGTCCGTCTGTCCACCAGCAACTACACCGTATGAGGGAACATCACGCTTCAAGTCAGGATCTGCTCGTAGTGCAATTCTCTCATTCTCCGAATCATCAGTATTCACAGTTGTCTCAGCATCACGGTATTTACCATAATATGCGGCGGTAGAAATATCTTCTCCGTAACCTGAGCTCTCACACCTAATATTTCTACACCATTTGGGGATAAATTTCATATCTATACCTGAGGAACTTGACATGGCAGTACCTCTATTAACTATCATACTACTATTTCTTTCTTCAATACTTTTCCTCTTTGGTTTCCTTTCATCTTTGGTTCTCGTCTGTCTATCTTTCTTAACTTCAACCGTGTCTCCCTTAGTCAAGTAAGTTAATTTTGACGGAGTCTCTATTAAGTCAGTTTGACTTCCCTTTGTTATCTTGCTGGCTGATTGTACCTGGACCTTTTTCTCTACTGTATCTACCTGAGTCTGCGTACTATTTTCTATCGTATTACCTGCCTGCGTCTGTGTCTCTCGGTTTATTTTCTTTACTAATACCGTCGTCTTCTTTTCCTGTTCAATCCTAATATTGGCAAGTACTTTATGAGTCGTTGAATTCTTATCTTTGTGTTCTACTCTGTCCTTCGATCCTGATTTCAAATATTGTCTTTGTCTCTTTTCAAACCAGTCGTTACGTCTTTTTCTAGCGGTTGCACTGTGAGAGGGCCATCCCCATGATTTCTTTGAAAGGTTTCTCTCACGCCCATTTTTGTATTTATAACAACTATACCAGTCCGAGCTTTCACCATTACGTCTGTTCTCACCGTCTTTTACCCTATATACATCAGACCTTGGTTCGTCATAACTATATTGTCTTCTGTCTTTATCAAGCAGTGGCTGTCTCCTGTTATTCTTTCCTACTCTATTATAGTCTACCTTAAATCTATAAGGGTCTTGTCTAGTCGTTCTGTTCTTCAACGTTTCTACAAAATTCTCTACTTCACTAACTGCCTCTTTAATTCCCCCAACCATGTACTAATACGTTGTAATTCTACATAGTAGGTAATTCATATTAACTTCTTTGTAATTTATATCAACCTTAAAACAATATTCCTACTTCTTCTTCTGCATATTCCTTGGTACCTGGAAAAAAAACTCAGTCTTGAACTCAGCCGAAATTATGCCTGTTTCTCCACTGTGCTGTGATGGGTCTGCTATGCTGAAATATTTCTATATATAACAATATAATCAATTTCACACTTGTAACCAGCTAAATTAACAATATGATCGTATTTAGTTTACACAACAGAATTGTTCAATTAGTCAATTGTACGTAAAATAATATTTAAAGTTCAGCAATTACCCTAATTTGCTCCCGATCCACGAAAGACGGACTCTTCTATGTTCGTTATCAGGTAGAATTCAAACGCCAGGAGTCTGTGCCAGTTGAAATGCTCCTCCAATCGATCACGCTTCAGGTATCATCAGGTAGTTAGGGAGTTTCTTCTTCTCCACGTCTCAGTAACTTCAACCCCTGGTTGGGTCCCATCAAAGCGACGTCTTGAGAATCGGTGTAATTCAGGAAAGCGATAATTTCAGTAGGTCGGCAGCCCAGTCTGCCTCCCCCACTTTCGAGAGTTCTTTAGCGGTATCGCTGCTGTTAACGAGCTTTCCATTTCTTATTATTCAAAAAGTCTCAAGGTCTGGATTCTGCGGCTTTTAGTTCGCTTCAGGCAATCTATCTTATCGAGAAGTAGACAACTGCTCTGTTAGTAAAATGATATAAGATGATTTCTTACTATATTCGACTTGCCTTGAAGGTTTCTTTTTCATGAGCCTCTTATATCAACGATCCAGAAAAAACGTGCTGGTCTTTCTTCTTCTTCAGCTCAGCGAGATGATTACCACTGTACGGCAACTTATTCTGGCAAGCAAGCTGGCTTTCATACTTCAGATGACATCCTGATTCTTGACAGCTACAGGATTCTTGATAGCAACGAGGACTCTTGAAAAAACAATCACAGACAACCACCCCTAGCCGGGCTTTTGGCTGCTGTAATTCTCACAGATAACCTATTGGCCATTTTTCCAACTGCGCTTTTTTATGTTCAATACTTGTTTAGAACCGTGCCGAAATTCTGTCTCTGGGCAATCAACACAAACGGACCAAGTATCTTCATACTTTTTGAGCTACTTCGATGTATTATACAGTAGACATCGTTTTGAGATTCCGCGATGTTATACAGTAGACAGCATTTTGAGACTCCGCAATCTTACTCAGTAGACAGCATTTTGAGACTCCGCGATCTTACTCAGTAGACAGCATTTTGAGACTCCGCGTTGTACCAGGCTCGAATCCTGGGTCGTGGGCACCAATAATTCGTCCTATAACAGAGTAGGACTAACGAGATCTGTTGGTTTTTATACAAACAAGCTTTATTTCGTCTTGATGACAACTTCTACAAACATGGCGTCCTTTCAGTTCCAGGCCCAGATGTTGACTGCCCCTTAACAACCAACTACGTCATGACTTGAGCATCTTTCTTCCCATTCTACCCTGATGCTCAAGCGTGCTGTAGCTTTTGCCCACCTAACTTACCCCTCTGCTACATCACCCATGTCGGACAGGTCAAGGGAGAGGGACCAGACGAAGTGACGCACAAACCTGCTGCCTTGTAGGTAGACTGGGGACAGTCAAAGGCTAGGGAAAGCATCCCGAAAAATGCTTGTTGAAATCGGATGTACTGAGCCACAGGCTTGACAAAGAAGTGCAACGTAACTTTATCATTTCATGATGCCACAGATGAAAATAAATCGTTATGGTGCAAATCCCGTGAAGTCCCATCAGGCGGTGATAGTGCCGGGCCCCCTGCCTCGAGGGGGTCCACCCATGACTACTGGTGGTCACCTTCCCCTGTGCTGTGGAGTCAAGGCACAGAGGAGTAGGTTAAGAGCTATTGACCAAACACCCGGACTCTCAACATACTACAATGGAATGCCGAAGGAGTTTATAACAAGAAAGCCTCCCTAACACAGCGTCTTCATAAAGATAGAATAGATGTGGCATGCATTCAAGAGACACACCTCAACGCCAATCGCACATTTTCAGTCGAGGGATATCAGGCCACACGTTTCGACCGCGAAGGACACAAAGGAGGAGTTGTAATACTTACACGAAATACAATACCTTGCAGCGAAGTATCTGTGATCTCTGACAACCAAACGGAAATTATAGGTGTTGATATAATGATAAAGGACATGAAAATAAGAATTTACAATCTGTATAGCCCGGCAGATAAGGATCTTACACTCTCAAACATGGAAATAACTGACACAAATTGCATTGTTGTCGGAGACTTTAATAGCCGCTCAGAAAGATGGGGATACCCAGATACTGACAAAAGAGGAGATGAAGTGGAGGACTGGGAAATAGACTCAAATCTCCATCTACTCAACAAAGCGGATGACACACCGAGCTTCTACTCCAGAAGATGGATTACCACTTCTACTCCAGACTTAGCTTTCTGCACAGGAGACATCCTCCACAAAATCGATCGCCATGTGCTTGACCAATTAGCAGGTAGTGACCACAGACCAATCAAGCTTGTAATAAATATGGAGTATGTTCCACAGGAGCAAAAGCCTTTGCCTCGCTGGAATTACAAACGAGCAGATTGGGACAGATTTTCCATACTAACAGACAAATATTGTGAAAACATAAATACACGATATGGCAACATGAAGCAAATGGTGGAAAGTCTAAACAGAGCAATAATACAGGCGGCCACTGAGTCTATTCCAAGAGGAGCGAGGAAAAATTACAAACCATACTGGACTGAGGAACTACAAATTTTGGAGGACAAAGTTGAAGATGCTAGGAAGACCGCAGAGAGAGAACAAACAACTGAAGCGAACATCTCTCTCAAAGCCATCTCAGCAAAATATAAAAGAACAGTAAATCAAACAACAAGAGATTGTTGGAGGAAAAAAACAGAAAACCTGAATTTTGACAGGGATGGAAACAAACTATGGAAACTAGTGAAAGCCATGAACAATGAAGGACCTAGAAACAAACAAATAACAATTAAACAAGGAAATGCCTTGCTTACAGGAAAAAAGGCTGCAAATGCACTAATGGAACACTATGCCAGTGCAAACCACATTGATATTACAGCCGAACAGAAGAAAGCAATCAAAGATAAACAGATACATCATAGATATACAGAGACAGCAGCAGAATATATGATGGCAAATCTAACAATGGAAGAAATGGAACAGGCAATGAATACCCTAAAAAAGAAGACATCACCAGGAAAGGATGGAATCACAAATGAAATGCTAATAGGACTAGGCACTAAGGCAAAAAAGAAACTACTAGCAGTCCTAAATTACAGCTGGAAGAGGGGAATAGTCCCACAGGCATGGAAGGAAGCTATACTAATACCAGTCCCAAAGAAAGGAAAAGACCTGGAAGAACCAAATGGCTATCGACCTATCAGTCTTCTTAGCTGTGTAGGAAAATTAATGGAACGCATTATCAATGGCAGGCTAACATGGCATCTGGAAGAAAACCAACTCTTAACACCTCACCAAGCAGGATTCAGAAAGTACAGATCCACTGAAGATCAAATAACCTATATAGCTCAGGAAATAGAGGATGCCTTCCAAGAGGGAAAGCACACACTAGCGGTCTGGATAGATTTAGAAAAAGCATTTGATAAAGTATGGAAGGAAGGACTGAAAGTAAAACTGCAAAAAATGCATGTTTGTGGGAAAATGTACAAATGGATCAGCCACTACCTTGAGAACAGAACTGCCAGGACAAAAGTACAAGGACAAACCAGCAAAATGATGCTGTTGGAGCAAGGTGTCCCCCAAGGAGGAGTTCTTTCACCAACATTATTCCTAGCATATATAAACGACATCACGGAAAATTTTCCAGCCAGAGTACACACATCATCCTTTGCAGATGACCTAGCTATATGGACATCTGAAGAATATATTAGTACAGCTAACAGCAGAATACAGCAAGCCCTATTAGCGCTAGAGGACTGGTCAAAATCATGGCTAGTGAAGATAAGTGAGGAGAAAACAACATGCACAGTATTCTCCCTCTCAACTAAAACTCAGCAACCTAAGCTGGTATTGAATGGAAAAATATTGCGCCATGAAGAAAATCCAAACTATCTAGGAGTCACCTTTGATCGTCGCCTGACATGGAAGACACAGGTTGAGAAAAATCGAACAAGAGCAAGGCAAAGAATGGCAATCATGAAAAAGCTTGCTGGTACAACGTGGGGAGCAGATGAGAAAGTTCTCAAGAAGTTATATACTGGACGGGTGAGGCCAGTACTGGAATATGGCATTGCAGCTTGGGCAACAGCAGCTAAGTCAAACTTTAACAAAATAAGCAGAGTCCAAAATCAAGGAATGCGAATCATAACTGGAAGCCTGAAGACAACGCCTATTAATGAACTAGAAAAGATCACTTGTTTACAACCAATGCAGGATAGAAGAGATAGCAGAGCCCAGCAACAAGCTGAAAAATTTAGAAGATTGACAGACCACCCTATGTATAAAAGGTTTAGTGGTTTTGGAAAGGGAAGACTGAAGCGTAGCAACTTTGTAGAAACTGCAAAACGAAAGATTAGGGCAGATCCCATACTTAACATATCAACAGTCAAACCCATTTACAATGCAGACAAGTTCCCAGCTTGGAGACAGCAGCTACTGCCTGAGATGATAGAAAACATTCCTGGTATTGAGAAAAAGAACACTCAGCATGAAACCGAAAGAAGAGAAATAACCCTAAACTACATAAAAGAACATTACCCAAGCAGGAATTGGACCCATGCATATACAGATGGATCAGCCAAAAATTCAGTAGAGAATGGAGGAGGAGGAATTCTCCTAAATTTAAAAAATGGAGTGAAAAAAACACATTCAGTGGCAACTGGAAAGTTTTCAAGTAACTTCAAAGCGGAGGTAGAGGCTCTGAAAACTGCAGCAGAAATGCTCTTGATGGAGGAAAATAAAGAGACGCAAATAGCTATCTTTACAGATGCAAAGTCAGCTGTCTCAATACTGAAGAGCAATTACAGCACAGAAATAGCTGACCTAAGAGCAGCACTCCATGGTCTATGCCAGAAATCCAAAAAAGTTGTAATACAGTGGATACCATCACATTGCAGTATACCTGGAAATGAAGAGGCTGACAGACTGGCAAAAGAGGGCGGACGACTACCACAGCCTGACATAGACATAACCTATAACGAGGCAAAGAGGTTGATAAAAAGCACTTATAGAACCAAATGGGAATCAGAGCATCCAGGTCACCAGAAGGATGATGCATATTACAAACTCGACCGAAGAGAACAAGTAGCAATCTTCAGACTCCGCACTGGACATAACAGGCTGAAATACCACTTGTTCAATAAACTAAAGATAGGAGATACCGATGAATGCAATTGTGGAACTGGTAAAATGACAGCTAAACATTTGCTGCAGGAGTGCCCAATATATGCAGAACAGAGAAAGATATTTTGGCCCACACCTGCTTCATTTGAGGACAAGCTCTATGGAGATATCAACAAGCTCAAGTTGACTGCAGCTTACTTTAACTACATTCAGGTTGACATTTAAAGGTGCATGAAGAAGTATTTAGACTGCCGCACTTCATACCACAGGTATGTCGGTTACAAAAGCGCCCCAGAGGCATGAAATGGAATATTGCTTGGATAGCAAATCCATTACGTGGAAAGTCCGAACCAAAAGCTCACTGTGTGGGCTTCATAAAAGGTGGAAAAAGTGTCCCAGTGGCACGAAATGGAATATTGCTTGGATAGCAAATCCATTATGTGGAAAGTCCGAATCGAAAGCACACTGTGTGGGCTTCATAAAAGGTGGAAAAAGTGTCCTAGTGGCACGAAATGGAATATTGCTTGGATAGCAAATCCATTATGTGGAAAGTCCGAATCGAAAGCTCACTGTGTGGATGTCATCTGCAGACTGCATACTTCTGGTTTCCGGAAGAACAGCCTATGGTGAATGGAAGGCCCAATATACGGAAGTGAGGCTAAGCAGCCATGTGCAGGACGTGACGATTCCTTGGGTGAGCCCAGTACCAGAGCGCTGTGTGTTGGCTCTGCAAGTATGGAAGCCTCCTTGGATGGCGGGGAATGCCCATGGTCTGCCCCTGCCTTCCCTTGAGGGCTGACCAGGATGTCTTTGGCTGTTCTATATGGGCCAGCTGGGATGGGGGATAACACCACAACAGTGAGAGCCAAACGTCCTAAGAAACCCCCGGGAAGGTTAACCCGGTCAACAAATGCCCGCAGAAGTCGGATGTGTCGGCCTAACGGCGCAAGAACGCAGCTCTGCTGTGGACAGGCACAACGCAATCACGTCCGGAAAAAAACTCCGGATGAACGAAGAAGAAGAAGAATCACTTTCTTTAAAGTCCGACTCAGACTGCTAATGCAAAGTAACGCTTTGCACTGATATCTAGCTCCGATTAATAGTCAACTTCGTGCCCTTTAATGTCACTTAAATTGAACAGAGCGAAATCTCGGCTATCACTTGATCACTTTGAAAAACAGCGTAAAAATCCCGAAAACTATAAAAAAAAGTCCGTAACAGTCCGTTCAAATTCATAGTACGCGCTTTACAAATGGCGGCCACGTTGTCAAGCTATCAGCGAAAGCGAAAGTAGCCGTCGGAAGTATCGGAAAGCCGAGAGATCGCGTTTTTACAATGCATAATAGTATCGGCCGGTTTGAGGCGTTTTTCCCGTTTAACGTATCGGACGGAAATGGCCGGTCCACCCTGTAAAGGGTTAAATCTTCAGAACATCTGAGAGGCGTAGATTTTTGAATTTTTGTTAAAACTGTCAGTGTTTTTAACAAAAGTGTGATTGCTTGTTTATTGGGCAACCCACAATAAATTTGTGAGCTTTTTATGCCAACTGGTGTCAGTAACAAAAGTGTTCATGCTTGTTTTTATTGGGTTAAGTTAGTTGCATAGCCTTTACAGGACGTCGCAGACAACCCCAGCATTTTTTGGCTGTTTGTGATTTCTTGACAATTTTACATTTCAGTAGTTTTGCTATTACTTTCTGAACAACCAGCACACATAACATTGTATGAAAACCAAAACAAAATGGTCTGCTGCCAAATCGCCTGCAGCTGTGATTCAAACACAGTATGCGGGATTACGAATTGCATCCTGTAACCAGTTTGCCAAAGAGCCTGCGTTTATTGGGTAGTATGATACATTTGGTGGCTTTTTATGCAAATTGGCACTAATTGTGTCTGCATTGTCAGAGTGTTAAAAAATATGTAACAGTTATGTTGGTTTTTTTCTTCATTGGTGACTTTCTTTCTTTCTTTCTTTCTTTCTTTCTTTCTTTCTTTCTTTCTTTCTTTCTTTGGCTTTATCATTGCAGTAACTTCTTCTTCTTCTTCAGCGTTCCGAGCCATTGAGGTTCTTTGCTGCAAATACAATCTGTCTCCATTCGTCTCTCTGGTGGACCTTCTCTTGCCAGTCGTTGATTCCAAGTGCTTGTAGGTCTGTATGTATATTATCTCTCCACCGCCTTCTTGGTCTACCTCGGGGTCTACGGTCATTTATTTCCTGAGTGTAAGCGAGTTTTGTTTCCCTATTATCTTCCATTCTTTCTATATGCCCCAGCCATTGTAGTCTATTAGCCTTCATGATACCAGTGATTAGCGGGGACTTAAACAAATCATAAATGTCTTTGTTACTTCTTCTTTTCCACTCTCCACTTTGTGTATCCCTAATGGGTCCAAAGATGCGTCTTAAAATTTTGTTCTCAAAGGTTTGTAACAAGGCTTCGTCTCCTTTCGTTGTACTCCAGGTTTCAGAGCCATACAGCACAACTGGTCTGATCAGTGTTTTGTATATTGTGATTTTGGTGTTACGAGATAGCGCCTTTGATTTTAGTAGATGTTGTAGTGCATAGTATATCTTATTTCCAGAGTTGATTCTAGTTTGTATTTCTTCCCTTATGATGTTGGAGCAGTTGAAGATTGTACCCAGGTATTTGTATGTTTCCGTTCTTTTAATGGTCATATTATCTATTTGTATGTGGCCAGAGTTTTTAGCCATTCCGTCTCTTGAAATTACCATATATTCTGTCTTATCTTGGTTGATAACCAGCCCCATCTGTTGGGCTTTTTCCTTTAAGTGAGTCAATATTTCTAATGTCTTTTGTTCACTTTGCCCTATAATATCTATATCATCTGCATAACCAAGCAGCTTGGATGTTCCTCCAATATCACATTCCTCCTTTACCTTCCTTACAACTTTCTCTAGAGCCAGATTGAAGAGTAGCGGCGATAGTGCATCACCCTGTTTCAAGCCAGATGTTATTTGGAAGGGGTCTGATTTCCTGCCTTTATATGTTACTATATTATAAGTATCTTCCATGCATAGTTTGGTCATGTTAATTAACTTCCTTGGTATTCCAAATTCCTGCATAACATTCCATAGACTATTCCTATGGACACTATCATAAGCCTTTTTAAAATCCACAAAAATGTTATGGAGATCTCTTTTATATTCCCAATGTTTCTCGGCTATTTGTCGTAAGATAAATATCTGATCTATTGTTGATCTGTTTTGTCTAAAACCCGCCTGGTAGTCACCTAATATGTCTTCTGAATATGGTTTTAGTCTATTTAGTAATACTGCGGATAGTATCTTATAGCTTGTGGACAGTAGTGATATTCCTCTATAATTTCCACATTGGAACTTGTCTCCTTTCTTAAAGATAGGTATCAATAATGACTCTTTCCAGTCATGGGGTAATTCTTCTGTCCTCCAGATTTTTATTATTAGTTCGTATAGCTTTAGATGTAATGCATGGCCACCTGCCTTTATAAATTCAGCAGCAATTCCATCAGTCCCAGTTGCCTTATTGTTTTAAGTCGTGTGATTACATATAGGATTTCTTCAAATGTAGGTTCTTCAATTTGTGGTTCGCATGTTAGAACCTCTTCCTGTGGGAAAATGTTACTTGGAGCTTCACAATTTAGTAATTCAATAAAATATTCTTTCCATGTGTTGCACATTTCCTCATTGGTATTTATCATATTCCCATTTTTGTCTTTTAAACCATATGTGTTTTGTTGGTGCCCTCGTTTCATTGACTTCAGTACTTTAAAAAATTTTCTGGATTCATTTTTCTGGTGATTAGTTTCCATATCTTTGATTATATTACTCATATATTCTCGCTTCTGCTGTCTGACTATTTTTGTAGCCTCTTTACATTCATTTCTATAATGCTCTTCCTTTTGGATGTTATTGATGTCATTTAACCATACATGTCTGGCATTCTTCTTCCTAGTGACTGCTTCTTCACATTTTTGATTGAACCATCTGTTCTTTCTATGCGTGGTTGACACACCGAGACATTCTTCTGCGGTAGATTGAATTGTATTCTTGATGTTCAACCAGGTTTGGTCAACGCTTTCCTCCAAAGGGTTTTGCAAAATTTCAAGTTTACATTTTATTTCATCTGTAAATTTCTCTTTGACTGTAATGTCTTGTAGTTTTTCTCTGTTATATGTTGGGTGTAATCTTTGTAATTTAGTATAGAAAGCTCTCTTAAGTTTTATTTTAAATTTTGCTCCAACGAGGAAATGGTCACTGTGGCACTCAGCTCCTCTATAACTTCTGACTTGCTGTATGTTTGATGCATTTCTGTTGTTAATTAAAATGTGATCTATTTGATTATAGGTTCTCTTGTCACATGATTTCCAAGTTTGTTTGTGTATATCCTTTCTTTGTAGTCTGGTACTGCTAATCTGCAGTCCTTTGGCTTCTGCCAGGTTGATGACTCTCCATCCATTATCATTTGAAGTTGTATGTAGGCTTTCCATACCGGCCACTTTTTTATTAGTTTGCTCTCTACCTATTTTTGCATTGAAGTCTCCCAGCACAATCAGGATGTCCTGTTTGGGGGTTTCTTCTATGACATCTTCCAGATCATTATAAAAGTCTTCTTTAATATCATCTTCTTTCTCTTCAGTAGGTGCATGTACATTAATCATCGTTATATTTTTCCATTTACCTTTTATTCGTAATTTACTAATCCTGTCATTAAAAGCTTTAAAGTTTAAAATGTTCCCCCATAACTCTTTTTTGATGACAAATCCTGTTCCTAATTCATGTTTATTTTGGGTGTTTCCTCCATATATTATAATCATTCCATTTTGCTCTAAAGTACCCTCTCCTGGCCACCTTATTTCTTGAATTGCTGTGATATCCATTTGATATTCAACCAGCTCCCGGGTTAGTTCTTCGGCCGCTCCAGCTCGATATAGTGTCCGTACATTCCATGTTCCAAATCTCAAAAGTCCTTTAACGTTCCAAGGTCGTTGTCCAGATAAGTCAGTCCGATATCGAGGCTCATGTATTTGTTTCGTAACAAAGAAAGGTTTTTACAAAGGTGGGGATGTTAACCCCACGCTTCAACCCCCAACCTGGAGGACCAGGGTGTTTCTCTTTGTCTGTTCTCTACCCTTTGACCTGTCCGGCTTGGGAGGCCCTGCTGGTAGCTACGCTACCGCCGGCATAGCTCTCAGGGTCATTGAGAAACTCAAGCTCCCCCACCACGACAAGGTGGAAACACCATCGGGGGAGATTGCAGTAACTGGGATTAAAAATATTTCTTTAGTTATTCATTTTAATTATTATTATTATTAGTTATTTATTATTAATAAATAATTTAAAATAAATTCACACGCAGACAAGTTTTTCTGTTTGCAGCTTTACTTGCTTTTTCTTTGGCAGTTAATTTCATGATTTCTTGTCTAGCAACCATGCAGTCAATCCTGTGTCATGTTTATCTGTTGGCAAATATTGATCATTTCACTCATTCCTTGGTTGTTAATGTATTAGTATAATGCTGCTGTTAAAACCTGAATCTGCTCATTTCTTTCTAGCCAGGAAATCTCAAGTTACATTTTAAGGAGAAAAAATTTAAGGTAAAATAATTGACAGAGGAAGTACAGAATGTAGTAGATTATGATATTCCTTTACAAAGAAAAATGAATATGGGCAAGATGTGACTAGTACTGACTTTAAGGAATCCTTATCTGGAAACATCTTGAAGAATGTGATATATCAAAAGAAATTGTTTCAGCCTTACTAAACTTCATAACAGAATGTGGCAGACAGCAAACAGGAACACAAGTATGACTGCTATTATTCTTTTTTTTTCCCCCATTCATTTCAGAGATGAAGAATCAATAGAAATGAAAACAGAAGAGGAAGATGAAGACAGTGAAGAAAAGGAGTGAGTTGTGTGTTTAAAATTCTTGTTTACTAATGTTCATCCCTCTCGTTAAAATGCCAAAATGTATCAGATTAGATTGTCTCTTGTATGAATTTAACTGTCTTTTCCAGTTCACTCAGTGGTCCATAGAGTTTCCACTGTCGCTTCTTTAGGCTAGAAGGTTTGCCTAGATATGTTGTATTTTGGGCAGTCTTGGAGTATGCGATCTGCTGTCGGCGGTGCCAATTCACATGTGCACATGGCTGATTCATCAATCTTGAATTTTTTTATACATGTGGTTGCATAATCTATTGTTTCCTGTTCTGAGACGCAGAATAATAAGTTGTTCTGGTCTGTCCATAACATGGTAGACGTCTTGAGCAGGTTTTGGTGGCTTTCTGACTGATTTGATCATTCTTTTCTTTTGGTGGTATGTAACGGCCATCAGGTTGTTCTTTTGCTCCTTCCTTAGCTAATCAATCATCCGGGTACTCCACAGTGAATGGTATCCACTGTATAAGTGACCTAACGCTGGCTGTAAAGTTCAGAAAATAGTGTCCTTAGTACTGGCAATTTCCCAGACAGGAGGGCCTCGGGTACTGATTTGGCATCTGTCAATAGCACTACAGTTGGTATTTAGTAATTTCTCTGTTGCTATCTTGATTGTCTTGATTTCAGCATCGTAGTTATGGCAGTACTTTCCTAGTTGGTTCTCAGTTCCATGTACACTCCTGTTCCTCCATTTCGAACAGCATTTTGTACTGATATATCTTTGTAGACTCGGATCCAGAGGTCCTGTGGGTGTTCATCATGGAAGACTGAAAGTGACTGTTCTGCATTGGACACTGTTCTGTTCTTCTTGTCAAATATTCCTCTCACTTTTGTCTGGATTTGTAGTGATAGTCTATGTTCCTCTTTCCATGAAATTAATTCTGGAATAGTTTTCAGGGGTCTGTTTGCTCTGTTGGTCACTGTGTGATATCTTACTCTGGCATCAAACTGTAGATGTTTTGTAGAGATTTTCCCCCCAAAGTCTGTCTTAGTCTATGGTTTACAGTTTATTTCTAACCCACGTCAGAACACTCATGCATGATGCCCGGCCCACAAAGGGGAAGCACATTTGGCATTCCCCACCATCAAAGTGGCCTCTCCATTAATGCAGAGCTACAACTGATTTTGTCTTGAGGAAATTGTAACTTCATGTGTTAGTATAAATGAGTCTGGAGACAGGAATAATTATTTGCCTGAATGTTATTTATTTATTCTGTTCTGACTGAATAGGTTAGCATGTGACTGCATGTTCGGAGCGATTGCAGATGGCTATGTCCCAGAGTTGACCGGTTTTTGTCTTATGCAGAAATGCGTGGCTGCTGGGCTTCTGGAAAGTTGACTGCCACTGTCGTCGACGACGAACTGTATTTCGTGGACTGTGTGGGTGAACTTCTAGGAAACATCCAGATGAAAATGACTGCCGATCCATCAGAAATGAACTGGGTGTTTGTGTGGGGGGATTTTGTGTTGACATTCTGGCGGCGGCATATGCACAGTGTATCTGTGCGGGCTGTTGTTTGTCGAGGCTCCTGTCTTTTCCACTTTTCACATTGGGCAGTGTGGAGTGTTTTGTATGATATTCACTGGCACAGGAATGGAGCATAATGGGGACGACCCGTTGCTGTGAAGTTGGAACTGCGACTAACTAACTAACTAACTAGGTTAGCATATAATATAAAAGAGAAGAAAGAAAGAAATACTATATCAAGACAACAGTAACAGTGGTTATACACAGTAAGCGAGCGTTAAAAAAAACAATGGCTTAGAATTAACAGTGATGGAAGGCATGGTTCCTGGAAGAAAAGGCAGAGGTCCGCCAGAATGAAGGTGGACACAGGACTTTAAAGACATCTTGGGCATGAACATCTGATTCTGGTATACACACATTGACATCCTTGGTGGTGGTAATGCAGAGTTCATGCAATGTGCCGACATTAACCTCGTGTGATCTATAGACAGAGGTGACCGCACCTATAGAGATATCAGAATGCAAGGAAAGTTATCCTTGACCAATGTCTCAAGGACTGCTTTATTTGTTTTTCTGTCCATCCTTGGTATTCTTTGCATTTTCCTACAAAAATAAAATGCTGCTTTGACGTACCCCTTGTTTCATCTTCATTCTGTGTCCTTTATTTGCACTCTGGCAAGCCATGTTTTGGATAAATTTGTGTGCCTATTTGTACATTTGCCAACACACTCCATATTTGGAGAGGTTATACTTTATTCCAGCTCTCTATAAAATAAGTAGCAGCACAGTTTTTATTTGTGTTATATCTTGGTGACCAGTTCATTTTCCCAACACTTTACTCCTAAACCAGATAGATTGTGAATGATAAATAATAAATTATATGTA
This sequence comes from Cepaea nemoralis, assembly GCA_014155875.1. Taxonomy (NCBI): domain Eukaryota; kingdom Metazoa; phylum Mollusca; class Gastropoda; order Stylommatophora; family Helicidae; genus Cepaea; species Cepaea nemoralis. The sequence continues at coordinate 491,808 of JACEFZ010004302.1, forward strand.
GCTGACTTTTCCAGTTTAATATTTCTTAATTGGTAATTAAGCTCCTCAAGTAGTTGTATGACATAATATAGTGATATCCTCAATGACGGTTAACCTGGTTTAAAAAACGCCCAAGGGTGCATAACGAAACACACTGCATTTGACATCTGAAAAAAACACTCCGGATGAACGCAGCAGAAGAAGAAGATGTAGTGTAATCACTATAGCATTGTTTGCACCTTGCCAGTACTTTAATAGCATTGTTTGTTTGCAAGAATAAAATATTAATAATGAAAGTCAATTTAGTAATATGAATGGTATTAAAAATGTGTTCTTTTTTCCAGGGATTCTGTTGAAGAATCAGAGAGGCAAAGCATGCCTTTACAAAAAGATGAACATAACAAGAGTGAAGAGCAGACTTCCTTTGGCAGTAATGATACAGACAGTGAGAAAGATGGGAATAAGACAAACAAATGTGCTTTTGAAGAAAACAACCAGCTTTCACCAGGCAGAGGTAGTAGGAGTCAGAGAAGAGGGCGTGGGCATGGAAGGAGGAGCGAAGATGGGGATAAAAACATATCTAACACAGTGGTCAAGACAGAGGATGACAAATTACCAGATTCGTCAGATGCTGAAGCCGCTCAAGTGTTAATGTCTCTGGCGGGACATAAAGTGCATGAAGGTGAACATGTTGACAAGAACTTTTCCTCCATCGGACAGTGGTAAAACAGCAGCTGAAGATGTTGTCTCTGATGATGAACAGATTAAAAAGTTGCGTAACTCTGCCATTGCTGAGCACGATTATTTCATAACTCAACCTGAGGATGCTGAATCAGAGGAAACCGATTCTGCTGATGATGAGGCGATCCGTATAACTCAGGAGATCTGGATAGATCACAATTACTGCTTGCCATCTGCACAAATGAAGGTTAAAGAGCCACTTCATAATTCAGAGCATTCTTCAAAAGCAGGCAAACTTTCCAGAGAAATGGAAGCTAAGATTGATGCAACAATAGATGAAGTCATTTCAAATGTGCACAAGAAACCAGAGTCAAAGAAACAGTCAGCCTCCGCAGTGTCTCAAAGTAAAAAGTCTAAGGGAACTAAAAGACTGGCAGATGTTACAAATAAATCAAAAGTGAGCAGAGAATTAGCTAACATACTGATGGATGTAGAACTCAAGCCAAAAGTCACCTTCACACCTAGAACTATACACGAGGAGCGGCAAGTTTTCTTTGACATATATCACCATGGTGTGGATGATGAGGATATTAATTATCTGAAAAGAACTTACGATTCTCTGATGCAGTCGGAAGATCCCATGTTTTATTGGCTGAATGATATTTTATGGGTAGACCACTCGCACACTTGCATTCCAGATCCACCAAAGAAAAGGAGACGAGTCGAGGATAATTCTCGTGTGCACAAGACGGGTGAGTTTTATTTCACATTGATTGAAAATGTAAACATTGTTCTCATTAATATTAATACGGTGGGCAATCAGACTTTGTAAATATTGGTTGTGATGTCAGTAATCAACTGGCAATGCTGGTAATGAACTTGGACAGCATCAAGCAAGTGTGGTCTAGGCCTTGGCTTCCTGTGTTTGGCTTATTCAGGCAGATAATTGATGTTCCATCACAAACAGATACCCAAGCACTGATAGCAGTTGGGTTTTTTCTGAAAATAGTTTGTTGTAGAAGAAAACAGTATGAGCATTTCATAGAAACAATGCACTCACCAAGGGTCATCATCATCATCCAGTGCCTTGCCAGCTGGCGTGGGCAATCATACCTCTCCACAAATTACGATCTTCGACGTCATAGATCAATTTGTGTATTGACTCTCTTCAGTGCCATTGACACAAGACTGTCAAGAATCGTCTCACGTTGTCTTCCTCTCTCTCTCTTTCTGCAAATCTTTTCACTTGTCACAACTTGTTCCAATTTTTGTCTTCTCATAACGTGGCCAAATAACGATAACTGCCTCTTTCTGATGTTTGTGGTAAGTTATCTTTGCGACTCAGCTTCCCTTAAAACGTCCTGAGTGCTCATTTTGGCTGTCCAAATAATTTTCAGCATTCTTCTATAAAATCACATCTCCAAGGCTTCCAGGGATTTTTTCACCTATGTACTAATTGTCCAGGATTCGCAGCCGTGTGTTAAAACTAATTCTATGTAACATGCAAGAACTCTTTTCCTGACTTTCAAGGACATTGACTTATTGCATAAAACGACCATAGCACCCCTTAAAAGTGGTGGTGGTGGTGGTTTGGTGATATTATCTCTGTCAGAACCTATATAACAACTCCATTTTGGTGGTAGGTAACATTTGGTAGAGGGTGTTAGTTTTAAACTGTCCTTTTGTTTTTGACTATCTAATTTACTGGTGTTAGATGCTGGCTGAGTTCCTTTACAAAAAATCAAATCTAGTATTTCATTTCACCACTATGTTGATTCCTACAGGATATCAGATAGATTAATACATTTTCTTAAAGGATATCAGATAGATTAATGCATTATTCTTACAGAGAACCCATAGATTAATACCTTATTCTCACAGCATATTATAGTCTAATGCATTATTCCAACAGGCTATCAGATAGATTAATACATTATTCCCATCATATATCATTGTCTAAGACATTATTCCCATCATATATCATTGTTTAAGGCATTATTCCCACAGTAAATCATAGTCTAATCCATTATTCCTACAGGATATCAGATAGATTAATACATTATTCCTTTATGATATCAGATAGATTGCTCTGTGTCCTCATATATTTGATCAATGTATTGTTGGATATCACTTCAGCATACGTGTATTACCTTGTTTAAACCTTCTAGATGCATGCTGTCATTGTAGGTGCTTGGGAAGTGATGCAGAAAGAAATGCCAGGATTAACAATAAGTAATGGGCTTCACGCCTGTGTCTTACCCATTAGAGAAGCCAGGAATAGCCACCCCAAGCTACTATGCATGTTAGAAGTGGCAGGTCAGCAGGGTTGGCATGGGACTGGCTATGTCATCCTCTAGAAGACCTGAACTGCAAAGTCCAACCATCATGAGCAAGTGGACACAGGGCGTGGCAGGAGTTGGTTGAAGGCCTGTGCTCCATTGAGAGACAGAAGAAAAAGAAAAATTGGACTTCCGAAAAGAAAACTGAATTATTTTTAAAAATCATCATGGAAATTCTAGGTTTTATTTTTTTTAAATATGTGTAGTTTCAAATAAAATGTCTGTCACAGTGTGCAGTTTAGAACTACAGCTCCTTGTCCTTGGTATTAGATTGTCTTAACAATGGTGGTTGCTGAGTGTGCCACATTAGAAGTGAACAACATTAAATATGAATTCTTGGTTTGGTATTTCATGTTCATTTTCCAGCTATGAATCAGAAGACATACTGAGAAGCTGGGTGTAAGAAGTGCAATGGGAACAAGACCAGACAAAACCAGCTTGTATACTAAGACATGTTTTGAGTGTCATTCTGAGGCAAAGAAAACTGTCAGGAGTGTGGTACACATCATCAGATTGGATCTGCACCAGTCTGAAAGCCTCTACAGGTCTTGTCTTCTTAAAACATTCCCTCTTTTGTTGTTGTTGAAGTTTTCCTACTTTTTTCATTGCCGGGTACATCACAGTGGGATGGTACCCACTGTATGGTTCACTTTCTGGCAGCTACCTTGCTTAGTACACTTTTCAGCTGTGGGAGCTCGTCACCTTCAAGAGCACATGCGTAGGCTTTGTCTGTCTTGCTTTGACATTATGCATGTGTGGACTAAGTAGACAAATTGCTGAACATCTGTAGAATTATCCTTGGTTTAGTGAGTTAAGAAAGATATACCGGCCTATTGAATCCAAGCTGTATGGGTCGAGCTCATCATGAGAAATCGCGTGATAGTGTAATCTTCAAGATGCAATCTTCAGAAGAAGAGTGGTGCCTATAGGGAAAAAAATATTTAAAGATTCAAGTACAGCAGAAGAATAACAAATAGGAAATCTTTTGGGCAGCACTATGAAAAACAACCTATGTTAATTATGAAAAATGAGACAGCTTCAATGGGAAGATAAGGAATACAGCTGTTACTAATGAATGTCAGTAAATCCAACCATGCAGTCTGCTTTGTATATAATTTTTGTATACTTTTTGTTGATTGAAACAACAGGCTGTGCTAGAACTGAGGGATACTATAAAATATCACTGGAAGAGAAGATGTTATATTTAAGTAGCACCAAAAATGTAGCCATCCAGCAACAGAAAGCAGTTGAAACTGAGAAACAAGTAAGTTGTTTACATTTCATCTCATTATGTTTCTGGACCTCAACTTTAAGACTTGATCAGTTGGAAGCTTTCATTTATTGAAAACTTTTTAGGTAAATAATTATCAGTTTATTCTTGTTATACTTTTCTTTCTTTTCCTAACACTCAAGAAGTGTTCTTCGTTCTTGAATTGTTTTTTTTATTTTTATTTTGGCAGTAGGTTGTTTGTACAAACTTGTTGTCCTTGTAGTATGATTGTATATATATTTGTCATCTGGCATTTCCATTCTTGGTTTAGTAGCTTGAATTTAATGACTGCATGTTTGTAATTTTATTACCTTCTATGGTTTGTTCCTACATATTGTCGGCATTAAATACTCATGAATTTTGTCATTACAGGCACATGCTAAGTTTACTTTTATTAATTTGACATACTTAACCATCCTCTTTTTGCTTTTAAAATGCCATTATGCAAATGGGGGTGGAGGCCTAGTCTCTGACTTTGACTCAGTAAACCAGGCATGAAACACAGTGTAGATTTTCACAAAATAAGGATACAATATATACGTTATAATCTCCCATGTCTCGGAGTGGTAGATCGCACACCTAGTCTTTTCAGATGGAGATGAACAATTAGGAGGACCTTCCTTTTGTTCTTCATTTTTCTTTCAAGGCAAGTCAATGCTGAACACCCGGCTATGCACCTCAGAGGTCAGTGTGTCAGACTTCAGCTGGTATTCATGTCAGGTTTGTCAGACTTAGCAGGCATTCATGTAGGGTTTGTCAGACTTAGCTAGCATTCATGTAGGGTTTGTCAGACTTAGCTGGCATTCATGTAGGGTTTGTCAGACTTAGCTAGCATTCATGTAAGGTTTGTCAGACTTAGCTGGCGTTCATGTAGGGTTTGTCAGACTTAGCTAGCATTCATGTAGGGTTTGTCAGACTTAGCTGGCATTCATGTATGGTTTGTCAGACTTAGCTGGCATTCATGTAGGGTTTGTCAGACTTAGCTAGCATTCATGTAGGGTTTGTCAGACTTAGCTAGCATTCATGTAGGGTTTGTCAGACTTAGCTAGCATTCATGTAAGGTTTGTCAGACTTAGCTGGCATTCATGTAGGGTTTGTCAGACTTAGCTGGCATTCATGTAGGGTTTGTCAGACTTAGCTGCCATTCATGTAGGGTTTGTCAGACTTAGCTAGCATTCATGTAGGGTTTGTCAGACTTAGCTGGCATTCATGTAGGGTTTGTCAGACTTAGCTAGCATTCATGTAGGGTTTGTCAGACTTAGCTAGCATTCATGTAGGATTTGTCAGACTTAGCTAGCATTCAAGTAGAGTTTGTCAGACTTAGCTAGCATTCATGTAAGGTTTGTCAGACTTAGCTGGCATTCATGTAGGGTTTGTCAGACTTAGCTAGCATTCATGTAAGGTTTGTCAGACTTAGCTAGCATTCATGTAAAGTTTGTCAGACTTAGCTAGCGTTCATGTAAGGTTTCTCAGACTTAGCTGGCATTCATGTAAGGTTTGTCAGACTTAGCTGGCATTCATGTAGGGTTTGCTTCCTCTAGACAGATTCCATCCAAGGTCTTGGACTCTACCTGCCTGCAGGTAGTTTTCTTTCTTAAAATGTTTGCCATGGCAGTAGCCTTTTGGCCTACTGATTGCATTTTCTAACTGTCATGGGTTTTTTTTTTACCATGCACACAGGACCTTGTGCTTTTCACCCTGATAGAGAAGGCTAGGTATCTAATCTGACTGGCCCAGAGATCAGTGGCAGCATGTGATATCATCAGGCACCAATGGTTCTTGTCAGAAGCCCCAGCCCCATGCTGGGATTCAAACCTGGTACCTTCTGGGGCAAACACTGTAACCTCTCAATCCCATCTGCCCACATTAGGATACAGTATAGAGTGAAGTTTATTCCAGAGATAGCATTGCAAATAGCTAGTACATTCCCAGTCAAAGAACAAGAAGAAAGGATACATTGTTGAGAAGCTACCTACCTTGTGTGATGTGTTTGAGAGAGACTGGAGCATTTATTGATTGAAGGTGAATCCTTTACCAACCAAACCTTGCCAATATTTCAATATTTGATGTGACACTGACATCTAACTTGATCACTGAACATGTACACTGGTTGAGTTCACAGCCTCTTCAGCTGAATGTAACACATGGCAAGATTGACTTTGCTTGACTAACCAGCATATGTGCCCTGTCTCAGCAGATGTTTGGAGTATTGGAATGCTGATTGACCCTGTAGTATACTGATTGTAAATGACACTCTGTTGTCCTGTTACCCCACCTATGTAGATTTTTTATTTTGGTGCTCGCTCGCTCTGAACTCAAACATAGTTCCATACACACTACTTCCGGTAGTGCTGGACTTAATTTTGCATATAAATTAGCTTTCCCTATTAACAGTATCCCTTGCCATCAGGAGAACCCACTCCGACTTCAGAGGTAACCTGCGTAGATAATATATTACTTGATTTTTGCGCGCGTGCGCGCACGCACGCACACACACATGCGCGCACACACACATATATACATACATATATATATATATATATTAAGCTACCTGAAACCAGTCAGCAGAAGTGATATTATTTGTAAACACAGCATTTTCCTATAACAGGTCTTAATGGTGCAGACTAGAGTGTTTTGGTATAAATTAATTGCAGGAGGATGTTAAGAAGAAACAACAGTCATCGAGAGAAGTTCGAAATGAGAACCGTCGTTTACAAGCAGCTATTGCCCTTTTCCAGGAGAATTTGGAAGTCAGTGATCTGCTCAAATTTAATCAACTCAAGGTGAGATATTATGATGTTGTTTTCTTTCATTATTGTGAATTCTTGCTAATGTTTTGACTTTTGTCACTTGCACACTCAAGTTATATATTATTTTCTACAGTTTTACAACTGTTTACTAACCAAGACATACTCTAGCTGTCGTTGACTGATCAATCATCAATCATGTGCAGTCTCCACAAGTTCTCAATGACTCACCTGCTGTTTCGCCTTCTGTACTCACACTACTCTTGATGAACCCCTGTATTGTTGAGTACTGTCAACTGGATATTTCACTGCCTACATTTCTCATCAACTCTCTCTTCATTCCCAGTTCTTCTAAAACAGTGATTCTCAACCTTTTTTGGCCCGTGCCCCCCTTCACAATATCAATATGTTTCAGAACGTCATCTTTCGTATTTCCTACCTAAAAATTTGTCCCGTGCCCCCCCCCCTTCACCATATATTCAGAACGTCATTCCCCCCTTTCGTATTTCCTACCTAAAAATCTTTACACAGTATACGTAATAATGGAAGCTAAATTTAATAGCACATACTAAAACAAGTCTACACTTGTAGATAGTAACACAGTATCATCAGCATACTTAAGATTGTTTATGATTCTTCCATTGATGTTAAGTCCATACATTTCAACTTGTTTAAAAATTCTTTCTGTGTATATGTTGAAGAGGCTTGGGGATAGTACACATCCCTGTCGTACTCCTCTTTTTATCTCTATAGGCGACGAATAATTATTTTGCATCTAATAATCGCCACTTGTTCCCAGTACAAGTTACTAATAAGTCTGATGTCCTTTCCGTCTACTCCTATATCTTGAAGGCACGTAATTAATCATTCATGTTGTACTCTATCAAAAGCCTTCTTGTAGTCTATAAAACAAACATATATACTTTTTTTGAACTTCTATATATTTTTCAATTAACATCCTCAAACAGATAATTGCTTCTCTGGTGCCACTGTTTTTGTGGAACCCAAATTGTTCTTCAGCTACTTCCTCATCTATTTTATGTTGAATTCTTTCTTGTATGACCTAGAGTAGTATCTTAGTTATGTGGCTCATTAAGCTAATAGTTCTGTAATCCTCACAATCAGTAGCTCTTGGCTTCTCCGGTAGTGTGATGAAAATGGATGTTTTCAAATCCTTGGGGATACCCAGTATTATATATATCATTACATAATTCTGTGATAGTTTCAATGCCAAAGCTGGATAAGGATTTTATCATCTCTGTTGTTATCTTGTCAGGACCTGCAGTCTTTCCTTCTTTCATCTTTTTAATAGCCTTTTCTACTTCAGCCTTTAATATTTTTGGTCCATCTTGAGATTATGCAATGTTGGTTTATTGACCCTGTTGTCCCAGAATAAATCTTCTGTGTCCACTCTGTCCATCTTTTTATTATGTCTTGTTTCTGCAACCACTCTTCTTTGGCAACTCTGCACATGTGACGTATTTCTCTGTCTATTAATATATACTCTGGAGTGTTCTTTGCTTTTTTTCTTTAAGTCATTTTACACAAGATTTCATCGGTTATCCATAATTGTTTTTTCTTATTTATCTTCACTGACAAGGTGGTATTTGCAATCTCTATACTGGTTTTTACACTTTCCCATTTTGAATTAATTTTATCCTCAGGATATTCACGTCTATATTGTTCCATACTTTCAATGACTAGCCCATCATACCAATTTTTGACTTCAACCAGGTATAGTTGTCTTATTTCTGATTGTTTCAATGCCGATATATCTACTTGAGGTGTCTTCGATGTCCTTATTCCTGGGTTTTTAAGTTTTATTTGTAACTTTAAGACTACAGGATTATGGTCACAGTTGATATCAGCACGAGGGTATGTTTTGGCATTTTTAACATTGTTTTTAAATCTATTTCTAATCATAATGTAGTCAGTTTGGTTTCTTGTTCTATCTCCAGGGCTTTTCCACGTATACAGTTTCCTAGGGTTATGTTGGAAAAATGTGTTGCAAACAAATAAGATTGTTTTCTTCACAGAACTGTATCAGCCGGTCTCCTCTGTCGTTTCTGTTTCCCATACCATATTGCCCTACTATCTGCTTATATTTATTTTTTCCAACTTTTGCGTTCATGTCTCCCATGACAATTAGGACCTCTGATGATTTTACAACTTTCAGTGTTTGTTGTAGGTCTTCATAATATTCTTCTAGCTGTTCATCACTATAATCAGTTGTTGGAGCATATGTCTGAAGAATTACTATGTTGAACGGTCTTGCCTTAATTTTGAGAAGTATCATCCTATCTTTATGAGTCCAGAATCCACTAATATTTTTCTCTAAATTTCGTTTTACTAAAATTCCTACTCCTCTCTCGTGATGATCTCCTCCTGAGTTAATGAATATGTAATCTTCTCTCCTTATATAACTTGTATCTGTCCATCTTGTTTCAGATACGCCTAAGATATCTAAATTCATGTTTTTTGCTTCTGCAATAAGGTTATCAAACTTCCCTGCTTGATATAGGGTGCGTACGTTCCACGTACCAATTCTTAGACTTCTCCTTCTACTTTTCAGGTAGGTATTGTCAGAATGCACCCTTTCAAAAGAATTTGGGATGCATTCGTCATTATGCACTTCCTTATTCACTATAGGAGTTGTCTCTTCCCTGTGAATATTTACAACAGGCTCATCTCCAGGGGGCCAAGAATTACCCGTATCGCTTTTTTCTTGTTGTTGAATTACCATTGCTGTCTTTGGGATATTACATGGTGAGGTCCCAATCTCTTCCACGATGGCCAGCCATGTTCACTATCGTGTCCTGAACATGCCTCATGTGTGCCACACACTCTGCTGTTTCGCTTTCGAAGCCCTTGATCTATTTAGATTCATCCGCCTTCTCCACCGTCCCAGTCTTTGTGTACTAGGGATGGACATTCTCTTAGTAGGATATTACCCCTACTTCACTCATGTAGTTTAGCCAGTCAGCCAAGACTGTTGCCCTTGGTGTGGCCACTGCCGTACACAAGTGGTATTCTTGGAGCCATACATGAGCTAGGTAAAGAGATGGGAACCAAATAGGATCCTGGTCTATCCCTTGGGATATGGCTGCCACTCACCGTGAGGTACTATCCCTCTCTCTTTACCCTACACCACGTTGATTAATATGCATATTGAAATAATATCTGTAATCCATTGTTTTCCAGAGAATTGCATGCATGTTGTCAGACTGAAAACACTTGTAATAACCATTTTAAATGAAACAGCCTGGGCAAAATTGCACAACAATACCCAACCTGATGTGACTGCGCATACATTGGATACACTACATGCTCTGAAATGTGAGCTCTTGCATGAGCATCAGTCCAGACTTGGCGCCATCGGAATTTCACTTGTTTGAACCCATTTGCAGGGTCAGGCCACACACAACAACTTTTTCCTAGAAGTCATCAACAAAACAGATGGACCAAGTGTGTTACCAGGCAGAGGGACTATGTTGAGAAATAACATGCACAAATTTTCTGGTTTGCACTATTGTAAAAACAAAAGTTATTTGTCAAATTCCTGTTACTAATTACTTCTCCTCATATATGTGCTTGCTTAAAGATATTCATATTAAAAACTGTAATGATTGATTACTGGTTCCTGCATCTATATGTGTTGTGGTTTTTTTCAGTTTCGAAAGAAGCAGCTGAGGTTCGCTAAGTCAGGCATTCATGACTGGGGTTTGTTTGCCATGGAACCTGTAGCAGCAGATGAGATGGTCATTGAGTATGTAGGGCAAGCAATCAGACAACCAATTGCTGACTTGCGGGAGAAGTATTATGAGCAGACAGGCATAGGAAGTTCATACCTGTTTCGAGTTGACAATGAGACAATCATAGATGCTACAAAGTGTGGAAACTTGGCCAGATTTATAAATCACAGTTGTAATGTAAGTATATTGACATACATTTCTTGTAAATCCTTGTTCATTATCTTAATATCATAATCATAATGAATATAAATTCACTAGATGCTGTATATAACACATTGAAAGAAAAAATAATCAAGTGTCCTTGGTCAGCTTTATAAGAATGCAAACACAAGGGACAGGACAGATGCTGTGACTACATCCTTCATCAGCACAAATATGCTTTCTTTGGCTTTGATTGTTGTTTGAAGCTTATGTAATCTTAACAAGCCGGTCTCCGAGGCGAAGACATTACGTACGCAATTTGTAATCCAGTGTACCCAGGTTTGAAAAACAGCGGTTTTTTCGAATAAGGTATAGGTGCCATTTGTTAAAAAAGCAATGGCAAACTACTGAACATAAAACTTGCCCAGGAATCATGAACAGCCAAAATGCTGGGGTTGACTGCTACGTCCTGTGAAGGAAATACAACTAAAACAAAAACCTTAACATCCCTTTTGTCCTTTGTGATCATCCTCATCTCATCTTCTTCATCTCATCTTGTTCCTCTTGTACCTTGCGGTGTTGAGGTGAAGCTTAAACAGCTGGAGAGTGCCCATTTATGGGCATCATTTTTATTTTGCGCTCACTCACTTTGAACTGAAGCGTAGTCCATATATGCTACTTCTAGTAGCACTTGACTGAAATTTGTGCGTGGATTATCTTTCCCTATTACCAGTGTCCCTCGCCATCTTGCGAACCCACTCTGACTTCAGAGGTACTTGTAATTTGCATGCATGTTTATGTGGGTGTGTGCATGTGTATGTGTGTGCGTAGGAGCATATGTGTATGTACAAGTGTGTGTGAATGTGTGTATGTATATGTGTGCATGCATGCAGTGTATGCAAGGGAGTGTGTATTTGTGTGTTATTTGTGAGGATGCTCACGATAATCGTCAGTGTATGTGTGTGTAAAGTGTGGGAGTTTGTTCATATTATGTGAGGCAGCATGTATGTGTCTAGATGTGTGAGTTTGTGGTTGGATGGGTGTATGTGTACCTATGTGTGTGTTTTATGTGAGTTTGTGTGTATGTGTTTTTGTATATGAATGTGTTTGCATATGTGTGTGTATGGTGTCGTATTTGTGTGTATGTTTGTGTGTATATGCATATGTCTGTATGTTTGTGTGTATGTACGTGTGTATTTATGTGTGTATGGGCAGGTGTATGTGTGTGTAAATGTGTGTGCGTGTATGTATGTGTGTACGTGTCGCTTACAATGTTGCTTAAAAGTCGATAGGGTCAACTTCATTGCACTGGGTTGTTATCCCATATGGCTCATTCTCTTTCCGCAGCGAACTTCCGAAAGCGTTGCGCAAAGCACGAACTCCGTAGCAACAGCAATGACCCACAGGAGTCTCCGAAAGAATGCACTCATGAACCGAAGGATGCGGCCCGGAATCAAACCCCACAACCTTCGGAGCCGGAGTCAGATGGCTTGACCACTTTGCCACAGAGACTCCACTGTGTGTGTGTGTGTATGTTCATGTGTGGATGCATTCAGTGTATACAAGGGAATATGTATTTATATGTTATTGAGTGTGTGCATAACTGTGAGTGTTTGTGCAAATGATGTAAGTATGCATGCAGGTATGTATGTATACGAGTGTTTATGAATGTGCGTGTGTATGTGTGTCTGCCTGTCTCATAACATGGTAATATGCATTGTTTATGTTTACAAAAGTCCGGACTGGACTCGTGTTGTTCCCTCTGTCCGTCGTTGACATGGTCGACCTGGACTCGTGCTGTTCCCTCTGTCCATCATTGACATGGTTGACCTGGACTCGTGCTGTTCCCGCAGTTTATCATTGACATGGTTGACCTGGACTCGTGCTGTTCCCTCTGTCCATCGTTGACATGGTTGAACCTGGACTCGTGCTGTTCCCCGCAATTTATCATTGACATGGTTGACCTGGAAGTCGTGCTGTTCCTACAGTTTATCGTTGACAATGGTTGACCTGGACTCTTGCTGTTCCCTCTGTCCATCGTTGACATGGTTGACCTGGACTCGTGCTGTTCCCAGCAGTTTATCATTGACATGGTGACCTGGACTCGTGCTGTTCCCGCAGTTTATAGTTGACATGGTTGACCTGGAACTCGTGCTGTTCCACGCAGTTTATCGTTGACATGGTTGACCTGGACTCATGCTGTTATCCGCAAGTTTATCGTTGACATGGTTGACCTGGACTCGTGCTGTTCACGCAGTTTATCATTGACATGGTTGACCTGGACTCATGCTGTTCCGGCAGTTTTATCGTTGACCTGGACTCGTGCTGTTCCCTCTGTCCATCGTTGACATGGTCGACCTGGACTCGTGCTGTTCCCTCTGTACATCATTGACATGGTTGACCTGGACTCGTGCTGTTCCCGCAGTTTATCGTTGACATGGTTGACCTGGACTCGTGCTGTTCCCTCTGTCCATCGTTGACATGGTCGACCTGGACTCATGCTGTTCCCTCTGTCCATCGTTGACATGGTTGACCTGGACTCATGCTGCTCCCTCTGTCCATCGTTGACATGGTCGACCTGGACTCATGCTGCTCCCTCTGTCCATCGTTGACATGGTCGACCTGGACTCATGCTGTTCCCGCAGTTTATCGTTGACATGGTCGACCTGGACTCATGCTGTTCCCGCAGTTTATCGTTGACATGGTTGACCTGGACTCGTGCTGTTCCCTCTGTCCATCGTTGACATGGTTGACCTGGACTCATGCTGTTCCCTCTGTACATCATTGACATGGTTGACCTGGACTCGTGCTTTTCCCGCAGTTTATCATTGACATGGTTGACCTGGACTCGTGCTTTTCCCTCTGTCCATCATTGACATGGTTGACCTGGACTTCTGCTGTTCCCGCAGTTTATCGTTGACATGGTTGACCTGGACTCATGCTGTTCCCTCTGTACATCATTGACATGGTTGACCTGGACTCGTGCTTTTCCCGCAGTTTATCATTGACATGGTTGACCTGGACTCATGCTGTTCCCGCAGTTTATCGTTGACCTGGACTCATGCTGTTCCCTCTGTCCATCGTTGACATGGTCGACCTGGACTCGTGCTGTTCCCTCTGTACATCATTGACATGGTTGACCTGGACTCGTGCTGTTCCCGCAGTTTATCGTTGACATGGTTGACCTGGACTCGTGCTGTTCCCTCTGTCCATCGTTGACATGGTCGACCTGGACTCATGCTGTTCCCTCTGTCCATCGTTGACAGGTTGACCTGAACTCATGCTGCTCCCTCTGTCCATCGTTGACATGGTCGACCTGGACTCATGCTGTTCCCGCAGTTTATCGTTGACATGGTCGACCTGGACTCATGCTGTTCCCGCAGTTTATCGTTGACATGGTTGACCTGGACTCATGCTGTTCCCTCTGTACATCATTGACATGGTTGACCTGGACTCGTGCTTTTCCCGCAGTTTATCATTGACATGGTTGACCTGGACTCGTGCTTTTCCCTCTGTCCATCATTGACATGGTTGACCTGGACTTCTGCTGTTCCCGCAGTTTATCGTTGACATGGTTGACCTGGACTTGTGCTGTTCCCACTCTCCATCGTTGACATGGTTGACCTGGACTCTTGCTGTTCCCTCTCTCCATCGTTGGCATGGTTGACCTGGACTCATGCTGTTCCCTCTGTCCATCGTTGACATGGTTGACCTGGACTCGTGCTGTTCCCACAGTTTATCATTGACATGGTTGACCTGGACTCGTGCTGTTCCCGCATTTATTGTTGACATGGTTGACCTGGACTCGTGCTGTTCCCGCAGTTTATCATTGACATGGTTGACCTGGACTCGTGCTGTTCCCGCAGTTTATCGTTGACATGGTTGACCTGGACTCGTGCTGTTCCCGCAGTTTATCATTGACATGGTTGACCTGGACTCGTGCTGTTCCCGCAGCTTATCGTTGACATGGTTGACCTGGACTCGTGCTGTTCCCTCTGTCCATCGTTGACATGGTTGACCTGGACTCGTGCTGTTCCCTCTGTCCATCGTTGACATGGTTGACCTGGACTCGTGCTGTTCCCGCAGTTTATCATTGACATGGTTGACCTGGACTCATGCTGTTCCCGCAGTTTATCGTTGACATGGTTGACCTGAACTCGTGCTGTTCCCTCTGTCCATCGTTGACATGGTTGACCTGGACTCGTGCTGTTCCCTCTGTACATCATTGACATGGTTGACCTGGACTCGTGCTGTTCCCGCAGTTTATCGTTGACATGGTTGACCTGGACTCGTGCTTTTCCCGCAGTTTATGGTTGACCTGGACTCATGCTGTTCCCTCTGTACATCGTTGACATGGTCGACCTGGACTCGTGCTGTTCCCTCTGTACATCATTGGCATGGTTGACCTGGACTTGTGCTGTTCCCGCAGTTTATCGTTGACATGGTTGACCTGGACTCGTGCTGTTCCCTCTGTCCGTCATTGACATGATCGACCTGGACTCATGCTGTTCCCTCTATCCATCGTTGACATGGTCGACCTGGACTCATGCTGTTCCCTCTGCCCATCGTTGACATGGTCGACCCGGACTCATGCTGTTCCCGCAGTTTATCGTTGACATGGTCGACCTGGACTCATGCTGTTCCCGCAGTTTATCGTTGACATGGTTGACCTGGACTCGTGCTGTTCCCTCTGTCCATCGTTGACATGGTCGACCTGGACTCATGCTGTTCCCTCTGTACATCATTGACATTATTGACCTGGACTTGTGCTGTTCCCGCAGTTTATTGTTGACATGGTTGACCTGGACTCGTGTTGTTCCCTCTGTACATCATTGACATGGTTGACCTGGACTCGTGCTGTTCCCGCAGTTTATCATTGACATGGTTGACCTGGACTCATGCTGTTCCCGCAGTTTATCGTTGACATGGTTGACCTGGACTCGTGCTTTTCCCTCTGTCCATCATTGACATGGTTGACCTGGACTCGTGCTGTTCCCGCAGCTTATCATTGACATGGTTGACCTGGACTCGTGCTGTTCCCTCTGTCCATCGTTGACATGGTTGACCTGGACTCGTGCTGTTCCCTCTGTCCATCGTTGACATGGTTGACCTGGACTCGTGCTGTTCCCGCAGTTTATCATTGACATGGTTGACCTGGACTCATGCTGTTCCCGCAGTTTATCGTTGACATGGTTGACCTGAACTCGTGCTGTTCCCTCTGTCCATCGTTGACATGGTCGACCTGGACTCATGCTGTTCCCTCTGTACATCATTGACATGGTTGACCTGGACTCGTGCTGTTCCCGCAGTTTATCATTGACATGGTTGACGCTGGACTCGTGCTGTTCCCTCTGTCCATCGTTGACATGGTTGACCTGGACTCGTGCTGTTCCCGCAGTTTATCATTGACATGGTTGACCTGGACTCATGCTGTTCCCGCAGTTTATCGTTGACATGGTTGACCTGGACTCGTGCTGTTCCCTCTGTCCATCATAGACATGGTCGACCTGGACTCATGCTGTTCCCTCTGTCCATCGTTGACATGGTCGACCTGGACTCATGCTGTTCCCTCTGTCCATCATTGACATGGTCGACCTGGACTCATGCTGTTCCCGCAGTTTATCGTTGACATGGTCGACCTGGACTCATGCTGTTCCCGCAGTTTATCGTTGACATGGTTGACCTGGACTCGTGCTGTTCCCTCTGTCCATCGTTGACATGGTCGACCTGGACTCATGCTGTTCCCTCTGTACATCATTGACATTATTGACCTGGACTCGTGCTGTTCCCGCAGTTTATTGTTGACATGGTTGACCTGGACTCGTGTTGTTCCCTCTGTACATCATTGACATGGTTGACCTGGACTCGTGCTGTTCCCTGCAGTTTATCATTGACATGGTTGACCTGGACTCATGCTGTTCCCGCAGTTTATCGTTGACATGGTTGACCTGGACTCGTGCTTTTCCCTCTGTCCATCATTGACATGGTTGACCTGGACTCGTGCTGTTCCCGCAGTTTATCGTTGATATGGTTGACCTGGACTTGTGCTGTTCCCACTCTCCATCGTTGACATGGTCGTCCTGCTCGTGCTGTTCCCTCTCTCCATCGTTGGCATGGTTGACCTGGACTCATGCTGTTCCCTCTGTCTATTGTTTACATGGTCGACCTCTTCTTCTGGTTCTATTTGTTCTGTACATCATTGCTTGTTGTGGTATAATGTTAGTTGGTAACCTACTTATATGGCTTAACTATTTGACTTGCTGATGAAATCTAGCGCTCCCTTTAATATTTACTGATGTGTGTCTGTTCTTTAGTACTGTTGCCATTTGTCCAATGCGTTGGTTTGCCTTATTGCATCTTTTTTCGGTCTTGTCTTTAAATTTGCCATTTGAAGATATTATTATTCCTATGTTCTTGAAGTTCATTACTTGTTTCAGGGAATATTCTTTTAGATGAATCTTTGTTGTTTTTTTTTTCTTCTTTGGTTATAGTCATTACCTCTGTTTTACTAATGCTAATGTTCATGTTACGTTTCTTACACACTTTGTTTTGACTATTTATGTGGACTTGTAATTCTGCTTCTTCTATTAGTGCTTGATTGTCCACAAATGAAAAGTTAGTTGCACATCCTTTACAGGATGTAGCAGTCAACCCCAGCAATTTTTGGGTGTTCATGATTCCTGAGCAAGTTTATGTTCAGTAGTTTTCCATTGCTTTCTGAATGAATAATGTCCACAAATAGGAGTTCTTTAATGGTGTGATTTGCCATTGATTCTTATTCTGTGTTCTGCTCTTCATGCAGTGTTGTTACGGTGTCTTTTTGGCTGGTTTCTTTACATATGCTGTCTATATAAGTTATGAACAAGAGGCGACAGGACACAACCTTGTCGTACACAAGATCTTATGGTGAAGTGTTCTGAGTGTCCTCCGTTTGTTCTTACCATGCATTCACTGTTGTTATATAAGCTTCTACATAAGTTTGTTAGATGTGTATTCTCCTTATAATTTAAGGGTTTCCCACAGCTTATTTATGTCTTCTCTATCAAATGCCTTTTCGTGGTTGACAATGGCTAAGTAGAGTGTTTCATTAAATTCTTTTGATTTTTCTATAAGTTGTCTAAGAGCAGAGATATGATCATGTTCTTGTAAAGTTTACTACTTAACTTTCTTTTCAAACATGCCAGTTCCTGGCAAAATGTCTAAATTAGAAAATGTTCTCAACAAGAAATTATAGCCTGTGTGATTCTGCTAAACACAAATGTGGACTTCTCCATTGCTGTGGGGTTCTTGCACTGAACCAGATTCTCCTCCTGGTGTGGTCCATTGGTGGAGACTAGCACTTTTGGAGATATCCATGTGTGATCTATGGGAGGAGACTGGAGCACTTTTGGAGATGTCTGTGTGTGATCTATGGGAGGAGACTGGTGACTAAAGGGGATATCTGTGTGTGATCATTTCCATGGGAGGAGACTGGAGCACTTTTGGAGATTTCCATGTGTGATCATTTCCATGAGAGGAACCCCAATTAATTTTGTTGTATATAAACAGAAGACAAATGAAGATAAGTAATGTTTACATTTTAGCGTTATGTTGCATGACAGAGGGTTATTGCTTGTGAACGTTAAAGATGTGCATTAGTTCCTGGAACTCTGACCTAGCTTCAGTAGAACACTTAGTATTCTTATTGACAGATATCAGAAAATTTATATACAACTGGTGGCCAAGTCCAAACAACTTCAGTGCTCTGCTGCGGGACGTTTGACATTGATTTCTTGTGGGCTGGGATCAGTGTAATAGATGTCTAGACAAATATGGAGATTGTGTGGAAAACTAGTGTGTGACAGTGTTCATTAATTCTTATATCTAGGCTTATATAGGATTAAATGGATCCACATGGTGTATCTTGTTTCCTAATTAATTGAAACACCCTCATACTTCTTACGGCAGTTCATGGCTTTGTAATTTTTTTTCCATGATTATGGGATGAAAAAAATGCATTGGCTACAGAATGGATGTAAGATGGTCACTAAATTATTTGTTGAACTTTTAGAAGTTACCATGTGTGATCATATCTTGACAACATAGCTAAATAATCTTTCTTCAATTTTATTCACTAAATTATTTGTTGAACTTGTAGAAGTTACCATGTGTGATCATATCTTGACAACATAGCTAAATAATCTTTCTTCAATTTTATTCACTAAATTATTTGTTGAACTTGTAGAAGTTACCATGTGTGATCATATCTTGACAACATGGCTAAATAATCTTTCTTCAATTTTATTCACTAAATTATTTGTTGAACTTGTAGAAGTTACCATGTGTGATCATATCTTGACAACATGGCTAAATAATCTTTCTTCAATTTTATTCACTAAATTATTTGTAGAACTTGTAGAAGTTACCATGTGTGATCATATCTTGACAACATAGCTAAATAATCTTTCTTCAATTTTATTCACTAAATTATTTGTTGAACTTGTAGAAGTACCATGTGTGATCATATCTTGACAACATAGCGTATATCTTCTTCAATTTATCACTAAATTATTTGTAGAACTTGTAGAAGTTACCATGTGTGATCATATCTTGACAACATGGCTAAATAATCTTTCTTCAATTTTATTCACTAAATTATTTGTTGAACTTGTAGAAGTTACCATGTGTGATCATATCTTGACAACATGGCTAAATAATCTTTCTTCAATTTTATTCACTAATTATTGTAGAAACTTGTAGAAGTACCATGTGTGATCATATCTTGACAACATGGCTAAATAATCTTTCTTCAATTTTATTCACAGCCAAACTGCTATGCAAAGATCATCACTGTTGATGGACAGAAAAAGATTGTAATATATTCAAAAAGAGACATTGATGTTAATGAGGAGATCACCTATGATTACAAATTCCCATTTGAAGAAGTTAAAATCCCATGTCTGTGTGGAGCTCAAGGATGTCGAGGCTATCTTAATTAGGTTTATCTGTGCTATCTTAATTAGGGTTATCTGTGCACATACGTTTTTATCAGTTAACGGGGGATTCTAGAATAATCAAGTGAATGAATATTTACACTGTACTGTATGTAATGTACCCATGTTTAGGAAATACTCTTCCCAGTAATTACACAAGTCCAACCTGGTTGGACAACTTGACCCATCTTTGGCTTGTAGTGTTGATTGAAATTTGTTTCTAAGGGTTATTTTCACGCTTTTTATTGAATGATTTTACCATACTTGAGTAACTTGTGTGTCTACAGCTTACTATAAGCATACAGCTATGTAAAGAATATCCATTAAGTGATCAACTTTGTTATTAATTTGCCATGTTAGAGATGACATGGAGTTACACATACAATGTAATGGTGTCCTTTCTTATGAATATGTCATTCTCGTACATTTCCCCCCCCCCCCCCCCCCCCCCCCCCCCCCCATATCTGCTGAATTGAAAGGGAAAAAGAAAAAAACAGTAAATTTCTACAATAAGAAAACATTTTCACTTTAGGGGATAAATTTGAATGACTCATACCTGCCCAGATTATAAACAAACACTAGCCAGTCACCATATTCAATCATTTGTGATAAGAGGTCATATTAACTGTTGCCATGATTTGACTAAACAAATCTGCATCAATCAATTTCCTTATAGCGTAGGGATAGTTTGACTGCTAATCAATATAACTACCTTTGCCCATCCCATCTGTTCCATCTGAATCACATCAATGAGAGATTGAACCTTGAGTTGATTGAACATGTTGTAAGCATACCTGCTTATCTGTTTGAAGGGGTGCTTTTCACATGTTATTCGGCCCTACAAAAATTCTGGTGTGTTTTCATCTTTTACAAATAGATAATTGGATTATTGTTCCTTTTCTTTTAAAACTGTCATTTGTCCCTATGTACCTTGCCCTGTAGGACAGAGGTGATCTTGAGCCTGAGGAATTAAGGCAGCCTGGCTAGTACAGTCATCATGAACTGTGCAGGTTACGGTTTTTCTTTTTTTTTTTTTACTAACAGAAAAAACACAATTACTGAGGATTTGAACTGAGTCTCCCAAAAGGCAGCCTGGTGTTCCAGCCACTTGGCCATAGGCTCCTCTGTTATTGTTATTAAGATTTGAGGAAACAACTTTTATCTGACTAGCTGTTTGAATGCAACTTCATCTAAATATCTGGAGTCTCAATCTGTGTCATTGTTATTCAGTTTTTTCCCACTTCAGTTTTTAAATGTTGAACAAACATTCAAATTGTTTTGTCCTTTATAGTGGTGAATGCCGGTCTTCCTGGCGTAGGAATGAATGTCTTTCTCCGTAATCCCTATATTCTCGTATTCAACGGGCAAGACGGCGATTTACCTGCAAAGCGTTGTGGAATATAATGAGCACGGCAAGGCACGTAGAGCACCCTAGTAATCCACTGCACCTGTATTCGTCTCCAGTCATCTTGACTTGTCTTGCCACTAGACTCAGATGGACTCAGGCGAGAGAGTGAGGTCGACGAATTGCGCAACTCTTCCTCACTTTAATCCAATTCATCGTGCAAGTCATTCTTCATCCAACGTCAACATATTCTCGTAAGTAACGCAGCTGCATGAGAATCGACATCGGTTTGTACCACGCTGGTAACTTGCAGGAGTATGTGAGTCTGTCGCTCAGAAAGCAATGGCAAACTACTGAGCGTAAACTTGCCTAGTACATCATCAGCAGTTGAAAAATGCTGGTGTTGACTGCAACGTCGTGTAAGGGATATGTAACATTACAAAATAGTGGTCAGTGAATTTTCCATTCTCTATTCATGGATAAAATGAAATAAAAAGGTTAAGATCCCGCAAAGAAGCAAACGTCATGCAAGCACTCAGGTCAGGTCAACAGAAACCACAGACCACATCAGTATTGGGGGAGATGAATACACATATGACTGAGGAAAGTTGTCATAATTATGTTAAATCTCTGTTTGGTTATAACAACTTTTGTCAAGAACAACATAAGCAAGACTCGTCACAACATTATTATCAGTGATCTTCATCATGTGCCCTGTTAGTCAACCTAGGAGGTCATGGTTTACCATACCACACATGACCAGGCTTGGATCAGGTCTGTCTTTTGTCCCAGTTATGCCATGTGATCAAGCTGTCCAGGTATTTATCTCTCTCAATGTTGCCAGTTTATACATTATAACATGTGCTTCCCAAATTTTTCACTTTCGCGGGACCAGACATAAACATTTTCCTTTTGCACCAGGGACCAGTGCTGTTTAAAACATTTTTCTCCTTGTAATCTGGTATTTTATATGACTTGCATTATCATCATCATCATCATCAAGTGCCCTGCCAGATGGCGTAGGCGTTCATGGCTCTCCACAGATCTCGGTCTTTGGTTTTCTGGATCAACTCTGCTGCTGATATTCCTCCATGCCACGGTCTCAATCCATCCAGCATCATTTCTCTTGGTTTGCCTCTGCCTCTCTTCCCCTCGATCTTTCCAGTTGTCACCATGTTCTCCAATGCCTCTCTTCTCATCACATGACCAAAGAAAGATGTTTGTCTCTTTCTTATTGTTGTACATAATGTTCTAGTTTCATTAGCCTGTTTCAGGCAGTCGTTGTTAGTTACTCTGGCAGTCCAAGGAATTCGCAACATTCGTCTCAGGAACCACATCTCTGTTGCTTCTAATTTCTTCTTAATTTGTTCATTTACATTCCAAGATTCACTGCCATACAGCAAAACTGGTTCTACATAGCATTTCAGCACTCTCTTTCTTACATTCAGTGATAGTGACTTATTGCATAAGATACTCTTCATTTTCTGAAATGCAGGCTTTTACTTGCCCTATTCTGCTCTTAACCTCTGTTGTACATCTTCCATCTGATGTTATAAATGCCCCTAGGTATCTAAAATTATCCACTTGGTTAAGAATTTTCCTTCTATTTCTATGTCACATTTTGGTGTCACCATTTTCTTTGATATCACCATTGTTACTGTTTTCTTGATATTCAAGGAGAGTCCTTTCCTTGCACTCTCTGTTACTACAATGTCCAACAATTGTTGTAGGTCTGTTGATTTATCTGCCACCAATACTGTGTCATCTGCATAGCGTATATTATTTATATTATAACCTCCAACTAGTATTCCTGGCATCTCTTTGATCTCTCTCATTATTACTTCGCTATACTAGGGAGAAGAGATCTGGTGACAAGACACACCCCTTGTCGTACTCCTAGCTTTATCTGTTCGTACCTACCCTCTTTATTTCCCATTTTAATTGCTGCTACTTTGTTCCAGTAAATATTCTTTATTATTCTTAAATCTTTCCCATCAATGTTGATATCTTCCAACATTTTAATCAGTTCATCATGTTTTACTTTATCAAATGCCTTAGTATAATCTTTGAAGCACAAATATATGTCTTTCTGTTTCTCTATTGACCTTTTTATTATTGTCCCTAATGTATATATTGCATTGTTTGTGCCCTGTCCCTCCACAAATCCATACTGTTCTTCACTAATTTCCATTTTTATTTTCTTTCTGGTTCTTCTCATGAAGATTCTGAGTAGAAGCTTAGTGATATGGTTTATGAGGTTAATTGTATGAAAATCTTCACATTCAATTGCTCCTGGTCTTTTTTGTATGGTTTGCCATAAAGTCTTGGGAAGATAATGTGGTGGTTTCCCCTTGCCTTCCACATCCACATGGTGGTATACATCAATATACATTTTAATATAAATATAAGATTTAACGTAATTGTAGGTGTTGTCCCAGTGTGCTAAATGCTGCTCTATAATATTATTGGATGATGGAGATTCATTTAAAGGTGGTCCAATTTTCATGAGTAACACTTTTATTGTAGAGATTTACAAATCAAAAAAAATTTTGAAATGTCAAAACTACATTTAGGTCTTCTGGTAAGTGTATATACTCGTATACACCGACACTAATGAACACCAATATAAAATAAAAATAAAATATATCTTGGAAAACGATACCAAATCAGATTTTAAACAAGCTGACTAAATGACAGTATGTTGTAATAAAAGTGATTTAATGATCAGCTGCTAACAGTAACTATTTAATACGAGGGGTGGGCCTGTTTATTATTTACAAGCTTATCAAATCATGGCTCATTTGTAGACAGCGCTACCCACAAAGGAGAACAAATTCCCATACTGTTTCTGTATTTTGTCTTAATAATGCTCATTGACGAAAAAGAAATACTCTTCTTTCAAGTTGTCTTTGTATCGATATCTCACATACACCATCAGAATCGCTAAGTGTTGGCAACGCCTGTGCTTTCGTCCAGCTGTAATGAAAAATACTTTGCAAATGTTTCTAACACCTTCTCTCGCTCAGACGATGTCAAAATGCATTATAATCGTACTTCGAAAATCACGTATATTCTGCATCTTATGACAATCAGCAAATTATAATGTGCATCTTTCTCACATTTCGTCACATAGGAAACAAAAGAAACACACGCCGTTAACAAATAAATGTCGTTGACCGGGCCAGCTTTTAGTATCGGTCTCAGCTGGTTACTATTTTTAACTTTCCCATTGAACCAAGGATTCGCATCTCCTTAAAAATAAATACTCCTTGGGCTATATGGTTGCAGGCTCAATTTATTTTAAAATTAAATCATCATAAAAATGGTGCGGATATCTTGTTTTGAGAAAAGGACAATTCTTGTTTTTAAAAAGTTCTAAACAATCCTCAAAGGAGAAAATATTTAACTTTTTTCTTTTTTTCAACTCACGTTGCAGACCGGCAAAGAAGGGCTTGTGGACCGGCACCGGTTCGCAGACCACCACTTTGGGAAGCACTGCATTATAATACACAATATATGAACATCTATGGAACGGGAAAAAGAGCTAAATTTGGACTTTTATGGGCATAACATGACAAAAGATGAGAAGGTGCCAAAAGTAAATAGGAAAGGAGATAAACATTGTTAAAACGTGAGAACTACAACAGTATTGCTTCCCGCTAGATGAACACATCCCACAGTGGCAATTAAGTGGCTCTGCTTTCTCTTTCTGACCTCAGTGTCTGAATAATATGGTTTGATGGCAGTGACACACACATAAATTACCCCCTTAGGATCCAGGGGATTAGAAACAGGTTTTTCATAGTGTTGCATGGTGTCCCTCATATGTTTCCTGAATCATCCCAGCAGACATCTGTCTGTCTGTTCATTATACTTCATGTCACACGTTGCAAATAATTGGTACAAGAGACTACATGATGTGCGGAAAAACAAGTCAAGTCAGGGGTACCTTGGTTGGAATCTAGTTGCAGTAGGCAATCTCTTTGCAAGGTTGTTAATTATTGAAAGTCAGTAGATGTTTTTAAAAAGTGGGTTGTTAGTAAGTGACACTTTGAAACTTTGTTCTCTGAATGTTGTGGTATCATATGCCAGACTCCCATGCACTGAACACCCCCCCCCCCCCCCCCCCATTTTTTGCCTTCCATTGAACGCCCAGACACTGCTTAGTGTCCAGTAGCACAGAACCATTCATACAGATGGTCACACCGCCTGGGCATGAGTTGCGGTCAACCAGTTGTTGCATTGCACCTTCCATTCTGCTCAGTCTGCTGGCCTGTCCCTGCACTCCCGGTCCAGTGTAACTATGACTCTGCTCAGGTCTGACATTCTCTCTGGCATTCTGACACACTCTTCTCTCCTGTCCCAATATTCTCAAGCATGCACACTTCTCTGATTGTGATCTCAGCCATCCATGATTTTCCTGTTAATCAGCTTGTGACCTTAACTGTGTCCCAGGCTTTATTGCTTCTTGTCCATGGCCACTGAGAGATATGACTTAGCCTGCACACTTTGAGTCTATCTACAATTGTTGGCACTGCTAGGATACATCTCATACACATTGCCGGGCTCTCATTGAGCATCCCAGGATAACCTGCATAGCCCCCTAGTTTTTTTTTTTATTATTACTAGCTGACTCTTTGACACTGTAAGCAGATCCAAACCACACTCAGTTACTGAGAGAATCAGATGTTGATGGAGTATGAAAAGCATTCTTTGCTCCATGCACATTGCTGCCAGTCTTCAGTGCACCAGTTCTTTCTTAGATGGCATAGCAACTCCTTCCAAGTGATCCCTGATTGAAAGGCTCCTGGTGAAAATGAATCCTTGGTATCTCAGTCTACATTCCCTGTTATCATTTCTGACGTTTATTATGAGAATGGAGGTGGAGGCAGTCACTGGGGCATTCTACTGACTGAAGGACAATCAGCAGACACATGTGATTGTAATGAACTCACAGAGCTGAGAAGGGTGAAAAAAGGCATGCTTCATGCAGTGTGGCATGCTTCAATTCAGAAATCAAAATAGGGAGCAACTGTTGGATCATTTTCCCAAGACTTGCTGGTGTGTTGGGAAATGAGCAGGCAGACAGATTGGCTGGGTCTGTGCCTCTGGGTAGGGTTGTTGTGTGTGATAAGGCAGACATGGCCAGGACCCTTTGGGATCTTGTGTGTAGTTTGGAAGAGCAAATAAATCATCATGGCAGGGAATGACCAGAGAACCTGGCAGACACTCAGTGCTCTGCCATTAGTAATGGGACTCTTTGCTGGTTGTTGAAAATGTGAACAGGGTGTGTGTGGAAATATCCTGAGTGCTGTGATGTCGGTTCTTGACAGAACTCAGCTTTGGTCTCTCTGACTGCAGATATACTGCACCAAAGCTCCTGAGGTGAAGGTCTCATTCATGCTTGTACCACTTAGTATGTGTCATTACGTGCTGCGGTAGCATAATGACTTGGTCCTGAATTCAAATCCTTTCACGGTGGGGATTTGTTATTGACTACATGGTTCCATGGTCGAATGAACCTCATAAAAATGGGTAGCGTCTAGGGAGTTTGATGGTCGTCATGATACTAACAATATCACGTCAGGTACCAAATGGTCTGCCTCTATGGGTCCAGAACCATGTCCTCCATGGTGTCATATGGCAAGGAAATGGAAGTTTTCATGTTGGTTTCCCCCCATATATTTCAGCATTCACAGACAAAATTGTACTTACAGTTATCCTGTCACTCCATTAAAAGAAAAATGTTGGTGGATATTTGCCCTAAAGTTTCCAAAAATGGATGTCTGGCTTATAGAGAAATCTCATTCCAAAATATCAGTCAGAAGGTTAATTAAATTTAATACTTTTTTGGCCTGAGGCTGCAGACTGATATTACCAGCATTTTTAGTCGTACATGTGTAATATCAGCTTGCCATTGTCACCAGGTATTAGATAATGATGTGTTGGTGATGATCATTGGATCATGATGAATATTTTATACCTGGAAGATTGAGGCTTGATAGGTCACTTCCCCTCATTGTGTATTGGTTTTATGCATGGCTCCTAAAAGTACAAATGTGTTTATGATTTCTGGATTAGAATTAGCATATTTTCCTGAAGGTATATACATTAGCATAATAGGTTGATAGTTCATGTTATTGATCATTTATTTTTCCTTTTTTATACAGGGTAATTACATTCTTCCTACCCCTTTCATGGTAATACCCTTTTCACCACATAATGTTAACAATTAGTATGTCATTTCTGCAGGCATATCCTCAAATGTCCACAGCAGATAACCTGTATCAGTACTGATCTGTTACAATTAGTTTGTGAGAATTAAGTTGTAAATAATCAGTATGGTATCAGCTGTGTAATGTCCCTGTCATACGATTATATATTATTTATGAGAAATTAATTTGAGTTTTTGCTAATTTTATTTTCTTAGTGTAATAGTCTGTGGCCGGTCTCAGTGGCAAGGGGCGTATGGACGTCATTCGTAACACAGCTGCGACCGATTTGGCAGCAGACCACGTTGCGCTGGATTTTAATGTGTTGGTATGGGAACTGGTCGTTCGGAAAGCAGTGGCAAACTACTGAATGTAAAGTTGCCCAAGACATCAACAACAGCAATAAAATGCTGGTGTTGACAGTGATATCCTGTAAATAGGATATGCACACACAAAAAGTGCAACAATAGCTTTGCCGATGTTGCAGATATTGTGATCTTGATTGTAGTGAAATGTTGTGATAAAAGACAAAATGTTTTGTTATTATGAGTGCTTTTCATAGTTGTGCAACTTGGTTAGAAAGCTTTCTGTCACGAACACCTAAGGTTTAGTACCTGTTCAGACTTTTTCTAAGTTGGTTTTCTCAAACCTTGACGCTCTAGTGTTCATTCTTATAGGATATGAAGAATTTGAGGAGTGGAGGTGACTGAGATTCCACTCTAGTAGACCAGCAGCAAACTTAAATCCATCAAGCACTTAAGGTCTTCTAGTGTCAGTGCAGGTGTGGGTGCTGTCTGTCTGTCTACCATCATTGAGGAGGTTTGCTGTGGCTCTCTCAGACTCCAAGCTTGCAGGAATATGGTCCTTCGCAGGCTCAATCACAGCTGAGACACTCTAAGCAGCTGACCCTCCCTGCCTAGTCTCACAAGATATCCGATTGCCTCAAGAGTATTCATGTCATGATCACAAATTATGACATTTCTATTATTTTCACAGTAGTAATTATCACATCCTACGAACAGGTGTATAGCCTCCTTCCATTTAATGTTCATCAGGAGCTGCTCCTTAGAGACTCGTTTGGTGCAGTTCATAGAATTTGGGCTTTGATTACCTCCACACAATGTGCAAGGTATCTGTTGTCACATACATGTCTCAAGGCATCTTGTGTAACGAGTTGGTACATATTGTCACATACATGTCTCAAGGCATCTCGTGTAACAAGTTGGTACATATTGTCACATACATGTCTCAAGGCATCTCGTGTAACAAGTTGGTACATATTGTCACATATATTTCCTAAGGCATCTTGTGTAACAAGTTGGTACATTCAGTCTCCTTCCAATGTAAAGAAACTTATGCTTACAGCAAGGCTCTCACTGATAGAACCAACCCTCCATATAGTAGGAGTATTTTTAATGTTTTAAACTGATTGATAATTTCGCAGGACTGCATATTGTGAATATTTAAACCAGTTTGACACTCAGTTGGAAATACACTCGATGGGCAGATTATCCGGTTTGTTGTTTAGTTTAGTTTAGTCAACATCATTAATCCATGGTTTGGGAGTGGCTGGTTGCCAGATGTTTTTCAGCTTCTTGTTTCTGGTTACTGCAGCTTTGGCAATCCACTGTCCTCTGAGATCCTCTGTCAGTCCAATTCAGGCTCATAGTGGCCTTATATCTGTGGTGTATGAGGAGGATAGTTAGTTAGTTAGTTAGTTAGTTAGTTGACAGATCATCCTCATTGCACATCAAACCATTCAGTCCATAAGTGCTCAGATCTCTCCTCAGCAAATCCCGCAGCATGTAGCAGTTAACGACACTAGTTCTGTGTTGGTTTATCGATCTTCTTTGGCTTCCTGCGTGGTGTTCTAGTTTGGCCACACCTCTTAATTTGCTGTTCTTGCAGTCTGGCCATGGTTGTAGATTCAGTCATCACTTGATTCTCACAAAAGTCTTACTTCTTGTAGAGCATTCAGAATGTCAGCCTGGTCCATGGCGCGTCCGCCCTCCACCGTAGCCTTACCTGCGAGCTTGTCAGCCCACTCATTTCCTCGTACACCCGCATGACCTGGCACGAAGATGAAACTAATCTTTGCCAGCCAAGACCTCTCCAGAAACAGCAACCACTCTTCTGATCTGCACACACACACCACCCCCCCCCCCCTTTCTTCTGTCCTCTTGAGCATGCTCATTGAGTCGCTAAGGAAACATGCCCTAGTGAATGTCTGTGTCTCAAGCCGTGTTATTGTTTACTTACTGCCATGACTTCCATAGTCAGGCTACTTGTGGTGACAACAAAAGCACCAGAGTCCTTCACAGTTCTCCCTCTGGCCTGAGCCGTAAAGGTCCGTGAGCTTCACACATGTCAGACGACCGACCCATCTGTGTAAATGACAGCATCACCGTCTAACGAATTCTCAAAAATCAACGGTGGATGCCTGGCAAAAGCCTTGCATGGAGTTCCGTGAAATGAGTAGTCTGTGGGTGCATGAGATGGGATTACAGGATACCTCTCTATATACAGCTGGCTTTAGCTTTTTCCCTATGTGTGTGACCAGTCTTTCATTTTACTGTAAGGTGTCTCCTGAAACATCTGGAATGCCAGTGTTTTCTTTGAAAGCCTTCCATCTCAGGATATTTTTTTTAAAGAAACAAGTAAATTGAACAGAATGAGCAATTCCAGACATTACAGAAAATCAGATGACATTATGGTGAAGTGTTATCGCCAGCATTGAGTGATCTGCAAGTGGCTGTCTTGCCAACAGAAATTCTGCATTCTATTGAATGACCTGGCTGTAGCAGTACTTCACTGAGATGGCAGAGCAATATGGCCAGAGTAATCATGACTCAGTATTCTGTTCTGATTGTCATAGATTTAATCATCTCGCTCATAGTAGCCACATGCAGGTTGTTCCAGCTGTTAACATTATATTTAGTTAGTAAATGCTTCACTACTTTAACAGCATCATTCATCAAGACCAGTAGCATCCTCATTTTTCAGGCTACCACCCGCATGCCTCGCATTTCTTATACATAGACAAATGCATTTGCACAGATTAATTGTCGAGACAATTTTGGCTCAGTTTCAGTTGCTTTATTCTTTTTTAATGAGTCAGTACTTGGAAACTGTGGAGCTCTCTGGACAATAAGATTGTTATGGCTGACATCCCAGGCCTCACAATAAATGGCAGACATGTTAACAGAGAGAGTAGACATAGATGTCTGGGGATCATCTTCAAAAGCCTGTCATTCAGGGACCATGTGGAAGTAACTGTAATGAAATCTAAGAAAGGAATGTGTGCTGAAGATCATGGCAGCAATGGACATGAATGTTGTTCATACTCTGTCAACATTTGATTCTGTGAGTAATTGAGAATGGATTGGGACTGCTCAGTGTCAAAGAGTCAGCTGGTGAAATGAGCGCATAAAAAATGGAACTGTGCAGGTGATACTATGATACACAAGGAACACGCCGGTAGTCTGTATGTGATACATCTTGGCCTTACCCGTGATTGCAGACAGGCACAAGGTGCTGCAGGTTAAGTCATATCTCTGAGTGGCTGCAGACATAGAACACCCCACTGCATGAAGCCACAGGTTGATCATAGGATACAATCAGAGAAGTGTGCATGCTTGAGAACAGTCGGAGAGGAAAGGAGTAGCTCAGAAGGCCAGAGAAGTCATATTTGTGACGAGTCATAATCACATTGAATTAGGAATGCATGGATTGGCCAGTAGGCTGCACTGAATGGGAGATGCAACAATTAATTCACAACAATTTACGACCAGGTGGTGTAATCATCTACATGGATGGCTTTGTGCTAAGAGGTAAAAGAAGTGCCTGTGGGTTCGTGGTAAAGTTGATGGATGGTGTCTGTGGCAGGAGAGCTTGGCATATGATACCACACAACATCTAACTTATAGTCTGAGAATGGAGGTGGGGGAAGTTATAGCAGCGTTTCACAGGCTGGAGGACAAACAATACACTCATGATTATAACGGACTCACAAAGTATGATGAGAAAGGTGAAAATGGGCGTGCTTTGGGCAGAGTGGTGGGCTTCCATTCAACAATCAAAACTAGTATCTGTTCTCCAGGACATGCTGGTGTGGTGGGAAACCAGCAGGTGGTCATATTGGCTGGGTCTGCACCACTGGGTCAGCTATTGGTGTACAATCAGGCAGATGTGATCTGGGCCCTTTGGAATCTTGTGTAAAGTGTGGAAGAACAGATAGATCATTATGGCCTGGTGCTGCAGGCAGTGACTAGAGGATCTGGCCGACACTCAGGATTCCTAGGAAAGGTCAGGCAAACACATAATCAGACTTTTACTGGTACCATTAGCATCGGGGATCTTCGCTGGATGTTGAAGATGAGGATGGAACATGTATGGGAATGGCTCAAGAGCTATGATCTTGACTCAGTTCAGTTCAATTCATACTTGCATGTAAATTATGTTTTGGTACTTAAAGTTTTATATACCATTTGTTTATTATGTACATTTGTGGAACAAGGCTGTCTGATATGACTCCTTCTGTTGCATTAACTTGAACAGAAATAAACATATTTCAACACTGATTATGCTTTTTGACCAGCAGTACATGTGTGTACACATTGTACACATCATCCTAGAAGTTGTGATCTTGCAAACAATTGCATTAGAGTTGATAGTGAACTTACGCCCAACTGTGACTTGAAATAACAATTGATTATAAAATTGTATTGACGAAACCATTATATATGCAGTTTATCATATGTATTAACTTTGTTTTATTCCAACTGACTAAGCCAGATACAATAGTTTGAATGGATTCAGTAGGCTGGGTTTGATCAGAAAAACAACGGGGGAGGACCACATCTCATCAGAAGCCAGTGATCTTCTTGACCTGAAAGTTAACAGATAATATCTGGCACTAGTAATCATTTTGATGATGATGAAATAATCATCTTGAGTTTATTCATCTTTCAATATTAGAACTTTAAAGTCATTACACTAGATCAAGGAATGCAACGCAACCCATGGCTATCACAGGAATACCATACATCATCATTATGTGTCATACAGATCAGCATGGGCGGTCAGGGTTCGCCATCTCACACAGTCACCAGCCTGGTCTTGGTCCAGGTCTGTGTTCTTGTCCCGAACATGCTATATGCCAGGCCATCCAGCTATTTATCTCTCTGCCCTCCCCTTGCTCTGTTCCAGTTTTTGCCAGTTGTCACTAAGTTTTCTAGTTTATTCATCGTAATCTGTCTCCTAAAATCTGGACTTTCTACGTCTAATTCCTCTTCTTTCACAGTTTGTCCTCTATTGTAATTGACAGCCTTTTATTGGTCACTAGCTGACCCGGCCCGGCTTTGCCCAGGCCCTGACGGGGATCTATCTATCTATCTATCTGTCTGTCTGTCTGTCTGACCCGGCCCGGCTTCACCCAGTCCCTGGTGGGGAGCATCTCATTTAATTCATATAAGTAGTCATATAAGCTCCCGTTCCCGACTATCTGTCTGTCTATCTGACCAGCCCGGCTTCGCCCAGCTCCTGGTGGTGAGCATCTCATTTAATTCATATAAGTAGTCATATAAGCTCCCGTTCCCGACTATCTGTCTGTCTGTCTATCTGTCTGTCTGACCCGGCCCGGCTTCACCCAGTCCCTGGTGGGGAGCATCTCATTTAATTCATATAAGTAGTCATATAAGCTCCCGTTCCCGACTATCTATCTATCTGTCTGTCTGTCTGACCCGGCCCGGCTTCGCCCAGCCCCTGATGGGGAGCATCTCATTTAATTCATATAAGTAGTCATATAAGTTCTCGTTCCCGACTGTCTGTCTGTCTGTCTGACGACCCGGCTGTCTGTCTGTCTGTCTGCCTGCCTGCCCGTCCCTCCATCTCTCCCTCCGTCTATCCCACCCTCTATATCTATCTATGTATAGCCAGGGGACTTAACCTAAGACAAATGCTACTAAAAGTTATGTCCCTTTATATAACTTTTCTTATGTTAAGTCACGTAATTACAAAATTAAATTTTAGTAAGTAAATAGCACGGGAATGAAAAGAAAACATGTAGAAAATTTCATCTCAATCGGATGGACCGTTCTCGAACGCATAAAGAACGGACGCACATACATACACACACACACACACACATACATACATACATTGCATTTTATAGATATAGATGATGATTTTGTAAAAGGCTACCTGTGCCTTAGCGATTCTTGTTCTAATCTCTGTAAGGCACCTTCCATCAGATGTTATGAATACTGGCCTGAAGTGTCTGTATGTGTGTGTAGGTGAAAAATCTCACGCCTACACTTGAGAGTATTGTCTGGACTACTGAAAACTCTGTCCTGTATACATAGTGAAACAATTTCACGCCTACACTTGAGAGTATTGTCTGGACTGCTGAAAACTGTCTTGTATACACAGGTTACAGTTGCCGACTGTTGGTGATCAGTGCACACCATTCTCTTTGCAACAGACCTGGCCTTTTCTGAATGCATGTGTTGGTAAGTTTAGAGGAGAGGACAAGTACAGTTGATGGAGTGGCTGGGTTAGTACAGTACTGTGTATGAATCTGCCTTTAGTGTTTATGAAACTGCCAAGGCAGTCCATGAAATCAGTATCTAAGGCAAAAATGCTTCACAATAATAGTGTTTCACAATAAGTTAATGAAAGACCACATATTTTTATGTCTTCTATACGTTAAAGTTAGGCACTAGAGGAGTTGTATTTCTTGGATGAACAGAAATATGTTTGTATGTCATTTATGTCACTTGACAGCAGTGTGGTTAGAGGGTCATCGGCTGCAGGGTTTGTTTGTGGGAGAGAGGGGGGGGGGGGGGTGTATAAAGATATGTGTGGGGATAGGTGGTGAGGGGGCTAGCTGTCTGACTGGTGGGCTAGTATACAAGTCTCTCTCTCTCTCTCTCTCTCTCTCTCTCTCTCTCTCTCTCTCTCTCTCTCTCTCTCTCTCTCTCACACACACACTTTTTGTTGAGACATTGTGGAGAACTTCTTGAAAGACACGATGTGTTCACAAGTATGATGATGATGATTGTTTGTGTGTGCATAAATCGTTGAATATTTAGAAATCTAATGTGTGTCCCATAGACAGGCTACCCCACAGTCAGACATATTTCTACTGATAACTGTGGCACTGATGTCAGCAGACTGCTAGCTGTGTGTATGTAGCTCACCATGCCTGAGAGTCAAGAGTCCAGATTTTGGTTTCATACAATCCTAATTTATGTTAGAATGAGAAGTAAATCTCATCTGTAGTAACTTAGCTGAAAGATGACTGGTACAGATCAGTACTCGGTCATTCTAGTAACTGAAATGTGATAATACCTTTGTTATATCTGTCAGTGTTGCATGGATGTGTGAAAGTATGATTGACCTCAATATTGTGTTTTGTGGAAGGCCAGACTGTATATCACAGATTGATTTTTAGTCAGCTTGTTGAAGATTTGTGTTTATTTCTTTCACTTATAATACTTGGTCTTGAAATGAGCTGCTTGTAAAGCTGTTGTAACATGTATTTCTATGGTCCATCTTTGTAATGTAAATAGTAAATGTTTGCTTATATTTTTATTGATTGTTTAAAAATAACAGTTTTCATTACTTATGTATAAAAGTACTCTAATTGTACAGTAAATAGATGAATGATTGTCACCCTACATTTCTATGAAAGATTGTTATAACAAACCTGTCATGTAACCACACAAAATGTTAATAAAAATAAAACCCAATACTGCTTGTACGCATTTATTACATTGCTGCGTGTTGACTTTGCTTCTGGTGGTAGATACTATACAGTGTTGTAGTTGCTTTGCACGTCAGAAATCAAGTTTTTAGACATCATAGTTGAGTGTTTGTCATGCCAGCGTTTGTTCTTACTGCACATTCACAGTTTTGGTACAGCAAAAGAAACTGCACACAATACACAGGCATTTTCCTTTTGGGTCATACTGGGAAAATATTTAGCAAAATTCTTGAGAAAAGATTACGAACTACTCTAGAACCCCCAGCTAAGCGAAACACAACTTGGATTTAGGAAAAAACAAAGGATGTACAGATACCATTTTTGCTCTTAGACAACTTATAGAAAAATCAATCGAATTCAATGAAACACTCTACTTAGCCTTTGTCGACCAAGAAAAGGCATTTGATAGAGTAGACAGAAACAAGCTGTTGAAAGTCCTTAAACAATATGGAGTGAATACACATCTAACAAACCTATGTAGAAGCTTATACAACAACAGTGAATGCATAGTGAGAGCAACTGGAGGGTACTCACTGTGATGAGACGCCATGACAGCACAAGAATTTTTCTATCATTTTCTAAAAGATTAAATATCCACCAGAAAAGGATAAAAATGCAAGAGAAAAATACAGAGTCACTTAGAGCCTGCACTACCATTTCTACTACATTGCGCTCGTAGATCGTAGATCAAAGCACCGTCTAGTTTCTACATTTGAGACGTCTCTACTTTGATGTTCTGATCAAACGTAAAGTCCTAACATAGTGGAGACAGGGAATCTTTTGAAGTGCAGCCAGCTTCCAAATAAGAACAGATGCCTAACACCTTACGTTCAGCCGGACTTGACGATTTAACGTGTGAACCAGCAATGGCAGACTGGGAGATAAGATGGTCAGCCAGACCCGTGTGAACTAACACGTGCGGTAAAGTCCGGACTTTGCGGTAAAGTCTGGACTTTGTGGAGACAAAATGTGTAGTTGCTGCAACAAGCGAGTTCAGGCAATATAATGCAGGCCTTACACCTCGTCAAACGCAAGAGATCAAGCTAGTTGATTCCCGGGGAAATAGATGACGCAGTGTGACGTACATTTTCTGGGCAGCGAAATGTTTCATTGTTTCAGACATGTGGCAGAGTGTGGGTCAATTTGATTGACAGATGAAATTACAGTACACAGGGAAGGAGGAGGGGTGTAAAGAATTTGGGACTTAATACATCCCAATAACTCGTCCTACGTGAAAAATAGGTGGAGTTAATGAATACGGGACATAGTAATTAGCCCGCGCTGAAACTTGGAGCAAGAAGACGGAAACCACGTCAGGAACAAACAGAATAAAACCACGAGCATGGCCTACATGACTTGAGATGCATTCACAATAGCGTACAAGGGAAGCTGGAATGTTAATTTCTGGTGAGAGATTATCCTCTCATTTTGTTACTTCAATATGAAGTCTTGTGACAGAATTTCCTAGCTAAACTCAGGTAATACAAATATATTATTTGATCTGTTTGTCTGCTGTCTTAGAGCCGGCTGTTTAAGTTTCTGTTTCGCATTTCTTCTCTTCCAAACTTAATACATCCCGATAACTCGTTCAACGTGAAAAATAGGTGGAGTTAACGAATATAGGACATAGTAACTAGCCCGCGCTGAAACTGGGAGCAGGAAGACGGAAACCACGTCAGGAACGAACAGAATAAAACCACGAGCATGGCCTACAAGACTTGAGATGCATTCACAATAGCGTACAAGGGAAGCCGGAATTTTAGTTTCTGGTGAGAGATTAAACTCTCATTTTGTTACTTCAGTACGAAGTCTTGTGACAGAATTTCCTAGCTAAACTCAGGTAATATTAACATATTATTTGATCTGTTTGTCTGCTGTCTTAGGACTGGCTGTTTAAGTTTCTGTTTCGCATTTCTTCTCTTCCAAACTTCAAGCGTGTTGATTTTCTTTGTGCTTATTGTTAAAGTTCTAGCCCTTACTATTCCACTGTGAACTTTGTTTTCTTCTTCTTTCATTCGCTACTTAGTTTTCTGATTGTTGTACACGATAATTTGGAGAAATCCAACATTATTCAAGCCCTGTGAGTGTGTGGCCTATTCATATACAGGATAGACCTTTAGAGTCGCCCTGCACACACATTGAGGAGACTACTACTTAGTAGAAATTCCTGAGAGCAAACAGTCTATTGATAGCATCCACATTAACGTTGATTATTTGGACCAACACTTTGAATGCCTATCAAGATTGTTGTGAAACCACTTGGAGGGAGAAATGTCACCAGTTCACCTTGTCTGCATGAGGACAGAATGACTTAAGACACTCAATTTTCCAGACAGGACACACATCATATTTCCAAATATTTAACGATTTATGCACACAGGCACGCCGTTAATGTGCGACAGTAATGTCCAACAAGTCCTTCTGACAAGATGGAATGAAAGTGATAGAAAGGGAGAGAGTAAGTGAGGTGAACTTATATTGGAAGCACTCCATTATATAGGTGGAGGCGAATATGTATATTTTGAACTATAGATGTTCTGAATGGTTTATATATATATATATATATATATATATATATATATATATATATATATATATATATATATATATATATATATATATATATATATATTTAGAACTGATATATGTTTATGTAACATGCATGTATATTATGACTTGAATGTATGTTTGTAATGACACTTACAGCGACGAAGACAAAGACGAATATTTTGATAAACTTGCAGACACGTTAAATAATGTCAAGGAGACAGATGAACTAGTTGTGATGGGTGATTTTAACGGATGAATAGGCACACGAAGAACACCGTGGGAGGATTGCATGGGGCCATTCAGCGACACAGAGACTGATTGTAACAGCAATGGTCAACATCTACTCAACATATGTTCGGAACATGGACTAATAATAGCAAATAGTTTTTTTCAACATCGTCGTAGCCACACCAAAACCTGGTATAAATGGAATGACATAAACCAAGCATCCCAAATTGACTTTATTCTAATTAGGAAATCAGACAGAAGGCTACTATTAGATTCAAGAGCACTCCCAAATACAGATGTTGATACTGATCACAAACCAGTCATAATAAAAAAGATTTCACCACACAGGAGAATAAGAAACAAAAAAGTAACAACACATGTCATCAATTATAGGAGGCTGCAGGAAAATACAGTTAAAGACGAATTCAATCAAGAAATCCAAAACCTACATAAGAACATCCCTGATGACCACTCAAGCGTAGATAAGGAATGGACATGTTTCAAGGCTGCCATGCTCGACACACTGAAAAATAAATGTGGAACAAAGAAAGTAGGGCAAGACAAAAGATTAAGAACAGCCTGGTGGAACAACGAAGTTAAAGATAGCATATTCAAAAAGAAGGTAGCATTCAAAAAGTGGATCACAACTAAATCTGAACAGGACTATATTACTTATAGAATAGCACGACGTAATGCCAAACGAACAATTAGAGCATCTAAAGATGAATCCTGGAGAATATACGGTGAACAGATGGCGACCCTTAGCAAAGACTGCCCAAGAGAATTTTATAAACGTGTCACCACAATGAGAAACAGAGATGCATGTTACAACCCAACCACCATCATAAACAGCAAAAGAGGTATACCAATATTTAATCCACAACAAAGACTAGCAAGATGGGCAGAATACTTTCAAGAACTACTTAACCCCACACATAACATAGGAAACCTCACTTTTGTGCCTAAACGCCAGGGACAGCAAGAACCAAATTTCATACCTGCAGAAGTCAAAGCAGTTATACAGAAAAGTCCTAAGAACAAATCACCAGGTCCAGATGGAATAACCACAGAAGCTATTCAGGCCTGTGGGGAAACAGGAGTTAAATGGCTAACAAGACTTTTTAATATAGCATGGGAAGAAAGAAAAGTCCCAGATGATTGGCAACAGGCAATAATAGTACCAATATGGAAAAAGAAAGGCAATATGAGAGAGTGCGAAACATACAGAGGTATATCACTCCTAAGCCATATAGGGAAAATGTATGCAAAACTATTGGAACAAAGAGCTAGACCAATAGTTGAACAACAGTTAAGCAAAGCACAATTCGGTTTTCGGAAAGGTAAAAGTTGCACTGATGCATTATTTACACTTAGACAAATTATGTGAAAAAACTATTGAATATAGTGACCAGCAGAATATTGTGTTTGTAGATCAGGAAAAGGCTTTTGATAGAGTAGACAGATACAAATTATGGACCATCCTTGAAGACTATGGGATAGAAGGGCAACTGCTAGAAAACATCATAGCCATGTACCACTCGAGCCAAAGTGCAGTAAGAACACAGGAAGGTATATCAGATATGTTCACAGTCAATACAGGAGTGAGGCAGGGATGTGTGCTCTCTCCCCTGCTATTCAATATCTACATGGACAGAATTTCCAAAGAAGCAAGTCTCGACAGACCAGATTCAGAAAATTTAGAACTCTTTACTCCAGATGAAACAACTGACCCACAGGGAATAAATGAACTTCTATTTGCAGATGATCAGTGCCTGTTTTACAGCGATGAGGGCAGACTACAAAATCATATTACTAATCTGAGTTCAACCTGCAGCAGATACAATATGAGTATAAACACAGCCAAAACCGAAGTAATGCAAGTTAGCAGATCGCCAGGCCCACTAAATATACAGATAAATAACACACCTCTGAAACAAGTTAAAGAATTCAAATACCTTGGAAGTATGATCACAGAAGATGGCAGATTGGACAGAGAAATTGAAATCAGATGTCAAAAAGCTAGTGCACTTACATATCAACTATCACCCTTACTGAAACATCCAAACATACCCATGTCCGCAAAACGACAGATAATAAACAGCATATTCACACCAACCCTATGCTACCAATCTCAAACCTGGACTTTATCCAAATTACACCTTCGCAAAATCAACACCTGCGAAATGAGATGCCTGAGGAGAGCTGCCAACTTAACAATCCGAGACCGAGTAAGAAATGCTACTATCAGACAGACTGTGGGATCAACACCTTGTGCCACATTTATTGACAGACAGAAGATCAAGTGGTTTGGCCATGTCATTAGAATGCAACATCAACAACTACCATCACTGGCCTTACATCAAAGATCATCTGCGACGAGACCACGAGGACGTCCAAGAAGAAAATGGATTGACGACATCAGAGACATTGTACAACCTCACGGAATGACACTATCCAGTGCCGTCCACCGGGCGCTGGAACGCAAATTATTCCTCCCCACGACGCTTGACGGCAGAAGTGGAAGATGATGATGATGATGAATGTATGTTTATATGAATGTAGATACACATGTGTTTTGAGATGTGTAGACGTAGATACTACCCATCTCCGTTTGTTTCATTCCAGACCTCTTAGGAGCCATGGACAGTCAACAACACATATAAGGGAGTGACTGAGCCTAGTGAAGGGACCAATTTGGACTCCTTCAAACTGACAGTGAACTGCGTCTCACCGGGGGAAGCATGACCTATGTGCCCTCTTAAGTTATATATACCATATTATAATCATCATCATCATATTATCATCAAGAATAGCAATAATAAACACAGTTGTTGTATTTTAAACTCAGTTTGTCTGTATAAATTCTAAATGATGATAAATGTTTGTGTAGCATAATGGAGTGCACACATTGATAGAACATTTAGTGGGGGTTCACACATATATTCCAGAAGTAGATTATGTCAGGGAGGTACCGTGCCCATGCAGTCCATAAGTAATAAGCTTATTTTGCATATCTTAATTCCTCTTTCTCACTTCTGGTGATACCAAGAACAGCTAAATCTATCTTTTCAACGAGACTAATTCTTGGCTGTTTTCTTGAGTATCCAGGGACAGTGTCTTTAATCAGCATAACAGACATTTGTTCCACGTTTTCTCTCTGGGATCTGGGGTGGTAATTAGTCCCTTCTGACAGAGTTAAGGAATCTCAAACTACACCCAGAACTAAACATCAATAGGAGAAAATGATTTTGGCTGAGTGTTTGCCCACCCGGGAGCTACTTCAGCCAAGTTGATGACACTCAAACCCTTCACCATAAGATCTGGAGTATGACAAGGTTGCGTCATGTCCCCTCTCTTGTTCATAATCTACATAGACAACATATATAAAGAAACCAACCAAACAAAGACTGCATGACGAGAACACAGAAGAAGAACCATATGCAAATTACACCACTGGAGAACTCCTGTTTGCGGACAACCAAGTACTAATAGCAAAATCAGATACTGAATTACAAGACCACGTGAATAGTCTAAAATGTATAGGGAATCAAAGGACATCTTTTTTGGTGAATTACAGACGGGTAGGAGATCTCAGGGTCGGCCTCTACTACGATACAAAGATGTGTGTAAGCGGGACATGATTGATACAGGCTTAGATAATGCACATTGGGAGCAAGTCGCCGCTGAACGTGTTGCATGGAGGGCAAACATCAGAAACGGAATAAAGACAAAGGAGAAAATGATTGCAGATAAAGCACACATAGAGCGTGAGAGACGTAAGATGGTGCACAATGGTGGAAATGACGATGTTTTCACATGCATCTACTGTGGGCAAACATTTGCAGCATGAATTGGCCTTACCAGCCACACTCGCCACCGCCATGGGTCGTAGTTATTAAGCCTTTTTGAAGCACAATGTACCAAACTATCGTCTTTCAAGACGGAAAGGTGCCAATGAGATTGGGAACATAACATGAAAATTTGAACAATTAAAACAGAGGTAATGACTATAACTAAAGAAGAAGAAAAAACTAATTCACCTAAACGAGAATCCCCTGAAACAAGTAAAGAGTTTCAAGTACCTAGAAAGTATAATATAATCAATCAATCA
Source organism: Cepaea nemoralis (assembly GCA_014155875.1). NCBI lineage: Eukaryota > Metazoa > Mollusca > Gastropoda > Stylommatophora > Helicidae > Cepaea > Cepaea nemoralis. The sequence goes on from JACEFZ010004302.1 coordinate 533,900, forward strand.
TGTGCCATGCCGGAAAGCGTGGGCGGTCATGACTCGCCATTTCACTCGATCACCAGAGTCGTGGATCAGCTCAGTGTTCCTGTCTCGTCCATGCCATATGGTCAAGCCATCCAGGTATTTTCCTCTCGGTCTTCCTCTTGGTCTGTTCCCTTCGATCTTGCCAGTTGTCACTAAGTTCTCCAATTCATTTCTTCTCATAACATGTCCAAAGAATTTTGACTGACTACGTCTAATTTCTCTAATCAGTTTACGAGTTTCATTTGTCTCCTGTAGTAGGCCTACTTGGTCATTGGTTTTTCTATCTGTCCATGGTATTCTTTGCATTTTCCTCAAAAACCACATTTCTACAGCCATCAGATGTTTTTTAGCTTGACTGCCCATTGTCCAAGTTTCACATCCATACAAAAGAACAGGCTCTATGTATCCCCTCAACACTTTTTCTCGTTTCATCTTTCAAAAAGAAGATAGCTCTCTTAAGAAACAAGGAAAGAACAACGCGTAACACTCTCAGTGAGCTGAAGCACGCTGAAACTTCAGAAGCATTATGAAGGGATAAAGAAAGCCTGTGGTCCAATGATCAAACGTGCACCACTGAAAACCTTATCTGGAGAAATCATCACTGATAAGAAACAGCAGATGGACAGATGGGTAGAGCACTATTTAGAGCTTTACTCAAGTGAGACCAAACAAGTGGATGATGCCCTCAACGCCATAGAGGCCCTGCCAACTCTTTACCACCTGGACACACTTCCCACCATAACAAAAGTTAAGTGTGCTATAAATGAACTTGCATCTGGCAAGGCTCCAGGTAAGGATGGGATTCCAATAGAGGTTATCTATCAGGAATGGGCAAGTGTCAGAAGTCGGGGTGCCCACCGCCTAGATGAAAGTATTATTCACTGGCGAGCAACCCCAAATAGTCAGAAACTGACTAGGGACAAAATCTGTATGGCTGAACTATAGATTAAGTCCTGAATATCCAACGTACAGCTCCAAGTGGCTCGTTACAAAATTGAAATGAACCGTGCTGAATATTCGCCAAGGAATAGGAAAGAGAAGGTTAGCTAGGATAGATTTTTAAGTCTAAATTGAAGTGTCATTGACAACTACTCCAGTGCAGGTTTTTCTCCCTGACTGCTCCCTTCCTTGGTGTCTAAGTGAACCCACACCGATGTACACAACAACACGTATGCACAATTGGAAAAAAATATAATGACAGAATTATGAGTTACAATACTACAACATTTATTTACTAATCATAAAAATAGACATCTGATGGTTTTGAGATGATGATGATGAAATCATATAACATTTTGATAGTAATGAGAAACATTACATAACTTATGTTACTTGAACTATCTGGATCTGTGGTCCAGATCCCCTCTCTCCAGTAGAAACAAAGAAACAGCTTGCTGGTATTCTGACTCAGTCAGTCCTGGCACTACCTAGTCGTCACTCGTCCTTGAGATCTTAAACATAGGCGCTCTTTGTGAGAGCTTGAAAGAAAGTCAAGAATGTGTTATATCTAGTTCTACATCAGTACAATCCTAATTAATACATACACACATATACAATGACCAGTCTGGCCAAGTTTATCTTCCAGCTCTACTGCGTTCACCATCCTCTTTCTTCCTCCATATCTCTGCCCTACGGTCTTCGTCTGGGACGGGCTTTTCAATTGTCTCACACGCCTGTAATTATTACATTTCTGCCGTCCCATGTCCATGTCGCTAATACCGACATTCAGAGTCGTACAGCCGCTCCGTCCAAGATACACTGAAAGGGCTAAGCACCATATACCCTATACCAGTTGTGGGTAATGTCTGTACCATTCCACCTCTGCTTCCAATGCAATCGATAGGCAAGGTGCCAAGGCGCGCACCATAACATAACACTTCATAGTGGTAGGTTTGCATATGACAACTCAATATATCAAACATCCAATACACATAAACATATTAATTAAACTAGACATATTATGATACTTTAACATAATAGCAGAATGCACTAGTTAGTTTGTATGTATACGAAATGAGACGTATATACACAAAAAGAATATGTACGAAGCATAGTCCTAGCATCGTATATTCATATGAAATTACAAATACCTACATCCAACATATACTTAAACATTAGGCATATGAAAGTATTCCTACATAATAGTATGAAATGCAAACAAGTTGTAGTAACATGATTATCTATAACGACTGAGAAACTAATAGGGTCCATAGAGTAACAGACATCTAATCATGATAAATGAAAGTCAAAAGTCTGCCTCACAAAAGGTATAGTAAGAACAACTTGTATAGTAAGAACAACCCTTATAGCAATATGATATTGTACACAGAACTGAAGAATAATAGTGCACACTCCAGTAACCTGCGACAATGATAGTTGCGATAACCTAGCTCAGATATAGACTGGAAATCAGTACATACATCTAAAAGACTTGACTAGTTACTAAGAAATAACTTTCCTAGTGAAATCTAGCAGACATAAGACTACAGACATTGAATTGGCTGCCTACCTGCATTTTCCTATCCCCTCTAATAGCCGTAACTACCACTAAATAAAGTTTCAAAACCTCTGAAATATTTCTACCACAAGTGACATCTTTTCATTGTGTAATGTTCGCCAATCATGATCAGTGGCTCAACAAAGATGGTTTACATATAGGCCATCTCAACATCTATCATTTGCTCAATAAATTACCTGAGCTTTCAGTAATACTGTGCAAACAGTTCCATGTGTTTGGAATCACAGAAAGTCGTCTCAACGACACAATAACCGACTCTGAAATCTCTCTTAAGGGGTTTAAAGTAATTCGAAGAGACGCAAATCAGAAATTAGAGACAGGTATTGCTGTATACATTTCAAATTCTCTCAACTGTTCCCGTAGAAGTGATCTCCAGATAGAAGAGATAGAATGTGTTTGGTTAGAGGTGAAGCCAGTCAGCCAGCAACCGTTTCTATTTGGATACCTATATCGAAATCCCTGTGCTGGGTATAGTTGGTATGACTGTTTCACTACAATGATGAATAGGGTGTTTACAGCAGGTAGAGAAGTCATGATATTAGGTGACTTTAACATAGGTATTACTAAATCCAACCAGACATGGGAAGATATTCTATCTTACAATTTCAAACAACTAATAAATCGTCCCACAAGAGTTACAGACACCTCCTCAACTATAATTGATCATATATATGTTACTTGTCCAGTTAATATTACCGAATGTTCTGTTCCTTTTAGTGCAGTTAGTGACCATTACCCAATATGTTGTACATGGTCGAAAATTGGGTTCAAAACTCCTAAAAATAAACATTTAAGCATCAAATTTAGAGACTTTAAAGCTCTCAACCAAAATTTATTTTTAGACGACTTAAAAAATGCAGCCCTTGAACATGTTTACCAACTTCCTGATCCGGATGATGCACTAGCTTACTGGACAAAGACAGTCTACAATTTATTTGATAAACATGTGCCAGTCAAAGAAGTTCGAGTCAAGAATCAACATAAGTCCCCGTGGGTCATTAGCAAAGTTCTCGAAATCATGAGAGAACGAGATACAGCACACAAAAATAAAGATTTTATCAATTACTGCAGACTAAGAAATAAAGTTAAATATGAAATTCGTAGGATAAAGAAAGATCATTTCAAAAATTTGATTGTAGATAAATCAAATAACACAAATATATGGAAGGCTATTAACTCGCTGCCGGCTTCGTGGCTTAGAGGTTATGACTTTTCTCCGTAATCTCGTATACTCTCGTCAGGTAACGTGATGACGGTTCAAATCAGCAGTGGTTCGAATCGCATCGGTAATTTACGGGGTATGTGAGCCGGCCGCTCAGAAAGCAATGGCAAACTACTGAGCGTAATCTTGCCAAGAAATCAACATACAACTGAAAGATGCTGGTGTTGACAGCTAAGTCCTGTAAAAGGATATGCTAAAAAAAAAAAATTAACTCGCTAACCAACAAGAAACACGCTTCAGAGTTAGCAATACCAAACTCTATAACATGCGAGAATTTCAGTTACTTCTTTCAATCAGAAATAGAGAATCTAAAGTCCTCAATATCAGACTCAGTATGTAATTTAAGTTCACTGTCATCATTCTGTGAAGGGAAGTGCTCTAGAAATATTCCCCCTGAGATGCCCTTGATGTCTATTGCAGAAGTATATAAATATCTCTCGAATCTTTGAGCAACAAATTCAGAAGACCTAGATGGTATCAGTAATAGAATTCTTCGGTGTGCTGCACCTATTATTAGTGAGTCCTTAACGTTCATATATAACCAGTGCCTATCCAAAAACTACTTTCCATCTGCCTTTACAGTTGCTAACGTGTATCCTCTACTTAAAAATGGCTCAATTGATATTAGCGTCTTGGGTAATTATTGACCTATTTCCTTACTATCGTCGCTATCAAAGCCATTAGAAAAACACATGCATAAAATAACACTACATCATTTAATTAACAACGATCTAATAATTGACAGTCAATCTGGGTTTCGACCTAAATATTATTGCCATAGTGCCCTTACAAAAATGACCGATAACTGGCATCTTTGTATCAACAATGGCAACTATTTGTGGAGCAGTATTTGTAGACTTTAAAAAGGCCTTTGATATGGTAGATCTTCTTCTTCTTCTTCTTCTTCTTCAGCTTTCCGAGCCATTGAGGTTCTTTGCTGCAAATACAATCCGTCTCCATTCGTCTCTCTGGTGGACCTTCTCTTGCCAGTCGTTGATTCCAAGTGCTTGTAGGTCTGTACATGTATTATCTCTCCACCGTCTTCTTGGTCTACCTCGGGGTCTACGGTCATTTATTTCCTGAGTGTAAGCGAGTTTTGTTTCCCTATTATCTTCCATTCTTTCTATATGCCCCAGCCATTGTAGTCTATTAGCCTTCATGATACCAGTGATTAGCGGGGACTTAAACAGATCATAAATGTCTTTGTTACTTCTTCTTTTCCACTCTCCACTTTGTGTATCCCTAATGGGTCCAAAGATGCGTCTTACAATTTTGTTCTCAAAGGTTTGTAACAAGGCTTCGTCTCCTTTCGTTGTACTCCAGGTTTCAGAGCCATACAGCACAACTGGTCTGATCAGTGTTTTGTATATTGTGATTTTGGTGTTACGAGATAGCGCCTTTGATATATGGTAGATCATGATATTTTAATTAGAAAATTAAAACACATGAAGACTAGCACCATTATGGTGAACCTAATTACGTCATTTTTATCAGACAGACAACAAGTAGTGTCCTTCAATAACTGTCTATCAAGACCCAAACAACTTAATTTTGGGGTGCCTCAGGGCTCAATACTAAGTCCGCTGCTTTTTGTAGTGTATATTAACGATCTTCCTTTATCTTCGTGTGATCTATTTGCGGACGACTGCACTATTTACACAAGTCAAGAGAGCCTTTGTGACTTAGAGAGTTCTTTACAAAACGAACTTAACAACCTTAGTAGATGGAGCAATGAAAATCGCATGTTAATTAACATCGACAAAACCAAATCCATGCTAATAACGACCAGACAAAAACTACAGACCCTAGCCATAACTGGGACACCGCTCGAGCTCCACGTGGACACGTTACCTATAATTAATGTAAATGAACATAAAACATTAGGTCTTTTAATTGACAGACATTTAAACTGGAGCCCTCATGTTCACGCCCTTACCAAGAGAATTGCACAAAAAGTTTACCAACTTGCTAAAATTCAACACTTTTTGGATGAAAGCACACGTAAAATATTCTATGCATCCTATATCCAATCACCTCTCTATTATTGTTCCACAGTCTGGGATGGCTGCTCTAAATCTAATATGAAACGATTGTGTTCGCTTCAAAACCGCACTATACGTCTAGTTTCTAGCATGCATAAAGCACGTTGAAAGTAATAAATTATACAGCCATCTAAGACTTCTACCACTTCAAAAGCGCTTCCTTTTTAACAAAGCCAAATTAGTGAATAAAATTATATCTGAAAATACCCCATAGTATCTTCAACCGCTAATTCAATCTAATGCAATGAACAGTAAGCGCTTAAATTTATTACAGCTTCCTAAGCCTAGATTGGACTTATACAAAACTTGTTTCGCATATTCTGGTGCTCACTTGTGGAATAGCCTTCCACCAGAACTGAAAACACCAATGAGTCCCTACACATTCAACCGAAAACTCTTTCAATACTTACTTCATACCGACTATATGCCTCCATAAGTCACCTACTAGTATCATTTTTCCACTATCATTCTTCACTGTATGTGTGTGAACGAGACAGTGGGTGAGAGAGTGAGTGAGAAAGAGTGTGAGTGGAAGAATTAGTGAGAGTGAGAGAGTATGCATGCGCGTGTGCCTGAGTGAGTGTAAAAGTGAGTGAGTGTGTGGACATATGTGTGAGAGATTTAGTTAGAGAATGAGTGAATCTGAGAGAGTGGGTGTGTTGTGTGTCTGCCTGTCTGTGTGATAGAGTGTGAAAGTTAGTGAGTGAGTGTGAGTTAGAGAGTCATCGAGTAAATGAGTGAGTAAGGGAGCGTGAGTGAGTGAGAGAGAATTTGTGGGTATGCGTGTATGTGCGCGAATGAGTGAGTGTGAGAGCGAGTGAGTGTGTAAAAGAGAGAGCGTGGGTGAATGAGAGAGTGCATGAGAAAGTGTGATGTATGTGTGTGCATGTCTGGATGTGTGTATGGGTGTATATGTGTGTACATGTGTGTATCTGTGCGTGCCTCTGTGTGTATGTCTGTACGTGTGTTAAGGTGTGCGTTCATGTCTTTATATGCGTTTATATGCATGTGCGTGTGTGTATGTGTGTATGGATGAGTGTGTGTGTGTGTGTGCTCGTGTATGTATTGTATATCTTTGTATGTGTAAGTGTGCATGCATGCAGAGTATGCGAGGGAGTGTATATTCGGGTGCTATGTGAGTACGTGTGAGTAAGTATATGGATGTGTGCAGGTGTGTGTATTGCGTGGGTATGATGTGTGTGGGTGTGTGTATGTACATGCGTGTGAGAGAGAAGAGAGAGAGAGAGAGAGAGAGAGAGAGAGTTGAGCGCACGCATGTCATCTAACATGCTGATCCATATGTTTTGTGTATTCTCATTTTTTTTGGTCATATCATTTTGATGCACTTGATTTTAACATGCATAAAATGAATTCATGTAAATTACTGTAAAGCAAGTGAGAGAGTTAGTGAGTGTAAGTGAGAGAGAGAGAGAGAGAGAGAGAGAGAGAGAGAGAGAGAGGGAGAGAGAGAGAGAGAGAGAGAGAGAATGAGTGTGAGAGTGTGTGTATGTAAAGAGAGAGAGAGAGAGAGAGAGAGAGAGAGAGAGAGAGAGAGAGAGAGAGAGAGTTGAGCCCACGCATGTTATGTAACATGCTATTCCATATTTGTTATGTATTCTCATCTTTCATATTACGAGGTATCGTTTAATGCCACCTGATTGTCCTGTAACATGCCATTCCATATATTTTTTTTTTAAATTCTCATCTTATCATTTTGTATGCCACTTGATTTTATCATGTATAATATAACATTACTGTGATGTGAGTGAGAGAGTTAGTGTGTGTGAGAGAGAGAGAGAGAGAGAGAGAGAGAGAGAGAGAGAGAGAGAGAGAGAGAGAGAGAGAGAGAGAGAGAGAGAGAGAGAGAGAGAGAGAGAGAGAGCGCAAGAGAGCGAGAGCAAGAGAGAGAGAGAGAGAGAAAAAAGAGAGAGTTGAATTGCATCACTAATTTTTACGCTACGTAATGTATATGTACAATTTTTTCTCCACTTCTTGCAATTGCGAGAATTCTCACGACAATCGTCAGTGTCTCAATTGTGTGTAAAGTGTGGGAGTTTGTTCTTATTAGTTTCAGTGATCATGTGAGGCATCATGTATTTGTCTAGATGTGAGGATGTATATATGGGTGTGTATGTGAGGGATATGTGTGTGTGTGGGGAATGTGTGTGTGCCTGTGTAAGAGAGAGAGAGAGAGAGAGAGAGAGAGAGAGAGAGAGAGAGAGAGAGAGAGAGAGAGAGAGAGAGAGAGAGAGAGAGAGAGAGAGAGAGAGAGAGAGAGAGAGAGAATTGAGTGCTCGCATGTCCTGTAACATGCCATTCCATATTTTTTGTGTATTTTCATCTTTCACATTATCATTTTGTATGTATGACACTTGATTTTATCATGTATAATATAACATTACTGTAATGTGAGTGAGAGCGTTAGTGAGAGAGAGAGAGAGAGAGAGAGAGAGAGAGAGAGAGAGAGAGAGAGAGAGAGAGAGAGAGAGAGAGAGAGAGAGAGAGAGAGAGAGAGAGAGAGAGAGAGAGGAGAGAGTTGAATTGCATCACTAATTTTAAGTTACAAAATGTATATGTACAATTTTTCTCCATTTTCTTTACCATTTTGCGACAATGCTCACGACAGTCGTCACTGTATGTGTGTGTAAAGTGTGGGAGTTTGATCATAATAGTAGGTAGGGGGATGGGGGGATGTGTGTGTGGGTGGATTCGTGATATGTGTGAGTGGGCTCAGGATGTGTGGGTGGGCGGGGTGGGATTGTGTGGGTGGGTGGGGGATTTGTGTGTGGGTGGGTGGGGGATTTGTGGGTGGGTGCGTGCGAGATGTATGGGTGTAATGGGAGATGTGTTTGTTGGTGGGGATGTGTGTTTGTCTAGGTGGTTGTGGGTGAGTGGGTGGAGGAGGATATGTTGGTGGATGATTGATGGTGGGTTATGGGATGGGTGGGGGGAGATGTGGGTATGGGGATATGTGGTGGGTGGGAGATGTGTCCAAGTGGGGGTGGTTGTGGGTTTGTGGATGTGTGTGTGGGTGAGGGATGTGTATGGGTGTGGGATGTTTGGGTGGGGAGTGTGTGTGGGTGAGAGATGTGTGGGTGAATGTGTGTGGGGGATGTGTGTGGGTTGGGGAGAGGTGCGTGATGGGTGTGGGTGATGGATTTGGAGATGTGTGTGTGGGTGGGGGATATGTCTGGCTGGGTGGGGGTGTGTGTGGCTGGATGGAGGATGTATGTGTGGGTAGTGAGGGTGATTGTAGTTGGGGGATGTGTGGATGGGTAGGAGATGTGTGGATAGATGTGTGTGTGGGTGAGGGATGTGTCTTTGGGATGTGTGTGGGTGTGGTGTTGTGTGGGAGGGGAGCTGGGTGTGGATAAATGATGTTTGTGTGGGTGGGTGAAGGTGTGGTTGGGTTTGCGGGTGGGTGAAGGATGTGTGTGAGGGTGGGGATGTGTGCTTAGATGGGTGGTTGGGATGTGTGAGGGTGGGTGGGTAGATAGGAGATGTATGTATTGATGAGTGGGTAAGGGATGTTTGGGTGTTAGTAGTTGAGGGATAAGTACGTGTGTCTAGGGATGTGTGAGGGGATGAATGTATGGGTTGGGGATGTGTGTGTGTGGGTTGTGTGTGCGTGGATGGGAATGTGTTGGTGGGTGAGGATGTGTGTGAGGGATGTTTGTATGGGTGGGGAGATTGTGCGTGGGTGGGGATGTGTGTGATATGGGTAGGGGTGTGTGGTTAAGGGATGTGTGGCTGGGGGAATGGGTGGATGGGGGATGTGTGGTTGGGTAGAGGATGTGTGGGTGGGTGATTGTATATGAGTAAGGGTGTGTGGTTAAGGGATGTTTGGTTGGGGGATGGGTGGGTAGAGGATGTGTGAGTGGGTAGAGGATATGTGGGTGGGTGAGTGTGTGCAGGTTAGGAGATGGTGGGGGATGCTTGTAGGTGTTGGCTCGGGATCTGTGAGTGGGTTGGGGGAGATGGGAGATTATGTGGGTGAGTGCGGAATTTGTGTGTGGGTAGGTGCGGAATAGGTGAGTTGACGGGGAGGATGTGTGAGTGGGTAGAGGATATGTGGGTGGGTGAGTGTGTGCAGGTTAGGAGATGGTGGGGGATGCTTGTAGGTGTGGGCTCGGGATCTGTGAGTGGGCTGGGGGAGATGGGAGATTATGTGGGTGAGTGCGGAATTTGTGTGTGGGTAGGTGCGGAATAGGTGAGTTGACGGGGAGATGTGTGTGTGGCTAAGGAATGTGTGTTTGGCTGGGTGGTTGGAGGTGTGTGGGTGGAGGAGGATATTGGGTGAGTGATTGTTGGTGGGAAATGGGACGGGTAGAGGATATGTGAGTGGGTGGGGAGATGTGTGTAGGTGGGGGATGTGTGGGTTATTGAATGTATGTGTGCTTGGGGTGTGGGTGGATGGGATGTGTGGTGGGTGAGAGGTGTGTGTGGGTGGGGAGATGTGTAGGTGCAGGGATGTGGTGGATGGGTGGGGGAATGTATTGTATGTGTGTGTGGTTGGGTGGGGGAATGTATTGTATGTGTGTGTGGTTGGGTGGGGGAGTTGCAGTGAATGGGGGATGTGTGGGTGAGTGGTGGATGTGTCTCATAACATAGTAATATGCATTGTTTATGTTTACAAAATTCATGTGACAATGTTTTTTTCCTATGCACTGTTGATGAAAGAAAGATGAGTGATTGGAAGGGCCGAATGTAAGACGGGCCTGCGTGCCCAATTTGTTACCCTTTGAAAATAAAGTCTGTTTGTTCGTTCGAAGTCAAACATTTTCTAACATGAAACAGGCTAGGGACCCTTATTTAAGCTGAGTCCAGCAGACAGTATTATCTCCTTGGCACCTTTCTGTCTGGTATGACAGAACCATACTGACCTCCTACAGGTAATTAATTCTATTCAAGTGTTGGGCCAGTTCACGCCTCTTTTCCCATGGAGACTGACTTATCTCCCCCTTGCATTCCTGATTAGGTTTTAATAGCCAACGTTTACTCTGTGTGGCCAGTCTGACACTTCACAGTTAATTGCCTCTGTCAGACACCCAACACCTAATTTCTGGATGCAGTCTGAATGGTTTATTATCCTTCTAACACCACCTCTCTACCTTTCCACAAGTAATTACTAGCCTCCAGTCAAGTTTTGGATCAGTTTTACAAAGTCTGGTTCACTCTCTCTGAATCTGTGTGAATGGCTGGACTTGGCATGTTTATAGCTCCAGGTTGCTTGTGTCAGGCCTGGGCAGTTTTACTTTCCACTCACAGTCGCGGTCCGTTTAACACTGCATGACTGTGTGGTGTTATTATCAATTCTGTAACTCTACAGTGAACCGAAAATTGTTCTGGGAAGTAAAGGCTGCATTTCATGACAGCAAGACACACTCACTCTACAAATCCACCAGCTAATAGAGCTATGCTGGCGAGAAGGACAAGTCCCACAGGATTTCAAAGATTCAAGCATCATAACACTGTACAAGAACAAGGGCAATCAGAGTGGCTGTAACAACTATAGGGGTATCTCACTTCTGTGTATTCTTGGGAAAGTATTTGCCAGAATTGTTCTGCGCAGACTTCAAGTCCTGGGAGATCAAGTCTACCCTGAATCACAGTGCGGCTTCCGACAGAACCGATCTATCATTGATATGATATTCTCATTGCGACAAATGCAAGAAAAATGCCGGGAACAAAATCAACCACTGCATTGCCTTCATCGACCTCACAAAGGCATTTGATTTGGTCAGTCGTGAGGGTCTGTTCAAGGCATTAAATAAGATTGGCTGCCCACCAACTCTTCTGTCCATTGTGGAATCGTTCCACATAGGCATGAAGGGTATAATCAAGTTTGATGATGCAACTTCAGAAGAGTTTGAAATCAAGAGTGGAGTTAAGCAAGATTGTTTACTAGACCCCCACCCTCTTTGGAATATATTTTTCACTTCTACTGAAATATGCCTTTCGTGATCAGGATGCCGGTATATACATTCACTCACGCTCAGATGGTGGCCTCTATAATGCCCAGAGATTGAAGGCCAAGACCAACATTAGGAGGTTACTAATCAGAGAGTTGCTTTTTGCAGATGATGCTGCAATTACGACCCACTCTGAGGAAGAATTACAACATCTACTATCTACATTCTCCAATGCTTGTTCTGAATTTGGTCTAACAATAAACAAAAAGAAGACCAGATTATGTCACAAGGTGCACATGGGGTACCATCAATCTTTATTGATGACGCCGAACTGGAGATTCATTCATTCAGTAGCATGTCCTTTGCAGAACCTCGCAGCCATAACAACCTTCCGGAAAACCTCTTGATCATAAGCAAGATGTCCCGCGTCTGATACACCCATCTGGAGATCATCCGCCACATCCTGCACCCATATTCTCTTTGGCCTTCCTGTTCCCAGGCATATATCCTTCCAATATTGTTCTCGCCAAACTTTCGTGACGTTTCAAGTGACCAAAATATTTTAATTTTCTTTGTTTTATCGTCTTTAATAGCCAACCTTCTTCAATATTCAATTCTTTAAGTATGGATGCATTTGTTCTTTTCTTTACCCAAGATATTCTTAGAACTCGTCTATAACATTTATATTCAAAGGCATTTATGCGCTGTTCAGCTTGTTTAGTAAGTGTCCATGTCTCACAGGCGTATGTTGCAATGGGAAAGATGCATGCTCTTAAGAATCTAACTTTTGTAGTTCTGTCTGTCCCACTCCATAATTTATTCAGCTGTCTTAGTCTTTGAAGAGCAACTGATAGTCGCGAATTTGAGATAGTAAACCATTTTACATATCTAGAATCAGAGGTAAATAACAAATTATCACTAGATCAGGAAATCAACATCAGGATTGGCAAGGCAGCAACAACAATGAACATGTTAGCAAAAAGAGTCTGGGAGAACAGAAAGCTTACTGTCAAAACAAAAGTCCTTGTCTACCAAGCCTGTGTCCTTAGTACTCTATGGCAGTGAAACCTGGTCAACTTACTCACACCAAGAGAAACACTTAAACAGCTTTCATATGCGGTCAAAGGACATCTTTTTTGGTGAATTACAGATGGGTAGGAGATCTCAAGGTCGGCCTCTACTATGATACAAAGATGTGTGTAAGCAGGACACGATTGATACAGGCATTGATAATGCACATTGGGAGCAAGTCGCCACTGAACGTGTTGCATGGAAGGCAACTATCAGAAATGGAATAAAGACAAAAGAAAAAATGATTGCAAATAAAGCACACATAAAGCGTGAGAGACGTAAGATGGTGCATGATGGTGGAAATGACCATGTTTTCACATGCATCCACTGTGGACAAACATGTACAGCGCGAAATGGCCTTATCAGTCACATTCGCCACCGCCATAGGTTGTAGTTATTAAGCCTTTTTGAAGCACAATGTACCAAACTATCGTCTGGATGGAAAGGTGCCCAATATACAATTTAAAAAATTGGACTGGTCCAGGCAGCCAAAAAATACACACCCAAAAAGGTGAAAAAAGGGTTTATTGCTGTTGTCTGACCTTAAGCGAAGTCTAGTTTTGGATTCTCACGCCTATACTCCAGGCAAGACAATAGTAAATAATTATCATGTATTCTCTTGTGTGTGTTCATGCCCAGCTTAGTCACCGGTTAATGTTCTCTACTAAAACCTCCCGGTGGTAGTCTTTTATTGCAGAAACCTCCCGTTGATGATCTTCTATTGTCATCGTTTCCCTCTGCGTAAACCTCCCGCTGTTGGTCTTCTATTGCCAGAGTGTTTCCCTCTGCAGAAACCTCCCGCTGGTGGATTTACTTTGGGGCAAGCTCAGAAGCATACCTATTCTCATGCTGTGTGCTTCTATTCCTAACTCTAACTACACTAAAGTTAATGTTAAGATGATATGAAATACAGATACATGTATATTGTAAAGGGTATATGCAGGTAATGTGAAAGGAGGCTGGTCAGCCCATCTCAAACTGTATGGTCTAAACCAGTGGTTCTCAACTGATGGGGAATTCTTCCCAGGGGGGAATTTTGGGGAAATTAAGATTATTTCAAGATCGCGTTAATACAAGAACCGATTACTTAAGGTTGTTTGTTTTTCCCTCCATAATCTACGGTTCTGTACTTCTCACCCTTCTGAAATTCGTTTAACACTGGACCTGCAAATCACGTTTTATGTAGAGGTCTAGACTTGTTCTAGTATGTATTATTAAATTTAGCTTTCATTTTTACGTATACTTTGTAGGGGTGGGGGGGGGTGTTATAGGGAGGAAATAGGAACATATGGTGAAGGGGTGCATGGGCCAAAAAAAGGATGAGAACCACTGGTCTAAACATTGGTACGGCCAAACTCTGCAGCACATGGTCAGGGACTAGCTTTTGTGCAACACTGCTGACGTCAGCGGGGCTGGGTGTATTTATTCAACCACATGGCTGGTGGAAATGATGGTTGCCATCAAAGAAATTAGACTGGTCATCCTGGGGAAATCCCACAGTAGGCGGTCGATTATTCTGACCAACACATCAAGAGTGCCTATCTACACTTTGGTGAAACAACTGGGGAGACAGAGAAATGTCACCATTTCACTTTTCTGCATGATAACAGACAGAAGACGGACATTCATTTTATCATGACTGGACAGGCGAGGCAGTATAAATAGGGCAGTATAAAAGTCCTTCAGATGTGACAGTGAAGTATGTAGAGAGAGAGAGAGAAAATATAAGAAAGTGAACCTGGATAAGAGTGATTATATTAGTATGTATGTGTTGAGAAGTGTAGACAAGAAACTACACATACTCCTCTCATCGCAGCCAAGGGAAGGCATCACATGATCTGGACCTGCTGGCCCTGGAGGTTGAACTTACATCGGTGGAAAAGTCCAGCCTGCCTGGATTGTGGTCAGCTTTTCAAGTCGACAAGTGGCCTGAGGTCCCTTTGTGCTTATTTTTTTGTCAAAAGTTATGAGCTAAAATTCTTTATGACAGAACTTGTGTTCATACAACATCGTCTCATCTCAAACGTCATCCATACTGAAAACAACATCTCATCATCCATCAAGTTTATTTGAAAGAAATTACAAGTTCACGTTTGTGGTAAAGTTCCATTTTGCATTCACATTTCTAGGTGGGTGTGAGAGTGCAACAATAGATGGTATGATGACCTTGTGGAGGTTCAAAATCATATTTATTATATGGAGAGATGTCAGAGAGATAACCTGCATACATCTTGATAACTTTTTCCCACTTCTGGGTATGCCAAGTGCAGATATCTACTTTTTCCACGAGCCAGTTCTTGACTTTTCTTGTGGATCAAGGGATCAACTTAATCAACTCAACAGAGACATTTGTTGTGAGATGAACAGATAGTCCATCAAGCAGCAGATCTCTGTTGTGTGCACTGTTTCTTATTTGCATTAAAATAACATTATACACAAAGAGTCTGTTATTATCTGTGTAGATTTCTGTGCCCCATACTATCAAGAGTATCCAAAAGGATGTGTGAGTCTCTTAAACACTGCTATATCTATCTTAGCACTATCCTTTCAAGGTATCCAACATAAACAGTTTAGTTAGGTACCAGGCTTAGGTAGTGATCCTTGATGACTATGGACAGTGCTCTGAAATTCTGCATGACGTATGCTGCTCATAACATTACAAATACTGTAAATTTTTGTTTCATTGCACTGCTTGATGGTGCCAATATTTCGATTCTAAAATTAGACTGCAGTCATAGTATCACATACCCCCGGGAAGGTTAACCCGGTCAACAAATGCCCGCAGAAGTCGGATGTGTCGGCCTAACAGGCACAACGCAATCACATCCGGAAAATAACTCCGGATGAACGCAGAAGAAGAAGAAGAAGTATCACATACAGACTTCAAATAACAAAGGAAATATAATTGCACTTCTACTTAAACAGGCACCCACCTTTCAGATCATGAAACCTGCTCAAAGGTAGCACCTTTATATCAGAGTCATTGCTGAATGAAACCCAATCAGTTTGTCTCTTTCTCTTGCTAACTCATTCACACTCTCTCTCACAAGCTCATCTACACATGCTCACACACTCTCTCTTTCTCTCTCACTCACAAGCTCATCTACACATGCACACACTGTATCTCTCTCTCACTCACAAGCTCATCTACACATGCACACACTGTATCTCTCTCTCACTCACAAGCTCATCTACACATGTACACACACTGTATCTCTCTCTCACTCACAAGCTCATCTACACATGCACACACTGTATCTCTCTCTCACTCACAAGCTCATCTACACATGCACACACACTATCTCTCTCTCACTCACAAGCTCATCTACACATGCACACACACTATCTCTCTCTCACTCACAAGCTCATCTACACATGCACACACACTGTATCTCTCTCTCACTCACAAGCTCATCTACACATGCACACACACTATCTCTCTCTCACTCACAAGCTCATCTACACATGCACACACTGTATCTCTCTCTCACTCACAAGCTCATCTACACATGCACACACTGTATCTCTCTCTCACAAGCTCATCTACACATGCACACACTGTATCTCTCTCTCACTCACAAGCTCATCTACACATGCACACACTGTATCTCTCTCTCTCACTCTGTCAGAAGTCGGGGTGCCCCACCTGCTAGATTAAAGTATTACTCACTAGCGAGCAACCCCAAATAGTCAGAAACTTACTAGGGACAAAATCTATATGGCTGAACTACAGATTAAGCCCTGAATATCCAACGTACAGCTCCAAGTGGCTCGTTACAAAATGAAATGAACTGTGCTGAATATTCGCCAAGGTATAGGAAAGAGAAGGTTAGCTAAGATAGATGTTTTACGTCTGAATATAAGTAGTATAGACGACTATCTCAGTACAGGTTTTTCTCCCTGACTGCTCCCTTTCCTTGGTGTGTAAGTGAACCCCCACCAATGTACACACACAACACGTATGCACAATTGGAATTAAAATATAACGACAGAACTATGAGTTACAATACTACAACATTTATTTGCTAATCATAACAATAGACATCGGATGATTGTCAATATGAGGATGATAAAATCATATAACATATTGTGATGAGAAACATTACGTAACTTTACTTGTTACTTCATCTATCTGGAACTGTGGTCCAGATCCCCACTCTCCAGTAGACTCAACAAAAGAACAGCTTGCCGGTATTCTGACGACTGCCAGTCCTGGCTCTCCCTAGTCATAACTCGTTCTTGAGATCTATAACATAGGTGCTCCTTGTGAGAGCTGTTCTGAAGTCAGATTTAATCTAAAGGGAACAGGTCTAGCAGGGGTTTTTATACCTAGCCTAGCAGTAGACACTTATCTCCCAGGAATTCCATTCATACATTCTTCTTATCTCCTCCTGACAGTAATTGCAATTAACTCCAAGTCTGTCCAGTCATAAAATTCTTTCTGCATGCACACTAGCCTTCACACCTGTGGGTCTGACCATTATTAGCCCACTGAGTCTTATCAGTGATTTCACACCTTCCTGAGTCTGCCAGTCCGAGTGGACGGGGCTTGTTTACCGCCCTGGGGCTATTATCTCTCCCTGTGTCAATGTTGTTCACGCCTGGGTGGTTTTATTTCACTCACTGGCCCAGTTCATTGTTGATTCAGTCTGGGTCTACCTGGGCAAGAAGGTGCCAATGCGTCTGTGTGGTGTCAAAGCCCGTCTGGGTCAGCAGTTTTCCAAAGTGTAGATTAATTTAAATTATCTAGTTATGTCCATCTCAAGTCTCCCATTTTACTTGCCATCTGCAAGCTTACATCATGGCTAGAGGCTTTGTTTACTTGCAGGTTTAGCAAGCTTACGTCAAGACAGTATAGCCTTGAATATAGAGAAAACAGTTTTGTTCGTCTGTTGATCCTCTACATGGCCCATCAAAAGTGAACCGAAAATTGTTCTGGGAAGTAAAGGCTGCCAATTCGTGACACACTCACAAGCTCATCTACACATGCACACACTGTATCTCTCTCTCTCTCACTCACAAGCTCATCTACACATGCACACACACTATCTCTCTCTCACTCACAAGCTCATCTACACATGTACACACACTGTATCTCTCTCTCACTCACAAGCTCATCTACACATGCACACACTGTATCTCTCTCTCACTCACAAGCTCATCTACACATGCACACACACTATCTCTCTCTCTCACTCACAAGCTCATCTACACATGCACACACACTGTATCTCTCTCTCTCACTCACAAACTCATCTACACATGCACACACACTATCTCTCTCTCTCACAAGCTCATCTACACATGTACACACACTGTATCTCTCTCTCACTCACAAGCTCATTTACACATGCACACACTGTATCTCTCTCTCACTCACAAGCTCATCTACACATGCACACACACTATCTCTCTCTCACTCACAAGCTCATCTACACATGCACACACTGTATCTCTCTCTCACTCACAAACTCATCTACACATGCACACACACTATCTCTCTCTCACTCACAAGCTCATCTACACACACTGTATCTCTCTCTCACTCACAAGCTCATCTACACATGCACACACTGTATCTCTCTCTCACTCACAAACTCATCTACACATGCACACACTGTATCTCTCTCTCACTCACAAGCTCATCTACACATGCACACACACTGTATCTCTCTCTCACTCACAAAGCTCATCTACACATGCACACACACTGTATCTCTCTCTCTCACTCACAAACTCATCTACACATGCACATACACACAGGAGGATGTTAAGTTTAATGACAGACTGATAATGTCATCCCTCCAACTGTGGGCAGTCTTCTTGGTCAACAAACTTCTGCCCACAACCAGCCTGCAGGAGTAGGCTAGAAATCAATTTTGAGAAACCATCTAAATAAAACAGAAAAACAAGCTCCCATAAGATAGAAAAGCTCACAGAGCATGCTGAGCAGGGTGAAGACAGGTATACTACGTGCAGAGTGGCATGCGTCAATTTAACAAATCTAAGATAGGGAGAATCCGCTGCCAGGGCATGCTGGCAAGTTGAGAAATGAGCAGGCCGACAAATTGGCAGAAGTGATCAGGGCATGTACAGTGTGGAAAAACAGATATACCATCAATGCATCAATGCCTGGAGAAAATGGTGCACCAGAGAAACTGGCCGACTCTCAGTTCTCAGAGGAAAGGCTAGACAGACACATATTCAGATTGAAATTGGTACCATTAGTACTGGGACTCTTCACTGGTTATTGAAGATTTTAGTCGACTAATTACATTTGTGCAAATATAAATAAAAGGTCTAGTTTGATGAGCAAGGAATATTTAGTTATAGCAGACATGCAGTGACTAGTTGCAGGGAGAAACAATGCTACACAAATCACTCATGGTTCATGCTAATCAATCAATCAAGTGCCATCTCCACAATGAAGGTTGGTATGGTGGATCTTCAGCCATTTATGTCTCTTGCTGTAGTTGGACACTGTGACAGACTGCTTGCTGTTTGTCCATCTCTTGATATTATGTTCCCGCTTGTATCACTGTTTACCTCATGCCTACCAACCTTGGACTTTCCCCCCTCAGCATGGTTTTCATAAGAGTGCTTGTCTTGTAATGTGGCCAAAATATGTAACCAATCTATTTTTATATTCCTTCCATCAGCTCTCTTTTCATTTTCAGCTACGTTTTCTTCATGCTAATACTGAAGTACATAAAACGATGGTTACATAAGCTATACATACAACACAAGAGAAATCTGTGAACAATTTCAATGCAGGCTAACATAATAAAATCAAAAGCACATACAAAATGGAAACGGTAGCATGGATAACATGCACAATGCAAATATTCACTGTGCGAGTATGCATAACCATAATATATATATTGATGGTTCCGTCGCCCTGCTACTGAGTGAGTGCGTGGCGCGACACTGTGAGCTGTGAGTTTCGTGTGAAATGCTTTTGAATCTGCCCAAGGTCTTTTGGAACGTGACTGCATGTTCGGAGCGATGGCAGATGGCTATGTCCCAGAGTTGACCGGTTTTTGCCTTATGCAGAAATGCGTGGCTGCTGGGCTTCTGGTTGACTGCCACTGCCATTAACGATGAACTGTATTTCGTGGACTGTGTGGGTGAACATCTAGGAAACATCCAGATGGGAAAATGACTGCCGATTCCATCAGAAATGAACTGGGTGCTTTGTGGGGGACTATTGTGTTGACATTCTGGTGGCGGCATTATGCACAGTGTATCTGTGCGGGCTGTTATTTGTCGAGACTCCTGTCTTTTCCACTTTTCACATTGGGCAGTGGGGAGCGTTTTGTGTGATATTCACTGGCACGGGAACGGAGCATAATGGGGCCGACCCGTTGCTGTGAAGTTGGAACTGCAACTAACTAACTAATATATATATATATATATATAAGTTATCAGTTGGGGTATCTTCGTTGCACTCCGGACATGTCCATAGGTGCTCAGATCCTCCCCCCAGCATATGCATACATCATACATATATATCATATATTATATATATATATATATGTATATATATATATATATATATATATATATATATATATATATATATATATATATATATATATATATACATACATCAGTGTATATATATATATATATATATATATATATATATATATATATATATATATATATATATATATATATATACATATATACATACGGACATTCAGTAACACAGAGACACAAACATGTGAACAATGGGTGTTTTTCATGAGTGCGGCTAACCTATGATACTTGTATGGATGTATTGCCGTGGAAACATGGCAGTCTGGTAATGACTGGCTGCTAAAGTGTCTTTACTGGGTAATTTTCAAATGGACAAATCTTCAGTTGTGCGAGCAATCATTCAATTGTGCAAGTGATCAGAGGAAGACTTCAGTGTAATTATACGCATGCAATGAGACAACAATCAAATGCAAACTGGATCTGTCACCTGCAAGAACATGTTAGATGTATCAACTAGGGTGTGGTGAGCTTACATGGCATCCACAAACTTCCATGTTTGCTGAGCGGAGGTAACCAGTAATCAACATATTCCATTTCAGACACCTATTTCCAGATCCAGTCTGAACCACATTCCACCCTTCCAATACAGTAGACTCCCAAAGTTTGGTCAAAGGGCCCACCCAGACCACGGTCGGACTCTGAAATTAGGCAGATAACAAATGAGTTCTGTCCTCTACAAAATGTATAAGTGGTGTTCATTTGAAATCCGTTCGAGCAACACACTGTGCGTAATTGCGTACGTTGAACATGATCATGTCATAGTTATGTGATAAGTACTGACCAATGAATAAAAGAGCATGTGCTTATCGTCCCATGATGGATAGGTTCTGTTTCTTCTTCTTCTTCTGCGTTCATCCGGAGTTTTTTTCAGAACGCGATTGCGTTGTGCCTGTTTACAGCAGAGCTGCGTTCTTGCGCCGTTAGGCCGACACATCCGACTTCTGCGGGCATTTGTTGACCAGGGTTAACCTTCCCGGGTGGTTCTGTTTCTGATCGTTGAGAAAATGGCCGGGTTGATCCAAAATCCGTCCAAAGAAACTCAAAGAGCGGTGATTCAGTTTCTTTCATTTGAAGGATTTTGACCAGTGGACATTCATCGAAGAATGCAGGCAGCGTACAGGTAACACATGTGTGTTCGAAGACAACAGTGACAGACTAGACACGAATGTTTTGGAAAGGACATCAGTTCACGACAAATCTTCGACGGCCGGATCAAGCGCATATTGTTGCAACAGAAAACATCATCACCAAAATTGATGCAGCAGTACAAATGAACTGTTGTCGAAGCATACGATTCGCTAGCGAAATAATTTGATGTGTCAATTGGGACAATTCAAAAGGTCTGTTCGTAAGAAACTGCAATATCAGAAGGTGTGTTCACAGTGGATACCACGGATGTTGACCGACCACCAAAAAGAGGATTGCACTGGATGGTATTTGAACCACTTGCTGCGTTACAGAGTGGAGGGTGATGCGTTTCTCTTCCGCATAGTGGCAGGCGAGGTAATCATGGTGTCACCACTTTGAGCCGAGCAGCAAAAGAGAGTATGCAATGGAAGCATGCTGGATCACCAAAAGCCAAAAAATTCAAGTTACAAGTTTCGGCTTTTAAAGTTATGCTGAGCGCATTTTTTTACCATGAAGGGCTATTGTTGGCCGACTTTAAAGAACTGGTGTCAACATCAACTCTACCCACTACTTGCAAACACTAGACAAGCTGCAAAAAGCCATCAAGAATAAACGACCCGGCATGCTTTCTTGTGGTGTGATTTTGTTGCATGATAATGCTCATCCACATGTCGCAAAGATTGTGCAGGAATGCATTAGCAAGGAAGAAGTGGGAAATTCTGCAACATCCAGCCTATAGTCTTGATTTGACACCATATGATTTTCATTTGTTCGGACCTCTAAAAAAGCTCTCAAGGGACAACGATTTCACACAGATGTAATGAAAGCTGTAAACACTTGGTTCAGTGAGCAACCACAATCCTTATAGCGGACGGCATTCGCCACCTACCTAAGCAATGGGATGCTTGCCTGAATGCCTACGGTGACTTCTTCTGACGAACTCATGGTGCATAATTCATTCAAAATGAATGCTTTGTTTAATTCTACCACACCTGCTAATGTTTCTTTCATGCTTTTGTAATAAAGCCACTGGAACGGGTTTCAAATGAACGTCCCTAATAAATATAACACACTACATACCCCACTAGTAAAGAAATGGAAGGCTAAATACATGAAAATAAATACAGCCTTAAAGCTTAACAAAATAATGTACAAAAACATAAATACATGTACAGTAAACACGAACAAAACAATCTTCATGCAAAATTACCAAAACATGTATACAATTCTATAGGGGTTGATGGAACGTCTGAATGGTTTTTAAAAAAAAAAAGAACTTGAATTTGTTTCAAGCAGTATGGCACATTATCAAATCATTTCCCCCACAATAAGCCCTAACTTCACAACTGGCATCGTCAAAAAAGCAAGTAACACATGTGTAGATATCCATGTCAGTCTTGTTGGCTTTCAATGAAATGGAAGACTTCTATTAACTGTTCATGGCTCTAGGATTGTTTGAATGATAAATCATCAAAGGCTTTAGCCTGCAGCTGATTCTTAGCAATTTAAAATCCAGGCATAGATTTCACATCTCTTGCAATTACAGTTCTGTGCAACACTTATTTCCAACAGAGGTCTGCCTCATCAACCCCGGCAATATCTTGCTTCCTGTGTCCACCATCTTGTTATGATTGTCTCAAGCTCTGGAGGATGTTTTTACAGCAGCTCAGCCTATTTTTTTTTTTGTAAATTAAAGTTACATATCCCTTACAGGATGTTACAGTCACCACCAGCATTTTTCAGCTGTTGATGATCTTGGCAAGATTAATCTCAGTAGTTTGAAATTGCTTTCTGAGCGACTGGCTCACATAACCCATGAGTAACCAACGTGACGCGATCCGCTGCCGAATCTTGCACAGCTGTGTTCCTCACGTGGATATACAGAGAAAGTCGATGCCACTTCACCGGGGAGACCGGCAGCTCAGCCTTAGGAGGCATCAAATTAAAATAAGAAAAAGAAGGTAACTTTCCCCCATCCCCCTGAACCTGGGGTAGTAGACAGGAGATTTAGCCTTCTCGAATCAGGTGAACAATTCAGAGAACCTTTAAGCACTCTGCATACACTACAAATCCCAATGAAATTGAAAAGACCAGGCCTAATTACTTCTGGTACATGAGCACATATGGATCCTTGCTGGTACCAAAGTTTTTGCAGTGTGCTAACTCTGTCCCTTGTATGAAGTTTGTACAATGTGCTAACTCTGTCCCTTGTATGAAGTTTGTACAGTGTGCTAACTCTGTCCCTTGTATGAAGTTTGTGCAGTGTGCTAACTCTGTCCCTTGTATGAAGTTTGTACAGTGTGCTAACTCTGTCCCTTGTATGAAGTTTGTGCAGTGTGCTAACTCTGTCCCTTGTATGAAGTTTGTGCAGTTTGCTAACTCTGTCCCTTGTATGAAGTTTGTGCAGTGTGCTAACTCTGTCCCTTGTATGAAGTTTGTGCAGTGTGCTAACTCTGTCCCTTGTATGAAGTTTGTGCAGTGTGCTAACTCTGTCCCTTGTATCTATGACAGCACTAGTCACCTGTGAAGACAAACAGCAAGCAGGCGATGCAGCAGTTACAAGTTCACAATGGCTTCCAATGTTGGTAATCAGACTGTCACGGCTGAGGGCCTCTCTGCTTTATCTCCTCATGGTGAATTTATGTAAAAACATGACACAGGAGTGGAGAGTTTGGCAGCAACTTAGGAGTCGTGTAGGAGACAGGCCTCCCGTGGTCACTGTTGGCAAACTTCTAGCAACTAGCCGGTGAACAAGCATCTCTAACAAAGTGATTAAACAACATTCTATAATTTATCGTAAAAGTAATTCACATGCAACTTAAAGTGCACCAATTGTTTGTGACATTATGTTTTAGCGTCATGTCTGTGAACTATGGCTTTTGATATCACTACCATCACTTGTGTTGTATTAACAACTGTGTAATTACAATCTACTGACTGAAATATTTGTTCCAAATTCATGTTCAGTTGCCTGTACAGATAATGGTAGATACATTTTCATTTCTGAGGTATCAGTGTTTAAAGTGACATATTTGAGTCTGTGAGACTGACTCCGGACAGATCTTGACACACCCGTGACTCGCTCAGTTCATCAGCCAAGGCATCAAGGACATCTAGCAGTAATTCTCTACTCAATCTTCGCAAGGACGGGAACCGGGCAGCCTAAAGGAGAAACAACAAGATATACAACCTGTCTTCTTCCTCTTTCCATTGCTTGTGTAGCAAGTGAGAAATTAAGAACATATTTTCTGCATCTGGTAGGATGTCCCCAATTTATTACTTGCGGTAGCCCTGAAATTTGTTGCCCTATTCTATTCTTGCCGGTCTCCCTGGCGAAGAGGTTAAGGATGTTGTCCGTAATCCCATATACCCACGTATGGAACACAGCTGTGCGAGATTCAGCAGCAGATTGCAACGCGCTGGTTACTTACAGAGGTATGTGAGTCGGTCGTTCAGAAAGCAATGACAAACTACTAAACGTAAAACTTGCAAAGACATCAACAACAGCTGAAAAAGGCTGGTGTTGACTGCAATGTCTTGTAAAGGATATGCAAAAGAAAAACAATTCCATTCTTCTACTGTTTACAATCAACTGTCAGAGCTTAATGTTGGCAAACAGCAACGGTAAACTGCACAACTACCTAGTCCATTAGGAAGTACGCAATAACAGGTATGTAATGGATCCTTAAATATCATCTTTATGGTGCGCAAATGCAAAAGAATGCACCCGTGGGGAGACTGGAACTTGGCAGCTCATTCTGTACATTTCATTCAAACTTACTTTGGCCAAACACACTGCTTCAGGCTCCCTGCTCTCTCCCAACATGGCTGCTGGCAATCTTTGGTTGTTCCGACCCAATTTGAGTCACGAAGAGAATATATGCAGAACAAAACAGTCATACTGTGCTCTATTCCCAAAGAGGCCTTCCTGAAGTGCATACAACAATGAGGGACCACAGGAGAAGTGTGCACAGTCCCAGGGAGAGTACTTCCAACAATAGCAGGACCACTGGGAGAAGTGTGCACAGTCCCAGGGAGAGAGTACTTCCAACAATAGCGGGACCACTGGGAGAAGTGTGCACAGTCCCAGGGAGAGTACTTCCAACAATAGTGGGACCACTGGGAGAAGTGTGCACAGTCCCAGGGAAGAGTACTTCCAACAATAGCAAGACCAGTGGGAGAAGTGTGCACAGTCCCAGGGAAGAGTACTTCCAACAATAGCAAGACCACTGGGAGAAGTGTGCACAGTCCCAGGGAAGAGTACTTCCAACAATAGCAAGACCACTGGGAGAAGTGTGCACAGTCCCAGGGAGAGTACTTTCAACAACGGTGGGACCACTGGGAGAAGTGTGCACAGTCCCAGGGAGAGTACTTTCAACAATGGTGGACCAGTGGGAGAAGTGTGCACAGTCCCAGGGAGAGTACTTCCAACAATGGTGGACCAGTGGGAGAAGTGTGCACAGTCCCAGGGAGAGTACTTCCAACAATAGCAAGACCAGTGGGAGAAGTGTGCACAGTCCCAGGGAGAGTACTTCCAACAATAGCAAGACCAGTGGGAGAAGTGTGCACAGTCCCAGGGAGAGTACTTCCAACAATAGCAAGACCAGTGGGAGAAGTGTGCACAGTCCCAGGGAAGAGTACTTCCAACAATAGCAAGACCAGTGGGAGAAGTGTGCACAGTCCCAGGGAAGAGTACTTCCAACAATAGCAGGACCACTGGGAGAAGTGTCCACAGTCCCAGGGAGAGTACTTCCAACAATGGCGGGACCACTGGGAGAAGTGTGCACAGTCCCAGGGAGAGTACTTTCAACAAAGGTGGGACCACTGGGAGAAGTGTGCACAGTCCCAGGGAGAGTACTTCCAACAATAGCAAGACCACTGGGAGAAGTGTGCACAGTCCCAGGGAGAGTACTTCCAACAATAGCAGGACCACTGGGAGAAGTGTGCACAGTCCCAGGGAGAGTACTTCCAACAATAGCAAGACCAGTGGGAGAAGTGTGCACAGTCCCAGGGAAGAGTACTTCCAACAATAGCAGGACCACTGGGAGAAGTGTGCACAGTCCCAGGGAAGAGTACTTCCAACAATAGCAAGACCACTGGGAGAAGTGTGCACAGTCCCAGGGAGAGTACTTTCAACAATAGCAAGACCACTGGGAGAAGTGTGCACAGTCCCAGGGAAGAGTACTTCCAACAATAGCAGGACCACTGGGAGAAGTGTGCACAGTCCCAGGGAAGAGTACTTCCAACAATAGCAAGACCACTGGGAGAAGTGTGCACAAGTCCCAGGGAGAGTACTTCCAACAATAGCAAGACCAGTGGGAGAAGTGTGCACAGTCCCAGGGAAGAGTACTTCCAACAATAGCAAGACCACAGGGAGAAGTGTGCACAGTCCCAGGGAGAGTACTTCCAACAATAGCAAGACCAGTGGGAGAAGTGTGCACAGTCCCAGGGAAGAGTACTTCCAACAATAGCAGGACCACTGGGAGAAGTGTCCACAGTCCCAGGGAGAGTACTTCCAACAATAGCGGGACCACTGGGAGAAGTGTGCACAGTCCCAGGAAGAGTACTTTCAACAACGGTGGGACCACTGGGAAAAGTGTGCACAGTCCCAGGGAGAGTACTTCCAACAATGGTGGACCACTGGGAGAAGTGTGCACAGTCCCAGGGAGAGTACTTCCAACAATGACGGGACCACTGGGAGAAGTGTCCACAGTCCCAGGGAGAGTACTTTCAACAACGACGGGACCACTGGGGGAAGTGTCCACAGTCCCAGGGAGAGTACTTCCAACAATAGCAAGACCACTGGGAAAATTGTCCACAGTCCCAGGGAGAGTACTTTCAACAATGGCGGGACCACTGGGAGAAGTGTGCACAGTCCCAGGGAGAGTACTTCCAGCAATGGGGGACCACTGGGAGAAGTGTGCACAGTCCCAGGGAGAGTACTTTCAACAATAGCAAGACCACTGGGAGAAGTGTGCACAGTCTCAGTGAGAGTACTTACAACAATGGCAGGACCACTGGGAGAAGTGTCCAAAGTCCCAGGAAGAGTACTTCCAACAATGGTGGGACCACTGGGAGAAGTGTGCACAGTCCCAGGGAGAGTACTTCCAGCAATGGGGGACCACTGGGAGAAGTGTGCACAGTCCCAGGGAGAGTACTTTCAACAATAGCAAGACGACTGGGAGAAGTGTGCACAGTCCCAGTGAGAGTACTTCCAACAATGGCAGGACCACTGGGAGAAGTGTCCAAAGTCCCAGGAAGAGTACTTCCAACAATGGTGGGACCACTGGGAGAAGTGTGCACAGTCTCAGGGAGAGTACTTTCAACAATAGCAAGACCACCACTGGGAGAAGTGTGCACAGTCCCAGTGAGAGTACTTCCAACAATGGCAGGACCACTGTGAGAAGTGCCCAAAGTCCCAGGGAGAGTACTTCCAACAATAGTGGGACCACTGGGAGAAGTGTGCACAGTCCCAGGGAGAGTACTTTCAACAATAGCAAGACCACTGGGAGAAGTGTGCACAGTCCCAGTGAGAGTACTTCCAACAATGGCAGGACCACTGGGAGAAGTGTCCACAGTCTCAGGAAGAGTACTTCCAACAACGGTGGGACCACTGGGAGAAGTGTGCACAGTCCCAGGGAGAGTACTTCCAGCAATGGGGGACCACTGGGAGAAGTGTGCACAGTCTCAGGGAGAGTACTTTCAACAATAGCAAGACCACTGGGAGAAGTGTGCACAGTCCCAGTGAGAGTACTTCCAACAATGGCAGGACCACTGGGAGAAGTGTCCAAAGTCCCAGGGAGAGTACTTCCAACAATGGCAGGACCACTGGGAGAAGTGTCCACAGTCTCAGGAAGAGTACTTCCAACAACGGTGGGACCACTGGGAGAAGTGTGCACAGTCCCAGGGAGAGTACTTCCAGCAATGGTGGACCACTGGGAGAAGTGTGCACAGTCCCAGGGAGAGTACTTTCAACAATGGTGTGACCGCTGGGAGAAGTGTGCACAGTCTCAGGGAGAGTATGACGTAGAAGAGCATGAGATTCAGACCACAAAATGAGTAATTGTATTTTTGTCCGGCCAAAGGCCTGATGCTTTTGAGAAAATCTGGCATTGTTTCCTCATTTCTTTAAATTCTCATTATTTACTTTCTTTTTGTTTTTTTTTGCATATCCTTTACAGGACATCGCTGTCAACACCAGCATTTTACCACTGTCGTTGATTTCTTGGCAAGATTACTGCTCAGTAGTTAGCCACTGCTTTCTGAGCAGCCGGCTCACTTATCCTGTAAGTTACCAACGCGGCGAGAACCGCTTCCAATTCTCGCGTGCTGCGTTACCCTATGTGGATAAATGGGATTACGGAGAAAGTCGTTTAACTCCTAGGCCAGGGAGACCGGCATTATTTACTACCACATTTATTATCATTGTTTTTATTTAGACAGATTTTTAACTGAAATTTCATGTCACTTAAAAGAAGGTACTTGCAATAAAATGTCACATTGTCTGTGCCTGTTAATATTATATGCTCCATGAGATATCTGTTAAAGAGATAACATGCAGAATAATCCAAGCAAAGGCAAAATTACATGAGATGAAGAACATTGTGTGTAATGTCCATGGAAATAAGGTAATAAGTCTGTTACACGCTGTCTACACCACCACATACCTTTAATTGTAGACACCAAATAAGATTAGAAAGAAACTAGAAGCAACTGACATTTGGTTACTTCATAGAATTCTAAAAATGTCATGGATAGCTAAGAAGACCAATATCCAAGTACTGTTATCTAATTCTAATTTTATGATGATTTTCTACATCAGGACAACCATCATTTGTTGATTATATGATATGATATGAGAAGAGGATCTGGAGAAAATTGTGACAACTCAGCGATCAATGGTATTAGAAACAACAGTTGACAGATGAAGAATATGCTGGTTTGGTTGGCAGAGTGGCACATAAAATGATCTATACAGTCTGTGAATGAACATGATTGCCTGGCTGTGCCATCATGGCACATAATGAAGATGATGATGCCATCAAGAATGTCTTTCCCCTGTTGTTGTTGTTTGTCCATCAAGAATGATGATGACCATTCATTTCATCCAGTGGGGTTGAAAGTATGGAGCTGTGAGTTCTAAGATTGCTGATAAGGCTTATTTTGGCTCGAAGTGTTCTTTGACAATGTGGACAAAGAATGCTTGACGTTTCTGGAGAAGGATTTCCTGCAGTGGTTTTTCTGTCCTGCCTTTTCTTCACAGCTCTTGCAGTCCTGGTTGCCTCACACGTGACTGCACCCTTGCGTAATGATGCATGCCACGAATTTCGGTCTCTGGCTGCAGTCTCCCAGGTGTCATGATGAATTCCAAAAGCATTCAGTGAGATTTTCAGAGTGTCTTTAAAGCGTTTCCTCTGGCCGCATTGGGAGCGTTTACCACAACGCAACTCGCCGTAAAAAATTTGTTTAGGGAGCCTGTGATCTGGCACGCGAGTCAAGTGACCAGCCCAGCGAATCTGATTCTTCATTAGTAGAGTGTGGATACTGGGCATGAATGCTCTTTCTAGGACTTCAGTGTCTGGGATCTTGTCTTGCCATTTCTGGGATCTTGTCTTGCCATTTAATCTTCAGTAGCTTCCTTAGGCAGACTGTGTGGAAGTGGTTTAATTTCCTAGCGTGTCGCTGATAAACAGTCCAGGTTTCACAAGCATATAGCAGTGTGGATAATACAACTGTTTTGTAGACTTTTAGCTTTGTTTGCAGGCTTATTCCAGTTCTGTCCCATACATTCTTGTACAGTCTGCCAAAGGCCGCACTGGCCTTGGAGATTCTTGCATTCACTTCGTCATCAATTGTGGCAGCTTGTGACACAGTGCTGCCAAGAAAGGTGAATTTATCCACAACACTTAAGTCTATGACCATTCACTTTGATATTCGGCACAGTGTGATTATTCCCTGGAGCTGGCTGGTACATAACTACAGTCTTCTCCAAGTTGATATTGAGCCCAAAGTTGGCACAGGCATATGAGAAAGCTGTAACATTGTGTTGCATGTCTGCCTCTGAGTTGGCATATAGAGCGCAATCATCAGCAAACAGGAGCTCTTTGACGGTGTCACTGTTAATTTTGGTTTTAGCTTTCAGCCTTCTGAGAATAAATAACTTTCCATCCATGCGGTAGTTGATGTTTATTCCAATTTCGTTGTTCTCGAAGGCATTCGTCAACATATCTGAAAACATGAGGCTGAACAGTGTTGGTGCCAGGACACATCCTTGCTTCACTCCACCGGTGACAGGAAAGGCTCAGAGAGTTCACCATTTCCCGTAACTTCTTGTAAATGTCAGAGAGCTAGTTGTCTAACTGCACACAGAAGATCTTCACAAGTTCACAACTATACAGCTGCAGTTTTCCTGTTTTGTTTTTATAAAAAAGATTTGACAAAGAAAATAAGGTTACAGAAAAAAAAAGCCACTTAAAAGTCGACAGGGTCGACTTCACTGCACCAGGTTTTTATCCCATAGGCTCAGTCTCTTTCCGCAGTGAGGAAAGCATAGCATAATGTACAAACTCCGTAGCTCCAGCGACGACCCCTGGGACTCTCAGGAAAAAAATGCACCCGTGAACAGAAGGACGTGGCCCGGAATCGAACCCACAACCTTCGGAGACCGAGTCAGACGGCTTGACCACTTCACCTCTGAGACTCCCTAGGTTGTTACAGTTTGTTTAGAACAATGCAAGGTTATAAAGCTGCACAAGGAGCAGAAAGACTTCATGATCAAGTAGAAACAAACAATGATGACAGCTAGTAAGTGACTTCACCAATGTCAAAGTTGGGATTTGCAGATGTTGACTATCAATGGTAATCAATGTCAGTGCTAACTGCTCTCAATGCACTAACAGTAATTTATACATATAGAATTGACACCAACACAAACAGATGAAGACTTGCCTTTGGAAAATGGTGGACAATGATGCTCAATGCATGTTTCTTCATATCTGTGGCTTGTATTTTATCTGCTGCTTCTAGAATCTAGAAAAGAAATCATGCATACATCTCTTAGACTTCTTCAGCATTGATCATTATTTAACAAACAAATGTCCCAGTCAACATTCAGTCACATTTGATTTCTGTAAGAAACGTGACTGAAGATGGGAGGAACTAGGATACTAAACTTCATAGGTAAGAGAAAAGGAAATGAAAACGAAGCATGGATAATGCTTGGAAATCCTTAAGAAAACCAAAGAAAAGAAAAATAAGAAAGCAGAAATAAAAATACTAGCAAAACCAGAGTTGCTAAAGTCAGGAACCCAGAGAAAATACACAGACTAAAGAATACGTTAACAGATGGGTAAGGACAGATGAAAGACAACATTTAGATGGCCTTGCAAAAGTGGTAGAAGCAGTTGTAATGAAAGGAATCCTCAGAGACCTTTAGAGCACCAGAAAGAAAATATAACCAAACAAGCAGATTTAAAAAAAATAGAAATGAAAATGTTCTCATCAACATTAAAGATCAAAGGAACAGATGGACTGAATATTTTGAGGGACTCTGAATAGACCAGTTCCAAATTATATTCAGTTTACAGAAGTGGAGCGGATACAAACTGTTTGAAGCCATGTAAAGAAGAAATTAGAAAGGCTATCAAACTTTTGAAGGATGGAAAAGCAGCCGATCTAGGCAGTATCCCAGCAGAAGCTATTAAAGCCAATATAATCACCTGAACTGAACACAAAGTATTGATCAGAATCTGAGACACTGAAGAAATATGAGCATGTTGAAGAGAAGGATAATTGGTGGAGCCGTAAAAGAAAGGCAACTTGCAGGAAAGTAAAGATTATAGAGAAATAATTTTATTGTCAGATCCAGGGAAAATATTTGACAAGATCATACTAGAGAGATTAAGAAATGCTATCAACAAACAACTAAGTGATGAACAGATCTTGCATGAACCAGACAGCCACATTATGTGTCATAATAGAGCAACACATTTAACTGCACTGGCTGCTTTATATTGAATACTATATTGAATTTACGGACTATCAAAAGGCCTTTGACAATATTTACAGGGAATACTTTTGGACATTGGTGAGATCCCACAGGAAATCAGTACCTTACTAAAGGGCAACCTATAAAAACTTGAAATGCAGAGTTCTTTATGAATGAAAACTAACAGATACATTTATTATTCTTACTGACCATTGGATTGTGAAGACAGCAATAGCTACCACAGAAATTAAAAAGTGAATCTGACAGAGCACCTTGATGATCTGGACTTTGCAGATGACATCGCACTCCTGTCCCACACAAGAATTCAGATGCAAGATAAACTAAACACTCTTGATAGAAGGTCACATAAAAAAGGTCTAAAAATTAATAATGAAATAAGTAAGATATTGAAAATAAACCAAGCAAATGATAATCTCCCTACGTGAAACCTCACTTCAAGAGGCAGAATCATTCACATATTTAGGTGGTAATGTGAACAAAGATGGGAGGAACTGAGATACTAAAATAAAAAGGCAAGAGCAGCTTTACATTCAAGCAAACGTCACATCCAGCACATGTCTGCTTAACCTCAATTCTATATGTTGGGTCTCTCATTCACCGTGGGCCCTGCCATTTGATCTGAACAAGGCAGTGGAAATGGTATAATAATATTTTTCCCTTAAGTTTTGAGGAATTTACTTGTGCAGCAATATTTTCCTTTATAGAACCAATTTGTCATCAAGTAGGACACACAAGTGATGAACTTAATTTGTCAACTGATGGGAGGGACTGATGAGCGCCAGAAGCTTTTCAACTTCGTGGTTTATGATCACTATATTTCTAGGGACTACCAACACTGAAATGCCTTGCCAGTTCAATTCATGTATTTATGGTGTTCCACAGGGAAGTCTGGCAGAGGTCTTCTGATAGGGGTTCTAGTAAAACCATCACAGAGCCTGCTGGCACCAGAGGTGGGCACAGGTTTTCAATTCCCCCCATGCCAGTGACCAAACATCCACACCTCAAAGACAGTGCAAACAGTATTGTGATGGCAGTGCAGACCTGTCAAACTTGTGATTATTTCTCATGCTGGAGTTGACAATGAATCTACACTAATGTATCTGGGCTGCCACTGTGAAACTGAAATAGTTATCTAATACTTCTCTTACAACAGTGATTAATGTCTTTGACTCTTGGTCCATGTTTGGGAAAGTTCAAAATGGGTGGTTGTGACATGAGCAGCTGCCATATGTCAAGGCCTCAAACCAAAGAGCACTTGTTTAGGATCGACTGTCCAGGTCATGCAGTGGAACATGGAAACAAGATTGATATGTTGACTTCAAAAGTGCACGTCTTTCATACACTCAAGGTGGACAGAATATATTCCAAGAAATACAGCTTGGTGATTGGGGACAAGTCTCTTGATGAATCTTCTCAGTTACAGATATTGAAGTTGGGAATCAAGAATGGACCTGGTTGCAATGAATTCTTCTTCTTCTTTGATCATCCGGTGTTTTTTTTCCGGATGTGATTGCGTTGTGCCTGTTTACAGCAGAGCTGCGTTCTTGCGCCGTTAGGCCGACACATCCGACTTCTGCGGGCATTTGTTGACCGGGTTAACCTTCCCGGGGGCAAGGAATTCAACAGGGACAACCAGCCTTCTGCTGAGAGTGATTGAGTGCTTCATGGTTTGCCCTGCATGCAGTGATGTTGATTATTCCTCATAATCATAATTGTATTAAGCGTCCGCTTGCTATGAATGTAAGCGTAGTCCATATACATGCCACAACTTCTAGTGCACTGGACTGATTTTTGCATGAAGATTACCAGTGCCCCTCGCCATCAGGCAAACCCTCTCTGAATTCAGAGGTACTTGTAATTTATATCCCCAAGTCAAGAAATAATCATATATGGATGGTACTTAGGATGGTATGGAGCATCTAAGAGAATGCTGCTAGTGACGGTTCTGTTAACCATGTATGCATCTTACAGCTGGCTTGTTTATCTTCTCTAACATGAAATGTATCCTTTGAGAGACAAAATACTCACTGGTTGAGTATTCAATACAGTGAATGTATGACAAATATACCTGAATAACATTCTGACATGAGACGTTCATTTCCAAGTTGTGCTTGCAAAATGCCTGAAACAAAGTAACAGGATACAATCAAAATGATAGAACTAACAAATGCAAGCACAGTGTCAGAGTTAACTCATCTTCAGGTGCCTGGTCTGGAGGTCATGACTCTCCATTCCTCTCAGTCATCCAATATGTTAATAAAGTAGATACTGCTGACACTATTATTTCCTGCCCAGTCTTTTCAGCTGTTCATCTACACCTCAGTCTACTTCTGCCTCTCTGACCCAGTATGTTTCTACACAAGGCTGATCTTGGCTCAGCTCTTCTGTTCATGTGGCTCATACACTTCAGTTGTCCTTACCTGGTGGTTTTGATAAGTGATCTGGTAACATCACTAAATGACCAGTTGCAGCAAGAATAAATCTGGCAACACCACTAAATGACCAGTTGTAGTGAGAATAAATCTAGCAACACTACTAAATGACCAGTTGTAACAAGAATAAATCTGGTAACACCACTAAATGACCAGTTGTAGCAAGAATAAATCTGGTAACACCACTAAATGACCAGTTGTAGCAAGAATAAATCTGGTAACACCACTAAATGACCAGTTGTAGCAAGAATAAATCTGGTAACCCGACTAAATGACCAGTTGTAGCTAGAATAAATCTGGTAACACCACTAAATGACCAGTTGTAGTGAGAATAAATCTGGTAACACCACTAAATGACCAGTTGTAGCAAGAATAAATCTGGTAACACCACTATATGACCAGTTGTAATAAGAATAAATCGGGTAAAATCGGAAGGCATACAATCAAACATTTAAAAACTAAACAGTTATTTAAAAAAAAAAAAAAATAAGTATAACAATATATATTGGAACAAAAAAGAAAAACTTCAAACAAGGAAACAACAAAGTCAACCGGGCTGGAAACACAGTTAACAACAAAACAAAATACCAATAGAAAGTGACCTAAACACCCCAAATATAAATAACTCCATACAATAAAGACACTTAGGAAACAACAACCAAAATTAGACAATTTAAAGCAAAAAACAGTGAGACCTCAACAGCCTGCTTTATTTTTTGGCTCAAAATATGCAAGTTCTTGCACTACGCACGCGCTGCGCGCGCACACATGAACAATCACAAAGAATAAATTATTAACACGATTACACATACAATAAACAAGTATAGTAAAAGTGACATAGCAAACAATATCTTGGGTCTGTATGTGCTTGATGTAGATGAGAAATGACATATTTCTAAAGTGAATTGGAGTTCACAATTCTTTATATAATACAACACTATAAAATACTCACCTGCAATCTATTATTTGTAAAACCATAAAAATATGGAGCTGCAAACAAATACAGCGAATCTTCTGGAGGCATGACAACATCTCCATAGTAAATATATCGCATCAGACTATCAAATGCTTGTCGAGACGGCACCATTTCTCCAATTGCAATCTGTTATCACAAGAAAAGATAGACAACGACAGTTAGACATCAAAATTCACATTCACAACTTAGGAAAAGAAATTATCAGACAATATTTGTAAAATAAAGAAATAAAGCATGACATTAGATGGCTTATCTGGGGAATAAATATTCACTCTGACACAGACACGGTGCTGGCATGTGTGGCTAAACATGAGGCTAGCAGCGTGCACTCAATACATCTGTCTGTCATGTTTTCTGTCTGTCATGTTTTCTGTCTGTCATGTTTTAGGGGACTTATTTCTGATCCTTTGTTAGACACAACATTTTAATTAATGGTATGTTTTGTTATAAAAAAAGTAACGAAGGACTGACCTGGAAGTCTGGGTCAATAGGACCAGAAATCCCAGTGTCTGTGACTAAGAATTCATATTTATTCTCCAAACAATGCAATAGTGTACATCATCAAGTGTAATCTATCTATCACATCTTTCCCATCTCATCATGTTCCTCTTGTACCTTGCGGTGTCGAGGTGAAGTATAAACATCGTGAGAGTGCCCGATTATGGGCTTCATGTATCGATATTCCCATGGACTCTGCTATTCCCTCCGTCCAACGTTTACGTGGTCGGCCTCTTCCTCCGTTTCCATCTGGTCTGTACATCATTGCTTGTTGTGGTATGCTGTTGAATGGTAACCTACTTGCATGGCCAAACCATTTGACTTGCTGCTTTCTAATAAAATCTAGTGCTGCTATAACCCCACTTTAGTCCTGATTTCTTCATTTCTGATCTTATCTCTTCTTGATACATTGAGTATTCTTCTCAGGAATCTCATTTCTGTTGTTGTGATTTTTCTTTTCTCTTTTTCTGTCACTGTCCAGGTCTGGCATTGTTAGCACAGAGTTGGTAGGAAGATTTTATTGTAAAGTGCTTTCTTAGTAGTTATTGATACATGTTTGTTCTTTAGTATTGGTGCCATTTGTCCAATGAGTTGGTTTGCCTTATTGCATCTATTTTCGATCTCGTCTTCTGATCTGCCATTTGATGATATTATACTTCCTAGGTACTTGAACCTCTTTACTTGTTTCATGGGATGTTTGTTTAGGTGAATTGTTGTTGTTTTTCTTCTTTAGTTATAGTCATTACCTCTGTTTTGCTTGTGCTAATTTTCATGTTATGTTCCCTACACATTTCGTTTAGACTATTCATGTGGTCTTGTAATTCAGCTTCTGATTTTGCTATTAGTGCTTGGTTGTCCACAAACAGGAGTTCTCTAATGGTTAGATATGCAGATGGTTCTTCTTCTGTGTTCTCGTCATGCGGTATTCTTGCGGTCTCTGTTTGGCTGGTTTCTTTACATATGTTGTCTATATATGTTATGAACAAGAGAGGGGACAGGACACAACCTTGTCGTACTCCAGATCTTATGGTGAAGGGTTCTGAGTGTCCTCCAGTTGCTCTCACTATGCATTCACTGTTGTTATATAAGCTTCTACATAGGTTTGTTAGATGTGTACTCACACCATATTGTTTAAGGATTTCCCACAGCTTGTTTCTATCTACTCTATCAAATGCCTTTTCTTGGTCGACAAAGGCTAAGTAGAGTGTTTCATTGAATTCGATTGATTTTTCTATAAGTTGTCTAAGAGCAGAAATGGCATCTGTGCATCCTTTGTTTTTCCTAAATCCAAGTTGTGTTTCGCTTAGCTGGGGTTCTAGAGTAGTTCGTAATCTTTTCTCAAGAATTTTGCAAAATATTTTCCCAGTATGACTCAACAGTGAAATGCCTCTGTATTGTGTGCAATCTCTTTTGCTGCCTTTGTTTTTCCAAATTGGGATAATTATGGCGTTTCCCCAGTCTCGTGGTGTCTGTTGTTCTACCCAAACATGGTTGAATAGTCTATGTAGCCATGCTGTTCCTACTTCTCTTGCTGCTTTAATTAGTTCATTTGGTATTTCATCTTGTCCCGGTGATTTGTTCAATGGGGCTAATCTGATGGCTTCTATAATTTCTTCTTTTAGTATGTCTGGTTCTAGTTCTTCAGTGGCATCTGTGTAGGTTTCTTGAAGTCCTGTGACATCTGATGGGATGTTGAGAAGTTGTTCGAAATACTGCTTCCATCTTATTAGGATTTGTTTTTGTTCACTTATTGGTTCTCCATTTTCGCTGTTAATTATTTCAGTTGGGTCAAAGGGTTCTCCTCTAGTTCACATTGCACTTATCTTTTTGTAGAAGTTTCTAGTTGCCTCCTTGTAGTTTTTATTTAGGGTTTCTCCATACTCTTCCCAGTCTTTTTGTTTTTCCCTCTTTACTATTCTATTCACGTCTTCTCGCTATTCTATATTCTATGTAATCACATTCCTGTTTGCTCTTCAACCACTTTTTATATTTTTCCTTTTTGTCTTTTACCGCTTTCTTTACCTCTGCGTTCCACCAACCTGTTATTTTCTGTATCCGTGTTTTGCGTTTTTTCGTGGTTCCACAAGTTATTTTTGCAGTATTTAAAATGCTTGATTTGAACATCTCCCATTCTTCTTCCACTTTTTTCTTTCTATAGGTAATTTTACAAAGATTCCAGTTAGTTCTTTCTCATAATTTTCCCTTACTGCCTCGTCTTTGAGGTTTTTTAAGTTTACTGATTCGCATGGCATGTATTTTCCTGCTCTTTGCTTTCTTCTTCTGATGGTTCTTATTGTGGCAATGACTGCTTTATGATCTGTGTTTATACTTAAATTGGGCACTGCCCTTGCATCTAATATATTTCTCTTTCTGTTATTTCTAGTTAATATAAAATCAATTTGGCTTTTAGTATCTAGATCGTTCCATTTATACCAGGTGTATACTTGTGAGTCTTTATGTTTATAGAATGTGTTTGTTATATAGAGGTCGTGTTGGCTGCATAGCTCTATCAGTCTACTTCCGTTATCTTTCCTTTCATTATGTTGATCTCCAAATGCTCGCAGATGTTTTTCTATGCCCACTCTGTTATGTCCTAGTCTTGCATTGAAGTCTCCCATAACTATGATGTTGTCCTGCTTATCTATTTTATTTAGCACGTCATAGATGTCTTCGTATAATTCTTCGCATTCTTGCTCATTTTTGTTTGTATTACATGGTGCGTATGTTTGTACATATGTTGTAATTGTTTGTTCTTTTATCCTCACTGTTATGATTCTTTCTGATATATATTTTATTTCTAGTATTCCTTTTGCTAGCCGTGGTTCGATGACTATTCCCACACCGTGTCTTGCCCTTTCTTGCTGTCTACTCCAGAGTAGACAAACGTGTAACTGTGGTGGAGCTCCTTGCATCCTTTCCCCTTTGTTCTGGTGTCCGCTATTCCCATCAGTCCAATTTCCCTCTCTTCCATTGTTTCTATAAGCTCTTCTTCTTTACTACTGAAACCGCAGACGTTCATTGTGCCTATTTTTTGAGTCGCTGATCTATCTCATAGTCCATTAACACTGCCGGGTCGATATCCATTTGGGTCAGTCCGTTTATACTTCTTAGTTTTTCTACGAGCAGTATGAAGATCCCCTGCCGGCTTGCTAGGCCAGTCGCAGGTTTAGGACACAAATCTGACCACAGGGAGTCCATCCCCTATGGCGAGCCATAGCCCCGTTAGCCCATGACCTCATGGTTTCCCAGTCTGCACCACATGGAGGTGGGGGTTGACTTGTGTAGTCTGCAGGTCATTGGCAGGCTACTAATTTTAACTTTTCGACCCTCCTGGGAGAGGCTAGACGATCCCAACATCTTTAATAGTCTATAAAGCAAGCGTGCCCATCTATATTGTACTCTTCAATTGTTCTATAATTGTCATGTCAAATATGTTGACACTCTATTTCTTCTAAACCCAGCTTGTACTATGTTTATGTGTTGTTCTAATTTCTGATCAAGTCTTTTCATGATTATTTGTAATAAAAATGTTGCTCGTGTAACTGAGCAAGGCAACTGCTCTGTAATTGATACATAATTCCATGTTCTTTTTCTTCTGGAATCTATAGTGTTCTCATCCATTTCATTAGGCATATTTTTATTTCACATATTTATTTTAGATAACGTATGATATATTGACCAATATGCAGATGACACAGTATTGGTGGCAGATAATTCAACAGATCTAAAACAATTGCTGGACATTGTAGTAACAGAGAGTGCAAGGAAAGGACTCTCCTTGAATATCAAGAAAACAGTAACAATGGTGATATCAAAGAAAATGGTGACACCAAAATGTGAAATTGAAATAGAATGCAAAATTCTTAACCAAGTGGATAATTTTAGACACCTAGGGGCAATTATAACATCATATGGAAGATGTACAACAGAGATTAAGAGCAGAATAGGGCAAGCAAAAGCCGCATTTCAGAAAATGAAAAGTATCTTATGCAATAAGTCACTGTCACTGAATGTAAGAAACAGTGCTGAAATGCTATATAGAACCAGTTTTGCTGTATGGCAGTGAATAGTGGAATGTAAATGAACAAATTAAGAAGAAATTAGAAGCAATAGAGATGTGGTTCCTGAGATGAATGCTGCAAATTCCTTGGACTGCCAGAGTAACTAACAATGACTGCCTGAGACAGGCTAATGAAACGAGAACATTATATACAACAATAAGAAAGAGACAACAGCTTTCTTCGGTCATGTGATGAGAAGAGAGGCATCGGAGAACATCGTGACAACTGGAAAGATCGAGGGGAAGAGAGGCAGACCAAGAGAAATGATGCTGGATGGATTGAGACAGTGGCATGGAGGAATACCATCAACACAGTTGATCCAGAACACCAAAGACTGAGATCTGTGGAGAGCCGTGAACGCCTACGCCAGCCGGCAGGCACTTGATGATGATGATGATGATGATATTGCCTCTTTGTCCTCCTCCTGCTTTAATAAACTCTACTGTGATGTTATCAAATTTTGGTGGTTTCCTTTTTTTTTGGAGGTTGTTTATTGTCCACACTGGTGCCTGTGGCAAAGTGCTAGTGAACACGATCCATAACCCCACATACCTTGGTCGATACACGATCCATAATCCCACATACCTTGTCTGATACACGATCCATAATCCCACATACCACGGTCGATACATTGTCCATAATCCCACACACCTTGGCCGATACACTATCCATAATCCCATACACCTTGTCCGATTTGTTGCGTATCCCTTACGGGACGTTGCAGTCAACACCAGCATTTTCAGCTGCTGTTGATGTACTAGGCAAGTGTTACGTTCAGTAGTTTGCCATTGATTTCTGAACGACCGGTCTCTATACCTTTTTCGAAAATACGAGCACCGCCGTGTTTCGAACCCGGGTATACGGGCTCACAAACCGCGTTCGCAAGCCCTTCAGCCACAGAGACCGAT
The DNA here is from genome assembly GCA_014155875.1 of Cepaea nemoralis. Lineage (NCBI taxonomy): Eukaryota > Metazoa > Mollusca > Gastropoda > Stylommatophora > Helicidae > Cepaea > Cepaea nemoralis. The sequence continues at coordinate 575,236 of JACEFZ010004302.1, forward strand.
ACACTATCCATAATCCCACATACCTTGTCCGATACACTATCCATAATCCCACACACCTTGTCCGATACACTATCCATAATCCCACACACCTTGGTCAATACACGATCCATAATCCCACACACCTTGGTCGATACACGATCCATAATCCCACACACCACGGTCGACAAACAGCTGACGGCGGTTTGGTAGCAGACTGCCTTGAGCTGGTTTTGGGTGACGGTCATTCAGAAAGCAATGGCAAACTACTGAACATAACTTGCCAAGAAACCACAAACAGCCAAACAATTCTGGGATTGACTACGACTTCCTGTAAAAGTAACTTTTTAAAAAATTGTCCACTGGTCTTCATCAAATGTGGGTTCTGGCTTGTTCTCTAAGTCCTTCATATTCTTGATCAGTTCTACTTATGTTACTCCTCAAGGATCATTTCTATCACTCTCCCCCTACTGCACTAATCTCTCCAGTTGTAACATTGTTCTCCAATGTCTCCCTTCTCGTTATATGACCAAATACCATTCTGTCCCCTTCTTATAGTTATTCATAACGTTCTTCTTTAATTAGCCTCTTCCAAGCAATCAATATTAGCTACTCTGACCATCCATATTATAGCAGAAAACTATCCCCCACTCCATTTTCATTTCCTATGCTGTGTTTTCCCCCCACCTGTTTTTCTTCTGCTGTTCTTTCGGTACCCACTTTCACATTAAAACCTCCCACTACTATAAGCCTGTCCTTGTTACTAATATTTTCTGCCGAATTTTGAAGAATGTTATAGAATGTTTTAAATTCTTCCTATTGCACCATTTTTGTTAGATACACCTGCTACCATGAGATTCCTTGGTTATGCATTACACTAATGCTTCTACATGTATGGACAGATTATGTGAAACACCTTTATGATGATAACAGAGACGAACAGTATGATATTAGATTTAATAATGAAGGACCACCAATTTTGGAGATGGAGGTTCGAAATGTTCTTAAGTATATGAAAGCTGGCAAGGCCCACGGTGCAGATAACACCACAACAGAAATGATTAAAGCGTTAGAAGAATTTGGACTAGAGCAAGTCACCAGACTGATGAACACATTATATGATACTGGAGATATACCTCCTGAATTATGTAACTCTGTATTTATTGCAATCCCAAAGAAATCAGGAACCTTGGAATGTGATCAACATAGAACAATTAGTATAATGAGTCACATCACAAAGATTTTGCTAAGAATTATCATGCAAAGAGTGAGGAAGAAGATACAACCTGAAATACGGGAAGAACAATGTGGGTTTGTAAAAGGAAAGGGTACAGTAAATGCTGTGTATATGCTGCGAACAGTTATTTAACGTGCTATAGAAGTAAACAAGGATATATATCTTTGCTTTATTGACTATACAAAGGCTTTTGATAGAGTTAGACATGTCAACATGGTGGATATGCTTGCAGATCTACAAATTGATGGGAAAGACATTAGACTTATAAAAAACATATATTGGAAACAACAAGCTGCAATAAGGATTGATAATGAAGTGGGACAGTATCAGCCAATTAAGAGAGGTGTTAGGCAGGGATGTGTGATGTCTCCAGATCTTTTTTCCCTATACAGTGAAAATATTTTCAGAAATGTAGAGGATATAAATGGAATCAGCATTGGAGGACGAAACATCAATAACATTAGATATGCAGATGATACAGTATTAATTGCAGACAATGCGCAGGACCTGCAACAATTAGTAGATGCGGTTGTTGTACACAGTGAGCAACTGGGGTTAGAATTAAATTGTAAAAAGACTCATGTTATGGTCGTCACTAGGAAGGAAGAAGTGCCACAATGTAATATACAAGTAAATGGAAATATTCTTCAACAAGTGAATCGGTACAATTATCTTGGAACAGTCATAACATCTGATGGGAGATGCCTTGAAGAGATTAGAACAAGAATCGCCATGGCGAAAGTAGCCTTTAGCAAGATGAAAAACATTCTGACCAATAAAAAGATGTCAATTGAAACGAGAAAAAGAGTGTTGAGGGGATACATAGAGCCTGTTCTTTTGTATGGATGTGAAACTTGGACAATGAGCAGTCAAGCTGAAAAGCATCTGATGGCTGCAGAAATGTGGTTTCTGAGGAAAATGCAAAGAATACCATGGACAGACAGAAAAACCAATGACCAAGTACTACAGGAGACAAATGAACATCGTAAACTGATTAGAGAAATTAGACGTAGACAGTCAAAATTTTTTGGACATGTTATGAGAAGAAATGGATTGGAGAACTTAGTGACAACTGGCAAGATCGAAGGGAACAGACCAAGAGGAAGACCGAGAGGAAAATACCTGGATGGCTTGGCCACATGGCATGGACGAGACAGGAACACTGAGCTGATCCACGACACTGGTGGTCGAGTGAAATGGCGAGTCATGACCGCCCACGCTTTCCGGCATGGCACATGATTGATTGATTGAATGCTTCTACAGCTGATGGTACTGTAAGCAACAAGTGTCTGGTTTACATTTATTCAAGTGTACTGTTACTCCATTTCTTCCGTTTTTCAGAAAATACAAGCATTCCTCCGTTCTGTATATTAAAATATCCCTGCCCACATCATCAATGCTTGTTCTCCAAGTATAGCATAAAGGGTTTAAAAGCGAGAGGATTGATTTCACTGCGCCGGGTTTTATCCCATAAGGTTAAATCTCTTCCATAAGCTTTACATAACAGAATTACGACACATACAGGACGTTGCGGTGATTAGCCTTCAACAGCAAACAAAAACATTCACAAAACACAACATATAGTCAAGGAGATCTCCTGTGACTACATCAAAACGTGACAACAGGACAAGAAGAACAAAAAGATGAAAAAAATGAAAGCAATGAAGAGAAAATAAAAATTGGAAAAAAGTATTCATACTTACCTCAAATTCCGAGCTAATACCAAATATCGCCGATGTCTTCTTTTTATACCCAACCGAGGGAGTGGGAAGTAGGATGATGATGGCGTGGTGGGTGTAATGGTTCAGTGAGCACATTGAAAGAAGGGGGGGGGGGGGGGGGGCAGAGGCAGGAAGGTAGGACAGCAACCTGTGATAGTAGTCTGAGAATGTATCTGAGCAATCCCAGTGGATGTACTAACAAAGCAAGAGTAGGTACCAGTGAATGGGTTGGCCCTGGTGGACGAATACTGAAGAGCAATGGAGTGTGCCCAAGTATCTCTCTCTCTCTCCCTCAAAAATTGCTTCTCTGTGCCTACCCATATCATATTCACGCATATCAGTCCACCAAGAGTTTAGGACTCGCCTCACAATAACATAAAGGAGTGACATAATGTGAGTTTGGTTAGTATCACCATCATACTTGGGTGCACACTCCATTGCTCTCTATAGAGAGATCTTCTACTTACCTCACTGAACATGCTGGTCGGTGACATTGTCTCTATAGAGAGATCTTCTACTTACCTCAATGAACTTGAGACCATAACCAACAACTATCTGTCAACTGTTCTCCACCCAGTTCAATGGTTTTGCATGACCCTGTTTAGAGGATTAATGGGTACTCTACCTTGCTGTAGGGGGTCCCATAAGCTGGAACAGGGAATGAGGTGCCTTGCTTCTTTGATAGGGGATAGCCCTACCCAGCTGTCCATGATTTAAACTCAATAATGTGAACATATCTGATTTGACAGAGGTTTTAATGTGTTGTTGCTGCAGAAGCAGCAGCAGCAAAAGAAGGAAGAGGAAAGAAGGAAGATGGTAGTAGTGAAGTAGTGACTTCTTTCTCAGGCTTAGACACCCCTTGTCCTACACTGCAAGGTTCTATAGGCAATAATGACAGTCTTTTAAAGGAAAATTTAAATTATTGGGCACTTAACACAAGTTTTCTGAATATTTGTACATCAGACAAGAAATATTACCTTTAGGAAAAGTAAACATTGCCATTTTAAACTGACTCACATTGACAATATTATCCTGGGGTGTGAATGACCTGAACATAGCCTCAAAGTAACTGCTTCTGGCACCAAGAATAGCTTTGTGAGCTGGTATGTGGGCGCCATCTAGTGCAAGTGTGATGTCACAGAACTCTTGTCCATTCAGTCTAAACTGTGCCAGATCTTGTTCCAAGGAATTGCCTGCAATATAAATATAGAAAGTCAAAAAATGGATCTCACTTTTAATAACTGGAAGACAGAAATAATAGCAAGTAAACCCACCATGCCAAAATATACAATTAAAGTCAACGGCATTGAGTTGAGTTGAGCTAAGAACTGATATCACTGCACTCAGGACATTCCCATATCCACTCCGTCCCCTCGTTCAACAGCCAGCAAAGAGTCACACTACTAATCGTTCCCACCGCTATCTGATTGAAAGTTCTCCTGGTCTTCCCTCTCAGTTTTGATATTCTACCGAGCCCCTGCCAATCCCACGCAATCTCATCCTTACCACATACAGGTTCTCAATCTGTTCCTCCATCTTCCCCACCTGGTCCCATAAGCGCATGACCACCTCTCCCTTGTCCATAGGTAATCTACCACAAAGAGGTGCATTCCCTGCCAGCCTATCGGCCTCTTTATTCCCCCTACGACCATGGCAAAATATCCATACAATTCTCACAATCTGTGACTTCTGAAGTGAAGTGAGCCATTCCACATGAAACATTCCTTTCTCCACTTTACTAAGCATACTCCTTGAGTCCGTGATGACGACAATGTGGGTTGCAGTGGTCTCCTCTAACCAACGGAATGCTGCTGTTACTGCTTTCACTTCCATTCTCATGCTGGAGGTCGTAGCCTCATATACCAGACTCTCCTTTTTCAAGAATTATCAATTAGCCTTCGCAATGAAACCCCAACCACTCCGTCTGTTTCTCACCACTGACCCATTATGTCACTTTGATGTGTATTACTCTGGATCAGTTGTTGCACCTCAAACTCTGTGCTGCCTGCTGCCCATTCTCTGCACTTGCGACCCAGTGTTGCTATTACATTGTGCCAGTCCGTCCTGTCCCAGTTGGAGGCTCTGCCTCTGCCATTCATGACACCGTCAATGCCCCTTCACATCATCCAGGTGTTCACTAGAGGGTAGTTATATTATTGGTTACATTAATGTAGGCTCTGACTTAACCAAGAGCATGACATAATTTGATACACAAGAGGCGAAGAAAGCAGTTCATGTGTGTATTCCACATAACAGTGTGTGTGGTCAAGGAAAGCCTTCTGTGTAATAATACAGAACATAATGAGATGACAATACACAGACTAAGGAACATGAAATATAAACTGGAACTAGTGCATCTTATTGATTGCATGAACGTGTTAGATACAAATCTAACAAGTGTGTACAGGAGAGTTAACATCTATACACTTCAATATCTGTTAAGGAGGTGGAGCAGTTATGGATACTGAATGCCATGAATTCGCTTCTGTTACCTAACAGATGTGGTTTACATTTCAAAATGAACTAGTACTATTTTCCCTTTTCTTTAATTAGTACTTTTTTTACTTTTCTTAACAATGCCAACAAGTCTGATAAGCATGTGTTTATTTTGTGTGTGTGCGCGCATGCATGAGTAAAAAATTTACAATTGTTCTTTTATGCATACTATATATATATATACATGTGAAAGCTAGCCATGGCTGTGCAGGATATTACTGCATACAGTGTAACTCACTTGCTAATGGTTCTGGCTGTGGATCTAACAATCGTACAGGAGGTTCCAGCTTCCGCCTGATGATTTCCACAATGAGTGATTTGTCCAGAGTCTCAAATTCTTTGCTCATCACGATCTGATTAAAGTTTGCTTCCTTCACAATGAAGCGCAGGCAGAAGCCCTAGGTAAAACAAAAGACGTTGTACCATTTACTGACATAAAAAAACTACATGACAAGAATAGCTGAACTTTAAACGTAAGAGGAAATCTTTTTCTATCAAAGATGTATTTTTAATCTTAAAATTTCAAGAAAGAAAAATATCAAGTGTTTGTGCAGTTTAATGGTTTTACAATGGGTGGAAAAGTCTGTGTTGGTCTATTTTCTGCAACAATATCATGTTTCCTCTGTGTATGTTTCCAGCACAACTTAAATAATTTATCCTTTTCATGATGATATTGAAAATAGGGGTGATTGCCATCAAGCTGACATAGAAAAATGGATGAACACAAAACAACTCGGAAGCTCAATAAAAAGGAAGACGCACACAGGCACAAGTGAATGTTGTGACCAAAGTCTTTACCAGCAAACAAAACATAAAAATACTTAAGCTAAATTCATTGAAATATCACAACCACAAATAAGCAGTCCCCATGCTTCAATGAATAACAGAACAAATTCCTAAGTTTGGGAAATGGAAACACGAAACTGCCAAATGAGAAGGGAGTGTTCATTCATTTATCCTTGACACACAGGCTAAACTATATATTCATTTTCAGATTTTGTCCAGTGATTTATTCAATGTTAATTTTACTTCCTATGTATTTATACAAGACCACAGTAAGAAAACATTAAAAATATGGAATTGCTTCATTGCATACATTTATTCAGGCACATGAATCTGCATGCACTACCTTTAAGAAGTCCAGCTGCAGTCTTGCAGCATTGTGCAGTGCAAACAGAACACTCTTCATTCCAATGCTGGCTTCTAGAAATTGAACACAAAGTTGCTGCAAGCGGCCCATCTCAAGCTGTGAATGAACAAGGTTGATTCATTCATAAGATGTCATGGTATGGATACTTGAACAAGTGCTGCAAGTCTTTGACTGAAAGTGTCTTCATCTGGTCTGTGATTACCTTAAGTGTGTTGTCAAGTTTAACATAATGAGGTAGAATTTCAGTTTGGGGAACAGAAAGATGTTACACCAATTAGGCAAGAATGTTGTCTGCTGCACAACTGAAATACCTTTTTTGGTAACATGTTTATATGCACTACAACTACAACTACTTCTTCTTCAGCGTTCCAAGCCATCGAGGTTCTTTGCTGCAGATACAAACTACAACTACTAGACACTTAAAAACTCTCTGTCACATCAGATATGTTCATCTACCTGAGTTGAAACTGGAACTGAAATGCAAATGGGAATGTACATCTCAGTGGGTGATGGTGATGTGGCTAGTGTTGCCAGATTTCTAGCATGTTGTTGCTGTTGGTATCAATCCAGCATCACCTAGACATTTGCTCTATAGCCCAATGTTACGTAGTGATAAGTGTTCATCAGCTGTTGAGTTGTTCTGTGTATCATATAGTAGCACATGAAAGAGTTCATCAGCGGTTGTGTTGTTCTGTGTATCATATAGTGGCACATACAAGAGTTCATAAGTTGTTGTGTTGTTCTGGGTATCATACAGTGGCACATGCAAGAGTTCATCAGCTGTTGTGTTGTTCTGTGTATCATATAGTGGCACATGCAAGAGTTCATCAGCTGTTGTGTTGTTCCACGTACAATGTAGGGTACATACAAGTGTTCATAAGCTGCTGTGTTGTTCTGTGTCCATGTAGGGTACATACAAGTGTTCATCAGCAGTTGTGTTGTTCTGTGTGAGATGTATTATATACAAGTGTTCATCAGCTGTTGTGTTGTTCTGTGTATCATATAGTGGCACATGCAAGAGTTCATCAGCTGTTGTGTTGTTCTGTGTATCATATAGTGGCACATGCAAGAGTTCATCAGCTGCTGTGTTTTCTGTGTCCATGTAGTATACATACAAGTGTTCATCAGCTGTTGCGTTGTTCTGTGTATCATATAGTGGCACATATAAGAGTTCATCAGCTGTTGTGTTGTTCTGTGTATCATATAGTGGCACATGCAAGAGTTCATCAGCTGTTGTGTTGTTCTGTGTGCCATGTAGTATATACAAGTGTTCATCAGCTGTTGCGTTGTTCTGTGTATCATACAGTGGCACATATAAGAGTTCATCAGCTGTTGTGTTGTTCTGTGTATCATATAGTGGCACATACAAGAGTTAATCAGTTGTTGTGTTGTTCTGGGTATCATACAGTGGCACATGCAAGAGTTCATCAGCTGTTGTGTTGTTCTGTGTATCATATAGTGGCACATGCAAGAGTTCATCAGCTGTTGTGTTGTTCCACGTACCATGTAGGGTACATACAAGTGTTCATCAGCTGCTGTGTTGTTCTGTGTCCATGTAGTGTACATACAAGTGTTCATCAGCTGTTGTGTTGTTTTGTGTGCCATGTAGTATACATACAAGTGTTCCATTAGCTGTTGTGTTGTTCTGTGTATCATATAGTAGCACATGCAAGAGTTCATCAGCTGCTGTGTTGTTCTGTGTCCATGTAGTGTACATACAAGTGTTCATCAGCTGCTGTGTTGTTCTGTGTATCATATAGTGGCACATGCAAGAGTTCATCAGCTGCTGTGTTGTTCTGTGTATCATATAGTGGCACAAGCAAGAGTTCATCAGCTGCTGTGTTGTTCTGTGTCCATGTAGGGTACATACAAGTGTTCATCAGCTGTTGTGTTGTTCTGTGTATCATACTAGTGGCACATGATAAGAGTTCATCAGCTGCTGTGTTGTTCTGTGTATCATATAGTGGCACATAGCAAGAGTTCATCAGCTGTTGTGTTGTTCTGTGTATCATATAGTGGCACAAGCAAGAGTTCATCAGCTGCTGTGTTGTTCTGTGTATCATATAGTGGCACATGCAAGAGTTCATCAGCTGTTGTGTTGTTCCACGTACCATGTAGGGTACATACAAGTGTTCATCAGCTGCTGTGTTGTTCTGTGTCCATGTAGTGGTACATGCAATTGTTCATCAGCTGTTCTGTGTACCATGTAGGGTACATACAAGTGTTCATCAGCTGTTGTGCTGTTCTGTGTAACATATAGTGGCACACGCAAGAGTTCATCAGTTGTTGTGTTGTTACACGTACCATGTTGTGTACATACAAGTGTTCATCAGCTGTTGTGTTGTTTTGTGTACCATGTAGGGTACATACAAGTGTTCATCAGCTGTTGTGTTGTTCCATGTATCATGTAGTGGCACATGCAAGAGTTCATCAGCTGTTGTGATGTTCTGTGTCCATGTAGTGTACATTCAAGTGTTCATCAGCTGCTGTGTTGTTCTGTGTATCATATAGTGGCACATGCAAGAGTTCATCAGCTGCTGTGTTGTTCTGTGTATCATATAGTGGCACAAGCAAGAGTTCATCAGCTGCTGTGTTGTTCTGTGTGCCATGTAGTGTACGTACAAGAGTTCATCAGCTGTTGTGTTGTTCTGTGTGCCATGTAGTGGTACATGCAATTGTTCATCAGCTGTTCTGTGTACCATGTAGGGTACATACAAGAGTTCATCAGCTGCTGTGTTGTTCCGTGTACCACACATACTGAATTCAATGTCTCCATGTCATTTGCATGTGTTGTATTTTCTTCTGAGTGACTCAATAGAGGTTTGACAATTCAAAACTATAGACAGATGTCCTAGTTAAAAAAAATGTCCTATTTCTATTCAACATTTTGGTGTCACCTTTTTCTTTGAAATCACCATTGTTACTGTTTTCTATTTTCTATTCTGGAGAGTCCTTTGTTTGCACTCTCTGCTACTCCAATATTCAACAATTGTTGAAGATCTGCAGCATTATCCGCAACCAATACTGTGTCATCTACATAGGTATATTGTTTATATTATAACCTCCAATTAGTATTCCTGGCTTCTCTTTTATCTCTTTCATTTTTACTTCACTATAGAGGGAGAAGAGATCCGGTGACAGGACACATCCCTGTCATACTCCTAGCATTATTTGTTCATAATTGCCCTCTTTATTTCCCATTTTAATTGCTACCACTTGGTTCCAGTAAATATTCTTTATTATTATGAGATCCTTCCCATCAATGTTAATATCTTCCAATATTTTAATCAGTTTATTATGTTTTACAATAATGTCAAATGGTTTGGCCATGCAAGTAGGTTACCAACTAACAGTATGCCACAACAAGCAATGATGTACAGACCAGTGGGAAGCAGAGGAAAAGGCCGACCACGTAAACGATGGACGCAGGGAATAACAGAGTCCATGGGAATATCAATACATGAAGCCCATAAGCGGGCACTCTCCCACTATTAATACTTCGCCTCGACACCGCAAGGTACAAGAGGAACATGATGAGATGAGATGAGATGAGATGAGATGAGATTATGTTTTACTTTATCAAATGCATTAGTATAATCTATGAAGCACAAATATATGTTTTTCTGTTTCTCTATTGAGTTGAGTTGAGTTGAGTTGAGTTGAGTCAAGAACCGACATCACTGCACTCAGGACATTCCCATATGTGCTCCGTCCCCTCGTTCAACAGCCAGCGAAGAGTCATACTACTAATCGTACCCACTGCTATCTGATTAAAAGTTCTCCTGGTCTTCTCCTCTCAGTTTTGAGATACTTCCAGAACCCCTGCCGATCCCCTGCAATCTCATTCTTTCCACATATGGGTTCTCAATCTGTTCCTCCGCCTTCTCCACCTGGTTCCACAAGCACATGACCACCTCCCCCTTGTCCATAGGCAAAATTCCACCAAGAGCCTGCTAGCCTATCAGCCTGTTCATTCCCCCGTACACCTGCATGGCCAGGGCAAAATATCCATACAATTCTCACGATCTGTGACCTCTGAAGCGATGAGAGCCATTCCACACAAAACATTCCTTTCTCCACCTTGCTAAGCATACTCTTTGAATCCGTAATGAATACAACGTGTGTTACAGTAGTCTCCTCTAGCCACCGGAATGCCGGTTACTGCCTCCACCTCCATTCTCATGCTGGAGGTCGTAGACTCATATGCCAGACTCTCCATTTTCAAGACTTGCCCGTTAGCCTTTGCAATAAAAGCCCCAGCCACTACTACGTCTGTTTCTCACCACTGACCCATCAGCGTAGATGACTATGTCACCTTGAGGTGTGTTGCTCTGGATCAGCTGTTGCACTTCAAACTCAGTGCGGCCCGCTGCCCTTTCTCTGCACTCACGACCCAGTGTTATTATTACATTGTGCCAGTCCGTCATGTCTTCCGGAACTTCAACCCACTCTCTTTCACGATTGATGGTCTCTAGATCACACACCTGACTTATAGAAAGTTCTTCCTGTGTCATCCAGGACCTGCCTCATCTTAGTCTATGACCCTTGACCATATCCATTGCTGCATGCAGCGGGTGATCCCTGTCTGTGGCAACTCTCAGGTACCATTTGGCCTGAAGGACTCTATGCCTATCTGTCATTGTTGGTAGCGCCAGGATATGCCTCATGCATATAATTGGCGTGTCCTTTGTGCACCCCAGGATTAACCGCATGGCAGCATTCTGTATGCGCTCCAACCTTTCAAGCTGGCTCTCTGATACTGTCAGCAGCCCCAAACCATACTCAATGACAGAAATTATTAACTGCTGAAAGAGCCTGTACAGCATCCTCTGATCTACCCCGGTTGCTGCCATAGCCCTCAATGCATTAAGTCCCCTACCAGCCTTCACCACCAAAGCCTCCACATGATCCTTAAAAGACAAATACCTGTCAAAGGATGATACCCAAGTACTTCAATTTACTCTCTCGACTAATAGGACATCCATTCAACATAATACCTGGGACATCTGCCTTGACGATCCAGTTATCCAAGGAGTACCACACAACCGATGCCTTGTCTGGGTTTATAATGGCCCCTGCGATCCTGCACCACTCCGTCACCCTGTCTACCGCCACCTGTAAGTCTTTCGCCAGACTGGCCCTGTCTCTGCCCTGATGTGCTGGTGTTTCTCTATTGATCTTTCTATTAGTGCTCGTAACGTATATATTGCATTGTTTGTACCCTTTCCTTCCACAAATCCATACTGTTCTTCAGCAATATTATATATATATATATATATATATATATATATATATATATATATATATATATATATATATATAATATATATATATATATATATATATATATATATATATATATATATATATATATATATATATATTATATTACATATATACATATATATATATTATATATATATATATATATATATATATATATATATATATATATATATATATATATATATTAGACGACCCAGCCCGGCTTCGCCCAGTCCCTGGCGGGGAGCATCTCATTTAATTCATATTCGGCCCCTGCTCCAGTTCCCGTTCCCAAAGCGGGGAGCATCTCATTTAATTCATATTCGGCCCCTGCTCCCGTTCCCTTTCCCAAAAAAGACGGCACGGCTCGGCTTCGCCCAGCTCCTGGCGAGGAGCATCTCATTTAATTCATATTCAGCCCCTGCTCCCGTTCCATATATATAACTAAAGAAGATCTGGATATAGAGCCTTAGAAAAACTGGAAAAACAATGGTTACACAACCTCTAGGTTAAACTAAATAAATACAGATACAATGCAACCAAGGCAACACATCTGACCTTGGAAAGCAAACCTAGGGTCCCAGTTCTACATTTAGCAGACATGTGAATCAAAAGAAAAGACACCATCCACTTGAAGCTAGACAACAGACCTCTCTCCCATTGGGGTGAAATGACATTGGGGTGAGTGCCTCTCACTTGATGTTAAGCGAGGTAACTACAACTCACAGACACTTCTACACTCCGACCAGTAAGGGCAGGTAACTGATAGCAGAAGTGACTAACTATCATGTGTTTGATATATTAACCCTAATTGTATGCACTCATGATTATCATATTATAACAAAGAGGTCAGCATGGTCTAATCGTTCTTACCAACACCGTGTGCTGATACTGAGGTAGCGGGTTCAACCCTTGCACTGGTCAGTTGGACTTAAAATGTTGACTTCTCGTTCTTGACTTCAGGACGTAAATTACAAGTACCTCTGAAATCAGAGTGGGTTCACCTGATGGTGAGGGACACTGATAGTAGGAAAAGCTAATCCACACGCAAAAATCAGTCCAGTGCATTAGAAGTATTAGCATGTGTATGGACTACGCTTGAGTTCAAAGTTAGTGGGGGAAAAAACAAATATTATAACAATAGTTCCTACCATTATGTGTATTATAAAATAATGATGGTTTGCAAGAATTACGTTTGTGTCTTAGCTTTATATTATTAATAAGAAAACAATACAACATCATAGCGGGAATTTCCACCAAAACCTTACACTCCTTTGTTTCCAGCTTGTATGCATACAATGCGGGTCAATGAGGCAGAATCATCTGATTGGTCACACCTTGTTAGTGGCAGTTATGATCAGTTTGAAATATCCCCAGCCACATGTGACCACCAGCACATGGGAACAGAGTCTAAAGTAGTCAGTTTTGACGCTGCCCGCCACAGAGACACATCGCTGGGCTTAAGTGCCTTTTGTTAGCGTGACTTGTTATCACATTTTGTGTTAATTCAACATGTGTAGTGCCTTGAAATAATGCCTGTTTGGTAAGGGAAATTGTTTTGTTTTCTTGTTATGATCTCTTTCAGGTTCATTTCCATTGTGGTTTCCATATTTTAATTACATCACATAAGATTGCAAACTTAGATTAACAGGGAATTATTAGCTTTAGGCTGCCACCTTTCATTATTAGTGTTAACCGACCTGGGTATATGATGGTAAATTCAAACATAAAATAGGACGCCCCTGGGTGTCATTCGTTCATTATGTGCCATGCTGATAAGCGTGGGCGGTCATGTTCTGCCATCTCACTCGATCACCAGAGTCGTGGATCAGCTCTGTGTTTCTGTCTCGACCATGCCACATGGCCAAGCTATCCAGGTATTTAATTCTAGGTCTTCCCCTTGGTCTGTTCCCTTCGATCTTGCCAGTTGTCACCAAGTTCTCCAATTCATTTCTTCTCATAACTTGCCCAAAAAATTTTGACTGTTTACATCTATGTCTCTAATCAGTTTATGATCTTCATTTGTTTCTTGAAGGACCTGTTCACTGGTTTTTCTATCTGTCCATGGTATTCTTTGCATTTTCCTCAGAAACCACATCTCCACAGCCATCAGATGTTTTTCAGCTTGTCTGCTCATTGTCCACACCTCACATCCATATAAAAGTAAAGGTTCTATGTAGTACTTCAACACCCTTTTTCTCATTTCAATTGATATCTTTTTATTGGTCAGTATGTTTTTCATCTTGCAAGGGGCTACCTTCGCCATGGCAATTCTTGTTCTAATCTCTTCAAGGCATCTCCCATCAGATGTTATGACTGTTCCGAGATAGTTGTACCGATTCACTTGTTTAAGAATATGCCCATTTACTTGTATATTACATTGTGGTATTTCTTCCTTCCTAGTGACGACCATAATCTGTGTCTTCTTACAATTCAATTCTAACCCCAGTTGTTCACTGTGTGCAACAACCGCATCTACTAAATTTTGCAGGTCCTGTTCATTGTCTGCAATCAAGACTGTATCATCTGCGTATCTAATGTTATTGATGTATCGTCCCCCAATGTTGATTCCTTCCATATCTTCTATATTTCTGAAAATATGTTCACTGTACAGGGAAAAAAGATCTGGAGACATTACACATCCCTGTCTCACACCTCTCTTAATAGGCTGATATTGACCTACTTCATTATCAATTCTTATGGCAGCTTGTTGTTTCCAATATATGTTTTTTACAAGTCTAAGGTCTTTTCCATCAATTTGTAGATCTTCAAGCATCCTTATCATGTCGACATGTCTCACTTTATCGAAAGCCTTTGTGTAGTCAATAAAGCAGAGGTGTAGATCTTTGTTTACTTCTATAGAACGTTCAATTACTGTTCTCAGTATGTACACAGCATTTACTGTACCCTTGCCTTCTACAAACCCACATTGTTCCTCTCCTATTTCAGGTTGTATTTTCTTCCTAACTCTTTGCATGATAATTCTTAGCAAAATCTTCGTGATGTGACTCATTATACTAATTGTTCGATGTTGATCACATTCCAAGGCTCCTGATTTCTTTGGGATTGCAATAAATACAGAATTACATAATTAATGTGGTATATCTCCAATATCATATATGGTATTCAGGAGTCTGGTAACTTTATCTATTCCGTATTCTTCTAAAGCATTAATCATTTCTGTTGTGATGCTGTCTGAACCGGGGGTCTTGCCAGATTTCATATGGTTAAGAGCATTCTGAACCTCCATCTTCAAAATTGATGGTCCTTCATTATTATTTTGAATATCATACTGTTCTTCTCTGTTATCATCATAAAGGTTTTTCACATAATCTGACCATACATGTAAAATCTGATCTTTTTCTATTATGATTTTTCCATCTTTTGTCTTTAGGGAGCCTGCTGATGTATGTGTTCTTTGATTAGTAAGCTCCTGAATTCTTTTGTGCATTAGTTTGGTATTTTTACTGTTGTGTTGTGTTTCAATTTCTATGCACTCTTTCTCGAGCCATGCTTCTTTTGCCTCCTTACATAATGTTCTGACTTTTCTGTGAATTTCTTTATATTTGGCAGGATTATTTTTGTTCTGTCTTCTTGTTTCCATTAGCTGTAAAATTTCTTCAGTCATCCATGTCTGACGACCCACTTTCTTTAATTTTGGAATAGTTTTTTCTGCAGCTAAACTGATTGAATTCTTCAACATTTCCCATTGATCATCCACATCTTGAAATAGGATCTCCAGATCAGACAATATATCAAATTTGTTCTTTACTTCTATGTTAAAATTATCTTGTACTTCTTTGTCAGTTTTCAATTTGCACAAATCATATTTAGTGTTTCTGGTTGTATACTTGACTTTCTTTAACTTTACCCTCAGTCTGCCTGTAATTAATCTGTGATCACTGTAACAGTCTGCATTGGGAACTGTTTTTACGACTGTTAGCGCATTTCGAAACCTTCTGCTAATCAGGATGTAATCTATCTGATTTTTAATCCTGCTGTCTGGACTCTTCCATGTCCATAATCTTCTAGGATGTTGTTTAAACCAGGTGTTTCCTACAACCATTTCTTGTTCTTTTGCCCATTCTACAAGTCTGTATCCTCTTTCGTTTCGCTCTCCCAAACCATGGTTGCCCTACACTGCATCCATCGCCTTGATTTCCCACTTTTGCGTTGAAATCGCCCATTATAATATTTATTTCTGATTTTTTACATTTCTTCAAAGCAAGCTCCATGTCATTATAAAATTCATCTATACTTTCTTCACTGCATTCACTTGTTGGAGGATATATTTGAATGACATTTATTGTAAAAGGTCTTCCGTGTAATTTTACTAATAAAACTCTGTCTGACACAGCCCAATAATCTTTAATAGAATTTGATGTTTGCCGATCCAACATAATGGCTACACCTCTTTGCCGTTCTTCTCCTCCAGAATAAATAATCTTACAATCCTCTCCTGTCTTGATCCCTGCCCCTCTCCATCTGGTTTCACACATTCCTAATATATTAATATTATCTCTTCCCATTTCTTGTTTGATGTTATCCAATTTTCCATCTGCATTCATTGTTCTGACATTCCAGGTTCCTACCTTTAATGATAATAATCTTTTGTACCTAGCAGCCTGCTGACGGTCTGGAGTCACCTGGTGCACATGACTATCCCTACCGGGCGAGACTGCTTCTATGGAGCACCCATTTACGCCGTTTCTCTGAATGTCAATGATATCACAAAACATAATGATCTTTGCATCTGTGAAGAAGGTAGTTTGCCATTGCTTTCCTTCTTAGCAGTGACCTTACTGGTCAATGACCGTAGCCACTGTCTCCTCAAAACAGAGATCCTCTGCCTACCGTCGTGAAGCTGGAGACCATAACCCACAACTTTCTGTCGGCTGCTCTTCAACCTCATCCACCACCTGCACCCATGGCTTCACGTAACCCTGATCAGGGGGCTAAACGGGTGCTCCACCTTGCCCAAGGGTGTCCCGTAGGCTAGCTGAGGGAAGGAGGCACCTTACCTCTCCTTTGATAGGGAATACCCCTACCCTACCCCTGGGTGTGGATTGTTTTTATTTCCTTCCCTGTTCTAGTTTATCAATGACAGAACTGAAATAAGCCCACCACATGGCAGTAAAACATTGGGAGCATGGGGCAGTTCCCTGGGGTATCATTTCCCTTTTAAATTCAATAAATTAGGGATATATCTTTTAGATATGGCATAGAGATGAAGAAGGATTAGTAGGCATCAAAAGGATAACTAGGATATAGAGAGAGAACATTCCTGAAGAGTCGCTATGCTGCGTTTTGTGCTTATTTCCAGCTTTGATGCAGAGTTCAGTAACTTCACTCAACTCCTACGAACAATCTAATGCCAGTTCACATGAGCAGTCTCTAGCTCATGAGCCAGACAGTTCTGAACAACCACTCCTGTCAATCTGAATGGTTCCAGGGATGTGAGTTCTGCATCTTCACTGGGTTCTTAGGTGGCTAAAAGAGAACGTGCACGACATGTTGCCACATATTGTTGGACACATGGTTTACCTAAATTGATGAACATCACATACTCAATGCTGAGAGACATATGACACTCAGCACTAATAACTTTGACTAAGTGCAGTCCAATTACAATGGGTATCCTGATTCCCCATCACCTGAGAGGAGTTGTCAGCCAGCGGAGGCAGATTTCCATCTCCATTTGGACTTCCCCCATTATCAGGTTGTGCTTGTTTTCTTTCAGACTGGTTTCACCATTTAATCGCACCACACATTGTGATTTGTACTAAACATGTTTACATATGACACACTACATATCTGAAGAATTTAGTACACCAGAACTAACATTCTAGATTCGGCAGTCTCCATGACAAAGTGGTCAAGCCGTCTGCCTCGTGCTCCGAAGGTTGTGAGTTCAATTCCAGCCTATGTCTCTCAGTTCACGAATGCATTTTTCTCAAAGACTCCTGGGGGTTGTCGCTGGAGCTACGGAGTTCATGTTTTGTGCAGCGCTTTTCAGCAGGCCGCCCTGCAGAAAGAGACTGAGCCACATAGGATAAAACCCGGTGCAATGAAATCAATCCTCTCGACTTTTAAGACTTCAACATTCTAGATCCATTATTATAAGTGTTGTTTTCCTAGCTTCAGTGGTTTCAGTACACAATAGAGAACTTGCTAAACCACACACACACACATAAAATTGCAGTATTCAACTATTTGTAATAAATGTTTACTGTAGTAAAGGCTTTTGTTATGTTAATCATCAGACATTAGTTAGTGAAGGAAAACTGTGTACACATTTGTGTTTCTGTTGTCTAGTTGTATCATATTGTTTATAGCAGAGAACAGGTGGCCTAGCAAAACAAACCAGGTCTAGTGTTATAACTGAACTTTGACAACATACATTCTATTCTTCCAGTCTCTGCTCAACTATAAGGACTAGTTGATTTCTTATAGAGACCTTGTATCATACTTCCTTAATCTATTTTCCCATGAGACAACTTTATTGGTGATTCCTACTGTAGGTAGACTGTCCAGTAGGGCCAGTCTAAAAGTCGTCACCTATAGTGTGTTCACACCCTTTGAAAACCACAGCACATCCATCAGAGCCAGACTGATATATTGCACCAAGGGGAGAGCACTGGATTGAAGATCTAATGGCCCCTGGTTCAATCCCAGGTTTTGGCAACATCCGGCAGCCAGCAATATTATTTTGTGGCAGAGAGGTTTAATGCACTTCAACTTATTCTCCTGACTGGTGTAGTGGGTTTGTTCTAACCAGCAGTCAGCTGAACTTCTATGCTGACTTCTCGTTCAGAAAGCAATAGCCAATTACTCAACGTAAAACTGCCTAGCAAATCACAAACAGCCAATAGACTGAGAGGCTCGGGGTGATTGCAATGTCCTGCCAGGGACATCAAATGGAGTACATATGTGGATGTAGCAAGGTTGTTGGCCATCCACTCATATCTGGGCAGTCACAGCTCATTAAGCGTTTCATCTCTCAGGCTGGTAGTCTCCGTGGCGAAGTGGTCAAGCTGTCTGCTTCGGGCTCAGAAAGTTGTGGGTTTGTTCCGGGCCGTATCCTTCAGTTCACGAGTGCATTTTTTCAGAGACTCCTCAGGGTCGTCGCTGGAGTTACGGAGTTCGTGCTTTGTGCAATGCTTTCCGCGCTGCGGAAAGAGACTGAGCCATATAATAAAAACCTGGTGCAATGAAGTTGACCGTCGACTTTTTTAAGCAACGTTTTCTTTAATCTCTCAGGCTGGCCATGAAGCTTTCTGGTATTTCTACTCCATAGTTGTCTGTCTTGTGTCACTCGCTTTAACTCCATGCATGTCTGTGTTGATAGAAATGTTTTATAAATGTTTGTCTTGGTCTACTCCTTCCTCTTGGTCCTTATAGTTTGCCCCGTGGTATCCTGTTTGGTGTTTATTAACATCTAAGGATGTGACCAGGCCATGACAACATGAACTTTTCTTTCTTCTAATATTTTTTAGTCTTGTCAATATTTAAATCAAGTTGGTCCTTGTAAATTTGTTCTTTGCCATATGACAATGAGAAAAATGGCAAACACAAGAATCACAATGTCTAAAATACTTCAAAATAAATGTGATCTTATACAACTTCAAAATTTAAACATTATATGGATTTTGTCCTATAAGAGTAAGGTTTTAAACACAAAGACAGGCAAAGCAAGAACTGTGTTTTCTAAAATGCAGAGTATGATGTGCAAGAAATTCTTGTAAATCGAAGTTTTAAAAAAGGGAATTTTTGTTCATGTACCTGCAATGAAAGTCTGTACACCTCCATCATGGCAAGAATGGCATCATTGTTGCTGGGCTCCTGGCCTGTGAGTTCAACAGATTATCAGTTGAGAAATAAGTGTTTGCTGGATTGCATACAAACAGTAAATACATACATCATTGTGAAACAGTGCTCTCATCACACAAACTATAGCAACTCTTAATTTGTGGGGGTCTTTGTGAAGTGTTAAGACATTTGCCTTGTGCTCTGACGGTCTTGGGTTCATTCCCAGATTCTTTAATTTGGTTCACAAGTGCAATTTTCTTTGAAGAAGCAGTTGTTTTGTTTGACTGATTTGTTGTCAAGTTGTGAGAAAGAAGTCACTACTTCACTACTACCATCTTCCTTCTTCCTTTTTTTGCTGCTGCTGCTGCTGCTGCTGCAACAACACATTAAAACCTCTGTCAAATCAGATATGTTCACATTATTGAGTTTAAACGTGAATTGAAAAACAAATAGGAATGTACATGATGTGGCTAGTTTTCAAGCAAGTTTTTGTGCAGTCTGTCTAGATTTTTAGACATACCTTATACAGCATTTACATCTTCTAAAGCAGACAAATATTGTACCCTCTGGTCACTCACACTAGAAATCAATCGAGATGAAGCTTTATCAAGACATTTGTCATGAACTCAATACAGATGGAAAAGATCTCAGAATAATAAGGAATATACATACTTGGAGCAAAAATCTGCCATAAGATAAGGAAAACTTAGTGATTTCAGAGGAATTAAAAGTTAGATAAGGCTGTGTTTTATCATCTGATATTTTCAACACTCACAGAATGACAGTAGTCAAAAACAACAACTATCATGAAGAACCAAAGTCTGAGGATAAAAATATAAATATTCTGAAATATTTAAATAATTCAGTTTTAATATCAGTGCCTGAAAGTAGCTGCATACCATTCTAGACAAGGTAATGGAGCCAGATGAAGGGATTACCATTAGACATTATTACAAACGGATGCCAGTGATTTTCAAGAAAGCACAATTGTGAATATGCTCCATATATATAGTTAGAGGTGTACAAATTAAACAGGTCAATGTACCATCTATTTAAATATCTAAACTATATATGACATTCAATCGAAGATTTGACAGAGAGATACAGGCAAGAATTGCCTCATCCAAAGAATCGTTTACACAAATAAGCAACATTACAACAAACAGAAATACTAAAGTGCAACAACCCAATTACTAAAAAGCTGTGAAACAAAAACTGTGCAGAACCCTTGTCCATGCCTCGAGGCATATAATTTCATCTGTTAACTATAGAATCATCCATTCTAGGAAGAGAATAAACAAAGAGGTGTATCCATTATTGTAGATCTGGAAAGATCAAAATCTATTAAAGGATACTGGGTAGTGTCAGATAGATTATTGGTAGAGTTTAAATAGCAGGCTTTTTGGTGTCAACATCATTCAGGCATTATCTCAAAAGAGAACAGTGTAGACGCATTTATAATGACCTGAATAGAACCTTGAAGAAGTGCAAAATCTCAGAAACAAATATCACATAGGGAGATGTTAATGCAAGGGCTGGAAACCAACAAGATGGATACACAGCAGGTAAATTATCTACTAGGGAAGCACAATGAAAGAGTAGACAGATGTGTAGAGTGGGCAAAAGAGCATTATTTGAATGTTGGAAGCAACATCCAAGAAGATTATAGGGTCTTGACAATGAGATCAGAAACCAGACTGGTTACATCCTAATCAATAGAAGATTTCAAAATGCTTTCAAAGTCACAAAAACTGAACCAAATTCACTGATAGCTATTGGCAAAATCTAAATACGAGGGGTGTTCAGAAAGTAATGTATCACATCGTTTTTCTCAAGAGCTGTTTACTCAAAAAGCATGAAATTTATATACAATATACATGGATATGTCATCTAAATAACAGTATTTTTCAACATAATCCCCATCAACTTTTTCGTCTTTACGCCAGCGCGAAACAAGTGCATGTATTCCTTTTCTGTACCAGATTTTTTTCTTGATCATGTAGCCATTTCTTCGCTGCATGAATCGCTCCATCATCATCTTCAAACCTTGTCCTACAGAGTGCATCTTTAAGTTGACCAAACAGATAAAAATCGGAGGGTGCCAAAACGGGACTATAGGGTGGATGGGGTAGTACAGTCCAACATATTTTGGTCATTGCTTCCTGTGTTGGCAGACTTGTGGGAGGGCACGTATTGTCGTGAAGGAGAAGCAGGTCTGATGGATTTTTGTGTGGCTGAACTCTGTGAAAACATTCAATGATTTTAATGTTTTAATGTAAGCTTGGAATTGTTTGTCTCTTCTCTTGGCATAACATCCACAAGAATCTCACCTTCAATGTCCCAAAAAACAATGATCATGACCTTTCCAGCTGAAGGAGTTGGCTTGAATTTGTTTGTTTGTGGTGATTGCAGATGATGCTACTCCACTGACTGTCTTTTTGTCTCTAGTTCAAAATGATGTGCCCAGGTTTCATCACATGTAACGATCTTAGCCAAAAGGTTCTCTCCATCAGCATTGAAATGCTCCAACAATTCAGAAGAAATTACTTTCCAGTGGTCATTTGTGAGACTTCAGGGAACTCATCTTTTGCAAACCTTAGAAAATCTGAGAGTTTTTATATCTGCATTTGCACTACCATTGCTGACTGACAGCTGTAAGGCCAATTGTTGAGTAGTGATTAGTCAATCAGTAAGAATAATGCCCTCAGCACACTTCAACATTTCTGCATTGGTGGCTGTGGCAGGACGTCCAAAGCGGGCCAATCAAGCAGCTCCACATTTCCACTTCCTGATTCTTTAATTCTCTGAACCCAGTGCGACTGACCATTCCTGTCAACTGCAAAACTTCCATATACATCACATAGACGCTTTTGAATGTTCACCAGTTTTCTTTTCTGCAACGAGAAATTAGCTGTTTATAACGCAAGTTGCTAATGAGCTCCATTTTGACGGTTTAGGGCAGCCATATTATTTGGCCGGTTGGGTTGCAATTTGGTGCTCACAATCGGAAAATGCCATAATTGAAGTGTGCAAAATGTTATGCTTCTACCTTCATTATTTAAAAAAGTTAGTTGCATATCCATTACAGGACATCACAGTCAAAACCAGCATTTTTTGCTGTTGTGATCTCTAGGCAAATTTACATTCAGTAGTTTGCCATTGCTTTCTGAACGACCGACAACCATACTATTTCGTTAAAAACCCAACACTAGACGGTTTGCTGCCAAATCACCTGCAGCTGTATTTCGAACGCTGTATGCTGGATTACAAACTGAGTCCATACATAACCCCTTCACCACAGAGCCAGCATCTTCATTATTAGCTGAGAAAAATGATGTGGTGCATTACTTTCTTAACGCCCCTTATAACATTAAAGAAGGACAAATATAAGCCAAGAAACATTAAATTTGATCTGTGTGCACTAAAGAATGAGAAGGAGATAAAAGAGAAATTCAAAACAGAATTAAATAAGATTTAATACACTGCATGATTTAGAAATTCTGTTTTAAGATGTTAATGATCAATGGGAAATATGGAAAAACTCATGGCTGCAAGAGCAACTATCCCAAAACTGAAGATGACAGGCAGTATGAAATGGATGGACTGAAAAGATCTTAAAACTAACAGAAAAAAGAAGTAACAACAAAAATAACTGTGACAAGATTAGGACATTATGGAAAGAGAAGCATGGCCTGGGGAGAGTTACAGATGAATTGAAAAACAACACATGCAAAATACCAAATGACTGCATACAAGAGTTAATGACATTAACTTGCTTGGATCCCTTTCAAGTTTGGAGAATATCCTCAATATTGCCATTGCCTTTTAGGGATCCTTTCAGTACAGTAAACAGTAGACAAGAAAGGGTGGTAGTCAAGTCACATACAATTTTAGGAAACACTTAACCCATGAGTAGGGTTTGGGTTGGTGCATGCCTGAAAATATTCCACTCAATGGTGGGTACTGCATCTTTTCCTTAGAACACCAAAACTACTACCAACCCTGATATACCTAGAAGCACTCAAATGTCCCCACAGCAAAATCTGGCAAGAACATGATCACCATGAGAAGGTGTTGCTATGGACACATTTGTACAGCAGAGGTCATATGCTAGTAGCTTTCTATCAAGAGTACAGCAGTTGCTTCTGCAGCTATCACTGCACCTTAGATGTGAAAAGCTTGCACGTCAATATCTATTTAGGCAGGCCGGATGTCGGGGCCTAAACCCTACATGGACCTTGGTAGAAGTAATACAAAAGAGACAAGTCAAATATTTTGGCCACATCAAAGACGTTAC
This sequence comes from Cepaea nemoralis, assembly GCA_014155875.1. Classification (NCBI taxonomy): domain Eukaryota; kingdom Metazoa; phylum Mollusca; class Gastropoda; order Stylommatophora; family Helicidae; genus Cepaea; species Cepaea nemoralis. Next base: position 599,187 of record JACEFZ010004302.1, read on the forward strand.
ACCTATTAACTATACTGGAGGTCAATGTTAAAGGCAGGCAAGCATACACAAGTGGAAGATAAGATCAAGAGATGGATAAACAATTGTCTACAATAGTGTGCAAAGAAACAGAGAGATGGTGATTAACTGCAGCCAAACTTCATTGTGGAGATGGCATTTGATTGACTGGTTGAGAATTATGGCCTGGAAAAGAAATCTGTAACAGCTGGCAACAAGAAATAGAAATCTATACAATCAAGGGTATCAGCACATTCCTAGTTTGTTAATAATTTTTAAAACAAGGATCTGCACTTCCTAACCCCTGAGTGGCTGGGAAATCAAGTCATCAATATATAATACGTGTTACACATATTGATAAATTCATAAAATATTACCTTTTATTCTTGGTTGTATTTTGTCTGTGTAGATGTAAGACAGGATCATTTCAAATGCACCAGGATTTTTATCTGGCAATAAAACCTCTAGTCTGTTTGATTCATTCTTTGCAGCTCGCTAGAAACAATTGAAAGGGAAAGAAATAAACTCTTAAATTTTTAAAAAATCTTCAGATAGTAAGACAGTATTAAAATTCACAGTAACATTAATTTTTATTTTAAAATAGTTTGATCTCAAACCAGAGGATAAGAAATGTGAACATACGACAAAATGTAGTTACTTCAAGTTTATTGTTCTTAGCACTTCTTTCTATTACATGTAGACCTATAATATTAATATTTAATCACAATTTTCATAATTAATTCACAAACCTGTGCCTTAGATTGTCTTATTTTGTCTCGTAACCAAGGGGATCTGGCTGCTACCAAAGCAATATGAGCTGAAATCTTCCTCCGGTCCTCAAAAAAGAGAAACAATGTTATATTAGTAAACAAACCATCATTCTGTGAAAGATTATTTTATACAGACAAATGTATTACTGTAAAGTATGCATACAGATTATCTGGTTATATATTTCAAATTAAAAATGATGATAAAATTGTTTTCCATCGGACAAAAGTATCAATTGTCAAAACACAAGTTTTAAAATTTACAAAACACCAATTAAAGCTGAAATTTAAGTTGATATGTTGATCCCTGGAAAAGAAAAACAGTTTACATAAAAACACAAAAGCATGTGCCTTTATTGCTATCTATAAGGGTGAGTGATTAGGAGAACAATCCTCATTAAACATACCATTTCTACTAGCGATGTTTCCAGTATATGAAAGAGAGTCAAGCAGGCAATAGAGAAAACAAAGTAATAATATTTTAATACAATTTCACTGATGTGAAAGTAAGGCAACCATAAAGCTGTGAAGGGTATAAATAAATTATGAGTATTGCAGATTCTATTTAACAAAGACTGAATGTTTATTTAACAAGAATATTTCATTGAAAAACCAGCATAGGTTTAAAAAAAAGACTGTTAAATGAATTTCCAGTTAGCATTCAAAGTACCAAATTGTCTATGTCATCCCTTAGCACAGACTTATCAAGGTTGAATGGTTATATAACCTTTGATCTGCACCACAGTATCCGTAATGCACAAATAAATCAGATGAGGAATGGTTAGATAAGAGCAAAGTGAAATAAACACAATCTGAGAAGCAGACATTAGTATTCACAAGAATACAAACGTCCTCAGTCATGATTAACAATATGGACTTTCCAATTCTGCAGCAAAAAGATTAACATGGCAATAGAAGCCTGTATCACATGTTGTTTTAACAAACGTGAGCAAAATATGTGGCTACAAAAATGTGCACACTTGAACATAAATATGAAATTAAAAAACATAGGCCAGGACAAAAGATTAACTGATTCTCTGCCGCAGACCGATAGGTTGGTTCCATGGAACGGTTTTGGCATGCGCGAACCGATAGGTCGGTTCGGTACAGATAGTGCATTATTTGTTCCAGTTCTCTTATATTTTCCACAAATTTTAGTGCTCCGGTAAATTAAAATATTTCGCTTCCGCCAGTATGAAACACGTCGCTAGGATCCATTTTGATGATCCATGTGTGATAGAAAACGAGTGTTTAGATGTTTGTTTTGATTATTTCAGAAATGTCAACACCTTCTAGTTTGCAACTGCGTAGATTTTCATCAAATGAGAGTTTGAAATAAATTTAGATTATAGTTTTTCTGATTTAAAGGTCTCTGTGATTGATTCTAAAACTAATACCATGTGCAGTAGTCAGTAGTCAGTTAAATTATTTAGTAGTAATTGAACACAACACTAAAAGTGAAAGTTCGTCATAATATGTCATAATATGATGGCACATGTCGAATTATGAATGCGCTAAAGGGCCATATTTATGCCCCTAAATTTGTTTTGCCTATCACAAAGTATTTAAGGAGTATTTAAATAATTAAATTTAAAAGAATAATAATTATAACTACATAGAAAATAGTGTTTATATTATTTATCAGTACAATCTCAATCTCAGTACAATCTACCTGGTGTGTTCCAGACATTTTCCATTTTGTGTGAAAATTATGTGCTTCAAAATATTATGTTTTAACTGTGTTTTATTGGTGTTATAGAGCAGTTCTTGTGATATTATTGAACAAAAGTGGTGTATGTAACATTATTCAGTAAATTTAACTGGATTAGCTGCAGCGGATACAAAATAACGCCTTGGTAAGTGGAAATTTGTCATAACTGTCACCCCTTTAATTTAAATTGTTATTACTAAACCTCTCATTATTGTCATAATATTTCTAACCTATCAATTAATTATTAACACTGTCGTGTTCCTGTGCAAACTCCTTTAATTTGATATATCATGCAGTATATCTGCCAGAATTTTAACTATTTTCATAATATTATTGTCACACACCCCTATTTCCCATTTACTGCCATGAATATCTGTTTGGTTAGGACCACTTTTTTGTTTGGCAGGCAATCAGTTAAGAACCGCTAGGTGAAACAATGAAGTTTCAGACTGCCTATCCGGAAAGAAGGTAGTGTTACAAGATGGATTACATCTAAATCTGAACAAGACTATGTTACATATAGAATAGCAAAAAGTAATGCCAAATGAACGATTAAATCTACTAAAGATGAATCGTGGAGAATATACGGTGAACAAATTGCAACCAAAAATTACCCAAGAGAATTTTATAAACATTTCAACAATATGAGAAATAAAGATGCATGCTACAACCTAACTACCATCATAAACAATAAAAGAAGTATTTTTTGTTGCGTATCCCTTACAAGTCGTTGCAGTCAACACCAGCATTTTTCAGCTGCTGTTGATGTACTAGGCAAGTGTTACGTTCAGCAGTTTGCAATTGCTTTCTGAACGACCGGCTCCCATACCAGCACGTTATAACACAACGCGATGCGGTCTGCTGCACAAATCGGTCGCAGCTGAGCTTTAAACGCCTGGTACCCGGCTCATGAACCGCGTTTGCAAGCCTTTAGCCAAAAGAAGTATACCAATATTTAATTCACAACAAAGACTAGTAAAGTAGGCAAGATACTTTCTATTAATACTGTGTCATCTGCATAGCGTATATTATTTATATTATAACCTCCAAATATTATTCCTGGTTTTTCTTTGATCTCTCTCAATCATTGGCACCTTGCATCTTGACAGACGATAGTTTGTGCTTTAAAAAGGCATAATAACTTTTAACTATGGCGGTAGCGAGTGTGACTGATAAGGCCAATTTGCGCTGTAAATGTCCGTTCACAGTGGGTGCATGTGAACACGTGGTCATTTCCACCATCATGCACCATCTTACGTCTCAAACGCTTGGTGTGTGACTTTTCTGCAATAATTTTCTCCTTTGACTTTATTCCATTTCTGATATTTGCCCTCCATGCAACACTGCCTGGCAGCCTTTTGCACATCCTTCCTAGCTTGCCTAAGCTCACTCAGAGTGTTACGCGTTGGTCTTTCCTTGTTTCTTAAGAGAGCTTTCTTCTTCTTATCAATCAAGGGCTGCAGAGTCTCGCTGTTGCCGCAAACCAGTCCTGCCTCTTATGATCCACAGTGCCGTAAACCCCTACGGCAGTTTTATAAAGAGTTTCCTTAATTTGACCCCACTTTTCATTTACTGTACAATTTTCTGGTGTATCAGTGAAAGCGTCTTCAAGTTGCTGTTGAAACTGAAAGCACTTTTCAGGATCATGAGTGTTAATAATATTAATCCTGAGGCTAGATTTGTGTTTAGCTGTGTAGATTCTCTTTGGTCTCAGTCTAACCCTTGCAACAACCAAAGAATGATCCGTATCACAGTCAGCACTGTGATAACTACGAGTCAATGATATATGGTTCAGATGTTGTCTCCGTGTGATGATGAAGTCCAGCTGGTGCCAATGGCCGGATCTTGGATGTTTCCATGTGACCTTATGCATCTCTTTTGTTTTAAAAAAGGAGTTTGTAATACATAGGTCATTACTGGTGCAATGCTCCAGCAGCCTTTGCCCATTTCCATTCATGCGACCGATGTTGTATTTTCCAAGGCACACTGGCCATGAACTCGAGTCCTTGCCCACACGAGCATTGAAATCACCGAGCATATAAATGTTGTCAGATTTTGGAACTGCCTTGATCACGGAGTCTAACTCCTCATAGAACGAATCCTTCACATCATCAGAGGAATCGAGTGTCGGTGCATATGCAGTAATAATGGTGGCAAACCCACAAGAGGTTGCCAAGCGCAGGGATAATAGTCTTTCATTTCCTCCTGCTGGAATTTCAATCATTCCCAGTAGCGAATTCTTCACTGCAAAGCCCACACCGTGTTGCCTTTTTTCTGCCTGCCCTCTACCCTTCCAGAAAAAGGTGTAGTTGTTTTCCCTGAGTGACCCTTCCTCAGCGAGGCGAGTCTCCTGCAGGCCAGAAAATATCAATGTTTAGACGATTGAGTTCGGCATCAATCACAGCCGTTTTTTTCACATCGTCAATATTGGTCAAGTCAGTGGAAAATCCTGGACACATGGTTCTCACGTTCCAGGTTGCAAGCCGTAGCTTGAGGTTTCTATTTTTATTTTTGTTTGTACCTGGTGCATTGGTTTTACAGCCTGCGATTCAGATTTTGTCCTAGCCCCAAGCACCCATTGAAGCAGGCAGGCTGTGGCGGATCAGCACCCAATTGGCTGGGGGCTGCCCAGCTTGAGGCGGGCAGTAGCTGATCAGTGACACCTATAGGTGTCTCCCACCGTCAGAGGCAACGCGTGGCACCCCATGTCTACGCCAACTGACAAGGACTTATAACCCGTAACAGTTGCCTCTCGCTTTGATTCCGAGACCAGTTAAGACCAGGGATGGAGTTATTGCCTCTCCATAGCACAAAGCCTGGGCTAAAATATAGAGATCATGTGTTGCCCATGCAGCATGATCCCTCTCTCGGCCTGCCTAGTTTACTCCAGAGGAAAGGTAACACCCCTACATCTGGAACAAGACAAGCTGCAGAAGCTGCCGGATCAGCAAAGCAATGCTCTAACTGTCCGCCTGTCGGAGCTTCGATCCTAGACCAGTCGCCAACCAAGGCTTAGGGCCTGGTCTGCCCTGCCATGACATTTTGTCTTTAGCTTGCATTCCTCGCACCAGGGTAAGGCTTGTACCCTCCCAATTGCGCTCTTCCGCCCGAAGCCGTTGGCACAATCTCTCTCAATATTACTTCGCTATAGAGGGAGAAGAGATCCGGTAACAAACACATCCCTGTCTTACTCCCAACTTTATGCGTTCATAATTTCCTTCTTTAATTTCCATTTTTATTGCAGCTGTTTGGGTCCAGTAAATATTTTTTATTATTCTGAGATCTTTCCCATCAATGTTAATATCTTCCAACATTTTAATCAGTTCATCATGTTGTACTTTATAAAATGCCTTAGTATAATCTATGAAGCACAAATATATGTCTTTCTTTGTTTCTACCGATCTTTCTAATAGTGTTTGTAATTCAAAACAACAAATAGTAAATAGCATACAAGGTATGCGCACCAACCTTATGCTACCAATGTCAGACTTAGACATTACCCAAATCACACTTATGCAAAATCAACACCTGCGAGATGAGATGCTTGAGTAGAGCTGCCAGCCTAATTATCCAAGATCAAATAAGAAATGATGTTATGAGACAGTGGGATCAATGTCTTGTGCCACATATACTGATAGGCAGAAGATCAAATAGTTTGGCCATTTTGTTAGAATGCAACACCATCAGCTACTAGCACTGGCGCTACATTAAAGAAGATTTGATACAAAAGCAAGAGGGCAACCAAGAAGAAAATGGATTGATGACATCAAAGAATTGTACAATCATATGGAATGACACTATCCAGTGCCACCCATTGAGAACTGGAACATCAACTATCCTCCCCATGATACTTGAAAGCAAAAGCGGAAGATGATGATGACACAAATGTAAAGAACAAAGTATAAAAAGCATACTTACAACATCAGGCTCACCAACTAAAAAATCCACATCACAAAACTGCTTGCTTTCCAACAACCTGCCATAGTCATCATGGATTGTACACTTCGGATAACTGGAAAACTAGAACGGGCCAATACAAAGTCAGACTGTTCTAATGACAGTTTTATATTCACAAATATCTCAATACAAAATATAAGTATGTTTATATCAACTTCCCCCCTCTGCTGTGTGTCCACCGTGACGAGGTAGAGGGGCTTGTGCGTCCCAATGACCCCAAGAGCTATGCCGACGGTAGCACAGCTACTGGTAGGGCCACCCATGTCGGACAGGTCAAGGGAGAGGGACCAGACGAAGAGACACACAAACCTGCTGCCTTGTAGGTAGACTGGGGACAGTCAAAGGCTAGGGAAAGCACCCCAAATACATGCTTGTCGAAATCGGATGTACTGAGCCACAGGCTTGACAAAGCAGTGCAACGTGAAACCTGCTGCCTTGTAGGTAGACTGGGGACAGTCAAAGGCTAGGGAAAGCATCCCGAATAAATGCTTGTCGAAATCGGATGTACTGAGCCACAGGCTTGACAAAGCAGTGCAACGTAACTTAATTCATGATGTCACAAATCAAAATTAATCGATATGGTGCTAATCCCGTGAAGTCCCATCAGGCGGTGATAGTGCCGGGCCCCCTGCCTCGAGGGGGTCCACCCATGACTACTGGTGGTCACCTTCCCCTGTGCTGTGGAGTCAAGGCACAGAGGAGTAGGTTAAGAGCTATTGATCAAATACCCCGGACACTCAACATACTACAGTGGAATGCCGAAGGAGTTTACAAGAAGAAAGACTCCCTAACACAGCGTCTTCATAAAGATAGAATAGATGTGGCATGCATTCAAGAGACACACCTCAACGCCAATCACAAATTCTCAGTCAGAGGATATCAGGCCACACGTTTCGACCGCGAAGGACACAAAGGAGGAGTTCTAATACTTACACGAAATACAATACCTTGCAGCGAAGTATCTGTGATCTCTGACAACCAAACGGAAATTATAGGTGTTGATATAATGATAAAGGACGTGAAAATAAGAATCTACAATCTGTATAGCCCAGCAGATAAGGACCTTACACTCTCAAACATGAAAATAACTGACACAAACTGCATTATTGTCGGAGACTTTAATAGCCGTTCAGAAAGATGGGGATACTCAGATACTGACAAAAGAGGAGATGAATTGGAGGACTGGGAAATAGACTCAAATCTCCATCTACTCAACAAAGCGGATGACACACCGAGCTTCTACTCCAGAAGATGGCTTACCACTTCTACTCCAGACTTAGCTTTCTGCACAGGAGACATCCTCCACAAAATCGATCGCCATGTGCTGGACCAATTAGCAGGTAGTGACCACAGACCAATCAAGCTTGAAATGAATATGGAATATGTTCCACAGGAGCAAAAGCCCTTGCCCCGCTGGAATTACAAACGAGCAGATTGGGACAGATTTGCCATACTAACAGACAAATATTGTGAAAACATAAATACACGATATGGCAACATAAAGCAAATGGTGGAAAGTCTAAACAGAGCGATAATACAGGCAGCCACTGAGTCCATTCCAAGAGGAGCGAGGAAAAATTACAAACCATACTGGACTGAAGAACTACAAAGTTTGGAGGACAAAGTTGAAGATGCCAGGAAGACAGCAGAGAGAGAACAAACAATTGAAGCAAACATCTCTCTCAAAGCCATCTCAGCAAAATATAAAAGAACAGTAAATCAAACAACAAGAGATTGTTGGAGGGAAAAAACAGAAAACCTGAATTTTGACAGGGATGGAAACAAACTATGGAAACTAGTGAAAGCCATGAACAATGAAGGACCTAGAAACAAACAAATAACAATTAAACAAGGAAATGCCTTGCTTACAGGTAAAAAGGCTGCAAATGCACTAATGGAACACTATGCAAATGCAAACCACATTGATATTACAACCGAACAGAAGAAAGCAATCAAAGACAAACAGATACATCATAGAACTACAGAGACAGCAGCAGAATATATGATGGCAAATCTAACAATGGAAGAAATGGAACAGGCAATGAATACTCTAAAAAAGAAGAAATCACCAGGAAAGGATGGAATCACAAATGAAATGCTAATAGGACTAGGCACCAAGGCAAAGAAGAAACTACTAGCAGTCCTAAATAACAGCTGGAAGAGAGGAATAGTCCCACAGGCATGGAAGGAAGCTATACTAATACCAGTCCCAAAGAAGGGAAAAGACCTGGAAGAACCAAATGGCTATCGACCTATCAGTCTACTTAGCTGTGTAGGAAAATTAATGGAACGCATTATCAATGGCAGGCTAACATGGCATCTGGAAGAAAACAAACTCTTAACACCACACCAAGCTGGATTCAGAAAATACAGATCCACTGAAGATCAAATAACCTATATAGCTCAGGAAATAGAGGATGCCTTCCAAGAGAAAAAGCACACACTAGCAGTCTGGATAGATTTAGAAAAAGCATTTGATAAAGTATGGAAGGAAGGACTGAAAGTAAAACTGCAAAACATGCATGTTTGTGGAAAAATGTATAAATGGATCAGCCACTACCTTGAGAACAGAACTGCCAGGACAAAAGTACAAGGACAAACAAGCAAAATGATGCTGCTGGAGCAAGGTGTCCCCCAAGGAGGAGTTCTTTCACCAACATTATTCCTAGCATATATAAATGACATCACAGAAAATTTTCCAGCCAGAGTACACACATCCTCCTTTGCAGATGACCTAGCCATATGGACATCTGAAGAATATATTAGTACAGCTAACAGCAGAATACAGCAAGCCTTATTAGCGCTAGAGGACTGGTCAAAATCATGGCTAGTGAAGATAAGTGAGGAGAAAACAACATGCACAGTGTTCTCCCTCTCAAATAAAACTCAGCAACCTAAGCTGGTATTGAATGGAAAAATATTGCGCCATGAAGAAAATCCAAACTATCTAGGAGTCACCTTTGATCGTCGCCTGACATGGAAGACACAGGTTGAGAAAAATCGAACAAGAGCAAGGCAGAGAATGGCAATCATGAAAAAGCTTGCTGGTACAACGTGGGGAGCAGATGAGAAAGTTCTCAAGAAGTTATATACTGGACGGGTGAGGCCAGTACTGGAATATGGCATTGCAGCTTGGGCAACAGCAGCTAAGTCAAACTTTAACAAAATAAGTAGAGTCCAAAACCAAGGAATGCGAATCATAACTGGAAGCCTGAAGACAACGCCTATTAATGAACTAGAAAAGATCACTTGTTTACAACCAATGCAGGATAGAAGAGATAGCAGAGCCCAGCAACAAGCAGAAAAATTTAGAAGATTGACAGACCACCCTATGTACAACAGATTTAATGGTTTTGGAAAGGGAAGACTGAAGCGTAGCAACTTTGTAGAAACTGCAAAACGAAGGATTAGGGCAGATCCTATATTTAACATATCAACAGTCAAGCCCATACACAATGCACACAACTTCCCAGCTTGGAGACAGCAGCAACTGCCTGAGATGATAGAAAACATTCTTGGTATTGAGAAAAAGAACACTCAGCATGAAACCGAAAGAAGAGAAATAACCCTAAACTACATAAAAGAACATTACCCAAGCAGGAATTGGACCCATGCATATACAGATGGATCAGCCAAAAATTCAATAGAGAATGGAAGAGGAGGAATTCTCCTAAATTTAAAAAATGGAGTGAAAAAAACACATTCAATGGCAACTGGAAAATTTTCAAGTAACTTCAAAGCGGAGGTAGAGGCTTTGAAAACTGCAGCAGAAATGCTCCTGATGGAGGAAAATAAAGAGAAGCAAATAGCTATCTTCACAGATGCAAAGTCAGCTGTCTCAATACTCAAGAGCAATAACAGCACAGAACTAACTGACCTAAGAGCAGCACTCCATGGTCTATGCCAGAAATCCAAAAAAGTTGTAATACAGTGGATCCCATCACATTGCAGTATACCTGGAAACGAAGAGGCTGACAGACTGGCAAAAGAGGGCGGACGACTACCACAGCCTGACATAGACATAACCTATAATGAGGCAAAGAGGTTGATAAAAAGCACTTATAGAACCAAATGGGAATCTGAGCATCCAGGCCATCAGAAGGATGATGCATATTACAAACTCGACCGAAGAGAACAAGTAGCAATCTTCAGACTCCGCACAGGACATAACAGGCTGAAATACCACTTGTTCAATAAACTAAAGATAGGCGATACCGATGAATGTAATTGTAGAACTGGAAAAATGACAGCAAAACATTTGCTGCAGGATTGCCCAACGTATGCAGAACAGAGAAAGATATTTTGGCCCACACCTGCTTCATTTGAGGACAAGCTCTATGGAGATATCAACAAGCTCAAGTTGACCGCAGCTTACTTTAACTGCATACAGGTTGACATTTAAAGGTGCATGAAGACCCAGAGGCATTAAATGGAATATTGCTTGGATAGCAAATCCATTATGTGGAAAGTCCAAATCGAAAGCTTGCTGTGTGGGCTTCATAAAAGGTGGAAAAGTGTTCTTGTTCTAGTGGCACGAAATGGAATATTGCTTGGATAGCAAATCCATTACGTGGAAAGTCCGAATCAAAAGCCCATTGTGTGGGCTTCATAAAAGGTGGAAAAGTGTCCTAGTGGCATGAAATGGAATATTGCTTGGATAGCAAATCCATTATGTGGAAAGTCCTAATCAAAAGCCCACTGTGTGGACTTCATAAAAGGTGGAAAAGTGTCCTAGTGGCACGAAATGGAATATTGCTTGGATAGCAAATCCATTACATGGAAAGTCCGAATCGAAAGCTCACTGTGTGGGCTTCATAAAAGGTGGAAAAAGTGTCCTAGTGGCACAAAATGGAATATTGCTTGGATAGCAAATCCATTACATGGAAAGTCCGAATCGAAAGCTCACTGTGTGGATGTCATCTGCAGACTGCATACCTCTGGTTTCCGGAAGAACAGCCTATGGTGAACGGAAGGCCCAATATACGGAAGTGAGGCTAAGCAGCCATGTGCAGGACGTGACGATTCCTTGGGTGAGCCCAGTACCAGAGCGCTATGTATCGGCTCTGCAAGTATGGAAGCCTCCTTGGATGGCGGGGAATGCCCATGGTCTGCCCCTGCCTTCCCTTGAGGGCTGACCAGGATCTTTGGCTGTTCTATATGGACCAGCTGGGATGGGGGATAATACTACAACAGTGAGAGTCAAACGTCCTAAGAAACCCCCGGGAAGGTTAACCCGGTCAACAAATGCCCGCAGAAGTCGGATGTGTCGGCCTAACGGCGCAAGAACGCAGCTCTGCTGTAAACAGGCACAACGCAATCACATCCGAAAAAAAAACTCCGGATGAACGAAGAAGAAGATATCAACTTCCTATGTTGACATTGATGTTCACATCATACTCGGTTTACAGCTCAACAAACTCAACAAATGGTATGATATTCTTTAAGCAGGTCACTCCAACAAAAACTAATACTATGAATCAACTTATATGTGAGAAATGTTTCCTTGAGAAATTAATGTCAAGATTTCTCTTTACGTGCTGTAAATATTTATATTGTGAGTAGCTGCCACCCTCACCCCATACAGGATACAGCAATTATGAAAAATTTATTTTCTGTTTCTTCTATTTAGTTTCTTCAGGAGTCTCTGTGGCGAAGTGGTCAAGCTGTTTGACTCGTGCTCCGAAGGTTGTGGGTTCGATTCCGGGCCGCACCCTTCGGTTCACGATTTAAATTTGACTGAGACTCCTGTGGGTCGTCGCTAGAGCTATGGAGTTCGTGCTTGGTGCAACGCTTTCCGCGCTGCGGAAAGAGACCGAGCCATATGGGATAAAACCCGGTGCAATGAAATAAACCCTGTGACTTTTAAGCAACTTTTTTTTTGTACCTGTCATAATTGTGAACCTTGCCACGGCGTTGACAAATCACAGTCTGTTTTTTACAATTTGAAACTGTTGAGGTATGTTGCGCAGTGTGCACACAGATGATCTACTTTTTGTGATTACCTGAGAAGGCCAATGTGATACATGGCCTAGAATAGGGGAAAGTACAGCTTCATCTGATTCCTTATTTTGTAAAAATCTTCCATAACTGGATATGGGCACAGAACTAAATCACTAAGCCACCCTCATCACCCCATACAGGATACAGCAAATATGAAACATTTCTTTCCTGTTTCTTCTATTTAGTTTCTTTTTAAGACTATTCTGAAAACAGCCCTTCTATAGTTTCAACAAAGACCTTCCTAATTTGTTCATTTATATTCCAAGATTCACAGCCATACAGCAAAACAGGTTCTATATATTACTTCAGCACTCTCTTTCTTACATTCAATGATAGTGACTTATTGCATAAGATATTCATGTTCTGAAAAGCAGCCTTTGCTTGCCCTATTCTGTTCTTAATCTCTGTTGTGCGTCTTCCATCCGATGTTATAAATGTCCCCAGATATTTAAAACTATCCACTTGTTGAAGAATTTTCCCTTCTATCTCTATTTCACATTTGGGTGTCACCTGTTTCTTTGATATCACCATTGTTACTGTTTTCTTGATATTCAAGGAGAGTCCTTTCTTTGCACTCTCTGTTACTACAATGTCCAACAATTGTTGTAGATCTCTTGCATTATCCGCTATCAATAATGTGTCATCTGCATAGAGTATATTATTTATATTATAACCTCCAAATATTATTCCTGGCTTTTCTTTGATCTCATTCATTATTACTTCGCTATAGAGGGAGAAGAGATCCGGTGACAAAACACATCCCTGTCTTACTCCCAACTTTATGTGTTCATAATATCCTTCTTTATTTCCCATTTTAATTGCCGCTGTTTGGTTCCAGTAAATATTTTTTATTATTCTGAGATCTTTCCTGTCAATGTTAATATCTTCCAACATTTTAATCAGTTCATCATGTTTTACTTTATCAAATGCCTTAGTATAATCTATGAAGCACAAATATATGTCTTTCATTGTCTCTACTGATCTTTCTAATAGTGTTCGTAATGTGTATATTTCATTGTTTGTACCTTTTCCTTCCACATATCCATACTGTTCTTCACCAATTTCCATTTTTATTTTCTTCCTTGTTCTTCTCATTATAATTCTAAGTAGAAGCTTAGTGACATGATTTATGAGGTTAATCGTACGAAAATCTTCGCATTCAATTGCTCCTGGTTTTTTTTGGTATAGCTATAAGTACAGATTTCAACATATCGCTTGGTATATATCCACTGCTATAAATATCATTCAACATTTTGGTTAATATATCTACTCCAAATTCTCCCATTACTTCTAATTCTTCTATTGTGATTCCACCTGGCCCAGCTAATTTTCCTTTCTTCATATACTTGATAGCATTTATATATAGTATATATTATAACCTCCTACATAATACAGGATACAGTATATTGAGTAATTTGCCATTTTGCTTTCTCAACGACTGATGCCCATACCATCAAAAGCAATGCAAGGCACTCAGCTTTCAAGTCGTCTACAGCTGATTTCAAACCCTTGAGTCAGCATGTCCGGGAATTGTGAAACACATCCACTGCCCCTAAGCCACAGTGCTAGCACAGCTAGTGTAGAAAGGAAATCATCAGACTGATTGTAAAACCATAAACAATACGATAACATTGTGGGAGTCATAAATGAACATAGAAAATTACTCAAGGCAATGTAGAAGAAAAAATTATCTTGATTTGGCCATATTTAATAGCAAGAATTTCCCATTAGTGATACTTGTGGAATGCAATACCCTGGCAAGCAACAAAGAGGTTGACTAAAAACACTTTGCAACCCAGACAGGCAGAGAGACCAGTCACTGAAGACATAATACAGCACTGAAGCAAGCGACAAAAGAAAAACGCTATTGGTAAAGTCTGATTCAGAAGCCGTAAAATGTAAAGATGATATCCAAAGGAATATTGTTAGTTCTGTTATACATTGTGGACAAACCTGAAATCTGTATATCTCCCCACTTCTGATGTTGTTGTCAATGGTCCCTCCAAATATGTACATGGCATCGCCCACTACGCCAGACGCATGAAACAGTCGACCTGCTGGAATCTGAACACACAAGAGATTCTCATTCAACTATCTGCTGTACTCTCCATAATGCAAGACTAAACTGACTGCTGTGCGTATTTCCCATATCTTGAGGCATTCTGGGTATAACTGGCACACAAAGTATGCTGTGGTCAATATTGTGCCGGCCACACTGACTTCCCAACAGATTTTCTGGTACCCACTGTTAGACTGGGTCAACCTGGGAACCCAGGCCATTGGTTTTAACCTGGCCTCAAGATGTTAACAGGTGACCACCGGCCCATTGTGCTGCCATGACTCACAGATATGTTAACAGGTGACCACCGGCCCACTGTGCTGCCATGACTCACAGATATGTTAACAGGTGACCACCGGCCCACTGTGCTGCCATGACTCACAGATATGTTAACAGGTGACCCCTGGCCCACTGTGCTGCCATGACTCACAGATATGTTAACAGGTGACCACAGGCCCACTGTGTTGCCATGACTCACAGATATGTTAACAGGTGACCCCTGGCCCACTGTGCTGCCATGACTCACAGATATGTTAACAGGTGACCCCTGGCCCACTGTGCTGCCATGACTCACAGATATGTTAACAGGTGACCACAGGCCCACTGTGTTGCCATGACTCACAGATATGTTAACAGGTGACCACCGGCCCACTGTGCTGCCATGACTCACAGATATGCTGACAACACAGTTGTATTTGCACCAAGTGAGCAGGTTCAAGACGTCTACAATTTCCAAGTCCATCTTGATGCTGGCTGATCCATGCCTTTTCTTCCAGAAACCATACTTTCTATCACTGTTCTCTCCAAGCCACTGTCATATTTAATATGGCTGCAGTATTTCAGTTTCTGAGACACGATGATGTTTATGTGTCAGTTTTCTTTGATGTTCAGATCTAGTTAAATGTCAGTAAGTTTCTTCTCCTTGGTTCATATTCTAAGGACATTTATGTAAAATGTAAGCTCAAAAGCCCTAATTTCTTCTTAGTTTGACTGCAAAGTGGTCAATAGAAGAAAAGAACACCACACAATATTTGGACCACATTACAAGACATGACACACTTATAAAGAAAGGAAAAGTCATAGGTAGGTAAGCAAGAGATGGGAAGCAATAAGTTGGTAGGTAACCTTCAGAGATGACCGTAGAGCAGTCCGGCTATAGTACCATCAGAAGAAAAGAAGAAATGCAGTCAGATAGCTAGCATGCACATTCCCAAAAAAGATCTGATTATTATGACATGCATATCGTAACCATGTTCTTATTTTAGTTTGCTGTTGTTCTAGTAATGTCTACACAGCCATCTCAGAACTCACGGCTCCAAACTTTCAACCCCACTGGATGAAATGAATGGTTATCATCATTCTTGATGGACAAACACCACCAATGTCTACACAAGAAATCAGCAATTGTAGACACATACTACTGAAACTGACAGCTCTGCCAGACTCCCAAATAGCTTTGTGTGGGTGTTTGTGGTCCAATGTTCATTTTGCAACTTATGAAGCATATGGCAGTTCTGCAGGATATGTTTAGCTACCTGTTCTGACCATACACATGCTTCACAAGGGTGAAACCAATTTCAGTCATATGAGTGATTGTCCAGTCTGTATCCTGTTTGATGCCTTGTGTGCATCAGCATCAATCAGACAGCAATAGTTGCATTATCACTGAAGTTTTCTCTTACATTTGTTATGGGTCTATTTTTCCAGGCAGGTTATTGATTGTTCTGTGGGTTCCATTGTACTCCTTCAGCTAACATATTTGCTGAATGCCACAATAAAATAGTTCCCACTGTAGTACAAATGGGTGTATTTTTAATGACTGTGGGGTTTTTTTAAATTTTGCGTTCCAAGTTTTGTATTACCTTCTGTGGAGTTCATGCAACATAAAAGGTAAATACAAAATTTGGAATGGCAATATTTTCAAAAACCCCACAGTCATTAAAAATACACCCTGTACATATTGTTGGAGTTGACTCCACTTAAAGTTCTTTTAGCTCTGGCAATTTGACACTGTTGAGAGCTTGAAGAATATAGCATCAGTAAGAAACACAACCTATTGGCATTAGCTTGGTGTGCTATTTATCATGTCTACAATAATGCTTAGGGCCTGTACTTCAACAGAGTAGTTTTATCAGAATGTTGGAGTTGGTGAACAAGTGGATTCATTTACTTTATCTGGATAAAGCACATATTCTGTTCTCCACTGCTCAATTTGCAGACCGAACAGTGTATGTTTGGATCCATGTTGCTCTACTGTACAGTTCTTCAATCATTTCATATACTACTGTTATATTTTAGAAAGTAATCCAATAAAATGAGACTCAATGTTAAACGTTAGTGCACGCCACATGAAATGTGGATCAATACAGCTAGCACAGAAAGCATACCACACTTACATGATTTCAGGAAATAAAGGGGGAAAGAATGTAAAGGCACAGAATGAGATAAAAACAGAAAATGTCGGACTTACATCACTCTGCTGTGCTGGTTCTATTATAGACCAAGTCTGGGAGTCTAAGTCAAAGCTGAAATGTTCAGACACAAAATGTGAGCACTTGTGATTACTGTGAATCATAACATTTTACACCCAGTTATATCACTAAAACATTGATAGAGATAAAACTATTTCATTCACTCATCACCTCATTTCATCTCATCCCATAATCCAAGGCATGGGTTGTAGGGCTGTCAGGATGGAAGCATCAGTAATAAGAGTCCTCCATGCACCAAGAATAAATCAACCTCTTCTTCCTATGCTTAACTTCCACGGGAAGGAGATAACTACCAGGAAATGTTTTCCCCCTCTCCCTGGCAAGGGACCTCTGTTGCACACTTCGACAAATGCACACGGCAGTAATGCCTCTGTGACACACCAAGTTGATGTCAGCCAAGAACCTCCAGGCAGAAAACAATATTTCTCATTTCACTGCAGTCCAGCACTTTTACACTTGATGCAATTTAGCCCAGCGACTCTTAACCAAGCATTTATGATGTTGCTACAATACAGACCTGCAAGACAGGTTATGTATTATTAACTGTGCCCCGTACGCCTTGACATTGGGATAAGAGCTTCCTCCTTGGACTTAAATTGCTTACTGATTAACGTTTTAGTGGGATACCCAACATTAAACTTAAACTTTGTCTTATATAGTCCTTTATTCATTCTTTTGGATAGCAGCTGGCTACTTAGCTTGCGAAGTGCTTCTTCCGGGCTAATTGATTGTTGTATATTGCTTTTCCTCATTCTGTCTGTGTTTGCAATTTTTTTTTTTTGCTCATTGGTTAAATACATATAGTATTGTCATTTACATGTAGATTTATTTTACTGATAACTTAGTGTATTTGTGAATTTTTATAATCTTGTATTTTCGCTTAATTTACATTTAATGCATGGGTGAAATGTCTGTCTGGCAAGTGTCAACACTGACTCAGCAAACAGGGAATCCGCCTTGGACACTTAAACATTTGCCATAAGCAAAACTTTGAAACTAGCAAGATAGAATTATTTAGTTGGAACTAAAACTTCAGAACCGCACACCACTGGTAATTGGCTATCTCTATCGAAATCCTAGCGCAGGACATGCTTGGTACGAGAACTTCACTACCATGATGGATGTGGTATTAGCTACTGGGAAGGAAATCATACTACTCAGAGACTTTAACATTGACACCAACAAATCGAACATAACATGGGGAAATATAACTGCATCATACAACTTCCAACAAATAGTAAAACAAGCTACTAGAACAACTAAATCATCTTTAACACTTATAGATCACATTTAAGTAACTTACATAGACAACATAATACAATGCACCGTACCCATTTGTGCAATGAGTGATCACTACCTGATATGCAGCACATGGTCTAAAAAGGAATTAGAACTCCCAAACATAAACACATAAGTGTAAAATATAGAAGTTACAAATAATTTCAATCAAAACACATTTTTACAGGACTTGCTCAGTTCACCTCTAGACGATATTTATAAACTTCCTTGCCCGAAGGAAGCTCTGGACTTCTGGATTAAGACCTTTATTGATGTGTTTGATAGACATGTGTCCAGTCAAGGAAGTTCGAGTAAAACATTACGTCAAACCGCCTTGGATCACCCAGGAAATACTTGAAATTATGAGCGATAAAGCACATAAATAGAGGGACCTCATCACATACCGTATTCTTAGAAACAAAGTGCAATATATCATACAAAGAGAAAAGAAAAATTATTTTAAGAACTTAGTAATAGATAAAACAAATAGTGAGGATATATGGAAGGCAATTAACACCTTGACAAACAAATATAACTCTTCCAATTCACTACCATCAAATCATATTACATGTGACCAATTCAGTATTTTTTTCAAACTGACATAGATCAGCAGAAGGCTTCAATACCAAATTATTCTTGCAACTTATCTTTACTGCCATCATTTTGCGAGAAGAGATGCTCCCAGGATATATACCTATATACCATTAATGACAACCACTGAAGTATTTATCTACCTCAGTAACCTAAAAAACAGTAACTCATCAGGGTTAGATGGCATCAGCAATCAGATTCTCCGTTGTGCTGCGCCAGTGATCTGTGTGTCACTAACATATGTATATAACCAGTGTCTTGCCAAAGGCCACTTTCCATCAGCTCTGAAAATTGCTAAAGTGTATCCTCTTCTCAAAGCTGGCTCATTGGACAATGATCTCCTTAACAATTATAGGCCCATTTCCTTATTATCATCACTATCTAAACCACTAGAAAAGCACATTCATAAAGCAACCTTACAGCATTTAGTTCGCAACAAGCTTATAGTCGACAGTCAATCAGGATTTCAACCAAAATACTCTTGCCATATGGCCCTAACAAACATGAAAGAAAACTGGCACCTGAATATAAACAACAACCATTCTATGTGGAGCGGTGTTTATCGATTTCAGAAAAGCATTTGATATGACAGACCATGTTATTTTAATTAAAAAACTAGAAACAATTAATGTTGGCACTAATGTAGTGGCTCTAATAAAATCTCTAATAAAAATCTGCATACCTGGAACTTTCAGTTGAACTTACTAAAATCTTACTGAAGATATTTGTTTTGGTTATAGTTAGTTCTTTTTCAGCTTAAGCTTAAGCGTCATGATCACTAGCAATGTCAGCAACAATTCATTCCCAAAAATAGGAAATTGCAAGAGCATGTAAAAAAGAACCTCATTCCTTGCTTGCAACATATTACAGGCAAAAAATAGCTGCAACATATTACAGGCAAAGAATAGCTGAAAAACAGCAGTAACTATACACTAAATCCTGTTAAACAAATTCTTGATGCAATGCACATGATCATTATTTGTCCTTAATCTTTCCTTTGAAACAGGAAATCGGCAACTTGTTTCCACTTATTTCTTTTTTTTGGTTCTTTCATTTACCACATTCATGTCATATCAATGGTATCCACTTCTATGACTTCTCTAATTCTTATACATGTATAAACAAATCTGATTTACCCATTCTTTCTTCCCTGTAAGTTCTAGCATTAAATATTTCAGGGTATGTGTATTTATTCTCTGCTGAGTGTGTTTCTCATGCATTGACATCTTTTCAACTTAATATCTGTTTTAAATATTGTTTGGTTTACATCCTGTTTACACAGATCTGTACTCAGTATTACATCTGGTAAAACAGAAGAGAATCTTGTGGAGACACCAAATGACAAATATGTGTAGTCTGAGTGAAGCAGATGCAGGGTTCCATTGTCTTAGACACAACTATAACACTACAGGTTGTTGGACACAAATATGCTCCTGTTAATTCTGTGGCGAAGGTGTTATAGACTTGGTTCGTAATCTCGCATACTCGCGTTTGAAACACAGCTGCTGGCGATTCGGCAGCACACTGCTTTGCGTTGGTTTTTTATGAAATGGTATGTGTGCCAATTGTTCAGAAGCAATGGCAAACTACTGAACATAAACTTGCCAAGAGATCACAACAGCAAACAATGCTGGTGTTGACTGCAATGTCCTGTAAAGGATATGCAACTAACTTTAATTCAGGTGAGCAATGTCCTCGTCTTTGTTCATGATTGATTGATTGATTTAGGAACCGACATCACAGCATTCAGGGCATTCCCATAAGCGCTCCGTCCCCATCCTCAGCAGCCAGCGAAGAGTTCCAACACTAATAGTACCAGTAGCAATCTGATTATATGTCCGTCTCGCCTTTCCTCTGAGCGTTGATTGTCGGCCAGATTCCCTCGTCACCCCTCGCTGTTGCATTCTTGCCAGACCATGGTGATCCATTTGCTCCTCCAAGGTGTACACATGCTCCCACAAGGTCGCAACCACATCTGCTTTGTCATGCATCAATACTCCACCAAGCGAGCCAATCTGTCCGCCTGTTCATTCCCCAGCACACCAGCATGCCCTGGAGAAAAGATCCAGACGATGCTTGTCACCCGTGACTTCCGAAGCGAAGCAAGCCACTCTGCACGAAGCTTGCCTGTCTTCACCCTACTCAGCATGCTTTCTGAGTTACAATCACGATGTGTGTGTGTATCGTATTCTCCATCCAGCGGAAAGCTGCACTGACCGCCTCCACCTCCATTCTTAAGCTAGATGTTGTGGTATCATATACCAGGCTCTCCTGCACCAAACGTCGACCATTGGCTTTTGCTAAGAACCCCCAGGCACTTCTCCTACCTCTCAACACTGACCCATCTGTGTAGATAATCACATCACCTGAGCTGAGCATTATCCTGAGTTAGTTGCTGGATTTCCACTTCCGTGGCCCCTGCTGGCCACTCCCTGCACAATGTGATTTTAACTCTGCACAAGTCTAACTGCTCCGCTGACACTCTGACCCACTCTTCTCCTCTCCTAATGTTCTCCAAGGGGCACACCTGCTGGATCGTATCTTCTGCCTGAGCCATTCATGATTTCCCTCTTATCAGTCGCTGACCCTTAACGGCGTCCAGCGCCTCATGCAACGGGTGATCTGTGCCTGCAGCTACTCTGAGGTATGCCTTCGCCTGCATCACCTTGAGCCTACCTGCAACAGACGGTAAACCAAGGATGTAACGCATACACACAACTGGGGTGTCTCTGGTGCATCCCAGAATGACTCGCTTCGTTCTGTATGCGCTCTAATTTCACCAGTTGACTCTTTGAGACAGTGAGCAGTTCTAGTCCATAATCAATCACTGAGAGGATCATGTGCTGGTATAGTGTGAAAAGCATTCTCTGCTCTGTGTCTATTGCAGCCATAGTTTTAAGTGCATTGAGTCCCTTTTAAGACCTTATCACAACCGTCTCCACATGGTCCTTGAAGGACAGGCTCCTGTCAAATGTGATTCGCAGATACTTTAGTTTGTTCTCTCTGTTGATGCTTCTACCATCTATCGTAAGGCTTGGGACATCAGCTCTCACAATCCTGTTGTCCAGAGAGCACCACAAAACAGCTGCCTTTTCTGGGTGGATGAGAGCACTCATTTCAGTGCACCAGTCAATCGTCTTTGTTCATACATGTGCCAATGTTTATCTGTAATCACACATATGCCAATGTTTATCTGTAATCACACATGTGCCAATGTTTATCTTTGATCACACGTGTGCCAATGTTGAATAACATAACTGCCAAACTTCCTTGCCCGATGGTCAAGGTGGATGTTGTATACTGACCTGGAGCGCCAGGTCGACCCATTCTAAATTGAGTACCAGAAAATGCCTTGGGAAGTGAAGGTGGGTGGTGTGATAGTGACCACATCAGCCACTGAGTGACAACCGGTCTATACAAATGTAGGTCTAGTACCATGTGCCCAATACGAACACCTTCAGGCAAGTCAAAGGGCACTGTCCTTTCCTTGACTAAGTCAACAGTTACAGGCAGCAACATGACAGTCAAGTCCCATTCATTCTGTTTATTAAGCACACAGGGCACAGGCCATCTGCTAAGTCAAGATATTCTAATAGCATCATTGGCACCTTGCCGTCTTGACAGACGACAGTTTGTGCTTTAAAAAGGCATAACTTTTACCTATGGCGGTAGCGAATGTGACTGATAAGGCCAATTTGCGCTGTAAATGTCCGTTCACAGTGGGTGCATGTCAACACATAGGTCATTTCCACCATCATGCAACATCTTACTTCTCACACGCTCGGTGTGTGACTTATCTGCCTCTCCATAGCACAAAGCCTGGGCTAAAATATAGAGATCATGTGTTGCCCATGCAGCATGATCCCTCTCTCGGCCTGCCTAGTTCACTCCAGAGAAAAGGTAACACCCCTACATCTGGAACAAGACAAGCTGCAGAAGCTGCCGGATCAGCAAAGCAATGCTCTGTCCGCCTGTCTGAGCTTCAATCCTAGACCAGCCGCCAACCAAGGCTTAGGGCCTGGTCTGTCCTGCCATGACATTTTGCCTTTAGCTTGCATTTCCTCGCACCAGGGTAAGGCTTGTACCCTCCCAATCGCGCTCTTCTGCCCGAAGCCATTGGCACAATGTGGGGTGTCGGGTTTGGTAAGTGACACCCAATGTTCGGCGCTAACAGAAAGTCAAGATATTCTAATAGCAGAATGTTTAATACAACTGTTTGATCTTCCTTTGGTCACTTTGCCTATAAACATGGTTGTTACCCTCAAAAATAATAGTCATGTAGACTCTCTTGCTGTACAAATAAAAACAAATACACACAACATATAACTGTATAATCATAACAGCCAATACAAATTTCATATAACTAACCAATGAAGCTCATTGGGTAAAGTTTGTCCTGTTGCTCCTCCAAAGACATACAGATGTCTGTCAAACGCTACCATGGTGTGTCCATAACGCTTCTCTGGTGGTGGTGGTGTGTCCCTGAGAATCAAATCTGTGGATATTCTTGTCCATCTGTAACAACAAATATTTAATTGTTACTGTTACAAGGAAAGTTACAAGATAGTTAGTTAGTTAGTTAGTTAGTTGCAGTTCCAACTTCACAGCAACGGGTCGTCCCCATTATGCTCCATTCCTGTACCAGTGAATATCACACAAAATGCTCCCCACTGCCCAATGTGAAAAGTGGAAAAGACAGGAGTCTCGACAAACAACAGCCCGCACAGATACACTGTGCATAATGCTGCCGCCAGAATGTCAACACAATAGTCCCCCACGAAACACCCAGTTTATCTCTGATGGAATCGGCAGTCATTTTCCCATCTGGATGTTTCCTAGATGTTCACCCACACAGTCCACGAAATACAGTTCATCGTCGATGGCAGTGGCAGTCAACCAGAAGCCCAGCAGCCATGCATTTCTGCATAAGGCAAAAACCGGTCAACAAGATGTCACCAGGTATGAACAATCATTCAGTGCTACAGAAATGTTCACAATAAATCAGAAAATATGATTTGTTTGTTGGTTTAGAAGATAATGTGTCACATGTAACAGATAATTCATCACATGTAACAAAAAAAATTCCTTAGCACTATTTTTTATTGACAACAGGCACCACAATTCAGAAATCAGCTAAACAAAGGCAGAAAATCTACCACATCATGCCTTGGTATTTAGCCCAAATACCAGTAAGAAGTTTTGTTTGCACATCACTATACTACAAATCTAGCTCTGTGACTGCCCGTAAACTGATTCTTGGAAAATTAATATGATGATTTCCTTTTGCCAATGACATCAATCAATACTGCTTATGGCAATACTTTGTGATATCTATCAATATTGTGGTGTGATGTCAATTGGCACAACATAAGCATGTGATGTTGTTTGCTGTGATTGGTTTAAGAACTACCTTGCACTTGTCACTGTGAGCACTAGCTGGACATAAACAGTGTTGAGAGACCATGTCTGTTGATTTTGCAGAACTAAACTGGTAGAGGATCTTGGAGCAAGTAGAGCCCCATATATGCACTGTGCAGAACACATAGACTAGTTGTATACTGATCAGTTATCAGTTGGGGTATCTTCATTGCACTCCGGACAGGTCCATAGGTGCTCAGATCCTCCCCCCAGCATATGCATCAGCATCTGGTGGCTAATAGTGCCAGTTCTGTGTTGGTTGACGAGGCACCTTGTTTTCCCGATGTACCTCTCACGTCTGGCCGTGCCGATTCTTACTCCCAAGTTTTTCATCCTGGATAGCGATGTGGATTCACTGATGTCAAAGTCCTCTGTTTTTGCCATATCTTTAAGGACGTTAATAACATCGGCACGATCCATGGGCTGGCCATCTACAGGGGGTGCAGAGCCAGCCAGTTTATCAACTCGTTCATTTCCCTCGACTCCCGCATATCCCAGGACGAAGATGAAGGTGACTTTACGGACAACAGACTTCCGCAGCGACTCAATCCATTGTCTACATACAGATCCAGCTTCAACCTTCTGAATCATGCTCATTGTCACCAACTGGCTTGAAGTAGCTCCCGGTTGGGCAACCACCCAGCCAACATCATTTTCTTCTGCTGGTGTTTAGTTCTGGATGCAGTTTAAGATCCCCTAACTCTGTCAGAAGGGACTAATTACCACCCCAGATCCCAGAGAGAAAACGTGGAACAAATGTCTGTTATGCTGATTTAAGACACTGTCCCTGATACTCAAGAAAACAGCCAAGAAGTGGCTCGTTGAAGATAGAATATATCTATATAGTTTTGGCTGTACTTGGTATCACCAGAAGTGAGAAAGGAGGAGTTAAGACATGCAACGTAATCTGGTTACTTATGACTGCATAGGCAAGATACCTCCCGGACATAGATTCCCACTTCTGGACAATATGTGAACCCCCACTAAATGATACAAAATGTGTGTACTTATTTAAGTTACACAAACATTTATAGACATTTAGAATTTATAAGGACAACTGAGTTTAAAATACAACAACTGTGTTTATTATTTCTAGTCTTGATGATCATATGATGATGATGATGATTATAATATGGTATACGTAACTTAAGAGGTCACATAGGTCATGCTTCCCCCAGTGAGACGCAGTTCACTGTCAGATTGAAGGAGTCCAAAGTGGTCCCTTCACAAGGCTAAGTCACTTCCTGATATGGGTTGTTGACTGTCCATTGCTCCTAAGAGATCTGGTTTATAGCTAGGAAATTCCATCATAATACTTCGTACAGAAGTCCAACAGAACAAAATGTTAATATTTCTCCAGTAGGTATCCTAAGAATGCTATTGTGAATGTGTCTGGGTTTTACGTTAGATCTGGACATCAAAGCTTTCTCAGACCTAGCATTACAGAAATGATGGGGCGTGCGTGGTCAAAATGTAATTTTCTCTTGTTTTCAATCTCTGTTAGTTTTTCCTTATTCCTTGGTTGGGGACTAGATTATTTTCTGGTGGACAATTATTCTTTTACTTAGAGAATGATAGAATAATTCTTGTGGGCTCTTTAATTCCTTTCAAACTTGTGTAATTCTGATGCTGCCGGGGCTGTCCCGTCACACTCATTGAATCACTTAGTTACACACACGTTGGTATAATGCTGTGATTCCAGCCATATGAAAGCCTGTGTAACTGCCATCACCTCCATCGTCATGCTGCTCGTGGTCATAGAGTGGGCACTGGATTCTTGAACGGTTTGGCCCGCTGAATGGGCTGTAAATGCCCACGGACTTCTCTGCTGCTTTACAACAGATCCTATCTGTATAGATGAACACTTAGGGGCTATCTGAGTGTTCATAGATGAGCGCGTTGACCTCTGCATTGACAGCGGCAGGGTTCTGCT
The DNA here is from genome assembly GCA_014155875.1 of Cepaea nemoralis. Classification (NCBI taxonomy): domain Eukaryota; kingdom Metazoa; phylum Mollusca; class Gastropoda; order Stylommatophora; family Helicidae; genus Cepaea; species Cepaea nemoralis. Next base: position 625,390 of record JACEFZ010004302.1, read on the forward strand.
CTCTGCACCGTCTGTCGAGTGTGATAATTCAAGAGAAAGTGCACTTAAAAGCTGGAGGTACTGGCACCCATTCCTTGCCAGGGTTGATACTGGTAAGACTGCAGACCTGTCTGACAACATCTTCCGCCAAACCCATCCATGATTTGCCCCTCTTTAACCTGTCACCCTTTTCTCTGAATATAGTGTCATGCAGAGGGTGCTGCTCATCTGCACTTATTTTTAAGTATACACGAGCTCTCCAGATCTTGATCCTGTGTTCCATTGTCAGGAAGTCAAGAGGTATCTCATTGCTACACAGCTGGTGTCTCTCGTGCGCCCAAAATGATGCGCATGGCTTCGTTTTGTACCTTTTCAAGTATTCCAATCTGTGTAGGGCTGACAGTGAGGATGGCCAGGGAATACTTGATGCGTGAAAGCACCAGTCCTTGGAACAGAAGTATTAGCAGTCTTTGCTCGATATTGGCAGTCGCCATGACTTTCATTGCTGACAAACCTTTTCAAGCTTTCGTTATGACATAATCAACATGATCTCTGAAGGACAGGCTACGATCAAGCCTCACACCAAGATATGTCATTGACTGGGTTCTACTCAAAATGCTCCCATCCATTCTTACTGCTGGCAGGTCTGTGTTCACAATATGGTTGTTTAGGGAGAACCATGTAACCGATGCCTTTGCAGGGTTGACAAGGGCACCGGCATCAGCACACCATGAGGAAATTCGATCTAGTTCACCCTGCATATCAATGGAAACCTGCCTGTCTATCTCAACCCTGTTGATACACGAGAATGTCCTACCCCTCCCGTCCAACTGTTGTTCAGTGATCGGCACCGTATACGCGTTGAATAGTACTGGTGACAGTGGTGAACCCTGCGGCAATCCTGGACATATCGTTATCGGCTAAGAAGACCAACTCCCACATCTTAGCACCACCTTCCTTTGGAGCAGAACTGCAGCTATCCATCGTACAAGGTGAGGGTGCACTTTCAGTCTGAGGAGGGATACTTTATTGTATGCGTCCTCTAAGTCTATGGCGGCCGCACATGTCTCTTCTCTGACCTGAAATCCTTTGTAAACAATCTGTATAGCCCAGCAGATAAGGACCTTACACTCTCAAACATGAAAATAACTGACACAAACTGCATTATTGTCGGAGACTTTAATAGCCGTTCAGAAAGATGGGGATACCCAGATACTGACAAAGGAGATGAATTGGAGGATTGGGAAATAGACTCAAATCTCCATCTACTCAACAAAGCGGATGACACACCGAGCTTCTACTCCAGAAGATGGCTTACCACTTCTACTCCAGACTTAGCTTTCTGCACAGGAGACATCCTCCACAAAATCGATCACCATGTGCTGGACCAATTAGCAGGTAGTGACCACAGACCAATCAAGCTTGTAATGAATATGGAGTATGTTCCACAGGAGCAAAAGCCCTTGCCCCGCTGGAATTACAAACGAGCAGATTGGGACAGATTTGCCATACTAACAGACAAATATTGTGAAAACATAAATATACGATATGGCAACATAAAGCAAATGGTGGAAAGTCTAAACAGAGCGATAATACAGGCAGCCACTGAGTCCATTCCTAGAGGAGCGAGGAAAAATTACAAACCATACTGGACTGAAGAACTACAAAGTTTGGAGGACAAAGTTGAAGATGCCAGGAAGACAGCAGAGAGAGAACAAACAATTGAAGCGAATATCTCTCTCAAAGCCATCTCAGCAAAATATAAAAGAACAGCAAATCAAACAAATTTTGACAGAGATGGAAACAAACTATGGAAACTAGTGAAAGCCATGAACAATGAAGGACCTAGAAACAAACAAATAACAATTAAACAAGGAAATGCCTTGCTTACAGGAAAAAAGGCTGCAAATGCACTAATGGAACACTATGCCAGTGCAAACCACATTGATATTACAACCGAACAGAAGAAAGCAATCAAAGATAAACAGATACATCATAGTAATACAGAGACAGCAGCAGAATATATGATGGCAAATCTAACAATGGAAGAAATGGAACAGGCAATGAATACCCTAAAAAAGAAGAAATCACCAGGAAAGGATGGAATCACAAATGAAATGCTAATAGGACTAGGCACCAATCCAAAGAAGAAACTACTAGCAGTCCTAAATAACAGCTGGAAGAGAGGAATAGTCCCACAGGCATGGAAGGAAGCTATACTAATACCAGTCCCAAAGAAAGGAAGAGACCTGGAAGAACCAAATGGCTATCGACCTATCAGTCTACTTAGCTGTGTAGGAAAATTAATGGAACGCATTATCAATGGCAGGCTAACATGGCATCTGGAAGAAAACAAACTCTTAACACCACACCAAGCAGGATTCAGAAAGTACAGATCCACTGAAGATCAAATAACCTATATAGCTCAGGAAATAGAGGATGCCTTCCAAGAGAAAAAGCACACACTAGCAGTCTGGATAGATTTAGAAAAAGCATTTGATAAAGTATGGAAGGAAGGACTGAAAGTAAAACTGCAAAACATGCATGTTTGTGGAAAATTGTATAAATGGATCAGCCACTACCTTGAGAACAGAACTGCCAGGACAAAAGTACAAGGACAAACAAGCAAAATGATGCTGCTGGAGCAAGGTGTCCCCCAAGGAGGAGTTCTTTCACCAACATTATTCCTAGCATATATAAATGACATCACAGAAAATTTTCCAGCCAGAGTACACACATCCTCCTTTGCAGATGACCTAGCCATATGGACATCTGAAGAATATATTAGTACAGCTAACAGCAGAATACAGCAAGCCTTATTAGCGCTAGAGGACTGGTCAAAATCATGGCTAGTGAAGATAAGTGAGGAGAAAACAACATGCACAGTGTTCTCCCTCTCAAATAAAACTCAGCAACCTAAGCTGGTATTGAATGGAAAAATATTGCGCCATGAAGAAAATCCAAACTATCTAGGAGTCACCTTTGATCGTCGCCTGACATGGAAGACACAGGTTGAGAAAAATCGAACAAGAGCAAGGCAGAGAATGGCAATCATGAAAAAGCTTGCTGGTACAACGTGGGGAGCAGATGAGAAAGTTCTCAAGAAGTTATATACTGGACGGGTGAGGCCAGTACTGGAATATGGCATTGCAGCTTGGGCAACAGCAGCTAAGTCAAACTTTAACAAAATAAGTAGAGTCCAAAACCAAGGAATGCGAATCATAACTGGAAGCCTGAAGACAACGCCTATTAATGAACTAGAAAAGATCACTTGTTTACAACCAATGCAGGATAGAAGAGATAGCAGAGCCCAGCAACAAGCAGAAAAATTTAGAAGACTGACAGACCACCCTATGTACAACAGATTTAATGGTTTTGGAAAGGGAAGACTGAAGCGTAGCAACTTTGTAGAAACTGCAAAACGAAGGATTAGGGCAGATCCTATACTTAACATATCAACAGTCAAGCCCATACACAATGCACACAAGTTCCCAGCTTGGAGACAGCAGCAACTGCCTGAGATGATAGAAAACATTCCTGGTATTGAGAAAAAGAACACTCAGCATGAAACCGAAAGAAGAGAAATAACCCTAAACTACATAAAAGAACATTACCCAAGCAGGAATTGGACCCATGCATATACAGATGGATCAGCCAAAAATTCAATAGAGAATGGAGGAGGAGGAATTCTCCTAAATTTTAAAAATGGAGTGAAAAAAACACATTCAATGGCAACTGGAAAATTTTCAAGTAACTTCAAAGCGGAGGTAGAGGCTCTGAAAACTGCAGCAGAAATGCTCCTGATGGAGGAAAATAAAGAGAAGCAAATAGCTATCTTCACAGATGCAAAGTCAGCTGTCTCAATACTGAAGAGCAATAACAGCACAGAACTAACTGACCTAAGAGCAGCACTCCATGGTCTATGCCAGAAATCCAAAAAAGTTGTAATACAGTGGATCCCATCACATTGCAGTATACCTGGAAACGAAGAGGCTGACAGACTGGCAAAAGAGGGCGGACGACTACCACAGCCTGACATAGACATAACCTATAATGAGGCAAAGAGGTTGATAAAAAGCACTCATAGAACCAAATGGGTATCAGAGCATCCAGGCCATCAGAAGGATGATGCATATTACAAACTCGACCGAAGAGAACAAGTAGCAATCTTCAGACTCCGCACAGGACATAACAGGCTGAAATACCACTTGTTCAATAAACTAAAGATAGGAGATACCGATGAATGTAATTGTAGAACTGGAAAAATGACAGCAAAACATTTGCTGCAGGATTGCCCAACGTATGCAGAACAGAGAAAGATATTTTGGCCCACACCTGCTTCATTTGAGGACAAGCTCTATGGAGATATCAACAAGCTCAAGTTGACCGCAGCTTACTTTAACTACATACAGGTTGACATTTAAAGGTGCATGAAGACCCAGAGGCATGAAATGGAATATTGCTTGGATAGCAAATCCATTACGTGGAAAGTCTGATGCAAAAGCCCATTGTGTGGGCTTCATAAAAGGTGGAAGTGTCCTAGTGGCATGAAATGGAATATTGCTTGGATAGCAAATCCATTATGTGGAAAGTCCAAATCGAAAGCTCGCTGTGTGGGCTTCATAAAAGGTGGAAAAGTGTCCTAGTGGCATGAAATGGAATATTGCTTGGATAGCAAATCCATTACGTGGAAAGTCCGAATCAAAAGCCCACTGTGTGGACTTCATAAAAGGTGGAAAAGTGTCCTAGTGGCACGAAATGGAATATTGCTTGGATAGCAAATCCATTACATGGAAAGTCCGAATCGATAGCTCATTGTGTGGATGTCATCTGCAGACTGCATACTTCTGGTTTCCGGAAGAACAGCCTATGGTGAACGGAAGGCCCAATATACGGAAGTGAGGCTAAGCAGCCATGTGCAGGACGTGACAATTCCTTGGGTGAGCCCAGTACCAGAGCGCTATGTATCAGCTCTGCAAGTATGGAAGCCTCCTTGGATGGCGGGGAATGCCCATGGTCTGCCCCTGCCTTCCCTTGAGGGCTGACCAGGATCTTTGGCTGTTCTATATGGACCAGCTGGGATGGGGGATAACACCACAACAGTGAGAGTCAAACGTCCTAAGAAACCCCCGGGAAGGTTAACCCGGTCAACAAATGCCCGCAGAAGTCGGATGTGTCGGCCTAACGGCGCAAGAACGCAGCTCTGCTGTAAACAGGCACAACGCAATCACATCCGGAAAAAAAAACTCCGGATGAACGAAGAAGAAGAAATCCTTTGTAAACATCTTGAGCAAAGACCGCCGCATTCAGCCATGACTCTTTGTTACGTCTGTATCTTCCAAGTGTGGGCGGGAAGCAGCCGAGTTGTTTCAAGTCACAAGCAAGTCTGTGCGCTACAATTTTCTCCAGTAGCTTGCCAGCAATGTTCTGCATCGTAATGATTCTGTAATGATGCCTTTTCTTGGTCGACAAAGGCTAAGTAGAGTATTGCATTAAATTCTATTCATTTTTTTTATTAGTTGTCTAAGAGCAAAGATGTCATCTGTGCATCCTTTGTTTTTCCTAAATCCAAGTTGTGTTTAATTTAGCTGGGGTTCTATTATAAATGGTAGTCTATGACTCAAAAGGGAAATGCCTCTGTATTGCGTACAGTCTCTTTTACTGCCTTTGTGTTTCCAAACTTGGATAATTATGGTGCTTCCCCAGTCTCGTGGTGCCTGTTGTTCTATCCAAATATGGTTAAATAGTCTATGTAGCCATGCTGTTCCTACTTCTCTTGCTGCTTTAATTAGTTCATTTGATATTTCGCTTGTCCTGGTGATTTATTCAGTGGGGCTAATCTTATGGCTTCTCTAATTTCTTCTTTCAGTATGTCTGGTTCTAGTTCTTTGATGACATCTGTCAGTTTCTTGGATTCCTGTGGCATCTGATGGAATATTGAGAAGTTCTTCGAAGTACTGCCTCCATCTTTTTAGTATTGTTTTTGTTCACTTATTGGTTCTCCTATTTCGTTGTTAATTATTTCATTTGGGTCAAAGGGTTCTGCTCTGGTTCTCATTGCGCTAATCTGTTTGTAGAATTTTCTAGTTGCCTCCTTGTAGTTTTTATTTAGGGTTTCTCCATATTCCTTAGTCTTTTTGTTTTTCTCTCTTTATTATTCTATTCACATGTCTTCTTGCTATTCTATATTTGATGTAATCATGTTCCTGTTTGCTTTTCACCCATTTTTTATACTTTTTCTTTTTGTCTTTCACAGCTGTCGTCACTTCGGCGTTCCACCAACTTTATTTTCTTTATCTGTGTTTTGCATTTTTAATGTTATTTTGCAGTGTTTAGAATACTTGATTCGAACATCTCCCATTCTTCTTCCACCGTTTTTCTTTCTATTGGTAGTTTTAAAAAAATTTCATTTAATTCTTTCTCGTAATTTCCCCCCACTGTCTCGTCTTTGAGATTTTTTAAGTTTACTAATTCACATGGTATGTGCTTTCCTGGTCTTTGCTTTCTTCTTCTTTTGGTTCTTATTGTGGTAATAACTGCTTTGTGATCCGTGTTCATACTTAAGTTGGGCACTACCCTTGCATCTAATAAATTTTTCTTGAAGTCAATTTGGCTTTTAATGTCTAGATTGTTCCGTATATACCAGGTGTATATTTGTGAGTCTTTGGGTTTAAAAAATGTGTTTGTTATAAAGAGGTCGTGTTTCATAGCTCTATCAATCTACTTCCATTATAATTTCTATCATTGTGTTGGTCTCCAAATGCTTCAAGATGTTTCTCTATGTCCGTTCTGTTATGTCCTAGTCTTGCGTTGAAGTCTCCCATAACTATGATGTTGTCACTTCACACTCTTGATCATTGTTGTTTGTGTTACATAGTGCATATATTTGTGCATATATTTGTCCATATGTAGTGATTGTCTGTTCTTTTATTCTCACCGTTATAATTCTTTCTGACATATATTTTATTTCTAATATTCTACTTGCTAGCCCTGGTTCAATGACTTTTCCTCCACCGTTCCTGTACTACACAGAGTTCAAAATGGACAGAGATGTGGTTGCTGGGCATAAATAAGCCTTTATTGCAGGGACTTCCATGGATATACAGTCTGGAACATGTGGAAGTGTGAGGTAACAAGTTAGCGGATCAGTTCGCTTCAAAAGCACTAACAGATGGAACATTCATGAACAAGGCAGATATACTGAAGATTATACTGTGAACAACTAACAGTTAAAGACACAGTAACAAATGAAATAACATATTCAAGGATGCTCAAACTAAGAGTTATGTGTGGGTCTGGTAGGAAGGGACATATCAGAGGACAAAGTCACTGTTTAGAACCACTGTGTCAGTGGATCGATTAGCATCTACACCTTGCCACATTTGCTGCGGGGGAAGGAGCATATATGGGTAATGTTATGATGTCCATTCTGAAATCAATCAATACGTGGAGCAGCTCCAGACACAAAGACTTCTTCTGGGACACCCTGTGCCTCTTATATGGTGCTCATATTCTTCAAATGGATCAGACGCTTAGTTTCATTATCAAAAGCTGTTCACTGTTAGCACCCTATTCACAAAGAAGAGATCCATCCTCTTCCATGTATCTCAGATTAGGATGGTTCACCCCTAACCAGCACATGTTAAATGCTGTTGTTGAATGGCATATTGCTAAAGCATTTTTTATTCAGTTGTGCAATTAAAATAAACTGCATTTTAGTGAGAAAACTATAACCACTATAATCACATCTCATATATGATTACTGTCCTCAGCAGCAAGAAGAATAACTGTGCCAAGTATCCATCTTTGGCAAACCAAAAATACAGCAATTATGATTGTATAATGCTACTCTGTGTGTGCATTGTAAACATGAGCAGCACGAACAACAGAACTGGAAAGTCCATTGGGATTTTAAAAAACAGACAGCCCCAGAAGCAAATTCATCTTCCACAACTCCCTAGTGAAGTGATTGCAGTGCACTTCCTGCCATGCCCGACAAGTATGTTGCACTTAGCATCATTTTTACTTTTCAAATGATAATCAATATCTACAATCATGCACACTGAGCCACATCAACAACCAGGTATAGTCTCGAAGCCTCAAGTTATGGTGGTCTTGTTAAACCATGCACTCACATCTTACCAGAAACAACAGGAATCACTAACATCAGTTCTTATCTGCTACATTTGTATGGCTAATGGCGGCCAAATATTTCCTGAATAACCAAAAACGATCTTTTAAGATGGTTCAATTCATGTTTTCAGACAACGATGCACAAAATTCATAGCTTTCCTCTGAGCTTTTGCCAACCATCAAATTCTAAATTGCCATTCTTGGGTTTTTCCCCTTTTAGTTGGTCTGCTATGGCCCTGCAATTAGCAACTGATTATAGCCTATGCCAAGGATTATATGCAATGTGGAGAAAAATCTGGTTATGGATGCTCAGCTAGGTCTGGAGAAAGACTGTTGCTGAGCAGAATGGAGTCTGTTGGTTTACAACCTCAAGTATTAAGTTGGAAGTGCTCTGGCAGGTACTCCAGTCACCAGAACAATCATATTGTCTGATTTTCAGTCCTCATGGTGTAAAGTTTAAAATGGACAGATGTGGCATGAGTGGCTACTGAGCACTGACACTTCTTTCTTACAATGACTTACAATGTGCAGGTCATGCTGGAGTGTGAGGCAACAAAAAGAGCACATCTGTTGGCTTTAGAAGATCAGCAGTTGTAACACTCATGATGGACAACAGAGATGTCATGAAGAATATCTGTGAACGACTGCTAGCAACATATTTAAGGTTGCTTGAATTTGGATTAACCCTTTACAGGGCAGAGCGGCCAATCGCTTAAATGAGCGGATCGGCCGATTACGTCCGATACTATTATGCATATTATGCATCGCAAACGCGATCTCTCGGCTTTCCAACACTTCCGACGGCTACTTTCGCTTTCGCCGATAGCTAACGTGGCCGCCATTTGTAAACGCGCTACTATGAATTTGAACGGACTTTTACGGACTTTTTTTGATAGTTTTCGGGATTTTTACGCTGTTTTACAAAATGGATTTCGGCGATTCTTCAAGTGATAGCCGAGATTTCGCTAAGTTAAATTTAAATGACATTAAAGGGCACGAAGTTGACTATTAATCAGAGCTAGATATCAGTGCAAAGCGTTACTTTGCATTAGCAGTCTGAGTCGGACTTTAAAGAAAGTGATTATGATTCTGAAAATGTGTTTGTAAATTGCTGTATAGATGACGGAAAATCACAAACAACATGCTGTATTTCGTAAATATTTGTGTTCATATATGGATTACCAACAACAATCACGTGAGTAACATATTCTGCATGCTTTTCCCTTCATTGTGTTGTTTATTTAACTAAAATCGGTTGACTAACACCTTATTTGTGATGTTTTTACTAATGCGACCCGAAAATTTTACCAAATCTGAAAAAAATCTTGCCCAGTTCAGGGCTAAAAAAACGGACAAGCGTCTGCCATGTAAAGGGTTAAGAAATGTGGAGCTATGGAGATGAATCTGATGTGTTTACAGCCATTGCGTTGCTACAACATTCATCAACATTATGTGGTTATTTTTTTTAAATAGACACTGGCATACTTTAGTGACTGAACATTCAATTAAATCTTAACAGACACAAACTAAATAAATATAAAATACAGAAAATAAGTTCACAATTTTAAATGTAAACACTTGATAGAGAAAACAGCATGAAAAACTTACTGTTTTTCAACAAAGTTGAACTGAAACAAGTTGTTGGTAATTTTTGCACCACTCTGGCCAGAAAATACATACATGCAAGTCTCTTGCAACAGCCAGAGCAAAATTACAGCAAGTTGGAGGAATGTCACCACTCTGATGGACCTAGGAAACAAACTGCAACATTTACAAAAGTCTCACAAAGGTTACACCTGCCTTCCTCTTACAGTTCATTCCACCTGCCTTCCTCTTACAGTTCATTCCACCTACCACTGTATCGCCAATTATTATGATAAATATGCACTATGGAATAACATCAATAAAACTGACCCAGACCAGCCGGGACTGAAGTCGGTGGAGACAGAAGCACACTCGTGCTTGTTGGCAGAGCACATGATGTTGAAAGATGTTCCAACATTATCATCATCATGTGCCATGCCTGTAAGCTGATGTGGTCCACTGTATTATGCAAACTTGCACTTGTGGCTGATGTGGTCTATATCATGCCCCACTGTGTTAGACAAACCTGCACTTGTGGCTGATGTGGTCTATATCATGCCCCAATGTGTTAGACAAACCTAGTCTTGTGGCTGATGTGGTCTATATCATGCCCCACTTAGACAAACCTGCACTTGTAGCTAATGTGGTCTATATCATGCCCCATTGTGTTAGACAAACCTGCACTTGTAGCTAATGTGGTCTATATCATGCCCCATTGTGTTAGACAAACCTGCACTTGTAGCTAATGTGGTCTATATCATGCCCCATTGTGTTAGACAAACCTGCACTTGTAGCTAATGTGGTCTATATCATGCCCCATTGTGTTAGACAAACCTGCACTTGTAGCTAATGTGGTCTATATCATGCCCCATTGTGTTAGACAAACCTACACTGGGGCTGTCTGTTTTTTCCATTCCTCCTTAGTTGGATCGCTGCAGCCCTCTTCCAACGGAAAGTAGTTTTTAGATGTGGCAGTTGGACTTCGGAACCAACAACAATATATCCTGGCCTACCACAGGGATCACCATTATCTCCGGTACTGTTCAACGCCTACACAGTGAGAATCACCAGTGAGCAGATCACTGGACCTGGCAGGACATTGTCATATGCCGATGATGTTTTAGTGTATCGTCAGGGTAAGGATAGAGAGGAGGTTGCTGTGGAACTACAAACCGCATAATTCGCATAAGTCGCATAAGTACTTGGTGTGATGAAGCTGGGGCAATGGTCAACCCAACAAAGGCAACAGTGACTTGGTTCTCGTTGAATAATCATATTGTCAACAATCCAACACCAACTGTAATGCTGTGTTCAGAGACGGTGGAAAGAACGCAGGCAATGAATTACCTGGGGATACGGTTTGATCGAAGCCTTGCTTATAATGTGCACATAGACCAGGTGATAACAAAGGCCAAGCGGGGCTTGGCAGCGATGCGGGTGATGGCGGCAGCAAACTGTGAGCAGCGCCATCTATGTCTTGCTGTACGAGGGGCTGGTCATGTCTGTTTTGGAGTATGCAATATCAATCCTGACTCTCAGCCATAAGCAGATAGAAAGGATGGAAAGGATACAGAATGAAGCTATGCGCATTATTCTTGGATGTACAAGAGATACAGCATGCAGGGCGATGCGCTACCTTCTTGATTTTCCAACCATTGAAGAGAGAATGCAAGTTTGCAGGGCACGCGCCTACCTCAGAATTAACGCAAACACACAGCATCCACTACATAGTGAAATTAGGAAGGTGAAGGGCAGCAGGTTAAAAAGAGGACGGTCGTGGATGGGTCAAGCCGAAGACATTCTTCAACAGGTGTGTTCACTTGAGGACTTAGAACCTGGCGAGGAGTGGGTGCAAGTGCCAACAGACTTCTGCACATCCTTTTCAGTTTGCATCCAACTAGATAGAAAATGCAGACAAGAAAATCCGGCTGCTGTGGAGGCTGAAGTACAAGCGTTGATTTTCGAGAATTCGCTAGACAGTGACGTGGTCATCTACACAGATGGGTCGGTCGTCCGACATGTGAGAAGCTCATGGGCCTTTACAGCTCGGGCCGGAGGGAGAATTGTGAAGGAGGACTCTGGTGCTTTCACTGAAACCACAAGTAGCCTGACCATGTAAGTCATGGCAGTAAGTAAAGCAATAACATGGCTCGAGACACAGACATTCACTAGGGCTTGTTTCCTTAGCGACTCAATGAACATGATCAAGAGGATAGAGGAGGGGTCGATCCGAAGAGAATGGTTGCTGCCTCTGGAGCGGTCTCGGCTGGCAAAGATTAGTTTCATCTTCGTGCCAGGTCATGCGGGAGTACAAGGAAATGAGCGGGCTGACAAGCTCGCAGGTGAGGCTACTGTGGAGGGCGGACGCGCCATGGACCAGGCTGACATTCTGAATGCTCTACGAGAAGTGAGACTTTTGCAAGAACCAAGTGATGACTGTGAATCTACAACAATGGCCAGACTGCGAGAGCAGCAAATTAAAAGAGGGGTGGCCAAACAAGAACACTACGCAGGAAGCCAAAGAAGATTGATAAACCAACACAGAACTGGCGTCGTTAGCCGCTACACGCTGCGGGATTTGCTGAGGAGGGGATCCGAGCACTTATGGACTGAATGGTCCGATGTGCAACGAGGATGATCTGTCGACTAACTAACTAACTAACTAACTAAACCTACACTTGTCGCTGATGTGGTCTATATCATGTCTCAATGTGTTAGACAAACCTAGTCTTGTGGCTGATGTGGTCTATATCATGCCCCACTTAGACAAACCTACACTTGTCGCTGATGTGGTCTATATCATGCCCCAATGTGTTAGACAAACCTGCACTTGTGGCTGATGTGGTCTATATCATGCCCTACTGTGTTAGACAAACCTGCACTTGTAGCTAATGTGGTCTATATCATGCCCCATTGTGTTAGACAAACCTGCACTCGTGGCTGATGTGGTCTATATCATGCCCCATTATGTTAGACAAACCTGCACTTGTGGCTGATGTGGTCTATATCATGCCCCATTGTGTTAGACAAACCTACACTTGTGGCTGATGTGATCTATATCATGCCCCATTGTGTTAGACAAACCTACACTTGTGGCTGATGTGGTCGATATCATGCCCCATTGTGTTAGACAAACCTACACTTGTGGCCTATATCATGCCCCATTGTATAAGACAAACCTACACTTGTGGCTGATGTGGTCTATATCATGCCCCATTGTGTTAGACAAACCTACACTTGTGGCTGATGTGGTCTATATATCATGCCCCATTGTGTTAGACAAACCTAAACTTGTGGCTGATGTGGTCTATATCATGCCCCATCGTGTTAGACAAACCTACACTTGTGGCTGATGTGGTCTACATCATGCCCCACTGTGTTGGACAAACCTGCACTTGTAGCTAATGTGGTCTATATCATGCCCCACTGTGTTAGACAAACCTACATTTGTGGCTGATGTGGTCTATATCATGCCCCATTATGTTAGACAAACCTACATTTGTGGCTGATGTGGTCTATATCATGCCCCATTGTGTTAGACAAACCTACACTTGTGGCTGATGTGGTCTATATCATGCCCCACTGTGTTAGACAAACCTGCACTTGTAGCTAATGTGGTCTATATCATGCCCCACTGTGTTAGACAAACCTACACTTGTGGCTGATGTGATCTATATCATGCCCCATTGTGTTAGACAAACCTACACTTGTGGCTGATGTGATCTATATCATGCCCCACTGTGTTAGACAAACCTACACTTGTGGCTGATGTGGTCTATATCATGCCAGCCACCCATACTTCCCCTGACAGTTCCTGGTACCCATTTTTGGCGGGCGACTTGGGAGCAGAGATCAATGAAAAATAATCCCCTCTGAACAAGGCAACAGAGAAAAGCAGACCTGCCTAGCATATCTATAAATGGGCAGGCAATTCAAATAAGTGATGAATATAAAATATCTAGGTTTGCACGCACTGGATCATAAAATGAGATTGTATTTGAGAAACAAGATAGAGCCATTGGAGAAGATGTCACGGACTAAATCATCTTTGTAGCCATTGTGGCATTAAATTATTTATCGTCTGGAGAGGCACCTGTAAGTGAAAGTATTACCAGTCTGTCATTAGATATCCTATTAAGTTGATTAACTTTCTTTGTGAATTCCAGTCCGTTGTTTGGCCCAAACGGCAACCAGCTGTTACAGAAGTAAGGAAATTTTGGAAGCACCAACAGCAGCGTGCACTAACAGCGCCCACAGTATGTCAAGATGCTGTATGTATGTTTATACCACATATATTGTTATTGACTTCTTCCAGTGCATGTGGAGTTCTTAATCATCATCATCCAGTAACCTCTCCTATGCAGACCTTGGCTCCTATAACAGTCTTTGACAATTTCTCTCTTCATAAACCATGTCCTGCCTCTGTTGCTCTCATATGTACATTATCTATCCTATTTTGAATCCATCTGTGCTGTAATATTCCTCTACTCCCCTTCCCAGTCTTTTTTGTCTTTATTTGCACTTGTCTCATTTCTTTCTCAGTTGTATTTTACTGATACTAACACAGAAGTAGTTGAAAGCACTCACTCTCTGATAGTCTGTTGTTACAATACCACCACTTTCATTCTCTAAGTTTCTGGTCGTGCCAGAGATGTCAGGCTTTATTCCTCTTTCTTTTCATATTTATTGTACTGCAGGTTACTTGATACATTTCTTGCTCTATTTTTTCCCCAGTAAGATACTATAATGATATTGTCCACCTAAGTTGGTTAATTTTGAGTATAAAGTTATTATTCTGCTGTTTTGGCTTCTCTCCTTTACTGCTTCGATTGATAAGGTCCTGTAAGGTTTGTATCTCCTGTTTGTTTTTTTTTTGCATTTACATTTGCTCACTTTAAACTTACACACAGTCCATACACATTCTACTTCTAGTGCACTGGACTGATTTGTGTGTGTGGGTTAGCTTTCCTTTTTACCAGTGCCCCTCGCTGTCAGGCGAACCCACCCTGACTTCAGAGGTATTATCTCCTGTGATTATGGTACGCATGTTAGTTGTACTGATGTTATTTGCACTAATACATGAGTTTAGCTCAGTTTAGAGATCAGTTCGCTTTCTTGAAATTCAAAGATGGTTTTGTCTGTGACCTTTGTAATCCCTGTATTGTGATCATAATTACCGGAAAGGTTAACCCAGTCAACAAATGCCCGTAGAAGTCAGATGTGTCGGCCTAACGGCGCAAGAACGCAGCTCTACTGTAAACAGGCATAACTCAATCACGTCAGGAAAGAAAAACTCCGGATGAACGCAGAAGAAGAAGAAGAAGATCATAATTAATACAGGGTGATGGTCACATCCTCCAACTTTGATGGTAGTGTCTTCAATGTAAAGCTCAAGCTGTGGTTTAAGCAGACCTAATGTCTGTAGCTTTGGTTAATAACATGGATTTAATTTGATTGATGTGAATTTGAACATGGTTTTAATGACTCCATTTAAACTGTTGGCTGGCATGACACTAACCACATGACCCACTGAGTGCTGATTGGTCAATAAAATATGGGTCGAGCACCATATGCTCCATGTGCCTCAAGGCATGTAATAGGGCCTTTTAATTTGTGTTGCTTGAGGAAGACACACTTAACTGTGTGAATGTTTTGTGTTGCTTGAGGAAGACACACTTAGATGTGTGAATGTTTTGTGTTGCTTGAGGAAGACACACTTAGCTGTGTGAATGTTTTGTGTTGCTTGAGGAAGACACACTTAGATGTGTGAATGTTTTGTGCTGCTTGAGGAAGACACACTTAGATGTGTGAATGTTTTGTGCTGCTTGAGGAAGACACACTTAGATGTGTGAATGTTTTGTGCTGCTTGAGGAAGACAAACTTAGATGTGTGAATGTTTTGTGCTGCTTGAGGAAGACACACTTAGTTGTGTGAATGTTTTGTGTTGCTTGAGGAACACACACTTAGGTGTGTGAATGTTTTTGTGTTGTTTGAGGAAGACATACTTAGCTGTGTGAATGTTTTGTGTTGCTTGAGGAACACATACTTAATTGTGTGAATGTTTTATGTTGCTTGAGGAAGACAAACTTAACTGTGTGAATGTTTTGTGTTGCTTGAGGAACACACACTTAGTTGTGTGAATGTTTTGTGTTGCTTGAGGAACACACACTTAGATGTGTGAATGTTTTGTGTTGCTTGAGGAACACACACTTAGATGTGTGAATGTTTTGTGCTGCTTGAGGAAGACACACTTAGCTGTGTGAATGTGTTGTGTTGCTTGAGGAACACACTTAGTTTGTGAATGTTTTGTGTTGCTTGAGGAACATACACTTAGATGTGTGAATGTTTTGTGTTGCTTGAGGAACCCACACTTAGATGTGTGAATGTTTTGTGCTGCTTGAGGAAGACACACTTAGATGTGTGAATGTTTTGTGTTGCTTGAGGAAGACATACTTAGATGTGTGAATGTTTTGTGTTGCTTGAGGAAGACACACTTAGCTGTGTGAATGTTTTGTGCTGCTCGAGGAAGACACACTTAGCTGTGTGAATGTGTTGTGTTGCTTGAGGCACACTTAGTTTGTGAATGTTTTGTGTTGCTTGAGGAACACATACTTAGATGTGTGAATGTTTTGTGTTGCTTGAGGAACACACACTTAGATGTGTGAACATTTTGTGGTGCTTGAAGAAGACATGCTTAGATGTGTGAATGTTTTGTGTTGCTTGAGGAAGACACACTTAGATGTGTGAATGTTTTGTGTTGCTTGAGGACCACACACTTAGTTGTGTGAATGTTTTGTGTTGCTTGAGGAAGACATGCTTAGATGTGTGAATGTTTTGTGTTGCTTGAGGAACACATACTTAATTGTGTGAATGTTTTATGTTGCTTGAGGAAGACAAACTTAACTGTGTGAAAGTTTTGTGTTGCTTGAGGAACACACACTTAGTTGTGTGAATGTTTTATGTTGCGTGAGGAAGACACACTTAACTGTGTGAATGTTTTGTGTTGCTTGAGGAAGACACACTTAGCTGTGTGAATGTTTTATGTTGCTTGAGGAAGACAAACTTAACTGTGTGAATGTTTTGTGTTGCTTGAGGAACACACACTTAGTTGTGTGAATGTTTTGTGTTGCTTGAGGAACACACACTTAGATGTGTGAACGTTTTGTGCTGCTTGAGGAAGACATGCTTAGATGTGTGAATGTTTTGTGTTGCTTGAGGAACACACTGTTAGCTGTGTGAATGTTTTGTGTTGCTTGATGAACACACACTTAGATGTGTGAATGTTTTGTGTTGCTTGAGGAAGACATACTTAACTTAGCTGTGTGAATGTTTCTTGCTTGAGGAACACACACTTAGCTGTGTGAATGTTTCTTGCTTGAGGAACACACTGTTAGCTGTGTGAATGTTTCTTGCTTGAGGAACACACACTTAGCTGTGTGAATGTTTCTTGCTTGAGGAACACACACTTAGCTGTGTGAATGTTTCTTGCTTGAGGAACACACACTTAGCTGTGTGAATGTTTCTTGCTTGAGGAACACACACTTAGCTGTGTGAATGTTTCTTGCTTGAGGAACACACACTTAGCTGTGTGAATGTTTCGTTTTAAAGTAACAAACAAAACGACCCTTTTACAAGCCTTCAGGTCATTAGGCATATGGTGTTAGATTCATTGAGAGTTATTAAAGGACACTACTGTCATTGATCAATTGTGCCCCCTACCTCTGAAGTCGGAGTGGGTTCGCCTGATGGCGAGGGACACTATTAATAGGGAAAGCTAATCCACACGCAAAATTCAGTCCATCGCTACTATAAATAGTATGTATAGACTACACTTGAGTTCAAAGCAAGAGAGCGCCAAAAAAAATTAAAAATTGTGCCCGTCACATCACTGAGAACCTGACAAATAATTCAGACCATTACCATGGGGCTGTGGCTTTCGTCAGCGAACACGTTTCACAATTCTCCGACATACCAAGTCGAGGGTTTTGAATCAACTGTGGATAATTTGGTAGCAGACCACCTTGCATGGTTTTCTATAATTTTGGTGTTGGATCATTCAGAAAGAAATGCCAAACTACTGAATATAAAAATTGTCTAGTAAATAACAAACAGTCACAAAATGCTGGGGTTGATTGCGATGTCCTGTTCAGGACATGCAACTAACTGTTTTGCCCCAGGGGTAAGTTAAACTTTGTCAATTAACACTTTGTGTGCCTCACACTGCTATCATTCTAAAGTTGATAACAACAATTACCTTAGTTGAAAAAAACCAGTCTCATTCTCCAGAGTCCATGCAGAAGTGTTAAGGGTCAACGGACATTTACAGTATAACAATCCCCATCATGTATCCATCTACAGTCATTGTTCTTATCCTGAATGAAATAATTGGTCACTTTCTATCTGAGTGTCTTCACTTTCCATTACTACAAAAATGCTATTACAGCCATCTTCAACAGTTACTAACTCACTCTCTGGGTTCCTGGAACAACTCAGACCCACCTTTTTCACCCACATTTGTTCATAAGATAAAGTTATCTATAATAAAGTGAAGAAAATGATATATGTTTTACAGTTGTTCTCACCTCCTCCCATCCTTTGGTATCACTCAGCAGAGAAATGGTCCACATATCATTCAGTCTAGCATTGCCATCATACCCTGCAAATATCCATAGCTTTCCATCATACACTGCTGCTCCATGGGCGGCCCGAGCAACAGGTAAGCGCTGATTCTTGCCAATCATGCGACTGTTGGCTTTGGCAGGAAGAGGATCTCGGAGATCATCCCTTTACAGATATTAGTAATGAACAAATTTGTTAATCATCATCAGAACAATTTATCACTGTCTCTCGGACAAATCCACAGGTGCTTGATGTAGGCTAACAGTCACTACTGCACACTGGTTGATTACTCACCTATATCTACATCTCAGGTGTTCATTCCTTCATGTTTGACTAACATTCAATCAGTCTTCAACTAGCAGTTACATCAATTCCTGTTCAAAGCTGGCGACTGTGGTATGAGTGACTTGAATATATACAATGTTCCAATCTGTATGACCATAACTGATCATACTACATACATCGTCGACTCCATTGTGGTTAGTGTATGAGTCACTGCATTGAAACCTTGCTTCTCTAACAACTCCATTAGGCTCAAAATTGAAAACCAATTAATAAACTTTCCCGGATGCATTTACCCAGCAGGAATCAATACTGTTGTTGATGCCACTGTATAACTATGCTATCTTCCTTGTAATTTATCCATAATGGACTGTTTACACACCATTTGGCAACACACATCCTATCTGGCACTTTGGCAGCTAAACTACTTAAACTTTTGTAGCCCAAGAGCGCCTTTCTAAGCCGATTTTTGTAAGGTTCTTCTTTTCGCAGGAGCTAAATATACCTAATTGTGTGCATTTCATATTGTTATATCCTGCTGCAGCCGCTGCTTCTTTTTGTTTGTTCCTTATCAAAGCCAAGTTGGAAGGCATCAGGCGAGCAAGGTGTAGACAATAAGTGGAAAGATGAAATCAAGAAATGGATGTTCCACCAGAGTGAGAGACAGAAAATGTTTCAGATCACTGAAGCCACCTTTATTGCGGAGACAGCATTTGATTGGTTATTTTTTCACTAAGGTGGCCTCTGCCTGTGGTCTGTGATATGTATATAACCAGCATGATAAATAATTCACTTCACTTTTATTTCTGAAAAGCATACAAACAAGCTTGGATCAAAATAATCTTTAACAATAACTAGCACACACCTGGAGTCACACTTCCATTCAAGCCACTGACCAGTGTTGAACTTGTACTCAAACAGGTCGTTTTTGTTTGTTAAGTTGCAGTTGGAATGAATGTCACCAGTGTAGCCACCTGCATGTTGAAAAAAGTTTACTCTTGTTACTGAATATTGCATGCTGATACTTTACACCATATCACATGATATGAAATAATATTGACTGGTTTACAAAACAAAGAGATTTATAACAGCTGGAATTCTGTGCCAGTCTTTGTTTCTTCTTATTTACTTAATGGAAGACTTAGCACAGGTCTAAAATTGTCTACTGCATATCACTGGAGAATATTTGCTCAGTTGGACGATTGAAATAAACTGCCACTTAATTCAAAAAACCTAAACCACTGTAATAAATAACATCTCATGCAAGATTACTGTCCTCAGCAGTAAGAAAGAGAACCTCTCTTTGTGTCTATCTTCCAGAAACCAAAACTATAGCGATTTTTACAATGCTATAACATGCAGACAACATGGCAAGATATCAGTGACATTACAAAGTAACACAATAATTTCACAATGTATGTAATTTTAATGTACTCACCAAAAACAAACATGCTGCTCTCGTGAACCACAGCTGAGTGATGATATCTGGGCGCAGGTGGTTTGCCTGTGGTAAAGGCCCTACCCCAAGACTTGTCTTTTACATCAAAGCGTAAAAGATCATTTAGCATATTTTTACTGGTGGGGGAAAAATGCTTATGTGTCAGTAAAATGTGTTTTAATTCACATTCCCAATATAATCAACTAGTTCACACATGAAATTACTAACCATAATGGTCAAACCTTTATTAAACCAACCTGCAATATTCATGTTATTGTAAGCATGAAAATCTCTAGTAGCATGTGCTGACCTATAACATGTCTAGTAATAAGACAGTGGGAAACGAGCAAGGGGAAGGTAGAGAGATCAATACCTGGATGGCTGGGACTATAACATGTCTAGTAATAAGACAGTGGGAAATGAGCAAGGGGAGGGTAGAGATCAATACCTGGATGGCTGGGACTATAACATGTCTAGTAATAAGACAGTGGGAAACAAGCAAGGGGAAGGTAGAGAGATCAATACCTGGATGGCTGGGACTATAACATGTCTAGTAATAAGACAGTGGGAAATTAGCAAAGGGGAAGGTAGAGAGATCAATACCTGGATGGCTGGGACTATAACATGTCTAGTAATAAGACAGTGGGAAATTAGCAAGGGGAAGGTAGAGAGATCAATACCTGGATGGCTGGGACTATAACATGTCTAGTAATAAGACAGTGGGAAATTAGCAAGGGGAAGGTAGAGAGATCAATACCTGGATGGCTGGGACTATAACATGTCTAGTAATAAGACAGTGGGAAATTAGCAAGGGGAAGGTAGAGAGATCAATACCTGGATGGCTGGGACTATAACATGTCTAGTAATAAGACAGTGGGAAATTAGCAAGGGGAAGATAGAGAGATCAATACCTGGATGGCTGGGACTATAACATGTCTAGTAATAAGACAGTGGGAAATTAGCAAGGGGAGGGTAGAGATCAATACCTGGATGGCTGGGACTATAACATGTCTAGTAATAAGACAGTGGGAAATGAGCAAGGGGAAGGTAGAGAGATCAATACCTGGATGGCTGGGACTATAACATGTCTAGTAATAAGACAGTGGGAAATTAGCAAGGGGAAGGTAGAGAGATCAATACCTGGATGGCTGGGACTATAACATGTCTAGTAATAAGACAGTGGGAAATTAGCAAGGGGAAGGTAGAGAGATCAATACCTGGATGGCTGGGACTATAACATGTCTAGTAATAAGACAGTGGGAAATTAGCAAGGGGAAGGTAGAGAGATCAATACCTGGATGGCTGGGACTATAACATGTCTAGTAATAAGACAGTGGGAAATGAGCAAGGGGAAGGTAGAGAGATCAATACCTGGATGGCTGGGACTATAACATGTCTAGTAATAAGACAGTGGGAAATTAGCAAGGGGAAGGTAGAGAGATCAATACCTGGATGGCTGGGACTATAACATGTCTAGTAATAAGACAGTGGGAAATTAGCAAGGGGAAGGTAGAGAGATCAATACCTGGATGGCTGGGACTATAACATGTCTAGTAATAAGACAGTGGGAAATTAGCAAGGGGAAGGTAGAGAGATCAATACCTGGATGGCTGGGACTATAACATGTCTAGTAATAAGACAGTGGGAAATTAGCAAGGGGAAGGTAGAGAGATCAATACCTGGATGGCTGGGACTATAACATGTCTAGTAATAAGACAGTGGGAAATTAGCAAGGGGAAGGTAGAGAGATCAATACCTGGATGGCTGGGACTATAACATGTCTAGTAATAAGACAGTGGGAAATTAGCAAGGGGAAGGT
The DNA here is from genome assembly GCA_014155875.1 of Cepaea nemoralis. Lineage (NCBI taxonomy): Eukaryota > Metazoa > Mollusca > Gastropoda > Stylommatophora > Helicidae > Cepaea > Cepaea nemoralis. Next base: position 647,244 of record JACEFZ010004302.1, read on the forward strand.
AGAGAGATCAATACCTGGATGGCTGGGACTATAACATGTCTAGTAATAAGACAGTGGGAAATTAGCAAGGGGAAGGTAGAGAGATCAATACCTGGATGGCTGGGACTATAACATGTCTAGTAATAAGACAGTGGGAAATTAGCAAGGGGAAGGTAGAGATCAATACCTGGATGGCTGGGACTATAACATGTCTAGTAATAAGACAGTGGGAAATGAGCAAGGGGAAGGTAGAGAGATCAATACCTGGATGGCTGGGACTATAACATGTCTAGTAATAAGACAGTGGGAAACGAGCAAGGGGAAGGTAGAGAGATCAATACCTGGATGGCTGGGACTATAACATGTCTAGTAATAAGACAGTGGGAAATTAGCAAGGGGAAGGTAGAGAGATCAATACCTGGATGGCCGGGACTATAACATGTCTAGTAATAAGACAGTGGGAAATTAGCAAGGGGAAGGTAGAGAGATCAATACCTGGATGGCTGGGACTATAACATGTCTAGTAATAAGACAGTGGGAAAGTAGCAAGGGGAAGGTAGAGAGATCAATACCTGGATGGCTGGGACTATAACATGTCTAGTAATAAGACAGTGGGAAATTAGCAAGGGGAAGGTAGAGAGATCAATACCTGGATGGCCGGGACTATAACATGTCTAGTAATAAGACAGTGGGAAACGAGCAAGGGGAAGGTAGAGATCAATACCTGGATGGCTGGGCCACATGGCATAATCAGGACAAGAACACCCAGACTGGTGACTGTGAGATGGCCAACATGACAACCCATGCTTATCAACATGGCACATGATGATGATGAGTCACTAGCAATAAGTAACTGGCTTGCTAAGAATAATACAGACATGAAAGATGATAAGATGTCCCCTTCCTCCCTGTCAAAGATGCTGGGTTATGAATATCTAGTTTATCTGGTTTTTCTAATTTCCTGCACTTGCTGTACCAAAACAACACAAATGTAACAAATCAAGTCAGGTAAGCATATCACATAATACTAGATATCTTATGGCAAAGTGACCACTTTGCTGACCCTCGCCAGTTGATGTCAAAATTGTAAAAACTGTTACCCTTTTATCATCCTTTGTACCAATACTTCAACCAAAGGAAAGAAACAGAAAAAAAAAGCAGTTTATAAAATTATGTTATTAAACATGCCCAATTAATTAAAGGTATGTAAAATAAGATATTTAAAACTGTAATTTGTGCACATGTAGATTATCTATAGTCTGCATAGACTGTTATACAAAAGCATACCCGTTGTCACCTCCAAACACATACAAAGCTTCCTTGTATGCCACAACTGTATGTTTGCTTCTCCTGTAAAGATATAAAGTAATAAGTGTATATTTTTAACAAAACTGTGGGAAGAAGCTAAAGTCAAAGTCAAGTCACAAAGATATTCCTAGGATTTAGTTTTCCCTGCAAGAGTTTAACGTAACTTATTATATATATAGCACACCAGGGGTAATGTGGTCAGTACAGCACACCAGGGGTGATGGGGGTCGATATAGCATACCAGGGGTGATGTGGTCCATATAGCACACCAGGGGTGATGTGGTCCATATAGCACACCAGGGGTGATGTGGTCCATATAGCACACCAGGGGTGGTGGGGTTGATATAGCACAACAGGGGTGATGTGGTCCATATAGTACACCAGGGGTGATGTGGTCCATATAGCACACCAGGGGTGATGGGGGTTGATATAGCACACCAGGGGTGATGTGGTCCATATAGCACACCAGGGGTGATGTGGTCCATATAGCACACCAGGGGTGATGGGGGTCAATATAGCATACCAGGGGTGATGTGGTCCATATAGCACACCAGGGGTGATGTGGTCAATATAATGAGGTGATGTGGTCGATATAGCACACCAGGGGTGATGTGGTCGATTTAGAACACCAGGGGTGATGCCATATGACAGGCACACACCAAAAGAAGATACAGAAGCAGGTGATGTGGTCAATACAGCACACCAGGGGTAATGTGGTCAATATAGCACACCAGGGGTAATGTGATCAATACAGCACACCAGGGGTGATGTGGCCAGTATAGCACAACAGGGTGATGTGGTCAATCTAGCACACCAGGGATGATGTGATCAATATAGCACACCAGGGGTGATGGGGGTCAATATAGCACAACATGGGGTTATGGGGGTCGATATAGCACACTATGGGGTGGTGGGGGTCGATATAGCACACCATGGGGTGATGAGGGTCGATATAGTACACCATGGGTGATGGAGGGTCTGCCGTGCCACCCTCCCTGTCTTCATTTTTTTAAAACAACATCTGCTAATAATAATATTATATTTCTAAGCTACAGTAATAGTAGCAATACCAATGTGTTCCTTGTGCAATCTTCTTTAATTTGATATATAATATATCTGCTACCATTTTTACCATTTTTACATCATTATTGTGACACACCCCTACTTCTCATTTTCTGCCATCAATTTCAGTTTGGTCCAAGCCCACTTTTTGTTTGGCAGTGAATCAGTTAACGACAATCTCATTAGGCTTGAACAAATTGGAAGAGGAGCTTCAAGTATATGCAGCCTTGGAGATGTAGACAGTAGTGGTCAGAACCCACTAACCATATTTACATAGTTTGGAGCCCATCAATCCACTCTCAGATCAAACTGGAGCAAACAATACCAGATTTCTACTGACAAACAATGCTTTTGTCTTATAAATGACACATTAGCTAACGTTTGTTGCCGCATCCCATTGTAGACAAGACTTTCGCGGCCAAATTTATACCCAGTAAATTTACAGAGATAAAATAAAGAGGCTCGGACATCATGTTAGATGAAAGGCGAGTGTCTACAGCTGAAGCTCTGACTACAGAGCTGGAGGAAGACCAAGTAGTGAACAATTCTGTCAAGGGTATGCTACACACAAAACACACCAAAAATAACAGCCCAAAGATGGAACTTGCTGTGTGTGCAATGTGCTAGGACCGTCACATTTGATAGGCCTGAATGCACACAGGAATAGGTGGCTTGTTTTTCCCTCACTTGGGGGAATGATGAATGCAGGCGTCCAACACTGCTCATGACATTATCAGCTGCTAGAGATGACCCTAACGCGCCTGCTACGCAAACCAGGTCAAACTCAATGCTGTGCCAGTGACCCATTTGGCTCAAGATCCCAAACCTTTATTTCCCCAACATTTAAGGCAAATGTAGACAAAATGTCACAGGTAAAATGAGGACACACACACAGACATTGAGATAGACATACAGATATCCAGACAATACTTGATAAAACAATTGATGATATGTTTAGCTTTCATTAGATCTAGTAACCTCTGGCTAAGGAAAGTGTGTACACTAAACAATGTTACCAATTTTATAGAATATTCAGGAACATACTGTTACAAATAAATATATCATTAAAAACTGACTAACCTTGCTCCAACAAACTCATCACACTCAGGCATAGGTTTCCACATATGAACAGTTTCAAAAGGGCCAAAGTCTAGAGTCAGGCATTCTGTACTCTCTGGCCAGTTGTGATCAAAGTCCATACCAGGTGGCCGTGCGATTGCCATGGCATCAAATTTTCTCACTAAGATTGAAAAAAAAAGCCTGCCAACAGTTTCTTTGAGCATTTCAAATAATCTGCAATTTGCTTAATTTGGTAATCGTTGGAATTATCTTTCATTAATCAACAAGAAAAGGTCATAATGAATGAACTACTCATTGCAGACAAGTGTAGCATGCATTCAGATATGCCTGACAGATCTAAGGGCATTTACAGATGCTCACACAAGGTCTACTTCTACTTCTTTCTGCTGTCCGTTATGCTTCTCAGCATCAGACAAGGAAGATATTTCAGATTTCCTTGCGTCACCTGTGTATAAGGTGCAGTTGTTGCCTCGGTTATTCCACTTTCTTCTCCTTCTTTCGTTCACTTGAAATTTGTCTGTATCTGCAATGTTGCCTCTTGTATTAATTTCACTGTCTTTTTTAGTTCATTCAGTGGTCCATAAAGTTTATCTTCCACTGCTGTTTTGCTAGGCCACAATCTACTATTCCACTGATTCACAGTTTTTGTGTTCTGTCTCTTGTTCTGTTTCCACTATCTAAATGTCAATGTTGTTTGTGGTATGCTGTTTTGGGTGCTCCTGTCACATCTCATAAGTCATCCGACACTCAATCTAAATAAAAGATATTGTTCACAGTTTACCCACTTGCTTTCTGAAGTCATCATTTCTAATTCTCTCTCTCTTCTTGTCACATGTAGTATTCTTTATAAGGCACTTACTTCATCTCTGTTGTTATTATTCAGCTATTTTCTACTGCTATGACTGAACAGTTCTTGCACTAGTACCATAATGTTGGTAGGGAGTTAGTGTTCAACAATATTCTATCAGCAGGGGTAGACAAATCTATACACAATTCAGGAGCCAACCCCTTTTCCTCAGGAGCAAGCATTATTTTTTTAAGAAAAAATAAATCAAACTCGGACAAATTACATATTTTGAAATGAGCCATTAAATTCCTTTATTATAGGCCAAATCATAGAACATCATCATCATGAGAACACTTGTCATTCACAAATCTCTAGAGCTTTCAAGTACCAGGGGGAAATTTTTTAAAATTTTTACTAGAAGTCCACGTGAAAAAATCCCAGTCCTCAATGGGGCTTGAACCCGGGACCTCCAGCACTTGAGGCAGACACCATACCTCGAGACAACACAGCCCCCCAAATGCTGCTGTGCAGCATGCAAACATTACACATGAACATGATCAGAAAAGGTTGAGGACAAGTATTAAATTACTGCTACAAGAAACAATTGTGTTACTAGTTAAACATTAGCAAGCAGACGACATGTTCAGAAAATTATTCTTGTGTTACTAGTTAAACATTAGCAAGCAGATGACATGTTCAGAGAATTATTCTTGTGTTAGTAGTTAAACATTAGCAAGCAGATGACATGTTCAGAGAATTATTCTTGTGTTAGTAGTTAAACATTAGCAAGCAGATGACATGTTCAGAGAATTATTCTTGTGTTAGTAGTTAAACATTAGCAAGCAGATGACATGTTCAGAGAATTATTCTTGTAAGCAGATGACATGTTCAGAGAATTATTCTTGTGTGAGTAGTTAAACATTAGCAAGCAGATGACATGTTCAGAGAATTATTCTTGTGTTAGTAGTTAAACATTAGCAAGCAGATGACATGTTCAGAGAATTATTCTTGTGTTAGTAGTTAAACATTAGCAAGCAGATGACATGTTCAGAGAATTATTCTTCTTCAGCATTGTAACCCCCAATGGGGTACAGACTCTCATCTAACTAATGGGAAGTCAGCACGGCCAAATGGGTAAGAATGCGCGTACTTAAACATCCCAAGTGCTGATGCTGAGGTAAGGGGTTCAACCCCTACACCAGGCAGTTGGACTAAAAAGTTGACCTTTCGTCCTTGACTTGGGGACATAAATAACAAGTACCTCTGAAGTTGGAGTGGGTTCACCTGATGGCGAGGGACACTGTTAACAGGGAAAGTTAATCCACAAGCAAAATTCAGTCCAGCACTACTAGAAGTAGTGTGTATGGACTATGCTTGAGTTCAAAGTGAGCGAGTACCCAAAATAAAAATCTAACCCAAGACCATCCTACTTAGTTGTTGCTGTCTACTCAGTTGTTGCTGTCTACTCAGTTGTTGCTGCCGACTCAGTTGTTGCTGTCGACTCAGTTGTTGCTGTCGACTCAGTTGTTGCTGCCGACTCAGTTGTTGCTGCTCACTCAGTTGTTGCTGCCGACTCAGTTGTTGCTGCCGACTCAGTTGTTGCTGCCGACTCAGTTGATGCTGCCGACTCAGTTGTTGCTGTCTACTCAGTTGTTGCTGCCGACTCAGTTGTTGCTGCCGACTCAGTTGTTGCTGCCGACTCAGTTGTTGCTATCCACTCAGTTGTTGCTGTCCACTCGGTTGTTGCTGTCCACTCAGTTGTTGCTGTCCACTCAGTTGTTGCTGTCGACTCAGTTGTTGCTATCCACTCAGTTGCTGCTGTCCACTCAGTTGTTGCTGTCCACTCAGTTGTTGCTGTCCACTCAGTTGTTGCTGCCGACTCAGTTGTTGCTGCCGACTCAGTTGTTGCTGCCGACTCAGTTGTTGCTGTCGACTCAGTTGTTGCTGTCGACTCAGTTGTTGCTGTCGACTCAGTTGCTGCCGGCTCAGTTGTTGCTGCCGACTCAGTTGTTGCTGCCGACTCAGCTGTTGCTGTCTACTCAGCTGTTGCTGCCGACTCAGCTGTTGCTGCTGACTCAGTTGTTGCTATCCACTCAGTTGTTGCTATCCACTCGGTTGTTGCTGTCCACTCAGTTATTGCTGTCCACTCAGTTGTTGCTGCTGACTCAGTTGTTGCTGCCGACTCAGTTGTTGCTATCCACTCAGTTGTTGCTGTCCACTCGGTTGTTGCTGTCCACTCAGTTGTTGCTGCCAACTCAGTTGTTGCTGCCAACTCAGTTGTTGCTGCCGACTCAGTTGTTGCTGCCGACTCAGTTGTTGCTGCCGACTCAGTTGTTGCTGCCGACTCAGCTGTTGCTGCCTACTCAGCTGTTGCTGTCTACTCAGCTGTTGCTGTCTACTCAGCTGTTGCTGTCTACTCAGCTGTTGCTGTCTACTCAGTTGTTGCTGTCTGCTGTAGCTCCCTCCATGTTCTCCCCGTATTATACATGTCTTTAATTCCCTTCTCCAAGTGTTTTTGGATCTCCCTCTCTTTTGTTTGGGGGTCCTAGAGAAAGGACTTTCTAGTGATACTATTATCAGGTTTTCTCAATGTGTGCCCTATCTAATGGAAGCGTCTATTCCTCAACTCTTATTTTGCTAAATTAGTTCTAGTTCTCTCCATAAGCTTCGTACAGTGATTTTGTCATATCATTTTGGTCCTATTCTGCACAGGCACCAATTAATGAATGTTTGCAGTTTACCAGTAATACTCTTAGTTTTAACAGCTCTATTTCATCCTTGTGTAGCTGGTTCTTTGGAGAACATCACCCTCGCCATAGTCCGACGAAAAGTTTCTAGATCTTTGGCCATTTCTCCTGCCTCATGCCAAAGGTGTATGTCCTGTGTCCATCTTCATTCCTAGTCGACCCCTGTCTTTGCTTCCAGGAACCATACCCTCAATCACTGTTCTTTCCAAGCCACTGTGACATCTCATATCATCATCATCATCAAGTGCCCTGCCAGCTGGTGTAGGCGTTCATGGGTCTCCAGAGATCTTGTCTTTGGTGCTCTGGATCAACTCTACTGATCATATTTCTCTAAGCCACTGTCTCAAGCCATCCAACATTTAATATGGTCAAATTATTCCAGTTTCCAAACCATAATACAGTTTATGAGCCAGTGTTCAGGTCTTGTAGAATGCCAGTATTTTTCTTCTCCTTGGTCCATGGTATTCTAAGAATCTTAGTGTAATATTTCTGTTAAGCAACATAGATTTTCTTCCTTAGCGATTGTGAAATGGTTCCTGACTCACATCCCAATGTTGCCACAAGAAAGATGCATGGCCTCAAAGATTGTACTTTAATGTTTTTCTCAATGCTGTTTAACCTCTATATAGCTATGATCAGTCCACATCTGACTCCTTCTGAATGGGATGTAAAGATGGAGTTAAATATTCTGTCTTGCATTAGGTTTAAACGGGCTTAAAGACAAGAGTATTGACTTCAATGGGCCAAGTTGTCCCCCATATGACTGGACCTCTTTCGGTCTCAAGAGTACCCTGCTAAAAACGTCACACAGAGCACAAACTCCATGCTTCCAGCATAAACACCCCACTCCCCACAATACAGATAAAGTGTGTAAAGTTAGATATTGTTTCCCACTTACCTTCTAGCTACTCCATGAAAACTGCATACAATATATCCAAACGAATCACGAATTAAAGTAAATCACTTATTATTATGCACACAACATATGAAAGCAATCTGTATGCTTGTTTTTTGTTCCAGAGGAGCTTTCAGAACTCTGTCACGTAGCACCATTACTTGGCACAACAAGTTTCCAAAACAATGAATACCTCCACACAATAAACACTTTACATACAAGTCAGAGTGCCTGTCATTTTGCAGTTATGTTCTGAAATGTTAAGAAGGAAAGCACTAGAACAAGCTGATGAACATTAAAATGTAGTCTCACTAATATTTCTTGTCTATGTGCTAGCAAACTTTGTCATCTCTGTATGCTTTGCAGGAGGTACATTACAGATCAATGTGTTGATGACACTTGATCTTCTTTATCATCATTATATTGAGACTTACCACTACCATTATATTATTTATCATCTTTTTCATTATTTCACTGACCATTAGTATCACCAACTTTATCATCTATTTATTCAAAGTCATCATTATCAACTTTGTCACCTGAAGCTTCCCTTAATCTTGATATTTAATTAAACATTATTTATTATTGTAATTAATTTCTGTATAATCACTCTTTTCATCGTTATCTTTTCTGCCATCATATTTTTTAAATCATCATCTATTTTAACATCATCAGCCTAGTCTATATTTATCTTTTTAATCGTCATAATATCTATCATCACATTATTCACAGTTACCAATATCATCATCTTGTTATTCATCTTTTTATCATTTCATTTAAACATTCATCACCTTTATCATAAGTTTTAAATATTGAGCACAACCCATTACTGGCAACGCTGATCTTATTCTGGTATGAACCAAAGGCCCATCCACGTCAATGTGGAAGCACTAGACTCGAGTTTCGCTCTCATGAGAAAATCTCAATGAGAGCGAAACTCGAGTCTAGTGCTTATATACATAAACAAACTTCGAAATCATGTGACAAGAATGCCTATAATCAAATAGATCAAATTCTAATTAACAACAAAAATGCATCAAACATACAACAAGTTAGAAGTTATAGAGGAGCTGAGTGCCACAGCGACCACTTCCTCGTTGGAGCAAAATTTAAAATAAAACTTAAAGAGAGCTTTCTATGCTAAACTACAAAGGTTACACCCAACATATAACAGAGAAAAACTACAAGAAAGCAGTCAAAGAGAAATTTGCAGATGAAATAAAATGTAAACTTGAAATTATACAAAACCTGTTGGAGGAAAGCGTTGACCAAACTTGGTTGAACATCAAGAATACAATTCAAACTACCGCAGAAGAATGTCTCTGTGCGTTAACCACGCATAGAAAGAACAGATGGTTCAATCAAAAATGTGAAGAAGCAGTCATTAGGAAAAAGAATGCCAGACAGTTGTGGTTAAATGACATCAACATCCAAAATTAAAAGCAATATAGAACTGAATGTAAAGAGGCTATAAAAATAGTTCAGCAGCAGAAGTGAGAATATATGAGCAATATAATCAAAGGCATGGAAACTAATCACCAGAAAAACGAATCCAGAAAGTTTTTTAAAGAACTGAAGTCAATGAAACAAGGGCACCAACACAATACATATGGTTTAAAAGACAAAAATGGGAATATGATAAATATCAATAAGGAAATGTGTAACACATGGAAAGAATACTTTGTTGAATTACTAAATTGTGAAGCTCCAAGTAACACTTTCCCACAGGAAGCGGTTCTAACGTGTGAACCACAAATTGAAGAACCTGTTTTTGAAGAAATCCTATTTGTAATAACATGACTTAAAAACAATAAGGCAAGTGGGGCTGATGGAATTGCTGCTGAATTTATAAACGCAGGTAGCCACGCATTACATCTATCATTGGCACCTTGCCGTCTTGACAGACGATAGTTTGTAAGGGATGGAGTTATTGCCTCTCCATAGCACAAAGCCTGGGCTAAAATATAGAGATCATGTGTTGCCCATGCAGCATGATCCCTCTCTCGGCCTGCCTAGTTCACTCCAGAGGAAAGGTAACACCTCTACATCTGGAACAAGACAAGCTGCAGAAGCTGCCAGATCAGCAAAGCAATGCTCTAATTGTCCGCCTGTCGGAGCTTCGATACTAGACCAGCCGCCAACCAAGGCTTAGGGCCTGGTCTCCCCTGTCATGAGACTTTGTCTTTAGGTTGCATTTCCTCGCACCAGGGTAAGGCTTGTACCGTCCCAATTGCGCTCTTCCGCCCAAAGCCGTTGGCACAATGTGGGGTGTCGGGTTTGGTAAGCGCCGCCCAACGTTCGGCGCTAACAGAAAGCAGGTAGTACCAGCTACTGTTATACGGTAGCTCAGTCATATCTGACTAAGATCTGACACAATAACAATATTAATAATGATAATAGAAATACAAAACATGTAGTAAGCTCACAACAGATAATACCAACAATGAAATTATCAATAACTTTGAGCTTTTCTATATTCTAGCATCATTTGACAACCACTCAAGCAATGGAAACTGAATGGAAGAGTTGATGCTGATGAGGCATTACATCTAAAGCTATATGAACTAATAATAAAAATCTGGAGGACAGAAGAATTACCCCATGACTGGAAAGAGTCATTATTGATACCTATCTTTAAGAAAGGAGACAAGTTCCAATGTGAAAATTATAGAGGAATATCACTCCTGTCCACAAGTTATAAGATACTATCTACGTACTGAGATGAGTTTCTCCAGACTCAGGTTTGAGTTAGGAGGAGAACGGAGCACTTGTGGGTTAGACCCGTGTGCCGTGATGTTGATCCATCGACTAAACTAAACTAAGCTACAAGATACTATCCGCAGTATTACTAAATAGACTAAAACCATATTCAGAAGACATATTAGGTGACTACCAGGCGGGTTTCAGACAAAACAAATCAACAATAGATCAGATCTTACGACAAATAGCCGAGAAAAATTGGGAATTTAAAAGAGATCTACATAGCATTTTTGTGGATTTTAAAAATGCTTATGATAGTGTCCATAGGAATAGTCTATGGAATGCTATGCAGGAAATAATGTTATATGTTTTAAATAAGTTAGTATTTAATTATTAATTGCTCACTATTAGATACAGAACAGTGTAATTATAGAGCAGAAGTAGAAATCAATTTTAGTGAATATTTAATTATTTAATATTTTTATTTTTTATTATTTAATATTTTAATAATTAATTAACTGCTGCTTAATTTATGCAGCAGTTACAACCTTATTTACTTACATTTTTGCATGATATTTAATCAACAAAATAAAGCTGTCGCAATGTAGTTGGTACATTAAGACAATATGAGTACATTTTCATGAATAGTTCTTTCACTAACAACGAACATTTCACATGACATTTAATTAATATAAATGGGTGGCAGCTATTTTTAACTATTAATTAGGTCACAGCACATCCTATGGAAAAGTCTTAAAAGTCGAGTGCATTTTTGTCAGAGACTGAGACTCTCGTGCTTTGTACAATGCTTTCGGCAGGCTGCCGTGCGGAAAGAGTCCGAGCCATATAGGGTCAAAGCTGGTGCAATGAAGTTGATCCTCTCAATCCTCTCGACATTCTATCAAAAGAGGAATGTGACCTTTACTTTCCTGTTACCAAAACGCACAATAATATACACATCTTACCAGGTTAGTTAGCAATGTGACAGACTTTTAATGAATAATAAACAAATGGAGGCCATTTTTAATGGGAGAAGCTATGCACAATATTTTGTGTATAGTCCGAGCCGCTATACACAAGAATTTGTGGCTGGTCACGTGATTATTCGGCACAAAATTTTGTGAATAGTATGAGCCGCTATTCACAAAAATTTTAAGAAGACTATTATTCTCTCTTCTCGTCTGTCTTAATTTTGTTTTTGCAAGTTCTTTTTCTTCACACCTCACAAAGACAATATTTGTCGATAAGGACACACTCTAAGTACAGTGATATTTTATTTGGCAAATAAAATTCACGTTAAACATAGACATCTATTAGATTCATCCGAGACTCGATCACTCCGTCGTTACCTGGGGGATGCGCCCCCGGCAGCTACCGCAGATCCATAGAGAACACTTTATTCAGATGCTTCGAGTTTCTCAGTTCTATATCTTAGTTCCTAAAACAAGCAACTAGAAAGTCGCTTAGAAGCCCTGGAGATGTAGGATATACAGACTAATATGTTGCATTTCATGGAAACAAAACAATCAAATGCAGAGGTTCTAGAAAAACTGGGAATAAAGAGAGAGAGAGAGAGAGAGAGAGAGAGAGAGAGAGAGAGAGAGAGAGAGAGAGAGAGAGAGAGAGAGAGAGAGAGAGAGAGAGAGAGAGAGAGAGAGAGAGAGAGAGAGAGAGAGAGAGAGAGAGAGAGAGAGAGAGAGAGAGAGAGAGAGAGAGAGAGACAGACAGACAGACAGAGAGAGAGAGAGAGAGAGAGAGAGAGAGAGAGAGAGAGAGATTTGACGGAAGAAATAAAGAGGAGGCAAGTGAAATATTTTGGCCATGTTATTGTTAAAAGACATGATACTCTTATAAAAACCATAATGGAGGGCAAGGTTGAGGGTAGGTGAGCAAGAGGTAGACAACGATACAAGTGGGAAGATAACATCAAGAGATGGATGAACATCAGCCTGACAGAATGTACAGCCAGGCGAAAGACAGACAGTGTTGGAGATCCATTGCAGCCAACCTTCATTGTGGAGACGGCACCTGATTGACCGATTAAAAATTTGAAAAATTAAAATAAAAAATTGCTAGCGGGGTTAGTTAGTTAGTTAGTCGACAGATCATCCTCGTTGCACATCGGACCATTCAGTCCATAAGTGCTCGGATCCCCTCCTCAGCAAATCCCGCAGCGTGTAGCGGCTAACGACGCCAGTTCTGTGTTGGTTTATCAATCTTCTTTGGCTTCCTGCGTAGTGTTCTTGTTTGGCCACCCCTCTTTTAATTTGCTGCTCTCGCAGTCTGGCCATTGTTGTAGATTCACAGTCATCACTTGGTTCTTGCAAAAGTCTCACTTCTCGTAGAGCATTCAGAATGTCAGCCTGGTCCATGGCGCGTCCGCCCTCAACAGTAGCCTCACCTGCGAGCTTGTCAGCCCGCTCATTTCCTTGTACTCCCGCATGCCCTGGCACGAAGATGAAACTAATCTTTGCCAGCCGAGACCGCTTCAGAGGCAGCAACCATTCTCTTCGGATCGACCCCTCCTCTATCCTCTTGATCATGTTCATTGAGTCGCTAAGGAAACAAGCCCTAGTGAATGTCTGTGTCTCGAGCCATGTTATTGCTTTACTTACTGCCATGACTTCCATGGTCAGGCTACTTGTGGTTTCAGTGAAAACACCAGAGTCCTCCTTCACAATTCTCCCTCTGGCCCGAGCTGTAAAGGCCCATGAGCTTCTCACATGTCGGACGACCGACCCATCTGTGTAGATGACCGCGTCACCGTCTAGCGAATTCTCGAAAATCAACGCTTGTACTTCAGCCTCAACAGCAGCCGGATTTTCTTGTCTGCATTTTCTATCTAGTTGGATGCAAACTGAAAAGGATGTGCAGAAGTCTGTTGGCACTTGCACCCACTCCTCGCCAGGTTCTAAGTCCTCAAGTGAACACACCTGTTGAAGAATGTCCTCGGCTTGACCCATCCACGACCGTCCTCTTTTTAACCTGCTGCCCTTCACCTTCCTAATTTCACTATGCAGTGGATGCTGTGTGTTTGCGTTAATTCTGAGGTAGGCGCGTGCCCTGCAAACTTGCATTCTCTCTTCAATGGTTGGAAAATCAAGAAGGTAGCGCATCGCTCTGCATGCTGTATCTCTTGTACATCCAAGAATAATGCGCATAGCTTCATTCTGTATCCTTTCCATCCTTTCTATCTGCTTATGGCTGACAGTCAGGATTGCCATTGCATACTCCAAAACAGACATGACCAGCCCCTCGTACAGAAGACATAGATGGCGCTGCTCACAGTTTGCTGCCGCCATCACCCGCATCGCTGCCAAACCCCGCTTGGCCTTTGTTATCACCTGGTCAATGTGCACATTATAAGCAAGGCTTCGATCAAACCGTTCCCCAGGTAATTCATTGCCTGCGTTCTTCCACCGTCTCTGAACACAGCATTACAGTTGGTGTTGGATTGTTGACAATATGATTATTCAACGAGAACCAAGTCACTGTTGCCTTTGTTGGGTTGACCATTGCCCCAGCTTCATCACACCAAGTACTTATGCGATTGAGTTCGGTTTGTAGTTCCACAGCAACCTCCTCTCTATCCTTACCCTGACGATACACTAAAACATCATCGGCATATGACAATGTCCTGCCAGGTCCAGTGATCTGCTCACTGGTGATTCTCACTGTGTAGGCGTTGAACAGTACCGGAGATAATGGTGATCCCTGTGGTAGGCCAGGATATATTGTTGTTGGTTCCGAAGTCCAACTGCCACATCTAAAAACTACTTTCCGTTGGAAGAGAGCTGCAGCGATCCAACTAAGGAGGAATGGACTTACGTTTAGTTCAAGAAGCTGAAACATTAAAAAATCCAGTGGTACTCTGTTGTATGCGTCCTCAAGATCAATCGCTGCAGCAACGGTTTCAGTGCCTGAGTGGAAACCTTCATAGACATCGTGGGCAAAGACTGCTGCATTGGTCCAGGTTTCTCTTTTTGGACGGTACCCACCCAGGGTAGGTGGGAAAACACCTTGCCTCTCTAGTTGGCTTGATATTTTCCTGGCAATTACCTTCTCCAGCAGCTTGCCTATTGTTTCTGCATGGTTATAATTCGATATCCCTGAATTTTTTTGTGGTCTTTGTCAGGCTTCGGCAAGGGAATCAGATAGCTGTGTAACCATTCCTCCTTGATGCTGGCACTCCCTATACTGTTGTTGTACATGTCTGCTAGTTTCTCTAGCTCATTGTCGGTACACCTATTTATGTCGTCGTATCTTATGCCATCAGGACCTGGAGCACTGTTGTTTGATCGTCGAAGCACAGCCTTGATTTCTTTCACTGTCACTGTGTCTTCATCCGAAGTGTTCTGGGCCTTGCATCTGTCTGAGGTGACCTCCTTGGCCAGATTCCGGCCTCCCATGTCTGTCTGGTTGCTCTGCTCAAGGTAGCGTTCAAAGAGGGCTTTGCCCTTGTCCTCGTCAGTCCTCTGCCAGATGAGGTCAGCACCTTGGAAGTCAGAAATGCTCTTATTCTTGACTACACCACTCATGCTTTTATGTAGTCGCCAGAACAATTTCAGTGACTTGTCTGTGCTTACTCTTTGACACACCTCTGCCCATTTTTCGCTTTTAACCACCGTGACCAGTTTTTTGAAATAGCTTACTTTTGTGTGCATCTCTCTTTCTAAGTGCAAGCAGGGACTAGGATGACCAGCTCTGTTCTTCTTGGCATTTTGCCATCTCCTTACAGCACTACGCTTATCCACCCAAGCCTTCTCCACCTCGAAACTCCACCACGGTGGCTGCTCCCAGCTTTTTTTCCTTTTCTTCCTGCCCTGAAACGTTCTGCGCTTGTCACGTCTTATTTTACTCACCACATCTTGCCCTGTACTGTCATACTGGAACGTCTTTACCTTTAGCTTGTGCTGCCTGGTTCTGCCTTTCTCCACCAATATGCTGCATGGGTGGTGGTCGCTGCCATGGTGTCCTAGGACACCCCATCTACACACTGTAGTGAGTGAAGGTGAAACTAGCGCCAGATCAATAGCACTGTCCTCATCGCCTGGACGGCTTGCTGTCCTGGTGACACAGCCACTGTTGATACAAACCAGGTCGATGGTTTCCAGTGCAGTCTCGAGCTCCTCCCCTTGTGTATTGGAGGAAGTGTTTCCCCATGATCTGCCTTTAGCGTTGAAGTCACCACAGAAAATAACATTTCTCTCGTGGCCTAATATGCCACTTAAGCACTGCCACTTCTGGGCGTCCACACTCGCATTGCGGGCATAAACATTAACCAACACGAATGGTATACTGGAATGAACTCTCAACGCCTGTATTTGTATATCGTCACTGTTCCAACTGGACATGTCTAGCTCTGACGCCACCATGCTGTCGCGAACGAGAATCGCCGTTCCCAGATGTCGTCTGTTATAGAAACATTTGAAGCCGGCAATTCGGAGTAGCTGATCGCCCAGTCTCGTCTCCTGGAGTGCTACAAAATTAACGAACACAAAACAACACGACCGTCCGTCGCCATCTTGAAACCGGGAAGCTAGCGGGGTGTCGAACCATAGTCTCCCGTGCGACAGGCGGAGATACTAACCACTACACTACCGAGAACACAATGATAGTTACACAAAAATTAATTATGTAGTCAAATTGAAGTAGACATCACGTGACCAGCCGAATAATCACTTGACCAGCCATAAATTTTTGTGTATTGCTCGTACTACTCACAAAATTTTGTATATAGTCACTCCGTTCTCAATTATTAATTACGTCACAGCACATCCTATTGAAAAATAGATAATACATCAAATTAGGTCTTGCCACCCGGGACGCAGTGATATATGGGTCTATGTTGTCCGTTTAAAATTAAACAAGCCACAGTAATAGAAGGCAGAATTTCTCAGCTTCCAATTTAATGAGCCGCAATAAAATCTCCCCAATCTCTTAGGAGGACATCAATCATTACACTTCCTGGTAATAAATTATCTCACAAAATAAATTCATAACTCCGCTTAGAATTGACGTGTACTCTACACTCTCCATTGAGATACCGTTGGATTTGTCTTGTCAAGCTCTATCTAACTGGTATGAAAAATGATTTCATAAGTAAAAACCCAATTTTCAAATATATTGACCAAACTTGCTAATATTATGGCACTCTTCCGAATTGCGGTCCCAAATAGATCCGCAGTGAATAGGTCAGGGGTAAGGGTTAGGGTCAGTGTTTAGTTAACAACTAACCCTAACCCTTAACCCCTGACCTATTCACTGCGGATCTATTTGGGACCGGAATTCGGAAGAGTGCCAATATTATATTTATAATAATATTATTATTTTATTATTATTAGTTATTACTTTTTTTAAAGTTTTACTTTTTTAATATTAAATTTGAAAAACACTATTATAGTATATTACAGTATATATATTATAATATAAAGTATAAAGTAGCCATAAAGTAAAAACTAACTTTTTTTTTTATTGTCTAACTAACTCAACCGACTTCAGCCTAAATAAAATAAAATACGTTACCACTTAAATTAAACAAGCGTAAACAACAAACCTCCAGTCCGTTACGTACTAACAGTAACACTAAACACACTAAGTTCTATTTGTCGACTAAGAAGTATCACTATATATATATATATAATTTAACTAATACGAAGACGAGACGTCCTGCCGTCAGAACACCGTTTCCGTCTGTCACTTTCTGGTTGTTTTTACCACTGCCGGAATCGATTCCTAATACTCAAAACAGTTGTAATCGATGCTGCGAATAGAATTATGAATAAGAAAGCTGTGTGCAAAGAGGGTGCACTATGATCATCATCATCAAGTGCCCTGCCGGCTGGCGTAGGCGTTCATGGCTCTCCACAGATCTCGTCTTTGGTGTTCTGGATCAACTCTGTTGATGATATTCCTCCATGCCACCGTCTCAATCCATCCAGCATAATTTCTCTTGGTCTGCCTCAGCCTCTCTTCCCCTCGATCTTTCCAGTTGTCACGGTGTTCTCCAATACTCAATACCTCTCTTCTCATCACATGACCAAAGAAAGCTGTTTGTCTCTTTCTTATTGTTGTATATAGTGTTCTAGTTTCATTAGCCTCTTTCGGGCAATCGTTGTTAGTTAGGCTACTCTGGCAGTCCAAGGAATTTGCAACATTCGTCTTAAAAACAACATCTCTGTTGTTTCTAAGTTCTTCCTAATTTGTTATTTACATTCCAAGATTCGCTGACATACAGCAAAACTGGTTCTATATAGCATTTTAGCACTCTCTTTCTTACATTCATTGAATGATAGCGACTTATTGCATAAGATACCCTTCATTTTCTTAAATGCGACTTTTGCCTGCCCTTTTCTGCTCTTAATCTCTGTTGTACATCTTCAATCTGATGTTATAAATAAGTGCCCCTAGGTATTTAAAATTTGGATGAGAATTTCCCCTTCTATTTCTATGTCACATGTTGGTGTCCCCGTTTTATTTGATATCACCATTGTTCAATGAAAACAGAAATAATATCCCAAGCACAAAAATCCGTTTTCTGAAAATGTGTGTATTGTCTAAATCAGAGGTTCCCAAACCACGGCCCACGGGCCACTCGTAGCCCGCCAGCTGTAAGTAAGTGGCACGCGAGGCCTCGTTGTTTAATATAATATATTTTAATAATTTTTTTTAAAAATAAATTTTTTTTTTAAAATGCACTCGGAGCGTGCGATAATTTACTCTGCTCGTGGTTGTTATGCTTAGATATTATCGAATGCGCCTGTTCAGTTCACAATGAAACGTTATGAAGTTCCCATATTCAAGCCTTGTCGACCAATCAGAGTGCGCAAGGCGCCATGTTGTCGTCTGTTACAAAGGTTTAGCAGAGTCGGTATTATTGTGTTGAAATTAGATTTTTTAAATAAAAATTTACCGTTAAAGCCTATAAACATCAGTGTGGAAAATCTAATATCAAACAATAGTAAAAAGCGAAAATGTGAAGATGTTGCTTGTCGTGAATTCAACGAAGATTGGACGGAGAAATTTATGTGTATGCCTAGCCGTGGTGGTAAACCAGTTTGCTTAATCTGCAGATTTTGTGTTTCTGTTACAAAAAATGTAATCTGGAACGACACTTCACGACCACACATTCAGACATAAATGCGCAATATCCGATCAATTCGGAGTTAAGAAAAGATTTCATAGAGAAAGTTCTCTGACCAGGCAGTCATTTTCCACCAAGGCTAACGAACAGAGCAAGAGTGCTGTTGTTGCGTCGTACGAAGTCGCTCTTCTGTTGGCTCACAAAAAGAAGCAGTTCACCGATGCAGAAGAAATAATCAAGCCTTCCCTTATAATTGGTGCTAGAATGCTTGGCGATAAAAAGTGTGAAACAAAATTTGATCAGATTCCTTTGTCTAATAATACTATGGCCAGGCGAGTTGAAGAATTAGCCAACGATGTTCATCGTCAAGTTGCAGCACATATCAAAAATTATAAATTTTGTTTTTCATTGGCAGTGGATGAATCCACTGACATTTCTGACACAGCTCAGGTCGCAGTTTTTGTTCGAGCAATAAACGATAATTTGGAAGTCATTGAAGAACTTCTAGGACTTGAATCAATGCATGCAACTACCAATGGGATTGATCTGTTTGAAACTCTGAATTGTGTGTAGAAAAAAACAACGTAGAATGGACCAAACTGGACAGTGTATGCACCGACGGTGCTACGGATTTGACGGGTAAAAAGTCTGGATGTCTAGCATTACTGGAACAATTTCTTGGCAGCACTATATCAAAATATCATTTTTTCATTTACCAAGAAGCTCTGTGTGGAAAGACTTTAAATCTGAAACATGTCATGGATGTTGTTCTGAGATGTGTGAACGAAATTCGAAGTAAGGCGCTGAACAGGCTTTAGTTCAGATAGTTTCTATCAGACCTGAACCAGGAATACGGTGAGCTACTGTTACACTGTGATGTCAGATGGCTATCTAAAGAGAAAGTTCTGTCACGTTTCTGGGCACTGGAAAATAGTGTTTATCTGTTTCTGTCTGGGGAAAAAAAATTGGATTGCCTACAGAACGGGAATGTCTGCTGAACGATGACTGGCTTAATGACCTGGCATTTTTGGTGGACGTCACGTCTCATGTAAACTCTTTAAATGCGAGGATCCAGGGGGAAAAAACTATTCACAAATTTGTGCGATGACATTTCTTCATTTAAAGTGAGACTACGACTGTTTATCGGACAGCTGACTGACGGGACTTTAGAGGTGTTTCCAACTTGTGATGGAAAAGAAATATGACTTGTTACAGTACAAAGTAAAAGTTGAAAGTCTTCTGGATATCTTTCAGTTGAGATTTTAAGAGTTCACAATAGAGGAGGACAATGTTGCCCTCTTCATAAATCGGTTCGTATTTCCTGATGCCAAGCTCTGTCAATTACAGCAAAACCTTCAGCGCGAAGTAATTGATTTGAAATGCAATTCTGCACTGAGATGTAAATTTCTGGAGCTGCCTGCTTCACCTTCAGCTGATCATATGATTTCATTCTGGCGACTATTGCCTGTCGAACAATTTGAACACTTGCGTTCATTTGCCCAGAGATGTATTTGTCGTTTTGGTTCGACTTACAGATGCGAGCGGTCATTTTCCGCAATAACCGTTATAAAAAAACAAGCAACGTTCCAGACTCACCTACAGTAGCCTAGCTGTGCTTATGACTTTGGGCACGACAGATTTGTGCCCAGACATTGATTAACTGGCATCTGAACTTAAGTAACTAGTTATGATGAACAGTTACAATTGTAAATTAATTACATTAATAGCGATTTTCGAAACTGATTAAAAATTTATTGTTAAATGAACTGTTGATTTTAAACCAAAAAAATGACCGCAGTGTATTATGACACTGACTGCCTTTAAAGTTTTAGAATTTTGTTGACGAACGTTAAGAAAGGTAAGAATGATATTGCACTACTTTCATAATTTTATAACGATGTGGCCCGCTTAACTACCGAAAATAGTAGATATGGCCCTCTGCTTGAAAAGCCTGGGAACCACTGGTCTAAATAGAAGCAACGAAGAAACCAGAGGCTGTGAAGGTGTGGTTTTGGAAAAAATGTTCTCTCTTTTGTTAAGGTTCATTTCCATTTCACACTGCTCAGATATCTCCATAAGTGCTCCGGTCTGCTCCCGTAGGTCACACAAGAATGTTCTCAGGAAAGTGCACGAACTCCTTAGCACCATCAAGTACTCAAATGTGTGTATATCAAAATAAAATTATATGCTTTTTACATCACGTGGCAGTTAACACTAGCCCGTATTAGTATTAGCTGTGTGATTTACTAGACAATTTTACGTTCAGTAGTTTGCACTTGTTTTCTGAACGAGGAGTCAACATTTAAATCTCTGTATACCAGAATCAAATTTTCTATAAATTTGTTGAGAATATCACGGACAGAAAGAATGTTGAGACTCGAGAAAGTCATGGAAGAAGTGAAGAAAGCCAGCGCTAAGTGACAGCTGCAGGCACAACTGTAGTGCATTTACATTTGGTTGCCTCCATATAAAAGTCCATATTTCAGTAACCAACTGAGGGAATATGCTGAGATTTAGCATATAACCTTATCATCATGTCCACCCCAAAAAAAAAAAAACATTTTTGTTCTGGAGATTATACAGACAGTAGATTTCAATGTTTGTTTATATGCGGTATATAATTTACGGGTCAGAGATTAAGTCCATAATCTTTAATGTATTACACCGTCAGCCATAAAATCAGCGTTCAATGTTGAATATTCTCCGTGGTTCACGGGATTGGCCTTATAGCAAGAACCCCTTCGCTGTTTAAGCGTAAGTATGTATGAACTCACATAAAGGAGCACGGAAAATGAGTTTCGTTAGTATCGCCATCATACTTAGGAGCACACATCATTGCTCTTTAATATTTGTTCACTATGGCCAACCCATTCACTGGCACCCACTCATGCAGTGTACGTACATCCACTGGAACTAGTTAGCTTTCACTCTCGGACAACCATCACATCTCCATTGCTTCCAGTTTCCCGCCTTACATTCCTGCCCCTTTTTTCGTGTACCACTTCCATTCATTTACCTGGAATTTTCACTGAACCGTTACCATCCCCTACAACGGTTCCCACAACCCACAGCTGTGTATAAAATGCTTTTGTGTTAGTATACAGCCTGGGATTCTGAGTTAAGTAGCATAATTTTTGTCAAAGTTTCATTTTCTCTTCATTGCGCTCATTTTTTTCCATCTTTTTATTCTTCTCATCTCTTCTTTATGCCTTTATGTAGTCACCGGAGGGTCTTCTCCGTGACTATATGTTGTGTTTTGAGTATGTATTTGTTTGTTGATGAAGGCTAGACGCCGCAACGTCCCTGTATTGTTTCGTAATTCTGTTCTGTAAAGCTGCATTACTTTGTGTTATTTTATATTGTTTACATTTCCACAGCTTTACCGCAGTTCCTCTAATTATATTCTTGGCAGGGAGCATACTGGTCGGTGACCGTAGTCGTTTTTTCTAAACTGTCTTTCGAGAACTTACGACCTTAACCAATAACTATCTCAGAAAGTATCTGTCGGGACCTCACACGTTCAATCCAGCATCTCCTGAGTGTTCCACGTTACTCTGGTTAAACGGGGGAGAGTTAAGCGTTGTCCACCGTAACAAAGGGTGTTCCGTAGGCAAGGAGATTCCGATTCCGATTTGTAGAGAAAAAAAAACACTTTCTACCTCGTTCAACCAGCCTCAATGATGTTGGTTACAGTTGTGGTGGTTTATAGTGCGGTATAAATCGTTCCGGTCTTTTGCGCATTCGACGGCTTCTGTTACTGCATGTCTGGTCGGGTTCTTCTTTTCCGCCATCCTCCATGCCATCCTCGTTGCTTCTGCCGTTGTTGCTGCGTGTACCTGCTGCCACTATCGGTGTTCCCCTCCGTTTCGTTTGAGTTTTCTTGAGTTCCTGATCTCTCTTGACATTGTGTGCTTGATTTTTCTTGCATTGGGCCCTGCTAGGGGTCCGCCTTTTTTCATCTGTGTTTAATTTATTGGACTAGCCCTGGTAAAGACCCGCCTTTTATCGTACTTTTTATTTGAGCTAGCCCTGAGAAGGGCCCACCTTTTGGCGTCTGGACTTGTTTTCTTGGTTCAGGGGGTCTTTATCCAGCGTAGGGGAGGGATTTGTAGCGTCTCTCTTATCCATCATTGTGGAGGTTTCCTACTGTTTCCTTTTGTCCAGTGCCGGGGTGTTTCCTGCGCGTCCCTCCTATCCATCGTCGAGGAGGTTTCCTACCGTCTCCTCTTCTCCAGCGCCAGAGGGGTTTCCTGTGCGTCCCTCTTGTCCGCCGTTGGGGCGGTTTCCTTCCGTCTCCTCTTATTCAGTGTCTGAGGTGTATCCAGTGCGTCCCTCCTCTCCATTGTATGGCCGATTTCCATCCTTCTCCTTGTCTCCCACATCGGAGAGGGTCCTTTCGTCTCTCTTTTGTTCACCGTTTAAGAATTTTTACGCATCTCTATATATTCCTTATTGTCCTGTTTTCGTGTAGTCAATTTTTTTTTCATCCTGACTATATTTGTTTTCTTTTGTTGTTGGCTTTATTTTATGTTGGTTATATTTCTTTCGTTGAAGGTACTTGTAGATACGTAGCTTGGGAATAGTTTGTGTCGGCCATTGGAAGAGAAAAGCGACACTAAAGTTGCCATCTGGCTTTCTTCACGCATTATCACAGTGTTATGTAGTGACTTTAACTATGTATTGTGTACTATTTATTAAGTGTGTTTTCGAGGTGAAATGGGGTTCGAACCGTGCAACGAAGTTCGTGCACGCGCGCCCGGACCCTTCGGCGTATCATCGGCGCCCGGTGGTGATAGTTAAGCCTAACATGACGACCAGACGACGCCAGGCAAGGACATAGCGTGGTAAACGAGCCGGCGCCCGCAGAGCGCAGTTAAAATGTGACAAGTTGGGCCTCAGACACGTTCGAGTACTGTACTGGAACTGTGCATCACTTAATCAACGCTGACCCATTCTTGAAAAACTACTTTACGGAAACGACATTGTGGTTTTACAAGAAACACAGCTATTTTGACGGGGCAGCCAATGTCGCGGGTTTTCAGGGCCATTCTGGTCCGCGAAAACATACTGGCGTCTGAGGTCGATATGTCCGCCTGGAACAGTTATGCCCCGCAAGTGCAGGCAATAAGAATAATGACGCCAGTGCAGCTCGTAATTGTGAACGCTTATGCGTGTTACGGGAAGGTCGACGTTCGACAGTGGCAGAGATTGTTCACTATGGAGGAAAGACATGCCAGAGGCATTCAATGGGGGAATAACATCACCAATAGACAAGGAGAAGATCTGGAGGATGCCTTGGTATCTGCTGTCCTAGTCTGAATCATGGGAAGGTCACTAGAATGGCCACCCGACCAGATGATTCTGACAGTGTCATTGACTTGGCCCTGGTGTCGCCCACCGTCGCACCAAGGTGCCTTGGGGCACACTGGGATACCACGAAAGTTATCACTACCAGACAGTGATCACTACCAGACAGGGCCAGAAGTCAAGGAAACAAGACAAATGCCTTCCCGTATGACAACACTGTTAAAGACGCCTTAAACAAGATCAGAAGAAGAAAACTAGCTTCCTGCCGCAGGAAACAAGAAAGATGGTTTTAACCACCATGGTGGAACGGTGAGGTCGAAAGCGCATGGCTGGGAAAGAGGCAGGCTGTCAAATAATGGCAAAAAGCCAGAAAGGCTTACATGCCACAGGGTGAGTTGGCGAACCTGAAGACTGAGGTCCATAGGACGACGACCTTATTCAAATCCTGCACCAAACAATCCAAGGCCGAGAAATGGGATGAGTTCTGCAGGAAGGTGTGCTCCGAGCGGTCTCTCAAGACATTCTAGAGCCTCCATAAGAGCATGAACGGTACTGCACAACGGAGGGGTATTCCAGACTTTCAAATCACAGACCTCACATGGAAAAAGTCGAACGCGGATAACGGGAAGTCCCTCCTTGCACGCTACATAGAGCAGACTAATCAGAAAGACGAGCCCGCCAGACAGAGGACCACAACGACGCTCTCTCAGTTGTGTGAGGAGGCCAGGACGGGCGAAGAATATGTAATCCCTGCTGAGGTATTACGCACAATGCTCAAGAAATCACCCAATACTGCACCAGGCCCATACAGCGTCCGATAAGGGGACCTACAGACGATGTCAGATGATGACATGGAAGAACTGGTCAGAGAATTTAACGCCAGTATCCAAAGGGGCATGGTCAAAGAGGAATGGCTTCACAGCTACTTGTTGCCACTGCCAAAACCTAACAAAGACCATTCCAAGATATGCGGCTACAGAATCATAACGATGCAGAATACTGCTGGCAAGCTACTGGAGAAAATTGTAGCACACAGACTTGCTCGTGACTTGGAACAACTCGGCTGCTTCCCGTCCACACTTGGAGGATACAGATGCAACAAAGAGTCATGGCTGAATGAGGTGGACTTTGCTCAGGACGTTTATGAAGGGTTTCAGAGCAGAGAAGAAACATGTGCAGCTGCCATAGACTTAGAGGACGCGTTCAATAAAGTATCATTCGAGCACTTGATGCAAACCCTTCTCAGACTGAAAGTGTACCCTCACCTTATACGATGGATAGCTGCAGTCCTGTTCCAGAGGGAGGTGGCGCTAAGATGTGGGAGTTGGTCTTCTGAGCCGATAACGATATGTCCAGGATTGCCGCAGGGTTCACCACTGTCACCAGTACTATTCAACATGTATACGGTGCCGATCACTGAACAACAGTTGGATGGGAGGGATAGGACTCTTTTGCTGACGACATTCTCTTGTATCGACAGGTCGAGATAGGCAGGCGGTTGCCAGTGGTATGCAGGGCGAACTAGATCGAATGTCCTCATGGTGTGCTGATACCGATGCCCTTGTCAACCAGGCAAAGGCATAAGTTACATGGTTCTCCCTAAACAACCATATTGTGAAAACAGACAAGCCGGCAGTGAGGATGGGTGGGAGTATTTTGAGTAGAACTCAATCGGTGACATATCTCGGCGTGAGGTTTGATCGTAGCTTGTCATTCAGAGATCATGTTGATTATGTCATAACGAAAGCTCGAAAAGGCTTGTCAGCAATTAGAGTTATGGCAACTGCCAATATTGAGCAATTACTGTTAATACTTCTACTCCAAGGACTGGTACTTTCACCAATCGAGTATGCCTTGGCCATCCTCACTGTCAGCCCTATACAGATTGGAAGACTTGAAAAGGTACCATGATGTCACAAATCAAAATTAATCGTTATGGTGCTAATCCCGTGAAGTCCCATCAGGCGGTGATAGTGCCGGGCCCCCTGCCTCGAGGGGGTCCACCCATGACTACTGGTGGTCACCTTCCCCTGTGCTGTGGAGTCAAGGCACAGAGGAGTAGGTTAAGAGCTATTGACCAAATACCACGGACACTCAACATACTACAGTGGAATGCCGAAGGAGTTTACAAGAAGAAAGACTCCCTAACACAGCGTCTCCATAAAGATAGAATAGATGTGGCATGCATTCAAGAGACACACCTCAACGCCAATCACAAATTCTCAGTCAGAGGATATCAGGCCACACGTTTCGACCGCGAAGGACACAAAGGAGGAGTTCTAATACTTACACGAAATACAATACCTTGCAGCGAAGTATCTGTGATCTCTGACAACCAAACGGAAATTATAGGTGTTGATATAATGATAAAGGACGTGAAAATAAGAATCTACAATCTGTATAGCCCAGCAGATAAGGACCTTACACTCTCAAACATGAAAATAACTGACACAAACTGCATTATTGTCGGAGACTTTAATAGCCGTTCAGAAAGATGGGGATACCCAGATACTGACAAAAGAGGAGATGAATTGGAGGACTGGGAAATAGACTCAAATCTCCATCTACTCAACAAAGCGGATGACACACCGAGCTTCTACTCCAGAAGATGGCTTACCACTTCTACTCCAGACTTAGCTTTCTGCACAGGAGACATCCTCCACAAAATCGATCGCCATGTGCTGGACCAATTAGCAGGTAGTGACCACAGACCAATCAAGCTTGTAATGAATATGGAGTATGTTCCACAGGAGCAAAAGCCCTTGCCCCGCTGGAATTACAAACGAGCAGACTGGGACAGATTTGTCATACTAACAGACAAATATTGTGAAAACATAAATACACGATATGGCAACATAAAGCAAATGGTGGAAAGTTTAAACAGAGCGATAATACAGGCAGCCACTGAGTCCATTCCAAGAGGAGCGAGGAAAAATTACAAACCATACTGGACTGAAGAACTACAAAGTTTGGAGGACAAAGTTGAAGATGCCAGGAAGACAGCAGAGAGAGAACAAACAATTGAAGCGAACATCTCTCTGAAAGCCATCTCAGCAAAATATAAAAGAACAGTAAATCAAACAACAAGAGATTGTTGGAGGGAAAAAACAGAAAACCTGAATTTTGACAGGGATGGAAACAAACTATGGAAACTAGTGAAAGCCATGAACAATGAAGGACCTAGAAACAAACAAATAACACTTAAACAAGGAAATGCCTTGCTTACAGGAAAAAAGGCTGCAAATGCACTAATGGAACACTATGCAAATGCAAACCACATTGATATTACAACCGAACAGAAGAAAGCAATCAAAGACAAACAGATACATCATAGAAATACAGAGACAGCAGCAGAATATATGATGGCAAATCTAACAATGGAAGAAATGGAACAGGCAATGAATACCCTAAAAAAGAAGAAATCACCAGGAAAGGATGGAATCACAAATGAAATGCTAATAGGACTAGGCACCAAGGCAAAGAAGAAACTACTAGCAGTCCTAAATAACAGCTGGAAGAGAGGAATAGTCCCACAGGCATGGAAGGAAGCTATACTAATACCAGTCCCAAAGAAAGGAAAAGACCTGGAAGAACCAAATGGCTGTCGACCTATCAGTCTACTTAGCCTGTGTAGGAAAATTAATGGAACGCATTATCAATGGCAGGCTAACATGGCATCTGGAAGAAAACAAACTCTTAACACCACACCAAGCAGGATTCAGAAAGTACAGATCCACTGAAGATCAAATAACCTATATAGCTCAGGAAATAGAGGATGCCTTCCAAGAGAAAAAGCACACACTAGCAGTCTGGATAGATTTAGAAAAAGCATTTGATAAAGTATGGAAGGAAGGACTGAAAGTAAAACTGCAAAAAATGCATGTTTGTGGAAAAATGTATAAATGGATCAGCCACTACCTTGAGAACAGAACTGCCAGGACAAAAGTACAAGGACAAACAAGCAAAATGATGCTGTTGGAGCAAGGTGTCCCCCAAGGAGGAGTTCTTTCACCAACATTATTCCTAGCATATATAAATGACATCACGGAAAATTTTCCAGCCAGAGTACACACATCCTCCTTTGCAGATGACCTAGCCATATGGACATCTGAAGAATATATTAGTACAGCTAACAGCAGAATACAGCAAGCCTTATTAGCGCTAGAGGACTGGTCAAAATCATGGCTAGTGAAGATAAGTGAGGAGAAAACAACATGCACAGTGTTCTCCCTCTCAAATAAAACTCAGCAACCTAAGCTGGTATTGAATGGAAAAATATTGCGCCATGAAGAAAATCCAAACTATCTAGGAGTCACCTTTGATCGTCGCCTGACATGGAAGACACAGGTTGAGAAAAATCGAACAAGAGCAAGGCAGAGAATGGCAATCATGAAAAAGCTTGCTGGTACAACGTGGGGAGCAGATGAGAAAGTTCTCAAGAAGTTATATACTGGACGGGTGAGGCCAGTACTGGAATATGGCATTGCAGCTTGGGCAACAGCAGCTAAGTCAAACTTTAACAAAATAAGTAGAGTCCAAAACCAAGGAATGCGAATCATAACTGGAAGCCTGAAGACAACGCCTATTAATGAACTAGAAAAGATCACTTGTTTACAACCAATGCAGGACAGAAGAGATAGCAGAGCCCAGCAACAAGCAGAAAAATTTAGAAGATTGACAGACCACCCTATGTATAACAGGTTTAATGGTTTTGGAAAAGGAAGACTGAAGCGTAGCAACTTTGTAGAAATTGCAAAACGAAAGATTAGGGCAGATCCCATACTTAACATATCAACAGTCAAGCCCATTTACAATGCACACAACTTCCCAGCTTGGAGACAGCAGCAACTGCCTGAGATGATAGAAAACATTCCTGGTATTGAGAAAAAGAACACTTAGAATGAAACCGAAAGAAGAAAAATAACCCTCAACTACATAAAAGAACATTACCCAAGCAGCAATTGGACCCATGCATATACAGATGGATCAGCCAAAGATTCAATTAAAAATGGAGGAGGAGGAATTCTCCTTAATTTAAAAAATGGAGTGATAAAAACACAGTCAGTGGCAACTGGAAAATTTTCAAGTAACTTCAAAGCGGAGGTAGAGGCTTTGAAAACTGCAGCAGAAATGCTCTTGATGGAGGAAAATAAAGAGAAGCAAATAGCTATCTTCACAGATGCAAAGTCAGCTGTCTCAATACTGAAGAGCAAAAACAGCACAGAACTAGCTGACCTAAGAGCAGCACTCCATGGTCTATGCCAGAAATCCAAAAAAGTTGTAATACAGTGGATCCCATCACATTGCAGTATACCTGGAAATGAAGAGGCTGACAGACTAGCAAAAGAGGGTGGACGATTACCACAGCCTGACATAGACATAACCTATAATGAGGCAAAAAGGTTTATAAAAAGCACTTATAGAACCAAATGGGAATCAGAGCATCCAGGCCACCAGAAGGATGATGCATATTACAAACTCGACCGAAGAGAACAAGTAGCAATCTTCAGACTCCGCACAGGACATAACAGGCTGAAACACCACTTGTTCAATAAACTAAAGATAGGAGATACCGATGAATGTAATTGTGGAACTGGTAAAATGACAGCTAAACATTTGCTGCAGGAGTGCCCAATATATGCAGAACAGAGAAAGATATTTTGGCCCACGCCTGCTTCGTTTGAGGACAAGCTCTATGGAGATATCAACAAGCTCAAGTTGACTACAGCTTACTTTAACTACATTCAGGTTGACATCTAAAGGTGCATGAAGATGTATTTAGACTGCCACACTTCATACCACAGGTATGTCGGCGTCCCAGAGGCATGAAATGGAATATTGCTTGGATAGCACATCCATTACGTGGAAAGTCCGAATCAAAAGCACACTGTGTGGGCTTCATAAAAGGTGGAAAAAGTGTCCTAGTGGCACGAAATGGAATATTGCTTGGATAGCAAATCCATTATGTGGAAAGTCTTAATCGAAAGCTCACTGTGTGGATGTCATCTGCAGACTGCATTCTTCTGGTTTCCAGAGGAACAGCCTATGGTGAACGGAAGGCCCAATATACGGAAGTGAGGCTAAGCAGCCATGTGCAGGACGTGACGATTCCTTGGGTGAGCCCAGTACCAGAGCGCTGTGTGATGGCTCTGCAAGTATGGAAGCCTCCTTGGATGGCGGGGAATGCCCATGGTCTGCCCCTGCCTTCCCTTGAGGGTTGACCAGGATGTCTTTGGCTGTTCTATATGGGCCAGCTAGGATGGGGGATAACACCACAACAGTGAGATTCAAACGTCCTAAGAAACCACCGGGAAGGTTAACCTGGTCAACAAATGCCCGCAGAAGTCGGATGTGTCGGCCTAACGGCGCAAGAACGCAGCTCTGCTGTAAACAGGCACAACGCAGTCACATCCAAAAAAAAATCCGGATGAACGAAGAAGAAGAAGAAGAAGAAGAAGAACAGGTACAAAACGAAGTCATGCGCATCATTTTGGGCTGCACCACCAGCTGTGTAACAATGAGATACCTCCTTGACTTCCCGACCGATGAACCACAGGATCAAGAACTGCAGAGCTCGTGCATACTTAAAAATAAGTGCAGATGAGCAGCACCCTCTGCATGAAGATATATTAAAAGAAAAGGGCGACAGGCTAAAGAGGGGCAAATCATGGATGGGTCGGGCGGAAGATGTCACCAGACAGGTCTGCAGTCCTACCAGTATCAACCCCAGCAAGGAATGGGTGCCTGTGCCTCCAGCTTTTAAGTGCACCTTCTCCTGCATTATCACACTTGACAGACGGTCAGAGAACAGAACCCTGCCGATGTCAATGCAGAGGTCAACGCGCTCATCAATGAACACACAGAAAACCTCGAAGTGCTCATCTATAAGATGGATCTGTTGTAAAGCAGCAGAGAAGTGCGTGGGCATTTACAACCCGCTCAGCGGGCCGAACCGTTCAAGAATCCAATGGTGCCCACTCCATAGAAGTGCTGGCAGTGACACAGGCTTTCATATGGCTAGAATCACAACATTATACCAACGTGTGTGTACTAAGTGATTCAACGAATATGATTCAGAGGGTCGATGCAGGATCTGTACGTAGACAGTGGACTGATGCGTGGTCTCGAGGTATGGTGTCCGCCTCGAGTGCTGGAGGTCCCGGGTTCAAGCCCCGATGATGCCGGGATTTTTTCGGGTTCAAGCCCCGGTGATGCCGAGATTTTTTCTCGTGGACTTCTAGTAATAAATCCTCGCCGGAGCTACGGGGCTCGTGCACTGAGCTGAGTTTCTCCAGACTCAGGTTTGAGTTAGGGGAGAACGGAGCACTTATGGGTTACACCCGTGTACCGTGATGTTGATCCATCGACTAAACTAAACTAACTAAACTAAGTGGACTGATTCGCTGCCGAAGTCCGTTGTCCGTAAGGTCACCATCTTCGTCCCGGGACATGCGGGAGTCGAGGGAAATGAACGAGCTGATAAACTGGCTAGCTCTGCATCCCCTGCAGATGGCCAGCCCTGCATCCCCCGCAGATGGCCAGCCCATGGATCGCACCGATGTTATTAACATACTTAAAGAGATGTCGAGAACAAAGGACTTTGACGTCAATGAATCCACTTCGTTGTCCAGGATGAGAGACTTGGGAGTAAGAATTGGCACGGTCGGACACGAGAGATACATCGGGAAAACGAGGGGCCTCGTCAACCAACATAGAACTGGCACTATTAGCCACTGGACACTGATGCATATGCTTGGGGGGGGGGGGGGGATCTGAGCACCTATGGACCTGTCCGGAGTGCAATGACGATACCCCAACTGATAACTGATACTGAACTATTTGATAGATATTGTGTGACATTGGTTTTTGTTCCCCATATACATGTATAAGGGGCGTTCATTTGAAATCCGTTCGTGCCGCACCGCGCGTAATTGCGTACGTTGAACATGATCATGTCATAGTCATGTGATAAATACTGACCAATGAATAAAAGAGCACGTGCTTATCGTCCCATGATGCAAAGGTTCTGTTTCTGACCGTTGAGAAAACGGCCGGGTTGATCCAAAATCCGTCCAAAGAAGCTCAAAGAGCGGCGATTCAGTTTCTTTCATTTGAAGGATGTCGACCAGTGGACATTAATCGTAGAATGCAGGCAGCGTACGGTAACAAATGGGTGTCGAAGACAACAGTGACAGACCGGGCACGAATGTTTCGGAAAGGACGTCAGTTCACGACAGATCTTCGACGGCCGGGTCAAGCGCAACAGAAAAAACCATCGCCAAAATGGATGCAACAGTACAGATGAACTGTTGTCGAAGCATACGTTCGCTAGTGAAAGAATTTTATGTGTCAATTGGGACAATTGAAAAGGTCGTTCGTAAGAAACTGCAATATCGGTAGGTGTGTTCACAGTGGGTACCACGGATGTTGAACGACCACCAAAAAGAGGAACGCATGGGATGGTGTTTGAACCACTTGATGCGTTACAGAATGGAGGGTGATGAATTTCTCTTCCGCATAGTGGCAGGCGATGAATCATGGTGTCACCACTTTGAGCCGAGCAGCAAAAGAGAGAGCATGCAATGGAAGCATGCTGGATCACCAAAAGCCAAAAAATTCAAGTTACAGTTTTCCGATGGTGAGGTTATGCTGAGCGCATTTTTTGACCATGAAGGGCCATTGTTGGCCGACATTAAAGAATCTGGTGTGAACATCAACTCTACCCACTACGTGCAAACACTAGACAATCTGCAAAAAGCCATCAAGAATAAACGACCCGGCATGCTTTCACGCGGTGTGATTTTGTTGCACCATAATGCTTGTCCACATGTTGTAAAGATTGTGCAGGAAGCATTAACAAGGAAGAAGTGGGAAATTCTGCAACATCCAGCCTATTGTCCTGATTTGTCACCATGTGATTTTCACTTGTTGGGACCTCTAAAAAGAAGCACTCAAGGGGCAACGATTCCGCACAGATGCAGACTTAATGAATGCGGTAAACACTTGGTTCAGTGATGTCACATAAAATCTTGGAGGTCGATCGATGACAGAATGTTGCGCCAAACGTCTACAAACAGCCGGCATCTTTTAATGTGTGGTTGATCGAGGGAAGACTATCGCGCCATACATATGCAGGCGGCAGCCATCCTTTGATGTGGTAGACGGACTGTCGGGATGTAGGTCGGCAGGATCTTTTGTTGTGGGGACAAGAATTCTCTAGATTACAAACCGGTAAGATTTTTTGAAGTACCGAGATGATTTCCCAGATGAAAGGGACAACCAGCCAGTTGTTGACATTAAGTCGGAAACGGAGAGAGAAAAATAGCTTCTAGACTGTCTAGTGTCTGGACAGTTTTGTGACGTCACTCAGACCCAGTATTGAAACCGGTGGGATAAACAACTTTGGGGAAGTCGACCAAATGTTGTGAAACAACTAAGACGTGTGTGTTATTCCGAGTTTGATTCTGGAGAGGGATTACAGTGTCTTCTGTCTATTTACATTGGCGGACATGTTACCTTCGTGTGATTTAGTAGTCCCAATTTTCAAACCGGAATAAATATATGGTAATTAATGAAATAAACCTAAATTGGATTATTCTTAGGAATCGAGTGTAGTAATGTGCGTTGATAGAACGTATTATAAGAGCGTCGGCAACAGTAGCCTATCGCGTAGCTTAAACTAGCTGGTGTGAGATATCATTTAACTCAGTGAGTTAAGGACAATGTAGTGGGATAATATTTAGGGAGATTGAGGATGGTTGGGGGGATGGGGGAAATGTCAAATGGTAGGATCTTCCAGTAGGGTATATACTGGGTTTCTGCCCTTTTCCTCTAGTCTTTCCTTGTCTTACCATGACTCAGACCGATGTGATGAGCTCCTCGGCCTTATGACAGAGGTTGATTCTCTGTTATATATCTGAGTGCTGCCGTCGGCCTACACTCACCTAATAAGGGTCGGAATCGGGTTGCTCTCACCAGGTGTGTTCTCTCTTCAACAGATTCCACTAGGTTTACCAAGAAGCTAGAAGAAAAGTCATGGCTCGAGTATTGAAGGCAGAGTTTACTAAGAGGCTTTTGCACTGGGCCCATAACCCAGAGGGTCTGCAGGAACCTGGCCTCTGCTGAGCAGGAAACGATGGTTATTTAAGTGTGTTTCCTGAGTGATAGTTTACATCACAGTAAAATCAAGACACTGACAATAACACCTGTACCAGGAACACTAGTAGAGATAAATACCGGGAAAATTAATAGTGAGTGTTACAATTGGGGAATTCCTATGAACAGTTAAATACTAACATTGAGTTTTCCAAAGTGACAGTAACAGTATTTTTAGGATTCTCTGATCACAGAACTTTTATGAACAGAGTAGTTACACTGTGTGTGTTAGATTGATGATCAATATTGGACTGTTTCCACTATTGATGACCAAGCATCCGGATTGTCCAAGAGCTATCGGAGGAAGTCGACACTTGGCCTGAGAGACACATCATTTGGGTGAGGTCTTCTGTCCATCATATATGGTGCTGTTGTGTGGCCAGTACAGTGATGAAACAGACTTTGCTCCTGAGCTATTCGGTCTGACTCTACATACACACTAGATTATACGACAGACATTCTACACATACACTTTGCACATACATGACACTTTTCTCTATTAAACTAATTTGTTGTTTTTGTTAGAGCCAGTGTTGTGTAGTGTGTTTTGGGAAAAGAATGAGACAATAACACACAGGAATAACACACACGTCTTAGTTGTTTCACAAAATTTGGTCGACTTCCACAAAGTTGTTTATCCCACCGGATTTAATACTGGGTCTGAGTGACGTCACAAAACTGTCCAGACACTAGACAGTCTAGAAGCTATTTTTCTCTCTCCGTTTCCGACTTAATGTCAACAACTGGCTGGTTGTCCCTTTCATCTGGGAAATCATCTCGGTACTTCAAAAAGTCTTACCGGTCTGTAATCTAGAGAATTCTTGTCCCCACAACAAAAGATCCTGCCGACCTACTTGGTTCAGGAGAGAGAGAGAGAGAGAGAGAGAGAGAGAGAGAGAGAGAGAGAGAGAGAGAGAGAGAGAGAGAGAGAGAGAGAGAGAGAGAGAGAGAGAGAGAGTGATCCAGGGACTGACGGGGTGTTGTGGACAGAAAGCTGGGAGATCCTCAAGATATTGATATGGGGTTAAAAGAATGTCGGTGTTGATTCCCCTCACCCCAGGGACGACACATAGAGATAATACGACAAGTGAGAAACCACAATCCTTTTTTTTCGGACGGCATTCGCTGCCTACCAAGCAATGGGATGCTTGCCTGAATGCCTACGACGACTTCTTCTGACCAACCTATGGTGTATAATTCTTTCAAAATGAATGCTTTGTTTAATTCTACCACACCTATTAATGTTTCTTTCATGCTTTTGTAATAAAGCAATTGGAACGGGTTTCAAATGAACGTCACTAATATCTACTGTGTTCGCCAGAAATTAGGCGCTAGAACCTCTTGCCCCCGGGTAGACTGGGCCCGTTAGGTATTACAGCGGCCAATCTATGAGATGGAAAACTCCGATTACAAACCCAAAAGTTTAAGGTGGACCGACGTGCTGAGGACTGAATGGCCACGGGTGAGTTGATTGTGAACGTGGAACGTCTGGTTTGCGGGCGGGGCGGTGCCAGGCGTATTGACTCCTGAGGGACATACCCTACCCCTTCCCTAGCAGGCAGGCTCTTCTAGGGTGACCGGTTATATCCTGCCTTCATATCAAACCAACTATGGAAAATAAAAAGAATTATCGCCAAAGCAACGATTTTGATGTCCTGATATTACAAGAACTGAATAAATCTCTTTAAAGTGACATGGCTAAACATGTTACATTAACCCAGCCGGGCAGGGAAGACATGAGCAGGCTCTGGTGGTCAAAGATGGTTTACAGCATTCGATACTAGATATGAGTGGGTGGGGTCAGGAGCGTAAAGAGGTGCAGGGAATGCGGATTAAAATTGGCCGATACAGCTGGAACCTGATAAATATATATGTAAGTGGGGAATGTTGCATAAGCAGAGAGAGAGAGAGAGAGAGAGAGAGAGAGAGAGAGAGAGAGAGAGAGAGAGAGAGAGAGAGAGAGAGAGAGAGAGAGAGAGAGAGAGAGAGAGAGAGAGAGAGAGAGAGAGAGAGAGAGAGAGTTGGGACTGGTTGAAAGGTTCAGTGGATACCCCTGGTACCGGGTATCTGATATGTGGTGACTTCAATGCCCTCGCCAAGGAATGGGACATGTCGGGAGAGAACAGACAGGGTACTGCTCTTGCTGAGGCCTTGTTGAGACGGATGTTGTCTGTCTAAATGACGGTACACCCACTAGGCTAGCAATGAGACCACAGGACCCTGACACAGCCATCAACCTGGCACTTGTATCCCAAGAGGCGGCATCAGACATAGAATCGAGTGTCCTTGGGGACCATGGAAGTGAACACCTCCCCTGTTCTGTGCTGATACCTAAATCCACCACAGTTAGGGCTATAAGGGCTCGCAGGGCATTCAGTTATGATTGTGACAACTCTTTGCTCTTGGGGCGCCTTAGATCACAGGGAAGATATAAACCAATAATGGCCCGGTAAGGTTAACCCGGTCAACAAATGTCCGAAGAAGTCGGATGTGTCGGCCTAACGGCGCAAGAGCGCAGCTCTGCTGTAAACAGACACAAAGCAGTCACGTCCGGAAAAAAAATCCGGATGAACGAAGAAGAAGAAGAAGAAGAAGAAGAAGAAGAAGAAGAAGAAGAAGAACCAATAATGAGACTTTTCACCCAACCACCATGGTGGACACCAGAGGTGGAGAATTCATGGAGGGAAAAGAGAGCGGCCATAAGGAATTGTCAGAGGGTGCGGAGAGCAACCAATTCAGTTGACACAGAATTAGAGGAGGCTGAAACATATTTTTAAAAAAAAGTAAAGGTGCAGGATTTTAAACTTCAGGCAGCAGAGGCAAAAAGGATTAAGTGGGAACAGTTTATCAATGAAGTCGGTGGGGATGTGACATTGGGAAAATTCTGGAGGCTGCACCGGCAGAAGAAGAGACAGGCGATGCCTGGTACACATGGTACCGTTTAGGATGATAACAACTGATATATGACAACTGACAAGGACAAAAAAAAGGGGGGAGGGGTCTTTTCTTGCACGATCTTTAAAACAGACGGATCAGCAAGATAGAGCTATTAGAGATAACGTCAGAGAAGCCTTCTCACGGGTCACTAGGAAGGAGGACTGTGAGATTAAGGTGGGGAATTAGACGGGTACTGAAGCGGGCTAAAGACACAGCGCCAGGTCCAGATAGGGTGAAGTACTCCCATATGAGGAACATAAATGATGGGGACTTGGAGGAGATGGCTCTTTGTTTCAACCTAAGCATCAATACGACGGAAATACCCGACGATTAGCTGCATAGCTACCTGGTCCCACTCCCAAAGCCAGGTAAGGATCACTCCAGACTTAATGGATACAGAATCATAACCCTGCAAAACACGTATAGCAAAGTCCTCGAAAAGATAGTAGCACACAGGCTCCAGCAACATTTGGAAAGTCGTAATCTGCTTCCCCAAGGTCTCGGGAGCTACCGGCCTGGGAAGGACACCTGGGCCAATGCTGCAATTTTTGCATTTGATGTCTTCGAGGGATTCCAGGATAAACAAGAGACAGTGGCTGTAGCTCTTGACCTGGAGGATGCGTACAACAGGGTCAGGTATGATCGGTTAATATACACACTGTTGAACATGGAGGTCTGCCGTTGCCTTGTTAGATGGGTTGCGGCGGTCCTTTATGAGCATAAGGTTGCACTGCGCATGGGTTCCTGGACTTCTGACCCTTGTACTATTACACCTGGGTTGCCACAGCGATCTGCCTTGTCCCCAGTGCTCTTTAATGTCTACACCAGCAAATTCGCAGCTGTTGAGACACCAGGTGTGGGCAGAATCTTGACATTTGCAGATGATGTGCTGGTGTACAGACAGGGCAGAAACAGGGCCAGTTTGGTGAAAGACTTACAGGTGGCAGTAAATAGGGTGGCAGAGTGGTGCAAGGACGCAGGGGCGTTACAAACCCAGACAAGGCATCGGTTGTGCGGTACTATCTGGAGAACCGGATCGTCAAGGCAGATGTCCCAGGTATTATGTTGAATGGATATCATCTTAGGCGAGAGAGTAAATTGAAGTACTTGAGTATAACCTTTGAAATATGTTTGTCTTTTTAAGGATCATGTGGAAGCTTTGGTGGTGAAGGCTGGTAGGGGACTTAATGCATTGAGGGCTATGACCGCAACCAGGGTAGATCAGAGGATTCTGTACAGACTCTTCCAGTAGTTAATAATTTATGTCATTGAGTATGGTTTGGGGCTGCTGACAGTATCAAAGAGCCAGCTTGAAAGGTTGGAGCGTATATAAAATGCTGCCTTGCGGGTAATCCTGGGGTGCACAAAGGACACACCAATTATATGCATGAGATATATACTGGCGCTATCAACAATGACGGATAGGCATAGGGTCCTTCAGGTCAAATAGTACATGAGAGTTGCTGCAGATAGGGATCACCCGCTGCATGCAGCCATGGATATAGTCAAGGGTCATAGACTAAGACGAGGCAGGTCCTGGATGGCACAGGCGGAGCTTTCTATACGTCAGGTGTGTGATCTAGAGACCATCAATCGTGAAGATCCGGAAGACATTACGGACTGGCACAATGTAATAATAATACTGGGTCGTGCGTGCAGGGAATGGGCAGCGGGCCGCACTGAGTTTGAAGTGCAACAGCTGATCC
Source organism: Cepaea nemoralis (assembly GCA_014155875.1). Taxonomy (NCBI): domain Eukaryota; kingdom Metazoa; phylum Mollusca; class Gastropoda; order Stylommatophora; family Helicidae; genus Cepaea; species Cepaea nemoralis. Next base: position 685,990 of record JACEFZ010004302.1, read on the forward strand.
AGAGTAACACACATCAAGGCGGCAGTCATCTACACTGATGGGTCAATGGTGAAGAAACAGACGTAGTGGTTAGGGTTTTATTGCAAAGGCTAATGGACGAGTCTTGAAAAAGGACAGTCTGGTGTATGAGACTACGACCTCCAGCATGAGAATGGAGGTGGAGTCAGTAACAGCGGCATTCCGGTGGCTGGAAGAGCATACTGCAAGACACATTGTATTCATTACGGATTCAAAGAGTTATGCTTAGTAAGATGGAGAAAGGAATGTTTCGTGTGGAATGGCTATCGTCGCTTCAGGGGTCACATATTGTGAGAATTGTATGGATATTTTGCCCTGGCCATGCGGGGATGCGGAGGAATGAACCGGCTGATAGGCTAGCAGGGAATGCACCTCTTGGTGGTAGATTGCCTATGGACAAGGGGGAGATGGATCGCGCGCTTGTGGGACCAGGTGGAGAAGGCGAGGAATAGATTGAGAACCCATATGTGGAAAGAATGAGATTGAGGGGGATCGACAGGGGTTCTGGAAGAATGTCAAAACTGAGAGGGAAGACCAGGAGAACTTTAAATTAATAGCGATGGGAACGATTAGTAGCATGACTCTTCCCTTGCTGTTTAATGAGCGGACGGAGCACGTATGGGAATGTCCTGAGTGCAGTGATGTCGGTTCTTAACTCAACTCAGCTCAACTCTTTCCCTGCTCTTGCAATGAACTATTTTACAAGCCTTTGTACTTTTTTGTCGCCGTCCAACTGTAGGCATTCCCTCATCACCATTGTCCTGTTTCTTGTTTGGAAGTGTTCTACTAGGTCCTTGCGTTCCTGGTCATAGGTTGTGCACGGCAGTAGGTAGTGTTCTCAGTGGCGTCACTGGGGTTGGTGTCACCCAGTGCGGTAAACTCTTGGTGTCACCCCTCTAGACTTTCACCATGGTCTTCTTCCGAGTGTTCCTGTACCATATATAATCGCATATAGTAATGTTTGTAAAATAAGTCAAAAAGTTAATAAGGACATAAGAAAGAAAACAAATTGAACAATATAACTTCAATACTTCAGGTAAAACATAAATAAAGAACTTCGACAAACTCGGACAAAGTTAAATTTTTGTTATTTAACATTACAATTTCTGTTATTTAAAATTAAAAGTTTCCCATCCTGGTCTTCAAAGCTACAAACCTGTCAATCACATCATCAAAATCAATATCTTTCACCATATCACTTTCAATTGATAATATAGCCAGATCAGAAAGTCTTGACTGTCCCATGGCTGATCGCAAATAGTTCTTTATAAGTTTCAGTTTTGAAAAGCTCCTCTCACATGAAGCCACAGACACACAGATCGTAAGAAATAGTTGTAGGCTTAGTGAGAGTATTGGGAGAGATTCAAGGAAATCCCAGTCAACTGTGAATTTTAAAATATCAAATATTGACCAGTCTTTGGCTTTGTGGATATCAATATCTGCTGCCTTCAGGTGTCTTCTCAGCCTTGGTATTTCTTTTAAAAGCTCTACTTCGGATAGCTCATCATAGAAAGTGGTCAATTTTGGAACTAACACCAGCAACTCTTCTTCAGTTGCTGATAGAAGACTCTTGGCGTGAACAGCCTCAAACATATTTGCTACTTCCTTGATCGCTGTTGATCTGGTCTGGAGTTCAGAATGAAAACGATCAATACACTCCAGCATCGCCCTATAGTTTTCTTCTTGCATAGTGAGTCCAGCATCTGAAGCATCTCTGAGTTGTTCCCCTGCCATTCTCTTCTTGAACCTTAATCTTCTCTCTACTGTTATTCCAAATTGGTCTGCTTTTAAAAGTGCCTGTTCAATTGCATGCTCCACTAAGTGACTGCGCTTCTCCTGCAGAAAAAGTCTTAATGCCTCTAACTTGGTCACTACTTTGTCAAGAGTTAATTCTTTAGTCTGCAGATACTGCTGTGTCAAATTAACTTCCTCAAGTACAGCAGCCCAAAAGTAAAGGTAGCACAGAAACGTGAAATCACAGACAGCAGGTAAAAGACCGTGTGCTGCACCTCTTGTTTCCACATTTTCACGAGGATCACATAGAGCTTCAATCGCCGCCACACATTCATCAAACTTATCTTTCACCGGTTTAACAGCAGCATGATGTACACTCCAGCGTGTTGTTGATAGCCTTTTAATCGACATTGCAGTGTGTTCAATTAAAACATCCCATCGATGGGTGGAAGCAGCAAAGAAGGAATACATTCTCTCAAGAGTTCCAAAAAATGTTACACATAAAGCATTTTCAGCAAAAGAGTGTTGACCACACAAGTTAAGCGAATGGTCCACGCATCCGTTAAAAACAGCTTTCTTATTCTTTCTTTTCAGAATGGCTTGAACACCTCCATGAATTCCAGACATTGTGGCAGCATTATCATAACCTTGAGCTCTGCACATCATTATGTCAAGTCCATCACTTTCTAGATTTTTTAAAATGTCTGAACTGAGGTCATCAGCTTTTTTCCCCTTTAAAGGGAAAAATCCTAGAAACACTTCTCTCACTTCAACATCCCCATTGTGGATTTTCACATATCTGATCACCTCAGACATCTGGTCAGTGTGTCAAATTTGCAATATTTTTATTTTGGTGTCACCCCTTGATGGTGTCACCCGGTGCGGCCCGCACCCCCGCACCCCCCTAGTGACGCCCCTGAGTGTTCTATAGTGTTTTCTTCCAGGAAATCAACGCAAAGTGGTCGGTTGATTTTATCCTTCCAGTTCCCGATTCTCAATCTCTATAGTTTCTTGTACGTTGGTATTTTTGTGTTGTCTTTCACTTGACTTTTCACACTGGGCTCTCTAAGCATGTGGTAAGCGTGTCGTCCTTTATTGCTGTCTCTCCATTGTTGTTTCCATTTGTCAATTACGTGTTGTTTGATGATGCTTTTTGCCTCCAGTATGCCGAGTCCTGTGTTTACTATATTCTGGCGGTTTGTCCCGCGTTGTGCTGCCCTCTCAATGCCAGTTATCCCTCTGTGTGCTGGTATCCATGCTATTGTGACCTGACATCCCATATTGCTTTACTTCTCCATTTATAGGAAGTGTCGCACCATGACGAGATGCAGCGAAATATGCCAGACAATAAATGGTACAATCTATGGTTTGTGTCTTCGTTATTCAAATTTACTACGGGAAAACATTGTTTTGATGTTTCACATAGTTTAAGTTAAGTTAGTTGCATATCCTTTACAGGACTTTGCAGTCAACACCAGCATTTTTTTGCCGTTGTGAAAGTTTATGTACATAATACATTGTTTGCCATTGCTTTCTGAACGACCGGCACCCATACCATTTCGTAAAAAAAACACCAACGCAACGCGGTCTGCTGCAAAATCGCGCGCAGCTGTGTTTCCAACGCGGGTATGCTGGATCACGAACTGCGTTCGTAACGTCTTCGCCACGGAGCAGACTTAACATCGTTTACATACATTAATTAGCGATCGCGTGAGATGGCGAACCATGACCGCCCTTGCTAATGAATGGGTATTAGAAATAGAATAAGGGAGAGGACTCCACGTTGGATCCTTATTTTGATCTCGAGTAGCCCAACTTGTGTCTTAAAGTTTCACTGCTGGCTTGAACAAGCGGAAGCGGAAACAGCAGCAAACTGTTCTGTGGTCAAAGTTGGAAAGTCAAACAAATGAAGGCTGTTTTATTATTGCGAATTACAGTTGACTCCAGTCACTGTGCAAGTTATGGTACATTAAACTACATTGGTCATAGTTTTTATTTTTAAATTTCATTTCTTGTCGTAGTTGTATATAAGTTATTGTTGCTTCTATATTGTCTTTTATGCGGTAATAATATATTATAAGATTAAATGCGGTTCTCCAGTCTTCACACTCTTACTCTTCGTCTTCTCAGCATTCACTCCAGTTGTCAGCATGCCAGTCAGTGACTTAAGTATACTTACTGTAGTGATCATGATTTTTAATTTAGATATTTACTTATGAGACCACCACAGATAGATAGGCCTTGAAAAACCAAATCCAACGGTACCTAATGATGCCTGAATGTCAATTCTAAACGGAGATATTCAAATTTGAGTGTCAGAATCTTGAACCAAAAATTTCTTAGAAATCCGCTTCTGAGCTTCTGCGCAACTCTCCTTTGTGTCCCAATAGTAGCAGGTAGTAGCAATAGTACCACAGCATCTGGCTTGGGAGTGGAGGTGGGGGCGGTCGGTGCAGAGTTCCGCTGGATGGGGAGTGCGGTGCATGCACACATCGTGATTGCGGCTGACTTGGAGGGCATGCTGAGTAGGGTGGGGGCGGGTGGGCTTCGTGCGGAGTGGCTTGCTTTGCTTCGGAGGTCGCGGGTGGCAGACATCGCTTGGATCTTTTCTCCGGGGCGTGCTGGGGAGTGGGCGGGCGGACAGATTGGCTGGCTCTGCAGGACTTGGTGGAGTGTTGATGCGTGATGGGGCAGACGTGGTTGCGGCCTTGTGGGCGCGCGTGTGCACCTCGGGGGGATCACCGTGATGTGGCGAGAGGATCTGACCGATGCTCGGCGCTAGGAGGAAAGGCAAGACACACATATAATCAGATTGCTACTGGTACTATTGGGGTTGGAACTCTTCGCTGGCTTCTGAGGATGGGGACGGAGCGCTTATGGGAATGCCCTGCATGCTGTGATGTTGGTTCCTAAATCAATCAATCAATCAATCTAGTAGCAGGTTCGATCACGATTTTAAATTTGATTATTTACTAATGTGACCACAACAGACAGATAGGCCTTGAAAAACAAAATCTAATAGTACCTCAATGATGCCTGGATGTCAATTCTGAGCGGAGATATTCACATCTGAGTGTCAATATCTCTATACCAGAGTTTCACATTCTATTCATACTTTTTAAGACTTAAAGTGTGTCCATTTTATCTCCACTTCCGGTTCAAGCGACATTGTATCAAACTGGTCATTGACGGATTTGAAATCCGACTTCATCCATATGTTCCGTCATGTTAAATGATAAATAAATAGTAGAAGTATACAAATAAATTATTATTAATCTTTAAACTTGTATTTTTTAAAAACTTTAGTAGTTCAATTTGCACGATGTGAGCCGATTCCGATCGATATTCGCGTCAGCCGCCATCTTGAGTTTCCATTCACATTCGGGAGAGATAATTGTTTTCTACCACCTGTCCATGACTGTCCGCGATGAAACTCCAAATTTATGTAAAAATGGATGCATTATTCGAAAATGCATCTAAAATTAACCTACGATTCTTAAGACATGCGCTAAAAAATAAAATGATCCGGTTTGGGTCAAGATGGTGGGATGTGTTTTCTTCTAGCTTGACTTAAGACAGTTGATCGACAGCTCGACAATCCGCCATCATAAAACTCCCCGTTGTCTCAGAATCAGATTTCTGGCTCTAAATGTTAAAGAGACTAAGTAAGATATTGTATCCAATTTTATAAGAAAACGCTCCCCAACCAAGCTCTCTTATGGTCACCAGTAGGGAAAAGAAAACGGGGAAGACCAAGAGAGACCCTGCGTAGAACCATCATCAGAGAAGGCTCATTCAACGGCCAAGTGAACATCCAGGATCTACAACAGGTAGCAGCGAACTGCTGGACATGGAGAGCCATGACTTCTGGCTTAGGCTCAAGAGGAAAGACTAACTAACTAACTAACTAAATTTGAAGCAAGTAATCCAATTTATTTAAAAGGTCTCGATAATTTCAACCAATCGCTGTGCACGGAATATTAGGCTAACCTTTTCTGCTTAACCTAAGGTGACGTCTGCTATTGTCACGTGATATTTGAATGAATGAGTGATGCAGAAAGCATGAATGGTCTTTACAGCAGCCATTTTGGGGACACAATGAGTCAGGCTGGGGTGGCATGGTACATCACTTCCGGTTTAAGTTCAGGTCACGGCATGATCGAACCACCTACCAATAGGTGTGTCTCCATCAGAATGTCTCCTACAGACACTACCATTGATGAATAATAATCAGAGACGCAAACATACAAGACAAATGCGGCAGATTAAAAGAAAATACTAATCTAACAGTATTTTCTTATTTACAGTTAATTCTAAAAAATAAATTGTACTGCCAGTCTGCGAGATTGTCTCAAATGGGACAGGTCATAGTCGAATATGAAAACTTTTTTTTTTTTTTTTTTTTCCGCGTTTCCATCCTGTTTCAGGATATTGCGGTCAACACCAGCATCTTTCAGCTGTATGTTGATTCCTAGGCTAGGATTACGCTCATCAGCACGCCACGACTTTCTGAGCGACCGGCTCCATACTCTCATAAGTCACTTTTGCGATTCGAACCACTGCTAATTCTCGTCGCGTCACGTGACAAGAGTATTCGGGGTTAGCGGAGAAAGCTGCTAACCCCTCGGCCACGGAGCTGGTGAATATGAAAACTGACTTCAAAAATATGTTCCATCATGTTAAATGATAAAAAAACATAGTAAAAATATACAGATAAATTATTAATAATCTTTAACGTTAGTAGTTCAGATTGCACGTTTTGAGTTGTAAAAAGTGTACTTTGCCAGTCCAATCAATGCATGAGGAGCTGCCATTTTGGCCACAATTTGAGCAAGTTCAGCGATGAAACTTTTCAAATATGAAAATCCATCTAAAATTAATGACTTTCTATAAACAGCGCCAGAAAAAAATAAATTACTTACCGTATGCCAGATAATTAAATTTATTTAAAGCCATGATAATTTCAACCAATCACTGTGAAAAGAATATTAGACAGAATATCTGCAGACACCAAGATGGCATTTGTTATTGTCACGTGATATTTGAATGAATGAATGACGTTGAAAGCATGCAGGGTCGCTTCATAGCCATTTTTGGGGACCCAATGCATCCTTCTGTGCAGGCGCAGTTTCCGGTTTCAGATCGGGTTGCGGACAAAAATGCTATCCCTATAAACAGTATTTGCATGTCTTTTGCAGGAAGTGATACTTTACAGTTAACTTCAGTACCTTTGACAGTTTGTGATGTACTCAGCAATTTTATGTTCAGTAGTTTGCCAATATTTTTTGAAGAAGTCAACATTTAATTTCAACTGTCTGTCATTGGAGCAAACCTCACTGCTAGTACTACACCACCATTAGAAGAGACAGTTTAAGTGTGTTAAACTTATCAGCAACGCCGACCTCTTGGTATAGAGAGAAGTTAGTTACTTGCATATCTTTTACAGGACTTTGCAGTCAACCCCAACATGTTTTGGTTATTTGTGATTTCTTGGCAGTTTACGTTGACTAGTTTGCCATTGGTTTCTGAACGATCGGCACTCTTATCATTGTATGAAAACGCAAGGTCATTTGCGCCAAATTTCCTGCTGCTGTGTTTGGAATATAGTATGCCGGATTACAAATTGCGTCTGTGATCCTTTGCCATGGAGCTGGCATAAAAATAAAATTAAAAGAGTGAAAATAACAAAAAGTCAAAGAAAATTTGAATTTGAAAAATAGCTGCTGGCTTAACTAGTTAACAAGCCTTAAATTTAACTAATTTTGCTACAGTACCCATAGTAACCAGAGAAGCCAGCCAGTATCTCAGGACTGTTGTAGACAGTTCACATACTAAGTACTATTACTCCATTGGCACCTTGCCGTCTTGACAGACGATAGTTTGTGCTTTAAAAAGGCATAATAACTTTTAACTATGGCGGTAGCGAGTGTGACTGATAAGGCCAATTTGCGCTGTAAATGTCCGTTCACAGTGGGTGCATCTGAACACGTCATTTCCACCATCATGCACCATCTTACGTCTCAAACGCTTGGTGTGTGACTTTTCTGCAATAATTTTCTCCTTTGACTTTATTCCATTTCTGATATTTGCCCTCCATGCAACACGTTCAGCGGCGACTTGCTCCCAATGTGCATTATCAATGCCTGTATCAATCATGTCCCGCTTACACACATCTTTGTATCGTAGTAGAGGCCGACCCTGAGATCTCTTACCCATCTGTAATTCACCAATAAAGATATCCTTTGGTATTCTACCATCATCCATCTTCCTAAGATGTCCTATCCATCTAAGTCTACGAAGACTGAGCATGGAATAAACTGTCTATTACTAACTACCAATGAATGACATTAGTCTGTGAGTCTATGCTGAGATAACACATTCAGCACTGATTTTGCACTTGTGAAAGTGGTTCAGGATAGTTTATCAACATTTTTATTGCTGTTGCTTGAGGATCAGCAAATCAGGATCTAAGCCCTTACCATTGAATTAAAAGTTGGTTATATGAAGTTTCTATGAGAGCAAACAGGTTTTTTTAGTATGGCTATCATGTTCAATGAGTTATTGCATATAGTAGGTATTATAATTAAATTTCACTAATTTGTTTTTAAGAAATCATGTTTTTAACATGTGCTGGATGGAGCTGACAAAATACAATCTAATGGTACCACATTCAAGTCTGATACAAGTACAGGATCGTTTTACACGCTTTATGCAAATTGGGCACATGGTGCTAGACCCTTATTTTTACAGATTTGGTGAAGGAAATATGGGTCAGCATCAAACCCCATGATGGGATGAAAACGGAGTTCTTCACATTTTATGTTTCTAAAATTATCTTCAAACCACAGTCTGAGGTCTCTTTCGGGATGAATTATGAATGATTTAAATAAATAATATTTAAGTACTTTTTCTGTTGCCAGCTCCGTATCTAAAGGGTTACGGGTGCAGTTGGTAATCCCACATACCACGTTCAAAACATGGCTGCACAGACCCTTAACCATCCACTCCAAGCCGGGCTTCTTTAGCTCTCCCACACAGCTCTGCCCATGTCCTTCCCACAATGTTCATTTCTGTTTCCACTTCTCTTCTCTCAGTTTTTAGCTCTTCCTCTTTTTCTTTTGCCCTGTGGGTTCCAGACTGTGGCTTTTCTAGTTGTACTATTCTCTGATTTTCTCAGTGTATGGCCTAACCAGTGCTAGCATCTTTTCTTCTCCTCTTGGTTCATTGATATTTGTCTAGTTCTTCTTCTTCTCCTCTTCTTCTTCTTCTTCTTCTTCTTCTTCTTCTTCTTCTTCTTCTTCTTCTTCTTCTTCTTCTTCTTCTTCTTCTTCTTCTTCTTCTTCTTCTTCTTCTTCTTCTTCTGCGTTCATCCGTAGTGTATTTTCAGACGTAGTTGCGGTGTGTCTCGTTATGCACCCTTGGGTCAAAACCCTTAGGCCAACACATTCGACCTATTCGTGCATTTTTTATGACCAAGTTAGCATTCCTGGGGGACTCTCACTTTTGTGGTGCCATTTGCATTCCAGCTGGCCAAGTTAGAACGATCAAAACCTTCACGGTCAGCCCACAAGGGAAGGCAGAAGAAGACCATGGGCATTCCTCGCTACCCAAGGAGGCTTCCATAATTGCAGAGCTGGCACATAGCGCTCTGGTGCTGGGCTAACCCAAGGAATCGCCACATCCTGCTATGGCTGCATTTATTCCTCACTTCCATGTATTGGGTATTTCGTTCGCCACTGGCCACTCAACATGCAAACCACAAATGGTCAGTCTGCAGACGTCATCCACTCAGCAAGCTTTTGCTTCGGACTTCCACGTAATGGATTCGCTAGCCAAGCGTTCCATTTCGTGTTATTGGGAAGTTTTTCCACCTTAGTTTACAGCTGACATCCACTCGGCAAGCTTTCGCTTCAGACTTCCACGCAATGGATTCACTAGCCAAGCATTCCATTTCATGTTAGTGGGACGACATCCACTCAGCAAGCTTTTGCTTCGGACTTCCACATAATGGATTCGCTAGCCAAGCGTTCCATTTCGTGTTAATGAGACGTTTATCCACCTTTGATTACGCTCACTCAAAAGAATTTTTTATAGAGACTTGGGCATGATAACCATTGCGTGCGATTGGAACGCTTTTTCACTTTTAGTAACGATCTCGAGGTAGGCTACATGTGCTTCCGGCTCAGCACCTTACCTCCATGCAGCAGAGAGCGAGTAGCGACCAGGCCCTCTCAACCGGGGGATCCCTCATAACCCTCAGCTGAAAGCCTTCGAACAAGTGTCTGGACCAAGCATGTAGCAGGCTCAGCTTCTAATCTCCATTTTGTAGCAGGTGAGTATCGACCCGGCTCTCACATCCGAGGGTTAATGACTTAGAGGCGTTCAGCCATATCCCTCAGCAGAGAGCTTTAGAGTATGTGTCTGGACCAAGAATTAGTGGCATTGTGCGCCTGATTCGGACTTCGACTGCCTGTCATCAGTCTACCTGCAAGGCAGCAGGTTGTGTCTCTTTTGGTCTGGCCCCTATCCTAAGACCTGTCCGACATGTAGCTGTGCTACTGTCAACATAGCTCTTGGGGTCACTGGGACACGCAAGCCCCTCTACCACGACAAGGTGGAGACACGTCAGAGGGGTGTCTATTTCAATATTTTTAAGAATGTCAAGAGTGTTAAGCATGTGACATCACTGTGTCGACAAACATGGTGACATCCATAAGGATAGTTTAAAGATGGTTGCCCCATTGTTTACATGCACCAAAGAGGAGCAGCATTCTGTTATCCGTTATTTGATCAGTGAAGGGGTGAAACCTATAGAAATTCATCAGCGAATGAAGGTCCAATATGTTGATGCATGCCTGTCAGTCCAGCAAGTGTATGAGTGGAGTAGGAAGTTTAAAAATGACATGACTTCTTTGACAGACTGCTCATGACTGTGTCAGGCACACAGAGTAGTGACCCCAGAGTTGATTTTTCTACATGAATCCAAGCACTTTATCGGCACTGGAGGACTTGCATTGAATGCAGTAGTGACTACATAAAAAAATTATACATTTGTTCTTTACTTTTTTAGAATATATTCACCAAGAAACAAAAACATTTACGGCTTTCATTTGAAGCACCCTTGTATTTTGAGTCAGTATCATGTAAAGATCTAAAAAAAAAATTTTTTTATAGATGTGATCAATTTGGTTTTATGGTCGGGTGAAGACCATGTTACTCTGTGAATTATTTTATGTAGAAAAATGATACTGTCTATGATGTACAGATTCTCTGCACAACCATTAGCAAATAGCTCTCCATTTTCATTCATTACCTCATGTCCACATTTTCCATGATCTCCTCAAAGCTCGCGTTATCCCTTCCTATTTTAGCTTTCAGGTCACCCACCAGGATTTTGATATTTTGATTTCTTTGACTGCTCACAATTCTTTGGAGTTTCATATACAATACCTACTTAATTGATTTATTCTTATCATTTGTGGGTATGTAACACTGGATTACATTCATGTTTACTTTCTTTTTGGTGGTTCTAAATGCCACTGTTATTATTCTTGAGCTTACTGCTTCCTATGGTATTCGAGCTTGCTGCGCCCTATTGGATAACATTAAGTCCACTCCTTTGCTGTGTGGGGCATTATCCTCTGTATGGCCTGGGAACAGCACCTTTTCACCCGTGCTAGAAAAGTTTGAGTCTGTTCCTGTCCGCCTTGTTTCACATAATCCCAAGATGCCAGTGTTGTATTTTTTCATCTCCTGCACCACCTGTACTGTCTTACCTGATTCACACATAGTTCTAACATTCCATGTGCCACTTCTGGAGATTTCTCTAGGTAAAAGGAAGAGAATCAGCTTCCCAGTCTCCTGGTGGTTTTCTGTGCATCACACCATGCCTCTATTAGAAGAGCCTCCTTTCCTCTTGGTTATTCTATTTTTGTTATCTTTGGACATGTTAATGATTGGTCGGATTTTCTGGCTGAAGTTTTTCTACAGGATGAAGCGAGATCCAATCCCAACCCTCCTTCATTGCCTCTTACGACCTGCTGCATGGTAGGTTAGAATGTGATACTGTTCTTTGTCTCCCTTGAGGGTCCCGGTAACACAGGCCAACCCTCCTTCATTGCCTCTTATGACCTGTATGGTAGGCTAGAATGTGATATTGTTCTTTGCTTCCCTTGAGGGTCCCGGTAACACAGGCCAACCCTCCTTCATTGCCTCTTACGACCTGTATGGTAGGTTAGAATGTGATATTGTTCTTTGCTTCCCTTTAGGGTCCCGGTAACACAGGCCAGCCCTCCTTCATTGCCTCTTACGACCTGTATGGTAGGTTAGAATGTGATACTGTTCTTTGCTTCCCTTGAGGGTCCCAGTAACACAGGCCAGCCCTCCTTCATTGCCTCTTACAACCTGTATGGTAGGTTAGAATGTGATATTGTTCTTTGTCTCCCTTGAGGGTCCCAGTAACACAGGCCAACCCTCCTTCATTGCCTCTTACGACCTGTATGGTAGGTTAGAATGTGATACTGTTCTTTGCTTCCCTTGAGGGTCCCAGTAACACAGGCCAACCCTCCTTCATTGCCTCTTACGACCTGTATGGTAGGTTAGAATGTGATACTGTTCTTTGCTTCCCTTGAGGGTCCTGGTAACACAGGCCAACCCTCCTTCATTGCCTCTTACGACCTGTATGGTAGGTTAGAATGTGATACTGTTCTTTGTTTCCCTTGAGGGTCCTGGTAACACAGGCCAACCCTCCTTCATTGCCTCTTACGACCTGTATGGTAGGTTAGGATGTGATACTGTTCTTTGCTTCCCTTGAGGGTCTCAGTAACACAGGCCAACCCTACTTCATTGCCTCTTATGACCTGTATGGTAGGTTAGAATGTGATATTGTTCTTTGCTTCCCTTGAGGGTCCCAGTAACACAGGCCAACCCTCCTTCATTGCCTCTTACGACCTGTATGGTAGGTTAGAATGTGATACTGTTCTTTGCTTCCCTTGAAGGTCCCGGTAACACAGGTGGTATCATCCTTAGTCACCTCTTACATCATGCGTTTGTAGGTTGCAGTGTTATTGTTCTTTGCTTCCCTTTAGGGTCCTGGTAACACACAGGTGATATCATCCTTGGTCACCTCTTACATCATGCGTTTGTAGGTTGCAGTGTTATTGTTCTTTGCTTCCCTTTAGGGTCCTGGTAACACACAGGTGGTATCATCCTTGGTCACCTCTTACATCATGCGTTTGTAGGTTGCAGTGTTATTGTTCTTTGCTTCCCTTTAGGGTCCTGGTAACACACAGGTGGTATCATCCTTGGTCACCTCTTACATCATGCATTTGTAGGTTGCAGTGTTACTGTTCTTTGCTTCCCTTTAGGGTCCTGGTAACACACAGGTGGTATCATCCTTGGTCACCTCTTACATCGTGCGTGATAGGTTGTAGTGTTACTGTTCTTTGTTTCTCCTTAGGGTCCCGGTAACACATGGTGATGTCAGCACTTACATGTTTATAACTACTTAAGTTTCACTTATTTAATCTATACGAGATACACATAAGAATGATATAACAAATTTATATGCAATCTTTTTTAAGGTTCCTGTCGCAGTTTCTCTGCCACGGTGCCAGCAGCTGTGAAGTTTATGCTCCCTAAAAACTATGACCGTAAGTATTTTCATCATCAATAGCACAAGCAAAGTCTGCTGAATGTGAGTGGCACCTTGCAGTCTTGACAGACCAAAGTATGTGAGTTGGAATGTGGCCAATATTCCATCACAATGCCTAGGTAGAGCTTTCAGAGAAACATATGGTGCCAAACAACATGTTCCCTCTCTCGGCCTAATCTTGTGTTTTCCAGAGGAATGGGTAACCAATACGTCTGGCAAAAGGTAGGCTGCAGACGCTGGCGGCACAGCGTCAAACCTCCGAGACCTCGCCACCACGAGCAGGTGGCAAGTGATGGCCGGACCCTGGAACCCAAGGGACCCGGCTTAGAGGCGTTCAGCCAAGTCCCACAGGTGAGGGCCTCATACGCGCCCGGACCATAATGATGATCTCAACACAAGACTCTCCGCCTGACCTTAGCGGACCCCGCGACCAGCGGGCTTAGGCCCGCAGGAGATATTGCTTGTCTATTGCGAGCAAATCTCTACTGAAACGATAAAAGTAGTGGTATTTCAATTGCGCTTGCGCTCCCACCTATACACCCTTCATGTGTCTTCACAAAGTCGGACTAGAGTCAAGCTCAACAGGGTCTTCTTTCCCCGCTGATTCTACTAAGCCCATTCCCTTGGCTGTGGTTTCACTAGATAGTAGATAGGGACAGTGGGGGGGACGCAGAGGTGTTTCCAAGGCACCAGGGCCGGTTATATACTGGCCAAGACCTATTGACGCGTCCTCGTCGAGCGTCCTGGGCAACAGGTCCCTTCGGGGTCCTGGCTAAAGTCAGTAGGATCGCCGATTCCTCCGAAGTCGGAGAGTGTCTGCCTGTACGGCGAGGAACCACCAGTCTGCACACCAATAAGCCAGACATGGGACAACGGATACTCACGCAAAACTCAGGTCCTGTATGACATCACACTGATGTTGGACAACAGGATGCCTTCATCCGACATACAGGACTTCGCATTGGAGCTCAAGCCAACGAACACAAGCAAGCAAGCAAGCAGGAACAGTGGGAATCTCGTTAATCCATTCATGCGCGTCACTAATTAGATGACGAGGCATTTGGTTACCTTAAGAGAGTCATAATTACTCCTGCGTTTACCCGCGCTTGGTTGAATTTCTTCACTATGACATTCAGAGCACTGGGCAGAAAGAAATCACATTGCGTCACACCGGGTGACGGCCGTCGCAATGCTTTGTTTTAATTAGAAAGTCGGATTCCCCTGGTCCGTACCAGTTCAGAGTTGGCTGTTGAATGTCAACCGACGTCGGTGAGACGCCGCCGCATAGCTGGGGCGGTCCACGGGAAGGTTGCAGCCATGTTTCGAGCTCGGCCGGCCCGCCGACTAGTGGCGGCAGCCTCGCCCAGCCCGGGCCCATCCCAGTCCCGCTTCGTACCCTGGCCCGACTGACCCAGCCCTCAGAGCCAATCCTTTTCCCTAAGTTACGGATCCAATTTGCTGACTTCCCTTACCTACATTGTTCTATCGACTAGAGGCTGTGCATCTCAGAGACCTGCTGCGGATATAGGGTACGACCTGGCACGAAATTCACACCTGTCTCCGTGGGGTTTTCAGGGGCCGAGCTACAGAACAACACGACTGTATATAGTTAAACTGACTTTTCCATGTAGATAATATACAATATGTAGGTTATAAAGTTGCAGACATGAAAAGGATCTTCACATGCTTCAGAGTACAGTTTAGAATTGTAAGAAAACACAAATTGTCATCTTCACGAAGAAATAAATAAATGTAACATTCAAGTAAATGTGGAAAATTTTTAACAGGTGAATCTTTTAAACAATGTTGATCATAACATCGGCAAGTGAATCATTTTAACTAAGTTGGAACAGTCATAACATCGGAGAGAAGATGTTTTGTAGATATTCTAACAAGTTTCACCAAAGCAAAAGTAGTGTTTTTATATAAAATGGAAATGTTTTCCAATAAAGATCTTTCAATGTTTGTGAGTAAAATGGTTACAGAGTGCTATATAGAGCCTATACTGCTGTGTGCAAGTGTGACCTGGATAATAAGCAGACAAGCTGATAAACATAGGACTGACAACTAGTGCTTCCTTTCTTGTGTAAGGACCTGCATTAATTGTCTTCTGCTGTCTTCCACCTCCCAGTGGAGAATAGGTCCTCAGCCAGCTCGTGCCGAGCCCCTTTGTAGGTTTGTTCATGATTGGTTGTATTTTGCAGCTAATTATTCCACAGAATGAGGTAGCTAGTCTCACATCAGGCCTCCTTAGACAAGTCTTATGACAGGCTGCAGTGTTACTATTCTTGGCCTCTCTTATGGGCCCCGGTAACACCGGTAAGCATCATTTGAAATTCACTATTTTGTGAAGAAAGAAACGTTAAGCAGTCCTTCAAGCACTAGAGACAATTTGAAATCCAATGTGATTGCAACAGAAAATCATGCTTCTAGCCACAATATTAATGTTGGTTTTGTGGCTCAATCTTTCATCAAGGATCTGGGAAGGAGAGATAGTGAGTGACCTTCAAGTTCTTGATTTCAGTAATGACTGCAAGGTTGCCCATCTTTGTGGAAAAACGTTTCCAAGTCACATTTTCACTACATATTAGTGACATCTTGCCTTGTGTACATACAAACAATTGTTGCAGACAGAGCTCTTACCATAATCAAACTGAAAAGTGTATTGGAAAGTCTGTCAAAATCCAGACAGTTGTATGTGTAATTGTGATTTCAGAATACTCCACATTTGTTTAGCTGACTGCATCAAATGGATCAGTCAATTTTCTCAGTAGAAGCAGATCGACTTGACATGTTCTACTATGAGCATTTGTCAGGCAAAAAGAAGTTTCAAACCATTTGGAATGGGATACAAATGGTTTTGTGTCCCTATCAAAAGTCATATTTTCGCCTACTGGTGTTTAGTTCTGGTTGCAGGTTGAGATCCCTTAACTTTGTCAGAATCTGCCAGGTGAGCAACCACTTTGTCAGAGGTGACTAATTACTACCCCAGATCCCAGAGAGAAAACTTGGGACAAATGTCTCTGTTATGCTGATTGAAGACAGTCCCTGGATACTCAAGAAAACAGCAAAAGAACTGGCACATTGAAAAGATAGACGTAGCTGCTCTTGGTACACCCAGGTGTGAGAAAGAGGAATTAAGATAAGCAGGATAAGCTTGGTGCAAAAAAGCTGCATAGACAAGGAACCTCCTTGACTTATTCCCCTCCTGGAATAATAAATGTGAACCCCCACTAACAGATATGTAAATAATGTGTGCACTCACTTAAGCTACACAAACATTTACATACAGTTAGTAATATGGAAGAACTATGAGTTTTAACAAACTACCACTGTGTTTATTTATTTTTGATAATGGTGATAATGATTCACGTTATTGTGCTAAGCTGGTGGTACGCACGCAACACATTGAGAGGATGAGGTTTATCAAATGGTAAGTACTCCATGTATACATAATAGGCACATAACTCAACTGAAAGAAGACACATAGGTCATGCTCTCAGGTGAGACGCGTTGCACTTTCAGCTTGAAGGATTCCAAATGGGTCCGTTCATGAGGATCAGCCACTCCCTTATGTGAGTGAGTTGTTGACTATCGTCGACACATCTCGTAATATATATTTTCACATCATAACACACACACACACACATTCACAAAAACATATCTAGTTCAGATCATAAATATATATTCATATAACCCTATACAGATGATTGTTTCTCATCTAAATTCACCTCATTTACTCTCTCTCTCCCTCTCCCTCCCTCTCTCTCTCTCTCTCTCCCTCTCTCTCTCTCTCTCTCCCCTCCTCTCTCTCTCTCTCTCTCTCTCTCTCTCTCTCTCTCTCTCTCTCTCTCTCTCTCTCTCTCTCTCTCTTCACACTGTCTGAAGGGCTTTAGTCTCGCATCCCTGTAGAACATCACAGGCTTTCACTTCCCTGGATGAATGAGTGTCTTAAGTCCTCTGTCTGTCCTCATGCAGACATCCTCATGCAGACAAGGTGAACTTGTGGCATTTCTCCCTCTAAGTGGTTTCACACCAATCTTGGCAGGGATTCAAAGTGGTGGCCCAAACAACCAACATTAATTTGGACGCTATCAATAGACTGTTCACACTCAGGAATTTCTTCTGAGTTGTCAGCCTCCAATGGGTTGACCTCATACAGGATTAATCTAAATGTATCTCCTGTATATGAATAGACCACACACTCACGTGGCTTGGATAATGCTGGATTTCTCCCAGTTATTACATATAACAATAAGAAAACAAGTTTCACAGTGAAACAGTAAAGGCTAGAGTTTGATCAATAAGTACAAAGAAAATCTACACACTTGAAGTTTGGGAGAGTAAAATAAGAAACAGACAATTAACGCAAGCCCTCAAAACAGCAGACAGACGGGTCAATAATATGTTAGTATTACCTGAGTTCATAGCTTAAGAAATTCTGTCACAAGACTCTACTTAAATCGAACAGAACAAGATCATAATATCTTTCCAGATAATTATCCTTGGTATGCTATACATGCGTTTGCGTCTCCGTCTTTGTTGGTAATGCCCATAGTTTAAATACTGTTTTTGACTTCAACATGAGTCAGTCTTCTCTCCCCTTTTGACGTGGGATAATTACCTGTGTCCAGTCTCCTTTTAACTCCTCCCCTAATTTCACTCTGGACTAACTTTCACCTGTCAATCAATTTGACTGACGCTACACCATTATTCTTAAACAAGCGTTGTTTCGCTGCTCAGTAATTGTATGACGTTAAGTCATAATTCTACTCTGCGGGTAACATAAGCCTTCCCTGGTTGCTGGCATTCAAACATTCTTTATCTACATTTGGCAAAAATGTGTCAGGGCTACTCCCACCATCTTAAGACCACACATCTGTCCGGCTGAAAGTCGTGATGAGATGTCAGGCATATGTTCCTATTCTGACCGCTGTCTGCTATGTTCACACGGGTCTGGCTGATCATCTTCTCTCTTAGTCAGGAAATTTAACTCGCTTTACAAAGAGGTGTCAGGCATGTTCTGAAGCTGCAATTTAGCACCTCTATGTTGATAGAAAGCCGACCGTTTACTTTGTGTGACGACTCTACTGGGACGATACAGCGTTGTCAATTAGGAATGCTTTTCGTTCCTCTTAAGTTTTAATATTTTTCTTGTGGACTTTTATTCTTTGTTGTGGAATTAAAGATATATTTTGGTGCTGCTGAGGCACTTCGTTACAGTCCCACAGATAAGCAAGTATTGAAAAAAGATTTTATATAAATTTTCTTTAAAATGGAATATTGCATCATGACAGAAAAAAACTGGTTATGAGAAGGATCATCATAGATAATAGAAATATTTGTAGAGTTGACAGCATTGAAATTACACAAAAACTTAACTAATGCCAGTAGTACCTATAGTAGGTTTGTGAATATAAATATTTAAAGATTCAAAATACAGCCATACTATTAATTCTTCTTCTTCTGCATTCATCCGGAGACTTTTTTCGGATGTGATTGCGTTGTGCCTGTTTACAGCAGAGCTGAGTTCTTGCGCCGTTAGGCTGACACATCCGACTTCTGCGGGCATTTGTTGACCGGGTGAACCTTCCCTGGGATATACTATTAATTGACTTAGGCATATTGGAAGTTTTGTTGGGCACGTGCTATGTATAAAGCCCAGTTTGTGTTTTTCACGTATACTTTTAATATTCCTAGATATTTTCATGTATTGCTGTTTCACATAAGTAAACTTTCAATTTCCTCATATTTAAGAACTGATCTATTTGGTTTATCGTATTATTCACAGATGTTGTATATCCTGAAAGACGTAAATTGAAGATGATTGACAAAGTTCCTCAAATAGAACCTGGCATACGGCCACCAAAAATGATGAAAGATCTTCACCAAATGAGAGGTCCTGAACTAATTCAGAACACGTTACAGTATGGGGACTATGGTATTCAGGTAACTTAATGTGCATCAATCTTGTCATTGTTCTAAGTGCATTTCTTGCTGTTTGCTGCAAGATTACTGTACACATCATCATCCAGTGCCTTGCTGGCTGGTGTGGATGGTCATGCCTCTCCACAAATTACGATCTCCAATGTCATGGATCAATTCGTGTGTTGACTCCCTTCCATGCCATGACACAAGACTGTTAAGAATCTTCTCACGCTGTCTTCCTCTATCTCTCTATTAGTAAATATTTCTGGTTGTCACAACTTGTTCCAGTTTTTGTCTTCTCATAACGTGGCCAAAATAACGATAACTGCCTCTTTCTGATGTTTGTGGTAAGTTATCTTTGCGACTCAGCTTCCCTTAAAACATCCAGATTGCTAATTTTGGCTGTCCAATTAATTTTCAGCACTCTTCTATAAAACCACATTTCCAAGGCTTCCAAGGATTTTTTCACCCGTTTATTAATTGTCCTGGATTCGCAGCTTTATGTTAAAACTGGTTCTATGTAACATGCCAGAAACTAACTTTCAAGGACAGTGACTTATTCCACCAAGTATTCTTCATTTGATAGAATGCAGTTTTTGCTTGTCCTGTTCTGTTCTTTATCTCAGTGATGCTTCTTCCATCTGATGTTATCCATGTGCCTAGGTATCTGAATGTATACACTTGCCCCAAATTAATGTCCTGTACTTTAATTTAATTGCACATTTAGGCAGTCTGTTTCTTTGATATCACCATTACTGTACACACATGAACAAACATATTCAGCTTATATATATTCACCATGACAACATGACCTTTATTGTGCATGTGCATTTATTCCTTGACCTCTGAAAGTTAGTTGTACACAGTTATATCTGTCTTGAGGATGTAATTTTCATTTCTGTTAGATACCTCTGAAGTCAGAGTGAGTTCACCTGATAGCAAGGGACACTGGTAATAGGGAAAGCTCATCCACAAGCAAAATTCAGTCCAGTGCTACTAGAAGTAGTGTGTATGGACTACACTCCAGTTCAAAGTGAGCAAGTGAAAAACAAAACAACAAAAACCAGAACAATTTCTGTTAGAGGTGATCTGACTTTTGTAATGATCTCAACATAAAACTTCAGTGAGCTACTGGAATTTCTGTTAGAGGTGATCTGACTTTTGTAATGATCTCAACACAAGGCTTCAATGAGCTACTGGAATTAAAATAGACACAGATTACTCCAGAAGAGATGATTATGATAGGTCATTAGTTTGGACTGGGGAAAAAACATTCACAGTATAATTTGCCTCTACCACCCCATAGTTTGATGTTATGTGACGGCATTCAGTGTCTATATAATTACAATGAAACTCATCAAGTTAAAAAGCTATGTTAATTGATATTTTCAAACCGACACACACACTGGCTGTGAGGTTTGGGTTGAAGTTCATTGACAAGACATAGAACGTGTGGAGAAAACTCATCCCAGCCTGTTCATGTGTGCTGTGCTGGTTCATGACCTTGTTTGAGGGGGTATAGTGAACCTTGAAAATAGAGGGAAAAACAGGGAACAGCAAATTTGAGTTTCAAAGTTGTTAAAAATTCTACGGGGAAAGGGGAAATAGCTTAAAATTTTCCCACGGTAGTAGGAAATCCAAAATGAGACAGATTTAGAGGCCTTCATCTTCGGTCAATAAGGATGTCCTATACATCTGTAGTCTTGGATAGTTGGTGGTTTAGGTCTCTTATTTGCATGTAAAAAGCTCAACAGGACAGATCACGCAACAGCATCTGGCTGTGAAACATCTTGTATTCAATCCTATCACAGTTGTTATGGACCTGTCCTGGCAACCTAAAGCTGGCACCCAACATTATACATTTGTCTAGGCTGTATACGTCTCTAGCAGTCCGCAATAGTGTTGGGTTCTTGTCCAGTCGTGATTGCCACAGCTCAATAGCATGTTTGCTGCATGGATCTGATGCCTAGGGGTATTAGTTGTAACTTCATTCATCATCGTAACTTCATTCATCATCATCATGTCGCCACCATGGTTAATTCTCTCTCAGCTTCTTCATCCTCCCCGAGAGAAGGACTCTCTTGTACTCTTGCTATAACGTCCTCCCTTAACTTTACTTTGATGATGGTTAGACTCTGCTATTCTACACAAGTTACGCCAACTTACTATTAAACACAACTCAGCACTGCTGTAAAGATATGACTCGGACTCGGGTTTAGTTTTATCACTATATTCCTCAAAACACTCAAACATGGACATTGTCGATTGTATACTTATTTATACAACAATATAATTTACACCACATGTTCTAAACACGTATTAAAATAGTGGCATAATTTTAGCCGTCACCATTTTCAGGACATGGTGCGTCCACACTCTGCAACAGCCACATACCCGAGTGCCCTTGTCACCTTCGCGACTCATGTTTTTTTTCCGCTCTGGTGACAAACTCGACGTGCCTTTCATGGAGTAAGATCCATGATTGTCACATTCTTCAGCATGACTCGATTTCTCATGCCATGAGCTACAATCTGACTCATGACAGTGATCTATATCAGCTTGTCACACAAAGTCAGTTTGTGCTGTCTCCATTGCCTTTCAATATGTCAGTGTCATGAGCAATCTATTTTCCACTGTTCCAAGCAGGAAAATTGAGGTTTTGAAGGCATCATTTTATGTAGAATCACACTTTCCATGCTTGTCACATAAATTCTTCTTATAGTCCATGTCATGTGGCATTTGTGATCATGTCTATCCACAACCTTCTGTCTCTTGTGCTGTTAATCTTTCTGATGCCAATGTTCTTCCATGTCATGATGTCAAACTGTTCCCTGTTTCTCCTCCCCTTCAGCTTTTCCTTTCTTCGTGACATGTCCAAAGGATGTGGACTGTCTTCTGATATGAGTAGGCAGTTTTCTGTGTGAGTTAACTTCTGTCAACATTCTGTGTGAGTGAACTTCTGTCAACATTCTGTGTGAGTGAACTTCTGTCAACATTCTGTGTGTGTTAACTTCTGTCAACATTCTGTATGAGTGAACTTCTGTCAACATATTGTCTTTGCTCTTTCTGTCCATCCACAGTGTTCTCATCAGTCTTGTATAAAACCACATCTCCTCAGTTGCCACATAATTCCTCACTTGTCTTCTATTTGTCCATGATTTGCTTCTGTACATTAGTATTGGCTCAGTATAGCCCTTTTCCTTATCTTGATTGACAAAGATAAATTGCAGGGAATATTCTTCATCTTGTGAAATGCTGCCTTTGCTTGGGAGTATCTACATTTCACTTCTTTAATATATCTTCCATCTGCTGTTATTAAAGTACCCAAATAGTTAAAACGCATTGGCTTGTTTCAGATTGGTTCTAATCACTTTGATGTTGCATTTGGGTATGGCATTTTTAAAAATAACCTTCTGTTTCTCTGTGAATCAGTTAGTCATTGTTAATTAACAACCAAAATCATGACATCAGCATTTGTGTACATTATGCGCACCTACAAATATCCCTGGCATATCTTTGATCAATATCATCATGCTCCCTGCCAACTGGCCATCATGGTCCTAGGTGTTCTGAGTCAACTACTGCTCATATTTGCTCATACAACTGTCTGTGTCTATCCAGCTTCATTTCTTTTTATCTATCTCTGTCGCTTTTTCCACTGATTGTTCCATTTGTCACCATGTTTTCCAGTGCTTCTCGTCTCATCACAAGACTAAAGAACGCTGTTTGTCTCTTCCTTATAGTTGTGTATAATGTTCTTGTTTCATTAGTCTCTTCCAGACAATCATTGTTAGTTACAACATTCATCTCAGGTATATCTCCTTTGTTTCTAAGCTCTTCCCAATTTGTTCATTCACATGACATGATTGACTGTCATACAGCAGTGTGTGAATTTCATTTTGCTATACAAATTGAACAGATCAGGTGATAGCACACAACCCTGTCTAACACTTTGTTAAATGTGTTGAAAAGTTTCCATAGTGATTACCTTTGAGGAACTAAATATAGGCACTGCAATTCATAATTCCTGGACAATTTGAACACACATCTACACCCCAGGAAAGTCAGAGGTCAAGTACCTGCAAAATCTCACAACTAAGCCAAATACTTGATCTCTTGTGCCATCACTTGTGTAAGTGTCAGCTCATTGTAGCCTGAAGTATAGTGAACACTCGTACTTTTAAGCTATAACATAGACTGTGACCGGATATTGTTTTTGCTGCCATTGTTTGTTTATATGTGCCCAGTCGTTTCCAGTAAACTGTGAGCATGCAATGCATTAATCACCCATTGTTCACATTCTGTTGGGGTGTAAGCTCAGTGAGAGGTCGATTGAGTGTTTCTGTGTATTGCATGTTATACATTTAAACCATGTCTGGTTGTCCATTTCAACCCAAGTGGCTAGAAAGGTCCAAGTATGAGAACTGGCTTTCACTTAAGGACAGTGACAGTTATGCAAAATGTAAGCTGTATAATAAAGAAATTGCAGAGTGTGGGAAAGAGTGCTTTGTGATCGCACACACGGGAAAAACCATCAGTATTTTGTTTCAGCATGAAGTTTTTTTTATTTCAATAGAAGTAAGCAAGACGGTGTCCGTGGCGAAGGTGTTATGGACATAATTCGTAGTCCCATACACCTGCATTCAGAACACAGCTGCACACGATTTGGTAGCAGACTGGGTAGCATTGGTTTTGTGTTCGTATTGTGCCGGTTATTCAGAAAGCAGTGGTAAACTACTAAACGTAAACTTGCCAAAAGATCACAGTGGCAGAAATTCTGGTGTTGACTGCAATGTCCTGTAAAAGGATGTGCAACAAAACAACAAAAAAGAAGAAAAAAAAAGTAAGCAAGCAATACGAATGACATCATAGATCAAAGGCATCATTTCTTCAGGTGAAAAACATTCTTTGTAATGTCATTCAGAACACAATATCCTGCTCAAGCTACTGTGTGCCTCACAATCACGGATGCTGAATGGAAAGAGAAAAACATGGGGAAAACAGAGCTGTAGTTCACCATGGAATGCTGAGAATATCATGGATCTCTAAGACCAGTGTTCATAGAATGCTGAGAATATCATGGATCTCTAAGACCAGTGTCTTTCTAAGGAAAATGTGGGATGGTCCACAGCGACCCAGAAGATGATCAATAATTGAACTTTGTCAGAACACAGAGGACAGATGTTTGTGGGGAACAGATCAGCTGTGTAGCTTGATGTGGCACATGATGATGATGATGCACCAGTAGCTGTCCAGTGCTGTAGTTTATATTCCCTGCCTTTATCTGGGGAACCAACATTGTGTCAGACAGATCAATGACTCCATTATCATGACCATATAGCAGGTCACTTCCAGAATGTCGCTCTCATCGCGGCCCACCAAGATTCTTGATCCATGCCAGCTACTTGCCTTATGCATATTTTTTTTGGAGCTTAATATGGACAACATATGAAGATTCGAAATGTAACATTTTTCATGATACATTTTAAATAAAACTAGGAGTATGACAGGGATGCCTTTCGTCACTGGGTTATGAAAACAATAACTACTGCCAGAAATGGAATTGGGTGGACTCTTACAAAGCAACATGATGATTTGGACTTTGCCTACAATGTTGCACTGCTGTCATACACACAAAATCACATGCATAATAAACTAAACACACTTGATGGGAGGTCACAACAATTAGGTCTACAAATTCATATACAAAGATAAAGAGATTAAGCCAGGCAAATGATAGCGCCAGTCAGTCTTTATAAACCCTTACTTGTGTGTCTTTGTGAACCCTTACTTCAAGAGATCATGCATCTATTTAGGTAAACAAAGAAGGGGCAACTGATAAAGATATTAACATAAGAATACAAAAGCAAGAGGAGCTCTATGGCACATAGATTTAGTGGAAGTCATAAGAAATGAAACTTAGAATATCAAACTGCAGTGTGATCTCACTAGTAATATGTGGATCAGAAACATGGAGAATGACTACAAGAGTTACTGATCAACTTGAGACATTCATTCATTGGTACCTGCACAGAATGGTCAGACTCAAGTGGTTTGACAGAATCACCAGTGTAGAACTCATAGGGATCATTCAGTTCCAGTCAATTAATAGTTGAGGAACAACTTGCTGCTGCTGGATAGGACACACATTGAGAAAACCTGAGGATAGTATAACTAGACACTTCCTTGTCTGGTAGCCACAGGACAAACAACATAGTGGAAGACCTAAACGCACATTGAGAAAATAATTACAGACAAAACCGAATAATATGGGGCAAACATGGATGGAGTTTCAACAGATATGAGGACTTGACTGGGTTGTCTGAGGCCCTGTGCCCCAGTAGGGCATCCTTGGCAACAGATAGGAGGACTTGACTGGGTTGTCTGGGGCCCTGTGCCCCAGTAGGGCATCCTTGGCAACAGATGGAGATGACTGTTTCTGTAATATTTCAGTTTACACCAGACCAGCTGCTAGATAACACTGGTATAGTATTGGACATCTGATCTTTGTTTGAAGTTGCTATCATTGTTGTTAGGTATTTAATGTCCATAAATGCACATTACATGCTTACCCAAAATATGCTTACAGAGAAACACATTTATTTGTCACATAACTTTGATATCTATGCACACACACATGCATTTGTGCTCATTAATCTCAACAGGCTGTGACAGGTGGAAGGATGAACCACAAGGTCTGTGAGGCAGTTCGAATGATTATTAATAAGCAGTTGGATGAGAAGAACATGTTTGCTGTCTGGCGTTTCTCCCACTTTTGGCAGTCAGTCACAAAGAAAGGACAAGGTCAGCGGATGGGTGGAGGAAAAGGTTCCATTGATCATTATGTATTTCCATTCAGAGCAGAGAGGATCATTTTGGAAATAGGAGGTCACTGTGAATTTGTGGAAGTCTACCCTGTTTTGAAAGCGGTAAGCATTGTGTTAGTTTATTGTTGGCTTGAAATGTACCTGTCACCCAGGGGCTGAGTGGTCTCAAGGTATGGTGTCTGCCTCAAGTGCTGGAGGTCCCGGGTTCAAGCCCCAGTGAGGACTGGGATTTTTTCACGTGGACTTCTAGTTTTAAAATTTCCCCTGGTCTCTGGGTAGTGAGATTGGACACCCGTGTGTATTGCGCACGTAAAAAATCCCTTGGCAGTTGGAAATCGAAAAAGAGTAGCCTAACGGCACTGCCCGGGCAAAATTTTGATTTAAAAATCTATCCAAAGTATTTCAGGATCCTCGCCGGTGCTAAGGAGTTCATGCACTGAGCTGAGATTCTCCAGACTCATGCTTGAGTGAGTAGAACGGAGCACTAATGGATTAGACCCGTGTGCCGTGATGTTGATCCGTCGACTAAACTAAACTGTACCTGTCACCCATTGTGTAGACTTGACTTCAAGTCTCTATAGGAAACAACCTGGGATTGGCAGTTGAGTCTCCCAAAGTTGTTATTGTATGATTTCAGAATACTCCACGTTTATTGAGCTAATTACACCACACGGATCACTGTCTGCTGTCTCACGGGAAACAGACATTTGACACTTTCTGCTAAGAGCATTTGTCATTTCTAACGTGATACAAATGTTCATTTTGTCTCATGGAAAGGCACATGATGAAGGAGGATTATCCATTAATAAGACAACTGAAGAAAATGTCACGGATAGACATCAAAACCTGGGAAGTAAAGACTTCTCACTGTAACATGTTGAGATGCTCTGTAAGAAATCATCTTGAACTTGGGGAAAGAAGTCAACTTCAAGAAGCGGAGGAGAAAAGAACCCGTCTCAAGGAATCCGTGTCATGACTAGAGGTTTCCTGCTTATATGGCACATCAATCCATAGTTAGATATGACTGTTTGGGGCTTTTATATATCTCTCAGTGGCACCAACTCAGATCAGGCTCGTTGTGACCTGTTATCTGCAGTATGCAGGGGAGGACATATGGCAGAAGTCTTGTATGGGGTTCATGAGATCAGCACAGAGCCGTCTGGTGCCCAAGGTGATATACAGGGTATTCCTGTATATGCAACACAACAGCCTTATCTTTTCTCCGTGTCTGTGAGCAAAACCACTATAGCACAGAGATCAGTGCTGTACTGCATTTCAGTCTTGAGTTGGCATTGATGGTGAAGTCATCAGCAAGAGGACACATTTACTTAAGGTCTCAGTGTATGCTATATTTTTATCTGCAGTCTCCTCAGACTGAAGAACTCATCATCTAGGTCAGGGGTCACCAAACTTTTTTCACGGCGGGCCGGAAAACTGACAAAATGTCGAGCGTGGGTCAGATACTCAATCTGTACAATATTTGCGCCAGGCTCCGCGGCGAAGGTCTTACGGGCGCAGTTCGTAATCCCATATACCAGCGATTGAAACACAGCTGTGTGCGATTTGGCAGCAGACTGCAATGCGCTAGTTTTTTATGCAATGATATGGATGCTGGTCGTTTAGGAAGCAATGGCAAACTACTGAACGTAAAGACATCAACAACAGCAAAAAATGCTTGTGTTGACTGCAAACGTCCTGTAAAGGATATGCAACTAACTTTAACAATACTTGCAAGCCAGAACGAAAGCTCTGGTAAAAAAGATGAAAATCTATGTTAATTCATGGGTGAGTGGCGTGCAGTGCACAAAAGCAAAGACAACCAACATATTTATTTACTAAAAAAAAAGTTATCAAAGAAGGTGTCATTAGCAAAAAGATAAGTTACTTCAGACCTAGTGTGCATATATCCGAATCTCACAAACTAAGCAGCAAAAAGGTTAATGACATTTGTGAAACATATTTGGCTTTCAAGATATCATTAATGTTTGGTTTGGAATTACTGCATCCAATCAAGAGATTTGCTTTCAAATGTTCACCAGTCAATCTCGTTCGATATGTTGACTTCACATACTGCATTTTTGAAAATGTTTTCTCACAGACATAAATTGTTCCAAACACTGGTGCCATACCAGCGGCAAATTTCTTCAGTTTTGGAAACTCAACATCAGGTAAGCAGCGGTAAAAGTCAACAAGTTTTCCTTCTCTGTGCTTCTCTTTCAAGTCATTTGCTTGCAAATCAATGAGCTCCAACTGTAGTTCAACTGGCACATCATCAAGATTACAATCGAAAGGATTCTGGAACAGAAGAATGTCACTCTCAATTCTGTCAAGATCTGAAAATCTCTCCAAAAAATGCTTCTTCAAGTCACGAATAATTTTTTTTCGGAAAATCGAGGTTGACATCTTCGGCGATTGTAGCGCAAAACTCTTTGAAACAGTGAAAATGAGAAAAGTTTTCTCCTTCCAGTTGTGCTTCAAACAATGACAGCTTTCTCCAAAATCCTTTGATGATTCTGTAGAGATCACAGACGAGGTTATCTTTCCCTGAAGTTTCAAGTTCAGTTCATTCATGTGGATGTGATGTCGACCAAAAATGACAACTTCAGGTAGGATATGACAGCTGTGGATCAGCTCTATCTTTTTCAGTGAGGAAAACATCTATTTCGTTTTGGAGCTTGTAAAAACGAAACAGGACTTTACCGCAGCTGATGTGTGGTAAGGCACGTCACAGAATTCAGAATCAATTTCTTCAAGAAAAGCCTGGAACTGACGGTGATTGAGTGCATGTCCCCGAATGAAGTTCACAGCAGAAACGACTGGTTTCAGTACACAAGAAATATCTAAGTCTTTCCCACAGAGAGCTTGCTGAT
This sequence comes from Cepaea nemoralis, assembly GCA_014155875.1. NCBI lineage: Eukaryota > Metazoa > Mollusca > Gastropoda > Stylommatophora > Helicidae > Cepaea > Cepaea nemoralis. The sequence continues at coordinate 715,020 of JACEFZ010004302.1, forward strand.
ATATGATGCAGTGTATGAACAGAGCGCCCAGAATTTGCAAATCATCCATCTGAGTCCTGGTCTGCCCCATCAGACCTTCCTCACTCCAGCCATGTTTATTCCTCCATCAACTGTAACACCTCGAAGCTGATTCCACTGAAGGTTATAGTCTTGCAAAACTTTTTGCACTTCCATGAAAATGTCTTTTCCAGTTGTTGTTCCATGCATGCTGCAAACGGATGCCAACTCTTCCGTTATCTGAAAGTCCAAATTGACACCACGAATGAACACGAGAAGTTGTGACGTACTCGAGAGATCAGTAGACTCATCCAGCGCCAGAGAATACCACAACAAGTTCCTAGTTTTCTCGCGTATCTGTAGCACTATGTTCTCTCCAAGTTCTTCTGTTCTTCGCACAACTGAACTTGCCGAAAGGCTGATAGTTCCAAACAAATCGGCTTTCTCAGGACACAAGTCATTTGCTGCTTCCATCATACACTCTTTGATGAAGTTGCCATCAGTAAACGGTTTTCCTCGTTCTGCCATCTTATGCACTATTTTGTAACTTGTACGAGTGACAGATTCATTTTCAGCAAACTTTCTTGTGAAGAGATTCTTTGTGTTTCTAAACCACGTTTCATGGACTCATATTTCTCAGAGCGTAACTTTCCAGAAAACTTTGAATATGTTGATAGATGTTTTGTTTCGTAGTGACGCCGAAGATTGTACTCTTTCAAAACAGCAACACTTTCGCTGCATATTACGCAACTGGTTTTCTGGTCCTTTGTTTCCACAAAGAAGTACTTTACTCCCCATTCTTCATTGAAAACGCGACACTCGGCGTCCACTTTTCTTTTCTTAGTAGCCATAATGAAGGGTGAAGTACACGGAATCTGAAAATGAAAAAGACATTGAATTAGAAACATAATTAAAATCCTATTGAAACACAAGAAAGCAGAGACTAGGGGTCACTGGTGAAGCTACGCTCACCAAAGGTACATGATAAAGTTATAAGTACCTTTGGTAATAAGCATATATCATAATATTTGCAACATATATAAATAGGGTCGGCCGAAATAAGCAGCCTAGAGCAGAGTTTTTCAACTGGGGTTCTGCGAGTGGCAGCCAGGAGTTCCGCCGAAACAGACCGAAATCGCCTGAATGCAACATTTCTGAGCATCTGGTTTATTACATAAAGTAAGACATTCACTTGGATCATCACACAGAGTTCCTTGAGCAACGTAAACATTTGCGTAAGGCTCTGCTCCAGCAGAAATATTGAAAAGCACTGTCCTAGAGACCTGCTCGATTAACACCTTGACCGGGGAATTCTTCTGACCTGGGGATAATATCTTCGTAATAACACGAGGCTTCTGTGGCATTTTTACGCTATGCTTGCTACTTTATTGCCTCTATTCACACTTGTAGTTCACTTACCTATCACTGTCAAACAAAGAAATCCTTGTTACATACCTATAAAATGGATGACTGGCAAAAAGAAGTAAATATTTCTGGAACATTGGACCTGTGTTGACAGCTCGATGCATTCGGGGGGGGGGGGGGGGGGGGGGGGGGGGGGGGGGGGGGGGGTGCCATGGAAACCATGGTACCCTCAGAGTGTAGGCGGCACTACCACTAGCCGGGGAAGGACTTGGGATGGGATGGCGTATATAAGCAAACATTACAATAAACAAGAAAATCTAGGTACAATAATTTATAATTGAAAATAGTTAATTTAAGACACATAGCAGCCAGGAGGTCTCCGCACGAGTGGAGGTCTCCTATTATTCTAAACATAATATTTACATTTAAATTGTATCATAACCTCTCGTGTTCCATACGTTTAAAAAGTCTTAAAACTCGAGAGGGTCGACTTCATTGCCCCGGGTTTTATCCCATATGGCTTTATACAAAAGCATCGCACAAAGCACGAATCTCCGTAGCTCCAGCGACGACCCCAAGGAGTCTCGGAGAAAAATGCACTCGTGAACCGAAAGACGTAGTCCAGCCCGTTCCATATGTTATTTCAAGCAAATTCAAGTACCATCGGCGGGCCGGATGAGATGATGTCGCGGGCTGGATCCGGCCCGCGCGCCTTAGTTTGGTGACCCCTGATATAGGTGATAGTGAACTTTGACCCCTTATACATTCTTTGATGTGGCATGAAAAGTGTAGGTGCTAGGATGCACGCATGCTTTGTTAACTTCATTTGTGACATTGAAGAGCTTCGGGGGGGGGGGGGGTGCCATGGAAACCATGGTACCCTCAGAGTGTAGGCGGCACTACCACTAGCCGGGGAAGGACTTGGGATGGGATGGCGTATATAAGCAAACATTACAATAAACAAGAAAATCTAGGTACAATAATTTATAATTGAAAATAGTTAATTTAAGACACATAGCAGCCAGGAGGTCTCCGCACGAGTGGAGGTCTCCTATTATTCTAAACATAATATTTACATTTAAATTGTATCATAACCTCTCGTGTTCCATACGTTTAAAAAAGTCTTAAAACTCGAGAGGGTCGACTTCATTGCCCCGGGTTTTATCCCATATGGCTTTATACAAAAGCATCGCACAAAGCACGAATCTCCGTAGCTCCAGCGACGACCCCAAGGAGTCTCGGAGAAAAATGCACTCGTGAACCGAAAGACGTAGTCCAGCCCGTTCCATATGTTATTTCAAGCAAATTCAAGTACCATCGGCGGGCCGGATGAGATGATGTCGCGGGCTGGATCCGGCCCGCGCGCCTTAGTTTGGTGACCCCTGATATAGGTGATAGTGAACTTTGACCCCTTATACATTCTTTGATGTGGCATGAAAAGTGTAGGTGCTAGGATGCACGCATGCTTTGTTAACTTCATTTGTGACATTGAAGAGCTTGTTACTTTATAGTGTTTAAACATACTCCTGTAATGCTATTAAAGTAGATTACAAAAGATGTATAAGTTCCTGCCTAGTAGTCCCTTCATATTAATATCTTACACGTGCATCCACCAACTGCAGACAACACAGAAGAAGAAAGTGATCATTTTTATGAACAACTTAACATGGCTGTAACACTGTAATATCTGAAACAACTATAGCACAGGCAGATTTCAGTGCAAAAGCTGGAGAAGAAAGAGATGAAGATGTTGCTCTCCTTGGAGAGAGAAATGGGGGGGGGGGGGGGGGGAGAAACTGGTTGATTATGGAAGGGCATATAATATGATAATCGGAAACACCATCTTTCAGCAACATCCTAGATGCCTTTCATTCATTCTTTCATTCAGCAGCATGTCCTTTGCAGAACCTCGCTCCCATAACAACCCTCCGGAAAACTTTTCAATCTAGATGCCTTTGGACATGGGATAAGTCCAGAAAACCTTTTTCGTAATCAAATTGATTACATACTAATGAACAAACATTTTGAATCAGCTTATTGTCAATAAAAACAATCCATCCATCCATCATATGCCATGCCGATAAGTGTGGGCGGTCATGTTCTGCCATCTCACTCGATCACCAGAGTCGTGGATCAGCTCTGTGTTTCTGTCTCGACCATGCCACAAGGCCAAGCTATCCAGGTATTTACTTCTCAGTCTTCCCCTTCGATCTTGCCAGTTGTCACCAAGTTCTCCAAGTCATTTATTCTTATAACATGCCCAAAAAATGTTGACTGTCTACGTCTAATGACTCTAATCAGTTTACAATCTTCATTTGTTTCTTGAAGGACTTGTTCATCGGTTTTTCTGTCTGTCCATGGTATTCTTTGCATTTTCCTCAGAAACCACATTTCGACAGTCATCAGCTGTTTTTCAGCTTGACTGCTTATTGTCCACGCTTCAAATCCACACAAAAGTACAGCTTCTATGTAGCACTTCAACACTCTTTTTCTCGTTTCAATTGATATCTTTTTATTGGTCAGTATGTTTTTCATCTTGCAAAAGCCAACTTTTCGGAATGGAAATTCTTGTTCTAATCTCTTCAAGGCAACTCCCATCCGATGGTGTGACTGCTGAGATAACTATATCGATTCACTTGCTTAAGAATATGCCCATTTACTCGTATATCACATTGTGGTATTTCCTTCTTTCCAGTGGCAACCATAATCTGTCTCTTCTTAATATTCAGTTCTAACCCTAGTTGTTCACTGTGTGCAACAACCGCATCAACTAAATTTTGCAGGTCCTGTTTATTGTCTGCAATCAAGACTATCATCTGCATATCTAATGTTATTGATGTTTCATCCCCCAATGTTGATTCCTTCCATTGGATATCAAGTACTGCAAGTCTTATTGATAAAAACAATACCTGGGGCAAATTGCAAAAGTGACCATGACCAGTAATTGGAAAACTAGGAATAAATCTGAATAAATTAATGAGATTCGAAGCAATGTCATGCTAGATTTAGCAATATTTTAATCAAAACAGAAAATGAGTAATAAATACGCAATTACTGTACAGAATACCAATGCAGTAGAAAAGTTCAGCAGTATAGACGAACAATGGGAAATGCTAAAGAAGTCAATACAGCAGACATCAAAGGAAATAATACCAGAAATGAAGAAGGCTGAAGAAGAAATGGTTGACAGGTGAAATTCTACAAATGGACATCAGAAGAAAAAGGAAACAAAGTCAATATGAATATAAAAGAATACATACAGAAATAGTATGAAAATGTAAGGAAGTGAAGGATGCCAGGCTAAACAGTCAGTGCAAGGAAATTGAAGAAGAAGAAGAAGACACAAAATCTATGTACAAAAAGATACAGAAATTATCAGGCATTAGAAAGCATACAGCAAGTAGCTGTTTGAAAACAAAAGAAGGTAACACATTAATGGACAAAGAAAGATAATAGAAAGATGGATAGAAAATGTGAGTTATATAAGGTAAATATAACCCGGGGGACCGATGACATCAATGTCAAGGAAATTAAAGCTGTTGGTGAATTGGGGATAGAAGTGATAACAAAACTGTTAAATGATATCAATATCAGTGGGTATATACATGATGATCTCTTGTAATCTACTGTCATAGTTCTAACAAAGCAATCAGGGGCAATGGATTGTGAAGAATATTGCACAGTTAGTTTGCTGAATCGTGTAACTAAAATACTAATGAGGATTAATGAGAAGAATTAAAAATAAAATAAAGCCAGAAATTAGAAATAAGCAATGCGGATTTGTGGAAAGTAAATGCACAAACAACGATATATGCATCTTGAAAACATTAATAGAAAAAATGATTTATATGAACAAAGATCTGTATTTGTGTTTTATTAACTACACTAAGACATTTGATACGGTTAAACACAAAGAAATGATTAGGATGTTAGACATTTTAAACATTGATGGTAAAGATATTGGCAACAAAGAGCGGCCATAAGGATTGACAGCCAATTGGAAACTTTTCAGCATATTAAATATGTTAGACAGGTGTGTACTATCACTCAATCTGTTCAATTTATACATTGAAATAATAGTGAGATCCAGTGACATAGAAATAGTAGTGAGATCCAGTGACATTGAAATAGTAGTGAGATATCCAATGACATTGAAATAGTAGTGAGATCCAGTGACATTGAAATAGTAGTGAGATCCAGTGACATTGAAATAGTAGTGAGATCCAGTGACATTGAAATAGTAGTGAGATCCAATGACATTGAAATAGTAGTGAGATATCCAATGACATTGAAATAGTAGTGAGATCCAATGACATTGAAATAGTAGTGAGATCCAGTGACATTGAAATAGTAGTGAGATATCCAATGACATTGAAATAGTAGTGAGATCCAGTGACATTGAAATAGTAGTGAGATCCAGTGATATTGAAATAGTAGTGAGATCCAATGACATTGAAATAGTAGTGAGATCCAGTGACACTGAAGTAGTAGTGATATATCCAATGACATTGAAATAGTAGTGAGATCCAATGACATTGAAATAGTAGTGAGATATCCAATGACATTGAAATAGTAGTGAGATATCCAATGACATTGAAATAGTAGTGAGATCCAATGACATTGAAATAGTAGTGAGATCCAATGACATTGAAATAGTAGTGAGATCCAATGACATTGACATAGTAGTGAGATCCAATGACATTGAAATAGTAGTGAGATCCAGTGACATTGAAATAGTAGTGAGATATCCAATGACATTGAAATAGTAGTGAGATCCAATGACATTGACATAGTAGTGAGATCCAATGACATTGATATAGTAGTGAGATCCAATGACATTGAAATAGTAGTGAGATCCAGTGACATTGACATAGTAGTGAGATTCAATGACATTGAAATAGTAGTGAGATCCAATGACATTGAAATAGAAGTGAGATCCAATGATATTGAAATAGTAGTGAGATCCAATGACTTTGAAATAGTAGTGAGATCCAATGACATTGAAATAGTAGTGAGATATCCAATGACATTGAAATAGTAGTGAGATATCCAATGACATTGAAATAGTAGTGAGATCCAATGACATTGAAATAGTAGTGAGATCCAATGACATTGAAATAGTAGTGAGATCCAATGACATTGACATAGTAGTGAGATCCAATGACATTGAAATAGTAGTGAGATCCAGTGACATTGAAATAGTAGTGAGATATCCAATGACATTGAAATAGTAGTGAGATCCAATGACATTGACATAGTAGTGAGATCCAATGACATTGATATAGTAGTGAGATCCAATGACATTGAAATAGTAGTGAGATCCAGTGACATTGACATAGTAGTGAGATCCAGTGACATTGACATAGTAGTGAGATTCAATGACATTGAAATAGTAGTGAGATCCAATGACATTGAAATAGAAGTGAGATCCAATGATATTGAAATAGTAGTGAGATCCAATGACTTTGAAATAGTAGTGAGATATCCAATGACATTGAAATAGTAGTGAGATCCAGTGACATTGAAATAGTAGTGAGATCCAGTGACATTGACATAGTAGTGAGATATCCAATGACATTGAAATAGTAGTGAGATCCAATGACATTGAAATAGTAGTGAGATCCAATGACATTGACATAGTAGTGAGATATCCAATGACATTGAAATAGTAGTGAGATCCAGTGACATTGAAATAGTAGTGAGATCCAGTGACATTGACATAGTAGTGAGATATCCAATGACATTGAAATAGTAGTGAGATCCAATGACATTGAAATAGTAGTGAGATCCAATGACATTGACATAGTAGTGAGATATCCAATGACATTGAAATAGTAGTGAGATCCAGTGACATTGAAATAGTAGTGAGATCCAGTGACATTGACATAGTAGTGAGATATCCAATGACATTGAAATAGTGAGATCCAGTGACATTGAAATAGTAGTGAGATCCTCCTCCTTCTTCTTTGCGTTCATCCGGAGTGTTTTTCAGATGTGATTGCAGTGTGCGTTAGGCACCCTTGAGTCGAAACCCTTAGGTCAACACATCCGGCTTTTGCGTGCATTTTTGACCAGGTTAGCATTCCTGGGAGACTCTCACTTTTGTGGTACCGTCCACATGCCAGCTGGTCAAGTTGGAACAGTCGAAGACTTCGATCTCCCTCAAAGGAAGGCAGGGACAGTCCATAGCATTTTCCGCCATCCAGGGTGGCTTCCATAATTGCAGGGCCGACACATAGCGCCCTGGTGCTGGGCTCACCGAGGGAATCGTCATGTCCTGCTCATGGCTGCTTTAATTCCTCACTTCAATATATTGGGCATTTCGTTCACCCCAGGCCGTTCCCGCACAAACCAGACAGGTCTGCAGATGGTATCCACTCAGCGAGTTTTCGACACGAACATGTGCTTGTCATTGTGCCCGTCAGAGCTGTTCCAGGCACGACGGACATTCAGAAAACTACCTAGTCAGAGCTGTTCCGAACAAGAGCGGCATTCAGAAACTAGGTAGATTTTCCTAGCATGAGGGAAGACTAGTTAGAGCTTTGCCTGTCACGAAAGACATTTCACTCGGATGTAATTGCGTAGTGCCATTTTTATTTTGCCGCCCATAGCCTGGCACTTCCGGCTTCAGCGGGCATTTTTAAAGAGGTTAGCCTTCCTCGGGTTTCAAGACAAGTTATACTCTTATTTCGACTTCCACACAGCAAGCTTTTGCTTCAGGCTGCCACGTAATGGATTCGCAAGCCAGGCGTTCCATTTAGTGTCAACGAGATAATTTTCCACCTTTGACTTCATTCACTCCATGAGTACGGTTAAGATTTTCATCGGAACGTGTGACCGAGGTGTTTTTCCACCTTGAGTACTCGCTCACGAGGTAGGCTACATGTGCTGCCGGCTCAGCACCTTACCTCCGTGCGTCTGTGGGCGAGAAACGGCCAGGCCCTCTCATCCGGGGATCCCTCATATCCCCCAGCTAAGAGCCATCGAGCGAGTATCTGCACCAAGCATGTAGCGTGCTCATCACCTCACCTCAATTTTGATGTAGGTATGTGTTGGCCAAGCTCTCACTTGGAGACGTTCAGTCATACCCCTCGGCTGAGAGCCTTAGAGGTTGAGTCCAGACAGATTATTGGCATCGTTCGCCTGATTTAGACTGCTATCCTTAGTCTAGCTTCAGAGCAACAGGTTGTGTCTCTCTTAGTCTGGTCCCTATCCCAAGAGCTATCCAATATGTAGTTAATATCCATCGGGATAGTGCTTGGGGTCAGTGGGACACTCAAGCTCCCCCACCACGGCAAGGTGGAGACACATCGGGGGAGATAGTGAGATCCTATGACATTGAAATAGTAGTGAGATCCATACAAGACATATCAGGAATATCGGTTTTAGTGGGCATAGTGTAATATATAGTGCATGGTTTTGGTCATTGAATATGAAACAGTAAATAAGAAATTACAGATATAACTGCAACACAAAGTCTGTTGGTCTGAATAACAAGAAAACAGAAGTAATGGTTATTACAAAGAAAATTCCAGCAGGTCCACATGGCTGAATGGGTAAGAACTATGTTCTTAAACATCCGTTGTGCTATTTCCGAGGTTAGCAGCTCAACCCTTACATCGGACAGCTGGACTAAAATGTTGACCTGTCGTCCTTGACTTGGGAATGTAAATTACAAGTACCTCTGAAGTCGGAGTGGGTTCACCTGATGGCGAGGGACACTGTTAATAGGAAAAGCTAATCCATACACAAAATTCAGTCCATCACTACTGTAAATAGTGTGTTTGGACTACGCTTGAGTTCAAAGCAAGCAAGTGCCAAAAACAAAAAAGGAAAGAAAGAAAATGTATATACCTGAGTGCAACATCAGCGTGCATGGAGCCAGTCTGAAACAAGTCAGTGTGTTTAATTATTTGGCTACAGAAAATGTATTAAAGAATTTAAATGCAGAATAGCTTCAGCAAAGGCATAATTTCTCAAGATTAAAACTTCTCTGCAGTTAATCTTTGTCAATTGAGGTGTGGAAAAGTGCTGTATTGAGCCAATCCTGATGTACAGAAGTGAATCATGGAATCAATTAGCAGATAAGTGAGGAATTCTGTGGAAGCTGCCTGTGGAGATGTGGTTTTATGTCAGATTTGCATCAGGCTGTGGAATGGTACAATGTAAGGAAGCAAAGTTATTACACTTCCCACTGATTAGTGGATTGGACACAGGGCCCTCTTGGATAAGGGTGACAAATTATGCGGGCCTATGTGCACATTTCATACATTTTAAATCTTCAGCAGTTGGAAATTGAAAGAAAGATCAGGTATTCTATAAGGAGAATAGCAGGGAATATAACCAACCAAGTGGACTCAAAAATAGTAATGGGAAAGTTTTAACTAAAATGATAGATCAAATGAACAGATAGACTGAATACTTTGAGGAACTTCTGAATAGACCAGTCCCAAATGATTCTCCAGTTATTGAGTCTGCAGAAGTGGAGCTGGATATGAACTATAAGAAATCATCTGTAGAAGAAATTAGGAAAGCTATCTAACTTGTGAAGGATGGGAAAGCATTTGGGTCCAGATGGTGCTCAGCAGAAGCTGTTAAAACCAGTATAAACACCTCATCTGAATTCACTTCACATGCTCAGGGAAAAGTGTCCATCTGGACACAAGTGTTTACAGATGATTCTGTCATAGAGTCCGCAAACAAGTGAGAGCAGTGGAATCTACTAACACACCTAATGAAAACTCAGAGATATACTTCATAGCAGCAGGAGAAATCTCTGCTAACTTCTTATAGTGGTAAAGATTAACTAGCCAAGAAGAACCAATCCAAAAATACTGCTCTTTTCCCAGACACAAAGTCAGTCCTCCAAGCCATCTCATGCGCCAAAAAAGACAACATTGGTGGTGGACATTAGAAAGCTGTCTACAAGAACAACTAGTCCTGCAGTGAATACCACCCACTGTGATATCTGTGGAAAGGAAAAGGCAGATGACCTAGCAAAAGCTGGAGGAAACCTTTAGCAGTCCTACCCATCCTAGAGCTTTTGAGGTCTAAAAACACCACTGAAGCATCTGTGAGAACGAATTGGAGGAAAGAAAATGAAAAATAGACGCACGACAGCATAAATGAGCTTGACACAAATGTGCAGTCCAGAATCATCACACTCAGAACAGGGCATTGTGGATAGACTCGCATTCCATCTTATGAGTCTGACTTTGCCACTTGCAGATGTGGATTACTATAGCAAACTTCAAATGTCTTACAAGATTGTCCTACATTCATGAGACATAAAGTTGTCTTCCACTTCCTGTCCACTAGAGTTGGTTTTCTATCTGTCCTGTGTCTCTTGGTTTTGTATATCTGTCTCATGTCAGTTGGTTTTGTCCGTTGTGCTGTCTCACTTATTGAATTATTATGTTGTAAGATGATATTAACAATTAAATTTGTTTTGTGATTTGCAACATCCTGTGAAGGACATGCAACTAGCTGTGTAACTGAAGACACCAAACACAATTACACATGATGATGACTCACTAACATGATGTATTGGTCTGTTCACAGGTACAGAAAGAACTGCGTTTCCTCTCAAGGATAGTGACACATGAAAGCATGGCAGCCAGGCAGGAAAAGGAAAAATTGATAGAAGAAAAAAATCTGAATATTTTCACTTTCAAGTATTGTGCACAAAACAACGTATTGGGCTGTCAGAAGATCCTGAGCAGATATGATAATATGTGGTATGGAAAGTACAAATAATTCTCTTGATTTATGTGACAGCCGCACATGTTCGCACATTGGCTGTTCATGTCACCTTTGATTTGACAGTATGTTGAATGGAATGATAGGTGTATGAAGGGAGACATGACAAACATGTTTCCTTGACATGGCCTTGACTAGAGTAGCAGACACTTGTACTTGAGTCCAGAAAACACATTGATGATATGAGCAGTGTTGTCACGTTCTAGGGCAAATAACTGTGTTCATATCTCTTCTTTCAAAGACTTCATGCATAGTCTAGCAGATGCAGAAATAGTTGAACAGCTATACTGCCAAGTACATGCACAACAGTGACTTGGCTGGTGTAACATTCTACTGCTCACTCTCGCACATTAAATAAACATTTTATCTCAAGCCTACATTTGTTGTTGCTAATTTGATCCAATAATTGCATGTTTATGGTTTCAGAAATTTAGGTTGTTGAAATGTTTCTGTTTTGCTTGTAACTTTATAAAAATAAAACCCATAAAATGCGCATTCTCCCTGTATTATGGCCTTAAGTCAAGACACGATCGACACAGAACAGATTTGTTGTATGCATGGCAGCTTGGCCACAAGTGGTTGCTGCACACACTGAACATGTTAACATTGAGAATAGAACACAGTTTCTGATGATGATGACAACACCTCCAAACAATTAGTCTGGATCAGACGGGCGATCCAACCAATTCTCTCTGTCGTTTGATGTTTTGATGAAATTGATGTTTATGCTATTTGTTTCCCAGCTGTTTGTGCTTTCATGTGAAATCTGCTCTGTCGTCCTTTGCTTCTCTTGCCTGATAGTTTCTAGCAAAGGGCTAGTTTCTCTTATTTTTTGTACTCATGGTTTTGATGAGTGATCTAACACCTGTAGTGTTGTTATACCAGTGTTTGTTTTCTTCTGCGCACAGCCCTCTCAATAACAAATGCAACAATCCCTTAAAGCCATCAGATGTGGTTCTACAGGAGAATGCTGAAAATACCTGGACAGCCAAAATAAGTGATTTAAATATGAAAGTGGCTAAGACACAAAGTCAGTTCATCACAAATGTTAGAAAGAAATAGTTGACACTGAAGGGTGTCACAAATTCATACATGTTGGAGATTGCAATATGTGGAGAAACATGATCGTCCATCTCAATCGTCAAATGCTTGCTTGCTTGCTTGTGTTCGTTGGCTTGAGCTCCAACGCGAAGTCCTGTATGTCGGATGAAGGCATCCTGTTGTCCAACATCAGTGTGATGTCATACAGGACCTGAGGTTTGCGTGAGTATCCGTTGTCCCATGTCTGGCTTATTGGTGTGCAGACTGGTGGTTCCTCGCCGTACAGGCAGACACTCTCCGACTTCGGAGGAATCGGCGATCCTATTGACTTCAGCCAGGACCCCGAAGGGACCTGTTGCCCAGGACGCTCGACGAGGACGCGTCAATAGGTCTTGGCCAGTATATAACCCGGCCCTGGTGCCTTGGAAACACCTCTGCGTCCCAATCGTCAAATCATTTGATAAAGAAGACAATGATTACTTTTGAATTGCTGCCATACACTGCAGGCCTTCATTCTCATTCTCTTACTGGTTGTCTTGAACTGTTTCTGAGTGGTGTTCTTCTGTGACCTCATTTTCTCATTTGGTGAACTTAATTCTTCACCTTTGGTCCAGGGACGTCACTATGCACTTAACAGATAGTTTGGTGGAGTGCTGCCACTTTGTCCAGGACGTCACTATACTTAACAGATAGTTTAGTGGAGTGCTGCCACTTTGTCCAGGACGTCACTATACTTTACAGATAGTTTAGTGGGGTGCTGCCACTTTGTCCAGGGACGTCACTATGCACTTTACAGATAGTTTAGTGGAGTGCTGCCACTTTGTCAGGGACGTCACTATGCACTTTACAGATAGTTTAGTGGAGTGCTGCCACTTTGTCAGAGACGTCACTATGCACTTTACAGATAGTTTAGTGGGGTGCTGCCACTTTGCCCAGGATGTCACTATGCACTTTACATATAGTTTAGTGGGGTGCTGCAACTTTGTCCAGGGATGTCACTATGCACTTTACAGATAGTTTAGTCGGGTGCTGCCACTTTGTCCAGGACATCACTATGCACTTTACAGATAGTTTAGTTGGGCTGGTCATGCCCTAGTCATATGTTGTATAAACTACATTGTGGCGTAAGCATTACTTCTGATCATCAGAAGCAGTTCTCCTACCAGAAATGTGTTGGTATCGAAAAGAGGGTTTTGCTGCTGTTGAGCTTATACAGAGAACAGCGGGGAAAACACAAAATATGACTCAGAACCTTGCCGGATGAAGTGAAACATTTCATCCAAAGTCTTTATCAATGAAAGAACGAAACGATTGATATATTTATACTCTTTGACCTTGTTCTGGAGAAAGCCAATTTGTTTCCATCTGCCGTTTAGCATTTGTTGCAGCTTTCACTAGACCACAATTAGCGCCTTTACTGCCATCCGTAGCTAGAGGAGCCACATTTATGCATGCCCTGAAGGGAAATCTACACCTGTGGCTTCCAGCATTTTGAGTATTTCTGTATTATGTGCTTTAAGATCTCTGGGGCATCTATAAAATCTCAGTGGCCATCTCGACCAATATTCTAATAATGTATGCAGCACAAACCATAGAAACAACACTTACAATCGGAGGCCTGACAGAAAATCCCAGTAACAAAATTGTCACTGTAATTAGAGCCATGATTTAATTCCCTACAGGAAACTAACAGACGTTGCCTTCTGCAAGTTAGAATTCTCTAAGATGGTGGGGGATAATGCAGGAATGATCACAGCAGGGCTCGCATAACAATGTTGCAGACTCTTGAAAATTTCATATATATTAATTTTTTTTTATTGTAGTCTTACTGATTTAATTTAGAGAACATGGTGACAACTGGCGAGAACATGGGGAAGACAGAGAAGTAAATACCTGAATGGCTTGGTCGAGGCAAGAACACTGAGCTGATCCACGACTCTGGTGATCGAGTGAAATGGCGAATCATGACAGGCTTACCAGCATGGCACATGATTTAATGCTGTCCTAAACATTGGTCCGACTCTGCCACCTGCAAACATTGCTCCAACTCTGCCACCTGCAAACATTGCTCCAACTCTGCCACCTGCACACATTGCTCCAACTCTGCCACCTGCACACATTGCTCCAACTCTGCCACCTGCAAACATTGCTCCAACTCTGCCACCTGCAAACATTGCTCCGACTCTGCCACCTGCAAACATTGCTCCAACTCTGCCACCTGCACACATTGCTCCAACTCTGCCACCTGCACACATTGCTCCAACTCTGCCACCTGCACACATTGCTCCAACTCTGCCACCTGCACACATTGCTCCAACTCTGCCACCTGCAAACATTGCTCCAACTCTGCCACCTGCAAACATTGCTCCAACTCTGCCACCTGCAAACATTGCTCCAACTCTGCCACCTGCAAACATTGCTCCGACTCTGCCACCTGCAAACATTGCTCCAACTCTGCCACCTGCACACATTGTTCCAACTCTGCCACCTGCAAACATTGCTCCGACTCTGCCACCTGCAAACATTGCTCCAACTCTGCCTCCTGCAAACATTGCTCCGACTCTGCTACTGCAAATGTGGACAAGACATGTCCTACAAGACTACCCTGTTTCCCCTCCTTCTGAGGTGATGGGGGGGGGGGGCCTTGCGTGTCCCAGTGACCCCAAGAGCTATGCCGATAAAAGCACAACTGCATGTCCGACAGGTCTTGGGGTAGTGGCCAGAAAAACATCTGGGATCATTTGGAGATCAGCATAATGAAAGGAATGATAACAGAAGTAGACTGATAGAGCTTTGCAGCCAACACGACCTCTCTATAACAAACACATTCTATAAACATAAAGATTCACAAGTATACACCTGGTATAAATGGAACGATCTAGATACTAAAAGCCAAATTGATTTTATATTTAAATATTGAGCACAACCCACTACTGGCAACGCTGATCGCATTCTGGTATGAACTTAAGGCCTATCCACGTCAATATGGAAGCACTATACTCGAGTTTCGCTCTCGTTTGAGCTCGTTAGTAGTGCATATCCCTGACCGGATCCGGAAACAAGCCCCGGATCACTGGCGGGTGTGTAACCACGTGGCAAACGCTGGACACAGCCACATTATCATAACAGAATACTACAACGTCACCCATCCATCGTAGGCTATGCTCAAGATTGCCCAGTCGCCGCGACTAACGTCCGTCAATCGATGTGGACCCGAACGATCAGGACTTCTCACTGGCAAGGAACACCAGGCCTCCTAACATCCAGTGAGCAATAATCAAATTGATTTATTTGGTTGTTTCGGGATTTGAAATTTAAATATTGAGCACAACCCACTACTGGCAATGCTGATCGCATTCTGGTATGAATCTAAGGCCTATCCACGTCAATATGGAAGCACTTTACTCGAGTTTCGCTCTCGTTTGAGCTCGTCAGTAGTGCATATCCCTGATTTTATATTAACAAGAAATAACAGAAAGAGGAATATATTAGATGCAAGGGCAGTGCCCAATTTCAGTATAAACACAGATCATAAAGCAGTCGTTGCCACAATAAGAACCATCAGAAGACTAAGTACATGCGCCCGAAACGAAAGTACGCTGAGTGGATACCATCTGCAATCCGACCGTCCCTGGTTTGTGTCTCTCCTATCCTGCATTGGTTGTAAACGAGTGATCTTTTCTAGTTCATTAAATAGGCTTCCAGTAATGATCCGTATTCCTTGATTTTGGACGCTACTTATCTTGTTAAAGTTTGACTTAGCTGCTGTTGCCTACGCTGTAATGCCATATTCCAGTACTGGCCTCACACGTCCAGTATATAACTTCTTGAGAACTTTCTCCTCTGCTCACCACGTTGTACCAGCAAGCTTTTTCATGTTTGCCATTTTTTGCCTTGCTCTTATTCTTTTTTTCTCAACCTGCGTCTTTCATGTCAGGCGGCGATCAAAGGTAACTCCTAGATAGTTTGGGTTTTCTTCATGGTGCAAAATTTTTCCATTCAATACCAGCTTAGGTTTCTGAGTTTTATTTGAGAAGGAGAACACTGTGCATGTTGTTTTCTCCTCACTTATCTTCACTAGCCATGATTTTGACCAGTACTCTAGCGCTAATAAGGCTTGCTGTATTCTGCTGTTAGCAGTACTAATATATTCTTCAGATGTTCACGTGGCTAGGTTATCTGAAAAGGAGGATGTGTATACTCTGACTAGAAAAATTTCCGTGATGCCATTTATATATGTTAGGACTAATGTTGGTGAAAGAACTCCTCCTTGGGGGACACTTTGCTCCAGCAGTATCTTTTTTGCTGTTTTGTCCTTGTACTTTTGTCCTGGCCGTACTGCTCTCAATGTAGTGGCTGATCCATTTGTATATTTTCCCACCAACTTGCATTTTTTGCAGTTTTACTTTCAGTCCTTCCTTCCATACTTTATCAAATGCTTTTTCTAGATCTATCCAGACCGCTAGTGTGTGCTTTTTCTCTTGGAAGGCATCCTCTATTTCCTGAGCTATATAGGTTATTTGATCTTCAGTGGATCTGTACTTTCTGAATCCTGCTTGTTGTGGTGTTAAGAGTTGGTTTTCTTCCTGATGCCATGTTAGTCTGCCATTGACAATGTGTTCCATTAATTTTCCTACACAGTTAAGGAAACTGGTAGGTCGATAGCCATTTGGTTCTTCCATGTCTTTTCCTTTCTTTGAGACTTATATTAGTGTAGCTTCCTTCCATGCCTGTAGGGCTATTCCTCTCTTCCAGCTGCAATTTAGGACTGCTGGTAGCTTCTTTTTTGCTTTAGTGCAGGGAAATGCCTATTAGCATTTCATTTATGATTCCATCCTTTCCTAGTGATTTCTTCTTTTTTAGGGTATTCATTGCCTGTTCCATTTCTTCTATTTTCAGATTTGCCATCATATATTCTGCTACTGTCTCTGTATTACTATGATGTATCTGTTTATCTTTGATTGCTTTCTTCTGTTCGGTTGTAATATCAATGTGGTTTGCACTAGCATAGTTTTCTTTTAGTGCATTTGCAGCCTTTTTCCCTGTAAGCAAAGCATTTCCTGGTTTAATTGTTATTTGTTTGTTTCTGGGTCCTTCATTGTTCATGGCTTTCACTAGTTTCCATAGTTTGTTTCCATCCTTGTTAAAGTCCAGGTCTTCCATTTTTTCCATCCAACAATCTCTTGTTGTTTGATTTACTGTTCTTTTATATTTTGCTGAGATGGCTTTGAGAGAGATGTTCACTTCAGTTGTTTGTTCTCTCTCTGCTGTCTTCCTGGCATCTTCAGCGTTGTCCTCCAAAATTTGTAGTTCTTCAATCCAGTATTGTTTGTAATTTTTTTCTCGCTTCTCTTGGAATGGACTCAGCGGCCGCCTGTATTATTGCTTTGTTTGTATTTTGCACCATTTGTTTCATGTTGTCATGTCGTGTATTTATGTTTTCACAATATTTGTCTGTTAGTATGGCAAATCTGTCCCAATCAGTTCGCTTGTAATTCCAGCAAGGCAAAGGCTTTTGTTCCCGTGGAACATACTCCATATTCAAGAAAAATACAGTTCATCGTCGGTGGAATCTAGAAAGACTTCATTGACTCGAGTTTTATCCCATATGGCTCCGTCTCTTTCCGCAGGGCGACCCGCCGAAAGCGCCGCACAAAGTACGAACTCCCTAGCTCCAGCGACGACTCCCAGGAGTCTCCTGAAAAGTGCACTCGTGAACCGAAAAGGCAAACGAGTCGATTCAGCAACAGCCGGCCCGCCATTGTTACGAACATGCAGGTCACGCTAGAAACAACCGTTGTGTGAGTGTGTGTGTTGTGTGTTTACGTTTGCTCGCAGTGAAGTCAAGCATAATCCATACACACTACTTTTATTAGCACTGGGTTGATTTTTGTGTGTGGATTAACTTTTCCCTATTATCGATGTCCTTCGCCATCAGGCGAACCGACTCATACTTCTGAGGTGCTTGTAATTTACGTCCCCCCAGTAAAGCACGAGACGTCAACATTTTAGTCCAACTAACCCGCTACTTCGGTTGTCCAGACAAGTGGAACTAACTTTGGGCTAGGTCTGACGAGAACTGAGGATGTAGTACACACTAACATTGGAAGTCCAAGTTTGCAACCGTTGCACGGGCAATATGGGATCGAGCATTGTCATGTTTCAAAAGAACACCTTTACTCAAAAGTCCACGTCGTTTGGATTTTATTGCAGGTCGAAGATGATTCTTGAGAAGATCTGGTGACAGTTTTCCCTCTTGGCATGTAGTGCTCTAAAATAATGCCTCGGTTATACCAAAGGAGAATCATCATAACCGTCTCTGCAGATGAATGCAAGCGAGCCAAACACCTTTGGTTTCAGTGAAGAGGGATGGCGCCATTTCTTGCTCGCTCTCTTCATTTCCGGCTGGTGGTAGTGAATCCAGGTTTCATCTCCAGTAACGCAGGCCCGCATGGCTGAATGGGTAAGAACGCATGCTCTTAAACATCCAGTGTGCTGATGCAGAGGTTAGCGGTTCAACCCCTACACCGGACAGTTGGACTAAAATGTTGACCTTTCGCCCTTGACTTAGGGACGTAAATTACAAGTACCTCTGAAGTCGGAGTGGGTTCATTTGATGGTGAGGGACACTGCTAATAGAGAAAGCTAACCCACACACACAATTCAGTCCATCACTACTATAAATAGGGTTTATGGACTACGCTTGAGTTCAAAGCGAGCGAGCGCCAAAACAATATCTCCAGTAACAATTCACGATAGGAAACTATCACTTTCTGCTTCAAAGCCTAGCACAAGTTCTTGACAAGCATCAGTGCGTCGTTGTTTCAATTCTGGAGTAAGGTGGCACCCAGCTTGCAGACAGTAGACAATTCACGATAGGAAACTATCACTTTCTGCTTCAAAGCCTAGCACAAGTTCTTGACAAGCATCAGTGCGTCGTTGTTTCAATTCTGGAGTAAGCTGCGGTGGCACCCAGCTTGCAGACAGTAGACAATTCACGACAGGAAACTATCACTTTCTGCTTCAAAGCCTAGCACAAGTTCTTGACAAGCATCAGTGCGTCGTTGTTTCAATTCTGGAGTAAGCTGCGGTGGCACCCAGCTTGCAGACAGTAGACAATTCACGACAGGAAACTATCACTTTCTGCTTCAAAGCCTAGCACAAGTTCTTGACAAGCATCAAGTCGTCGTTGTTTCAATTCTGGAGTAAGCTGCGGTGGCACCCAGCTTGCAGACAGTAGACAATTCACGATAGGAAACTATCACTTTCTGCTTCAAAGCCTAGCACAAGTTCTTGACAAGCATCAGTGCGCCGTTGTTTCAATTCTGGAGTAAGGTGGCACCCAGCTTGCAGACAGTAGACAATTCACGATAGGAAACTATCACTTACTGCTTCAAAGCCTAGCACAAGTTCTTGACAAGCATCAGTGCGTCGTTGTTTCAATTCTGGAGTAAGCTGCGGTGGCACCCAGCTTGCAGACAGTAGACAATTCACGATAGGAAACTATCACTTTCTGCTTCAAAGCCTAGCACAAGTTCTTGACAAGCATCAGTGCGCCGTTGTTTCAATTCTGGAGTAAGGTGGCACCCAGCTTGCAGACAGTAGACAATTCACGATAGGAAAATATCACTTTCTGCTTCAAAGCCTAGCACAAGTTCTTGACAAGCATCAGTGCGTCGTTGTTTCAATTCTGGAGTAAGGTGGCACCCAGCTTGCGACAGTAGACAATTCACGATAGGAAACTATCACTTTCTGCTTCAAAGCCTAGCACAAGTTCTGACAAGCATCAGTGCGTCGTTGTTTCAATTCTGGAGTAAGGTGGCACCCAGCTTGCAGGACAGTAGGACAATTCACGATAGGAAACTATCACGTTCTGCTTCAAAGCCTAGCACAAGTTCTTGACAAGCATCAGTGCGTCGTTGTTTCAATTCTGGAGTAAGGTGGCACCCAGCTTGCAGACAGTAGACACTTCACGATAGGAAACTATCACTTTCTGCTTCAAAGCCTAGCACAAGTTCTTGACAAGCATCAGTGCGTCGTTGTTTCAATTCTGGAGTAAGCTGCGGTGGCACCCAGCTTGCAGACAGTAGACAATTCACGGGACCCTAGCACATCATGGATGATGTGGAGAGCTGAACTAAGACTGATGTCAAGATGTGCGGCAATTTAACTGACAATCAATCTGTGGTTTTTCTGTACGAGGCCTTCAACGGCTGCAATCGACTCTGGGGCACACTACACGGTGTGCCTGGTCCGGTCGTGAACAGTCTGTCTCAGAAGTCAGTTTTGAAACTTCCTACGCCCCTCTTACTTAAACTTGTTGAACTGTGACATTTGCAATGTACCACCAAACTACACCTTGAGAACAGTCGAGAATTTGCACATTCCCAGATGACTATATTGTTTTAGTCCAGCAGCGTGGAATGTTTTCTGTACCAGTGGAGACAGTAATAACAACAGCCTACGCCTAAATGGAATTTAGACTTATGTGGTGACTTAGCCAAAGGCAGACTAAACATCACCGTGTAGGAGATGTTTGAGAACATGTTTGTTCTACCTCATAGGGCTTACGTGAGAATGGATGCCTGGAATTGTAAAATAGATAATTAACTCGGCAAGGGAGTGGATTGCTCCACTTCGTTATAAACCCAATACTTGTGCCGAGGGCAGTCGAAATGTAGTTTTGAGCGGAAAGGGTTTGTGGTGTAATTCGTCTCGGATTAACGTGTGCCAGTCTGGATACAGGGTGGTGGTTAATGTGTACCTGATCGGGGTGCATCAGTATCACGAGTATTGACTATTGGGGTCGTCAGTGAATGCGGGAGAGATCCTACCTTCCTACTGCAGTGAAGAACTCTAATGGATCACCCAAGCCTCGCTGACAGAAGCTGAGTATAAATCACCAACAATAGCTATCCAAAGGATAGGATATTCCCTATACCATGAACTAAAGACACACTTTGATATCACCTATTCGATTAATCCAAGAACAAGACCCGGCAGTGAATTCTTTTAGAAAATTGACATTTATTACATTGAATGTACATTCTGTGTCTAAGAATCAGCAGTGTTAATTATTTTGTTTATGTTGGAATCCCCATTGTTCATGTCACCTCTATCATCCAATATAATCTTTTAATTTTTACAAGAGGAGTTAGTGAATTATTTGGCATAGTTCTGTGTCCGTAATTGTGTTAAGTAACAAAGTGATAGTTTTACTTCATTTAACAACAGATCAGGAGAGCTGTGTGGCAGGGATACTGTGCTCTCTTGGCCTTCTATTAGTATGTCCCGAAAAGAATGCCTTCATTCACGATCAATTATTTTGAAAAATGTCTGTTGCATCGTTATGAAATTTTTCCAGCCGTCATATATATACATACAGACCTACAAGCACTTGGAATCAACGACTGGCAAGAGAAGGTCAACCAGAGAGACGAATGGAGACGGATTGTATCTGCAGCAAAGAACCTCAATGGCTCGGAATGCTGAAGAAGAAGAAGTTTTATATTTACCCCCACCCAAGGAATATGTCTTTGATAGGTCCAAAAACAACTTAAATCACCGAAAGCGGCGACATTTCTTTGATGTTTTGCTGAAAGACTAGTGATTTCTCGCTAACAAATTTATGTTTACAGTAATAAAAGCCCCCCCCCCCCCCCCCCCCCCCCCCCCCATTCAGATGACACACAAGGCGTATTCGGATTCGTATGGGAGTGGGTGCAATGAAAGAAGTAGCTTAAAATCGACAGGGTCGGCTGCATTGCACCCGGTTTTTATCCCATATGGCTCAGTTTCTTTTCGCAGCGCGGAAAGCATCACACAAAGCGCGAACTCCGTACCTCCAGCGACGACCCTCGGGAGTCTCCGAAAAAATGCACTCGTGAAATGAAGGACGCGGCCCGGAATCGAACATACAACCTTCGGAGCCCAAGTCAGACGGCTTGACCACTTACTTCACCACGGAGAATCCCGAGAGGGGTGCAATGTGTAGTATTAGTAAAGACAGAGAATTTACAGAGGCATGGGGTAAATAATTTGTAAATTGACAAGAAAGTAGAAGGAATATATTTCTTACCTTATTTTTCATTTCCTTCTTGTTTCTTCAGCTGCTGGTTAATAATGTAGGCCTACACTTCACTCTCTACTGATGAAGAATCAGATTCGCTGGGCTGGTCACTTGACTCGCATGCCAGATCACAGGCTCCCTAAACGAATTTTTTACAGCGAACTGCATTGTGGTAAACGCTCCCAAGGTTGCCAGAGGAAACGCTTTAAAGTCACTCTGAAAATCTCTCTGAATGCTTTTGGAATTCATCATGACACCTGGGAGACTGCAGCCAGAGACCGAAATTCGTGGCGTGCATCCTTACACAAGGGTGCAGTCATGTGTGAGGCAACCAGGACTGCAAGAGCTGTAAAGAAAAGGCAGGACAGAAAAACCACTGCAGGAAATCCTCCTCCAGAAACGTCAAGCAATCTTTGTCCACATTGTCAAAGAACATTTCGAGCCAAAATAGACCTTATCTGCCATCTTAGAACCCACGGCTCCATACTTTCAACCCCACTGGACGAAATGAATGGTCATCATCATTCTTGATGGACAAACAACACACAAGTATTCGTATTAGCTTTTTATATTGAGTTCGTGAAAGCTTCCAAATACCTGTGCGTTAATGTGCGTATGGAGTGACCAGAAATGATACCGCAATTTAGTCATCATGTTTCCATTTTTAAGGATCTGTTTAGCTGTCTGTGTAGTTTGTTCACACGTACACATGGGTGACAGACCCGCTTTGAGTCTTCGTGAAAGATTGTCTACTCTGCTGTTTACCGTTCAGAGACGGAACATGATTACCTGTTTTGCATTATGAAAATAGTTGTCAGTGTCTCTGTAGTGGGCTTTCTTCTTAACGACCAAGATGTTGGTCCTCTTTTCATTGAAGTTTATAGATTGATTCGTATGCACGTGTGTTGTCCCCTAATTTGACGTGTTTGCTCTCATGTTTCTTGTTATGCCACAATATGTCAGTTTCCACCGCAATATTACTCTTCTGTTGGTATTCAGTGCGTGTGTGTGTGTTTCTTTCCCAATACAGTTGTTTGATACCACTGAGGGCTTGCGGAATTGAAAATTCATCACTGTAGAATACAAACTGTTGCCATTGACATTATGCTGATGCTGTAATGTTTAGGGCCTACAATTCGTCTGAATAGTTGGAGCAAAATATCCCAGTAAGTGTGTACGTAGATTAAGGTCTGCGATCTGCTCAGACCTTAATCTGTGTCGGATGATTCCAGTAGGTTGATGATTGCTCTCGGTTGCATAAAATTCAATCCATCCTTTCTCCAATAGTCCTCTTCCAACACATGGTCCTCACATTTTTTCCAGTAACTTTTATCAATATTTAATAGCGCGGACTGGGTTAGTATCTTGATGTCAGACAATTTGAATGTAGTATTGGCAGCTGCCACTTGTCCTTTAATTTTAGCCCACACAAGTTCTATAGGGTTTAAATGAGAATGATACGGCAGAAGTCTCAGGCACTTATGGCCATGCTCTTCTATCAACTTGTCGATTTGAAATTTCTTGCTTTTTTGCACCTGTTTTACAAGGGACAACAATTTTAGCTTGAAATATGTTTCTGGAAATGGTATATTTTCCCTTCAGAGCCATATATTTATTGCTTCCTTTGTGCTCAATGCCGTAGGTATTTTGTCTTCTTGGGCAACAACATTGTGATATGATGCATTGTCCACGATTAGACAAGACGGTCTATCAAGGGATGGAAGTACTGTATTCTCGAGCCAATCTCTAAATACATTACCATTCATCTCATTATGATAATCCCTATTGTCTGTATGCTTTGATACGAACACAAGCCCAGCATTCTGTAGTAAGCCATTATGAGTGCTATATATAGGCTATGACCAAACGCTGTCCTTTACTACTGGGCACATAACGCTTTATCTTTCCATCCATTGATTGCCATTCCTTTTCACTTGTGTGGTGCGCATTGATCCACGTCTCATCCTATGTCATAATTTTCATTGTTTCTTTGGTATCCAGCATTTTTATTCTGCTGGATAATCCTGGATATAAAATCCAAAATTTTTATAATTTTGGGAGTCCCCGTGGCGAAGTGATCAAGCCTTTTGACTTGGGCTCCAAAGGTCGTGGGTTCGATTCCGGGCGGCATCCTTCGGTTCACGAGTTAAATTTTTCGGAGACTTCTGTGGGTCGTTGCTTGAGCTGCGGAGTTCGTGCTTTGTGCGATGCTTTCCACGCTGCAGAAAGAGACCGAGCCGTCTGGGATAGAACCCGGTGCAATGAAGTCGACCCTGTCGAATTTTAAGCGACTTTTTAAAGCATTTTTATAATAGCTTGCCTTATAACATCTTTATCAAAGCTGTCTACAATAATCTTTCTACCTACCGTTTGGTTATTGTGTGGTGGTTTAATTCCAGATTCTTGCACCCATCGACGAAATTACCGTTTACTCAAACCCAATACATGCAATGTTCTTTTTTCGGAATTTGTAATAGTATACACAATTTCGCATTCAATCCCATTGAAAAATATTCAAACATTTCAATGTTAGCGATAAGTGGTAAGACGTTAAAAAAAAACAAAAACATATTAATCAGGTTTCATGAAATAACCCACATTTTGAGACACCTCTGAACAGTCCTAGTTAAAACAACGCGGGTAGTTGGCATAAGGCCAATCCCGTGAAAATATTCAACATTGAGCGCTGATTGTCTGGCTACGCTGTAATACATTTAAAATTATGAATTTCATCTCAGACTCTTAAATTATATACCGCATATAAACAAACTTTGAAATCTGCTGTAAAATCTCCAGAACAAACATTTTTTTGTTGGGTGGACATAATGATAAGGGTATATACTAAATCTCATAATTTTCCCTGAGTTGGTTACTGAGATATGGATGTTTATATTGAGGCAAACAAATGTGGACATACTATAGTACCTTAGTGGAATCCTACCAGATGTGTCTGATCCAGTACTAAGGAGTCTTGTGAGCCATTTCTGGTTTACAATTAGTAGTCAGCAACAACGATTTGGGGATATTTATTTCCCATCTCAGATTAACATACCACATGTACTGACAGGCAAGCATCACCATACTGGACCTTCATTCGCCGATAAATTTCTTTGCTTCACCCCTTCACTGATTAAAAAAAAACGGATAACAGAACTGCACTTTGTGCATGACAAAAGTGGGGCGGCCATCTTTAAACTGTCCACATGATGTCACCATGTTCGCCTGCACCATGATGTCATGTGGTTAACCCTTGACATCCTTAACAACAATATGATAAGACAATGGCTTGGTTATTGTAATTCCTATCACACTTTTAAGGTTTTCATTTGAAGCCCCCTCGTATTTCATTTGGGTCAAAGGGTTCTGGTCTCTTTCTCATTGCACTAAAAATTTTCTAGAAGTTTCTAGTTGCCTCTTTATAGTTTTTATTTAGGGTTTTCCATATTCCTCTGTCTTTTTGTTTTTCTTTCTTTATTATTCTATTTGTGCGTCTTCTTGCTATTCTATATTCGTAAGTTCCACAGGTTACTATGCAGTGTTTAAAATACTTGATTTGAACATCTCCCATTCTCCACCCATCATGTGCTGTGCCGTTAAGCGTGGGTGGTCATGTTCTGCCATCTCACTCGATCGCCAGAGTCATGGATCAGCTCCGTGTTCCTGTCTCGACCATGCCATGTGGACAATCCATCCAGGTATTTACTTCTCGGTCTTCCCCTTGGTCTCTTCCCTTCGATCTTGCCAGTCGTCACCAAGTTCTCCAAGTCATTTCTTCTCATAACATGCCCAAAAAATTTTGACTGTCTACGTCTAATGACTCTAATCAGTTTACGATCTTCATTTGTTTCTTGAAGGACTTGCTCATTGGTTTTTCTGTCCATCCATGGTATTCTTTGCATTTTCCTCAGAAACCACATTTCCACAGCCATCAGCTGTTTTTCAGCTTGACTGCTTATTGTCCACACTTCACATCCATACAAAAGCACAGGTTCTATGTAGCACCTCAACACTCTTTTTCTCGTTTCAATTGATATCTTTTTATTGGTCAGTATGTTTTTCATCTAGCAAAAGGCTACCTTCGCCATGGCAATTCTTGTTCTAATCTCTTCAAGGCATCTCCCATCAGATGTTATGACTGTGCCGAGATAACAGTAACGATTCACTTGTGTAAAAGTATGTCCATCTACTCGTATATCTTCCCAGTGACAACTATAATCTGTGTCTTCTTAACATTCAGTTCTAACCCTAGTTGTTCACTGTGTGCAACAACCGCATCTACTAAATTTTGCAGGTCCTGTTCATTGTCTGCAATCAAGACTGTATCATCTGAATATTGCACAGAGACCCCAATGTAGGTCACATTCTCAGGTAACACAGACCAATCAACAACCATACAACAATGTGAGACACTAGGCCAGCAGACACTTGGATATACAGTGACAATTTATTGAGTTCAAGCAGAAGATGACATGTTCCAGATATGAGCTCTAATCATCGCCAGATATGAGCTCTAATCATCGCCACATTATCATGTGTGATAATACTCTCATGTGTGAACAGCCCAACCAGCTGATCCAGGCTGCAGTATTGAATGGACCCTCTCTTGATCTATGCATATGAAATCAAGGAAAGAATTCACGTATCATAGCGTGTCGTATTAAACAATGGCCTTTTCACAATACATATGGAAACAGAGATTCACAAATAAGGTGGCCACCACATTACTGACACTAATACAGCTAAAAAAAAGTAACAACACCAATTGGTGAAACAAACAAACCAACAAATGTCACTTTTACAATGAAATCGCATTGTAACATTCAAACACTTGACTGAGATTAAGTCATGTGTACTTCATAAACTGTTCAGTTAACAGGTGTATTGTATGTCTGGCTTAACACAACAATTATTCCACACTTTGCCTTGTGATTTCAAAGAAGAATTGGAACATGCTTACATTAAAAAGGCTAGATTTCTGGCCCACGAACAAGGTACAATTCAAGTTTGTTTAAAACAGTGGCTTTCTAATGTGAACATAGCAACCGCCAGTAAACATCAAGTGAAGTTCTATCTAAACAGCAGCTGTCTTGTGTTTGAGGATCTGCTGTTGTTCTGAGAGATCAGTCTGCTGGAAGCTGGTCATTCTCAAGTCTCTCTGTCAGAACCAACAATCTCATCATGTTGAAATAATCAGTAATGCCAAGACACAATGTTGTAAATCATAAGTATTCCCAATAAACAATGATGAAATAATCAGTATGACATGAAGTTAAAATAAACAGGAGCAGTGTGTTACATGGTGTCTGAATGATGCCACAGTCTACAACACAAACTGACAGAAGCAAGCGGCAAAATTCATGCCATGACAAAGAATATTAATAGCACAACACAACAACTCACATTAAAAAACTTGTCAAAATCAAGATTCAATAAATAAGTTCAGTGACTGATGGAAATTAAAAGAACAATCTCCACTCTGCCAACATAGGAACAGGTGCACTTGTCACAATCACAAATGGAAATTAAAAGAACAATCTCCACTCTGCCAACATAGGAACAGGTGCACTTGTCACAATCACAAATGGAAATTAAAAGAACAATCTCCACTCTGCCAACATAGGAACAGGTGCACTTGTCACAATCACAAATGGAAATTAAAAGAACAATCTCCACTCTGCCAACATAGGAACAGGTGCACTTGTCACAATCACAAATGGAAATTAAAAGAACAATCTCCACTCTGCCAACATAGGAACAGGTGCACTTGTCACAATCACAAGGGATGTCTCCTCATATGTTGACAACTGATGTCCTTTTATTTATTGACCAATGCAAAACAAATCAGACGTGCAGATGTAAGAGAGGATACTCAGTGAGCAGACATCCAGGTTAAGAGAGGATACTCATTGAGCAGACATCCAGGTTAAGAGAGGATACTCATTGAGCAGACATCCAGGTTAAGAGAGGATACTCATTGAGCAGACATCCATGTTAAGAGAGGATACTCATTGAGCAGACATCCAGGTTAAGAGAGGATACTCATTGAGCAGACATCCAGATGTAAGAGAGGATACTCATTGAGCAGACATCCAGATGTAAGAGAGGATACTCATTGAGCAGACATCCAGGTTAAGAGAGGATACTCATTGAGCAGACATCCAGATGTAAGAGAGGATACTCATTGAGCAGACATCCAGATGTAAGAGAGGATACTCATTGAGCAGACATCCAGATGTAAGAGAGGATACTCAATGAGCAGACATCCAGATGTAAGAGAGGATACTCATTGAGCAGACATCCAGATGTAAGAGAGGATACTCATTGAGCAGACATCCAGGTTAAGAGAGGATACTCATTGAGCAGACATCCAGGTTAAGAGAGGATACTCATTGAGCAGACATCCAGATGTAAGAGAGGATACTCATTGAGCAGACATCCAGATGTAAGAGAGGATACTCATTGAGCAGACATCCAGGTTAAGAGAGGATACTCATTGAGCAGACATCCAGATGTAAGAGAGGATACTCATTGAGCAGACATCCAGATGTAAGAGAGGATACTCATTGAGCAGACATCCAGATGTAAGAGAGGATACTCATTGAGCAGACATCCAGGTTAAGAGAGGATACTCATTGAGCAGACATCCAGATGTAAGAGAGGATACTCATTGAGCAGACATCCAGATGTAAGAGAGGATACTCAATGAGCAGATATCCAGATGTAAGAGAGGATACTCAGTGAGCAGACATCATCATCATGTGCCATGTCGACAGTAGTGGGTAGTCATGGTTCCCCAGCTCACACACTCACCAGTCTAGGGTCAGGTCTGCAGTCTTGTCTTCATATACAATATTTTGAATAAACACAAGAAACAAAGCCTCAGACATTCACAGAGTGAAAACAATAGGCAAAAGTCAATATATAAATGAACATAACGTATAGTATATAACAGTGGCGTGCAAAGGGGGGTGCATGGGGTGTGACGGCCAGCCTGGGGGGGGGGGGGGGGGGGTGTCACGACACACACACATCCAATTAGGCGGTTGGCGTTGGCCCAGTCACACCTCTTGCGCTTGTATTGACGGACTAATTTCGTATCATACGAATCGTATGCCGTAGTTTAAGTACTAATAATAATATATAATGCATTGTGAACCCTTTTAGTAGGTACTACGGTTATGTTTGCCCTATTTTACCGGAGATTAATTTTCGTTTTCTTGTTTTGGTGTCTCCATCTAAAGGAAATATAGAGTACTCGTTATGTTAAATTCCTCGATTATTTCAAGATCGCACTAAAACAGAAACCAATTACTGGATATTATGTTTGCCTCCACAAGCTACGAGCCTATACCTCTCGTCTTCTCAAATCCGTGTCCTGGACAGAAGTACAGACTGACTTTATAAGACGTAAGTACACCTGTCAATTCCGTTTTAACTAGACTTTGTGCATTGTTCTAGTATGTTTTTTAACTTTATCATCCATTTTTACCTATGATTATGTAGTTTTCAACTATTAGAGATGGCAATCCCATATCAAACTGAAATTATAAAGATGGAAGTGTTTGTGACAGGAGATCCAATTTAGGGAATCAAACTTAATAAATGTGGGTATGTGGCTGACCACTGAGGAGAGGAGTGCTGACATATTACATTTATATATGAAAAGAATTATCGCCGAAGTAACGGAGTACGTGCTTTGTGCTTGATACCTTTGACAACAGCCAGCGGGGAGAGAATGAAGTGAAGAAGAAGAGGTAGGGGAGAGGGGGGAAGGAAAGGAAGATGGACAAGGGGGAGGCGGTCGTGCGCTTGTGGGACCAGGTGGAGAAGGCGGAGGAACAGATTGAGAACCCATATGTGGAAAGAATGAGATTCCGGGGGATCAGCAGGGGTTCTGGAAGAATCTCAAAACTGAGAGGGAAGACCAGGAGAACATTTAATCAGATAGCGGTGGGAACGATTAGTAGTATGACTCTTCGCTGGCTGTTGAACGAGGGGACTGAGCACGTATGGAAATGTCCTGAGTGCAGTGATGTCGGTTCTTGACTCAACTCAACTCACCATTTAATTTGAATAAAGTTTTTATGTCATGTTTTCCATACAGGCTATGATTAGTAATAGTAGTCTAACTTCCTAAGCACAAAATACAGTCTACAATTCGGTTTCTGATCGTCAAAATAGGCTAAAAGTACCATACGGCAATGTGCAATTCTCAAAAATTTCCTGGGGGGAAGGGAGAGGGGGCAGCACAGTGCAGTGGGAGGGGAGGGAGAATGAGTTAGGGAAAGAACAATTTAGGGGCATCCAATCAAGGGGTTGGCCCCGGGCATGAAAGAACCTCTGCACGCCACTGGTATATAAGCAACATAGTGAAATAATAACAATCAAATAGAAATGTCATGTTCATGTCATCACATGAGTACCCCTTGTCAAAATGCTAGATTCTGAATCCTGTAGATTTGAACCAGCACACTTTATGGTTCTAGTACAGGCAATCTGTATCTATGTTTATTTGTAGCTGTCACTTATGATAAGTCAGCGGTATCATTTATTTACAACAGCATACAGACTCTTAATTATGGCTGCATTATCTGAACATCAAATTAACGGCTGCATTATCTGAACATCACATTAATGGCTGCAAAATGTAATAAATAAACTATTTCAGGGACTCATGTATGCCAGCTGTACACTGTTAGGTCGTGACCGTCACAAGTTGTCTATCATGGTATCGACTCATGTATGTCAGCTGTACACTGTTAGGTCATGGCTCAAGACTGTCACAAGTTGTCTATCATGGTATTGACTCATGTATGCCAGCTGTACGCTGTTAGTTCATGGCTCAAGACTGTCACAAGTTGTCTATCATGGTATCAACTCATGTATGCCAGCTGTACACTGTTAGGTCATGACTGTCACAAGTTGTCTATCATGGTATCGACTCATGTATGCCAGCTGTACACTGTTAGGTCATGACTTGAGTTTGTCACAAGTTGTCTATCATGGTATTGATTCATGTATGCCAGCTGTACACTGTTAGGTCATGACTTGAGTTTGTCACAAGTTGTCTATCATGGTATTGACTCATGTATGCCAGCTGTACACTGTTAGGTCATGGCTCAAGACTGTCACAAGTTGTCTATCATGGTATTGACTCATGCATGCCAGCTGTACGCTGTTAGGTCATGGCTCAAGACTGTCACAAGTTGTCTATCATGGTATCAACTCATGTATGCCAGCTGTACACTGTTAGGTCATGACTGTCACAAGTTGTCTATCATGGTATCGACTCATGTATGCCAGCTGTACACTGTTAGGTCATGACTTGAGTTTGTCACAAGTTGTCTATCATGGTATTGATTCATGTATGCCAGCTGTACACTGTTAGGTCATGACTTGAGTTTGTCACAAGTTGTCTATCATGGTATTGACTCATGTATGCCAGCTGTACACTGTTAGGTCATGGCTCAAGACTGTCACAAGTTGTCTATCATGGTATTGACTCATGCATGCCAGCTGTACGCTGTTAGGTCATGGCTCAAGACTGTCACAAGTTGTCTATCATGGTATCAACTCATGTATGCCAGCTGTACACTGTTAGGTCATGACTGTCACAAGTTGTCTATCATGGTATCGACTCATGTATGCCAGCTGTACACTGTTAGGTCATGACTTGAGTTTGTCACAAGTTGTCTATCATGGTATTGATTCATGTATGCCAGCTGTACACTGTTAGGTCATGACTTGAGTTTGTCACAAGTTGTCTATCATGGTATTGACTCATGTATGCCAGCTGTACACTGTTAGGTCATGGCTCAAGACTGTCACAAGTTGTCTATCATGGTATTGACTCATGCATGCCAGCTGTACGCTGTTAGGTCATGGCTCAAGACTGTCACAAGTTGTCTATCATGGTATCAACTCATGTATGCCAGCTGTATGCTGTTAGGTCATGGCTCAAGACTGTCACAAGTTGTCTATCATGGTATCAACTCATGTATGCCAGCTGTACGCTGTTAGGTCATGACTGTCACAAGTTGTCTATCATGGTATTGACTCATGTATGCCAGCTGTACACTGTTAGGTCATGACTCGAGTTTGTCACAAGTTGTCTATCATGGTATTGACTCATGTATGCCAGCTGTACACTGTTAGGTCATGACTGTCAAAAGTTGTCTATCATGGTATCGACTCATGTATGCCAGCTGTACACTGTTAGGTCATGACTCGAGTTTGTCACAAGTTGTCTATCATGGTATCGACTCATGTATGCCAGCTGTACACTGTTAGGTCATGACTCGAGACTGTCACAAGTTGTCTATCATGGTATTGACTCATGTATGCCAGCTGTACACTGTTAGGTCATGACTCGAGGTTTGTCACAAGTTGTCTATCATGGTATCAACTCATGTATGCCAGCTGTACACTGTTAGGTCAAGACTGTCACAAGTTGTCTATCATGGTATCGACTCATGTATGCCAGCTGTACACTGTTAGGTCATGACTTGAGTTTGTCACAAGTTGTCTATCCAAATCATGGCACAAATAAAATAACAAAATGTAATTACTTGGGCATTGTCAACACACTATATACAGTACAAACAGTTAACAAAAACTACCAGATAAATGTACAACTAACTGACAACTGTTTTCAGTGCCACACTAAACATAGACACATCTCACAAGAACTACCGTGGTTATTCTTTCTGGGTTATGTAGTGTTCCAGGCAATGAGTCATGAATCTATTGCTTCAGAGAGTCCCTTGCTGAAACGCTGATGATGGACAACTGAGATATGAAGACTATCTGAGAATGTGGCAATGGTCTCAGAATGATAAACAAATATTGACTGCAAATAAGCAGCAACAATTACAATTGGAAACAAAGTGGTCAAGTATAAACAGATAACACACGGAGTAAGACAAGGATATATTTTTTCATGTGATCTCTTCTCTTTCCTAAGCAAATGGATTCCAGAGACATATTAACTGTGATGCAGGAAACCCGTCACTGTAGTATATTGCCTGCCTGCCAGAAAAAAGGCTAGGAACATCCAGCAGACATCCATACACCCAGCGCTTCCCCGAACACCAGATGTTGCACGTTATCGACCATCTATCCCAAGACTATACAGTTCCTCGGCACGTTCATAACCCTGATTTGGGGGGGGGGGGGGGGGGGGGGGGGGCGCTAAACAGGGTACTCCATCTTGCCCAAGAATGAATGTCCTTTAGACTAGCAGAAGGAAGGAGTCAACCTACATCTCCTTTGATAGGGGATACTTCTGTCCTGCTACTGAATGGAAGGTGCAACAATTGATTCACAATTCACGTCCAGGTGATATAATCATCTACACAGATGACTCTATGCAAAGAGGTTAAAGAAATGCTTGGGGGTTTGTGGCAAAGGTTGGTGGATGGTGTTTTGTGCAGGAGAGCTTGCCATATGACACTGTAACATCTAGTCTGAGAATGGAGGTGGAGGCAGTCATGGCAGGTTCCAGTGGCCGTAGGACAAACAGACTCACAGAGGAAGGTGAAAACAGGCATGCTTCAGACAGAGTGGCAGACTTCAATTCAACAATCAAAAATAGACAGCATCTGTTGGGTTTTTTCCCCAAGGAGATGCTGGGTTGTGGAAAACGAGCAGGCAAACAGACTGGCTGGGTCTGTATTGATGGGTGGTGTAAACAGATTGGCTGGGTCTGTATTGATGGGTGGTGTAAACAGATTGGCTGGGTCTGTATTGCTGGGTGGGGTATTGGAGCATGATAAAGCAGATGCGGTCGGGGCTCTTTAGAATGGTGTGAATAGTGTGGAAGAACAGATAGATGATCACAACTGGGAGAACATGGTGCTGTAGGCAGTGACCAGAGGATCTGTCTGACACCCAGGACTCCAAAGAAAGGCCAGACGGACACTTAATCAGACTGCGACTGGTACCATTAAAAAGGGGCTCTTTGCTGGATGGTGAAGATAAGGACGAAACATGTATGGGAATGTTTCAGTGATGTGATGTCAGTTCTAGACTCAACTCAACTCTCCGAAATAATGATGAGAGAGATCAATGATACATCAGAAATATGAGTTGGAGGTTATCATATATTATAACAATCTATGATATGCAGATGACATAAATAACGATGAGAGAGATCAAGGATACATCAGGAATATGAGTTGGAGGTTATCATATATTATAACAATCTATGATATGCAGATGACACAATATTGGTGGTGGAAAATGTAAATAGCAGCAGAGAGTGCACAAAATTGACTTTCCTTGAATATCAAGAACACAACCAAGCAAAAGTGGTATTTCAGAAGGCATAAAGTATCCTATGTAATAATTCCCTCACATTAAATGACAAAATGAAATTATTAAAATATTATTTAGAACCTGTTCTGCTGTATGGGAGTGAATCTTGGAGTATGAATGAACAAATTAGGAAGAATTTGGAAGCAATAGTGATGTAGTTTCTGAGACAAGTGTGCCCAATGCCTTGGACGGTCAGAATAACTAATGCATGCCTAGAATAGGTTAATGAAGTACAACACTACATACCACTACATGGCAGAGATAAACAGTGTTCTTTAGCAAAACATCCAGATGACTGGATAGACCAGCGACACAAGAGACAGACAGAGAGAAATGATGCTGGATGGCCTCAGATGGTGGTGTGGAGAAACATCATCAATAGAATGGCCTCAGATGGCGGTGTGGAGAAACATCATCAATAGAATGGCCTCAGATGGCGGTGCGGAGAAACATCATCAATAGAATGGCTTCAGATGGTGGTGTGGAGAAACATCATCAATAGAATGGCCTCAGATGGTGGTGTGGAGGAACATCATCAATAGAATGGCCTCAGATGGTGGTGCGGAGAAACATCATCAATAGAATGGCCTCAGATGGTGGTGTGGAGAAACATCATCAATAAAATGGCCTCAGATGGTGGTGTGGAGAAACATCATCAATAGAATGGCCTCAGATGGTGGTGTGGAGGAACATCATCAATAGAATGGCCTCAGATGGTGGTGCGGAGAAACATCATCAATAAAATGGCCTCAGATGGTGGTGTGGAGTAAAGAATGGCCTCAGATGGTGATGTGGAGAAACATCATCAATAGAATGGCCTCAGATGGTGGTGTGGAGAAACATCATCAACAGAATGGCCTCAGATGGTGGTGTGGAGAAACATCATCAATAGAATGGCCTCAGATGGTGGTGTGGAGAAACATCATCAATAAAATGGCCTCAGATGGTGGTGTGGAGTAAAGAATGGCCTCAGATGGTGGTGTGGAGGAACATCATCAATAGAATGGCCTCAGATGGTGGTGTGGAGAAACATCATCAATAGAATGGCCTCAGATGGTGGTGTGGAGAAACATCATCAATAGAATGGCTTCAGATGGTGGTGTGGAGGAACATCATCAATAGAATGGCCTCAGATGGTGGTGTGGAGAAACATTATCAATAGAATGGCCTCAGATGGTGGTGTGGAGAAACATCATCAATAAAATGGCCTCAGATGGTGGTGTGGAGTAAAGAATGGCCTCAGATGGTGGTGTGGAGGAACATCATTAATAGAATGGCCTCAGATGGTGGTGCGGAGAAACATCATCAATAGAATGGCCTCAGATGGTGGTGTGGAGAAACATCAATAAAATGGCCTCAGATGGTGGTGTGGAGTAAAGAATGGCCTCAGATGGTGATGTGGAGAAACATCATCAATAGAATGGCCTCAGATGGTGGTGTGGAGAAACATCAATAGAATGGCCTCAGATGGTGGTGTGGTGAAACGTCATCAACAACAGATGCAACAACACATGATTGAGTGTAAAATGATTGTAGAACAACCATGAGTAGAAGACAAAATAACAGATGGAACAAAACATGACTGAGTGTTGAATGATCTGTGAATAACTATGAGTTGAAGACACAATAATAGATGGAACAACACATCACCAAATTTAGAATTATGTGTGATTCTAGCATTAGGAAGGATCTGATGAGCTTACAACCAGTTTATTACTGGTATGACATTTGCTGAGAAAGATAAAGCATTTATGGATTTGCCCAGTGGTGTATTATGTTGATTCTCAAAATCAAGAAATGCAGCCAGCCAGTCTTACTGAAAATGTTTCCAGTGATATGACTACTGACAAAATAAACACAAATTCAGTAAAGAAAGAAGTAAATTGACTGATGTTCAGTTCATCTGGGATTTTGCAGACAACACTTAATGATCCCTATTATTGTATTATTATATAATAACAGACAATGGCAAAAGTGAAACAGAAATTAATACGAAAATGGGAATAATGAAACAAATATTTATAGCAATCAACAATATCTTATAAACTAAAACAAGGACAATGAACAAGGGATTAGAAAAGCAAACAAATGCAGAAGCTTTGATTGAACAGATATTGAGGTGATGGAAGAAATAAACAGACAAATGACACATTTTGCAGACTCAAAGCTTTGTTGTGAGTTCACATCTGTAAACAGTTACCTGGCTTCCACGCTGGCACAGCCTAAAATGGAAACCAGGAAATATTGGGAAAGTAAAGGTGGCCAGCGCGACACTGACCACATCAGCCATGGGTATATAAAGGTATGGTTCCAGCAACGGGTCTATAAAGGTATGGTTCCAGCAACAGGTCTATAAAGGTATGGTTCCAGCAACATATGTCCGTGACACCGACCACATCAGCCAAGGGTCTATAAAGGTATGGTTCCAGCAATGGGTCTATAAAGGTATGGTTCCAGCAACGGGTCTATAAAGGTATGGTTCCAGCAACATATGTCCGTGACACCGACCACATCAGCCATGGGTCTATAAAGGTATGGTTCCAGCAACATATGTCCACGACACCGACCACATAAGCCATGGGTCTATAAAGGTATGGTTCCAGCAACATATGTCCACGACACCGACCACATCAGCCATCTGTCTATAAAGGTATGGTTCCAGTAACAGGTCTATAAAGGTATGGTTCCAGCAACATATGTCCACAATACCAACCACATCAGCCATGGGTCTATAAAGGTATGGTTCCAGCAATGGGTCTATAAAGGTATGGTTCCAGCAACATATGTCCACGACACCAACCACATCAGCCATGGGTCTTTAAAGGTATGGTTCCAGCAACAGGTCTATAAAGGTATGGTTCCAGCAATATATGTCCGCAACACCGACCACATCAGCCATGGGTCTATAAAAGTATGGTTCCAGCAATGGGTCTATAAAGGTATGGTTCCAGCAACATATGTCCACAATACCAATCACATCAGCCATGGGTCTATAAAGGTATGGTTCCAGCAACGGGTCTATAAAGGTATGGTTCCAGCAACATATGTCCGCAACACCGACCACATCAGCCATGGGTCTATAAAGGTATGGATGGTTCCAGCAACTGGGTCTATAAAGGTATGGTTCCAGCAACATATGTCCGTGACACAGACCACATCAGCCATGGGTCTATAAAGGTATGGTTCCAGCAACATATGTCCATGCGTCTTTAGGCATGTAAAAGTGATCTGAATATGTTAATTTAACAGATATGCTCTTGTAAAAACAGGGTTGTTTAATTGTCTTAATGCTATGCTTGTGCAGTTGTATTAATTATCATAATCTTCTAATTTCTTCCAGTTCATGACAGCAATTTCATGAAACAAGTACACAACAGACATTACAGCATGCTGGTGAGTGACTTCTTGTTATTTATGAATCTGTTCCCAAGGAGACACACATTCTAGTTAAACAGTACAGGATCTGCCTATACAGCTGGGTGTGTTGGCTATATGGTGCCAGCCATACAACTGGCACTCAGAGGGTCATGTGCTCGCTACAACACAGCAGAACAGGTGACACAACTGTCAGTATGTGGAAGTGTGTTCTTGTCCAGGTATTTCTATGTTCAGGATGTTACTTGTTCTAGTCCATTCTTGTCTTGATCTCTGTATCTGTGTTTTAATCCCTATCAATGCGGGGAAGTGTAAACAATGACTTGGGCTTCCCAGGTGGACCCAGCTCTCATGGACATGTGGTGGCAAGTAAAGGTGACCTGTGTGGTGACCACATGCCCCATGGAGTGCCACTTGATCTATAAAACATGGGTGACTCGTGTGGTGACCACATGCCCTACAGTGTGCCACTTGATCTATAAAACATGGGTGACCTGTGTGGTAGTGACCACATGCCCCATGGAGTGCCACTTGACCTATAAAACATGGGTGACAAGTGTGGTGACCACATGCCCCACGGAGTGTCACTTGACCTATAAAACATGGGTGACCCATGTAGTGACCACATGCCCTACAGTGTGCCACTTGACCTATAAAACATGGATGACTCGTGTGGTGACAACATGCCCTATAGTGTGCAACTTGATCTATAAAACATGGGTGACCTGTGTGGTAGTGACCACATGCCCCAATGGAGTGCCATTTGACCTATAAAACATGGGTGACAAGTGTGGTGACCACATGCCCCATGGAGTGTTACTTGACCTATAAAACATGGGTGACCCATGTAGTGACCACATGCCCTACAGTGTGCCACTTGACCTATAAAACATGGGTGACTCGTGTGGTGACAACATGCCCTACAGTGTGCCACTTGACCTATAAAACATGGGTGACCCGTGTGGTGACCACATACCCCATGGAGTGTCACTTGACCTATAAAACATGGGTGACCCGTGTGGTGACCACATGCCCCATGGAGTGTCACTTGACCTATAAAACATGGGTGACCCGTGTGGTGACCACATGCCCTACAGTGTGCCACTTGATCTATAAAACATGGGTGACCTGTGTGGTGACCACATGCCCCAATGGAGTGCCACTTGACCTATAAAACATGGGTGACAAGTGTGGTGACCACATGCCCCATGGAGTGCCACTTGACCTATAAAACATGGGTGACCCATGTGGTGACCACATGCCCCATGGAGTGCCACTTGACCTATAAAACATGGGTGACAAGTGTGGTGACCACATGCCCCATGGAGTGCCACTTGACCTATAAAACATGGGTGACCCATGTGGTGACCACATGCCCCATGGAGTGCCACTTGATCTATAAAACATGGGGGACCCATGTAGTGACCACATGCCCCATGGAGTACCACTTGGTCTATAAAACATGGGTGACCATGTGGTAGTGACCACATGCCCCATGGAGTGCCACTTGACCTATAAAATATGGGTGACTCATGTAGTGACCACATGCCCCATGGAGTGTCACTTGACCTATAAAACATGGGTGACCCGTGTGGTGACCACATGCCCCATGGAGTGTCACTTGACCTATAAAACATGGGTGACCCGTATGGTGACCACATGCCCCATGGAGTGCCACTTGACCTATAAAACATGGGTGACCCATGTGGTAGTGACCACATGCCCCATGGAGTGCCACTTGACCTATAAAACATGGGTGACCCATGTGGTAGTGACCACATGCCCCATGGAGTGCCACTTGACCTATAAAATATGGGTGACTCATGTAGTGACCACATGCCCCATGGAGTGTCACTTGACCTATAAAACATGGGTGACCCGTGTGGTGACCACATGCCCCATGGAGTGTCACTTGACCTATAAAACATGGGTGACCCATGTGGTAGTGACCACATGCCCCATGGAGTGCCACTTGACCTATAAAACTATGGGTGACTCAGTGTAGTGACCACATGCCCCATGGAGTGTCCACTTGACCTATAAAACATGGGTGACCAGTGTGGTGACCACATGCCCATGGAGTGTCCACTTGACCTATAAAACATGGGTGACCAGTGTGGTGACCACATGCCCCATGGAGTGCCACTTGACCTATAAAACATGGGTGACCCATGTGGTAGTGACCACATGCCCCATGGGTGACCCATGTGGTAGTGACCACATGCCCCATGGAGTGCCACTTGACCTATAAAACATGGGTGACCCATATAGTGACCACATGCCCCACGGAGTGTCACTTGACCTATAAAACATGGGTGACCTGTGGCGTAGTGACCACATGCCCCATGGAGTGTCACTTGACCTATAAAACATGGGTGACCCATGTGGGTGACCACATGCCCCATGGAGTGCCACTTGACCTATAAAATATGGGTGACTCAGTGTAGTGACCACATGCCCCATGGAGTGTCACTTGACCTATAAAACATGGGTGACCCGTGTGGTGACCACATGCCCCATGGAGTGTCACTTGACCTATAAAACATGGGTGACCCGTGTGGTGACCACATGCCCCATGGAGTGTCACTTGACCTATAAAACATGGGTGACCCGTGTGGTGACCACATGCCCCATGGAGTGCCACTTGACCTATAAAACATGGGTGACCCGTGTGGTGACCACATGC
This sequence comes from Cepaea nemoralis, assembly GCA_014155875.1. Taxonomy (NCBI): domain Eukaryota; kingdom Metazoa; phylum Mollusca; class Gastropoda; order Stylommatophora; family Helicidae; genus Cepaea; species Cepaea nemoralis. The sequence goes on from JACEFZ010004302.1 coordinate 755,627, forward strand.
CCCATGGAGTGCCACTTGACCTATAAAATATGGGTGACTTGTAGTGACCACATGCCCCATGGAGTGTCACTTGACCTATAAAACATGGGTGCCAGTGTGTAGTGACCACATGCCCCATGGAGTGTCACTTGACCTATAAAACATGGGTGACCCGTGTGTAGTGACCACATGCCCCATGGAGTGCCACTTGACCTATAAAACATGGGTGACCCGTGTGGTGACCACATGCCCCATGGAGTGTCACTTGACCTATAAAACATGGGTGACCCGTGTGGTGACCACATGCCCCATGGAGTGTCACTTGACCTATAAAAACATGGGTGACACCGTGTGGTGACCACATGCACCATGGAGTGTCACTTGACCTATAAAACATGGGTGACCCGTGTGGTGACCACATGCCCCATGGAGTGGTCACTTGACCTATAAAACATGGGTGACCGTGTGGTGACCACATGCCCCATGGAGTGTCCACTTGACCTATAAAACATGGGTGACCGTGTGGTGACCACATGCCCCATGGAGTGTACATTGACTCTATAAATATGGGTGACCCGTCTGTGTGTGACCACATGCCCCTATGGAGTGTCAATCTGGTGACCTATAAAACATGGTGACCCGTGTGGTGAACCACATGCCCCCATGGAGTTCACTTGACCTATAAAACATGGGTGACCCGTGTGGTGACCACATGCCCATGGAGTGCCACTTGACCTATAAAACATGGGTGACCCGTGTGGTGACCACATGCCCCATGGAGTGTCCACTTGACCTATAAAACATGGGTGACCCGTGTGGTGACCACATGCCCCATGGAGTGCCACTTGACCTATAAACTATGGGTGACCCGTGTGGTGACCACATGCCCCATGAGTGCCACTTGACCTATAAAATATGGGTGACCCTGTGTGGTGACCACATGCCCCATGGAGTGCACTTGACCTATAAAACATGGGTGACCAGTGTGGTGACCACATGCCCATGGAGTGCCACTTGAACCTATAAAACTATGGGTGACTCCGTGTGGTGACCACATGCCCCCATGGAGTGTCACTTGGACCTATAAAACATGGGTGACCCGTGTGGTGACCACATGCCCCATGGAGTGCCACTTGACCTATAAAACATGGGTGACCAGTGTGGTGACCACATGCCCATGGAGTGTCCACTTGACCTATAAACTATGGGTGACCCGTGTGGTGACCACATGCCCCATGGAGTGTCCACTTGACCTATAAAACATGGGTGACCCTGTGTGGTGACCACATGCCCCATGGAGTGTCACTTGACCTATAAAACATGGGTGACCCAGTGTGGTGACCACATGCCCCATGGAGTGCCACTTGACCTATAAAACATGGGTGACCTGTGTGGTGACCACATGCCCCATGGAGTGCCACTTGACCTATAAAACATGGGTGACCCGTGTGGTGACCACATGCCCCATGGAGTGCCACTTGACCTATAAAACATGGGTGACCCGTGTGGTGACCACATGCCCCATGGAGTGCCACTTGACCTATAAAACATGGGTGACCAGTGTGGTGACCACATGCCCTACATGGAGTGTCACTTGATCTATAAAACATGGGTGACCCGTGTGGTGACCACATGCCCCATGAGTGCCACTTGACCTATAAAACATGGGTGACCGTGTGGTGACCACATGCCCTCATGAGTGTCACTTGACCTATAAAACATGGGTGACCCGTGTGGTGACCACATGCCCCATGGAGTGGTCACTTGAGCTATAAAATATGGGTGACCCGTGTGGTGACCACATGCCCCATGGAGTGTCCACTTGATCATAAAACATGGAGTGACCTGTGTGGTGACCACATGCCTACAGTGTGCCACTTGATCTATAAAACATGGTGACCCGTGTGGTGACCACATGCCCTACAGGAGTGCCACTTGACCTATAAAACATGGGTGACCCGTGTAGTGACCACATGCCCCATGGAGTGTCACTTGACCTATAAAACTATGGGTGACCTGTGTGGTGACCACATGCCCTACATGAGTGCCACTTGATCCTATAAACATGGGTGACCAGTGTGGGTGACCACATGCCCTACATGAGTGCCACTTGACCTATAAAACATGGGTGACCCGTGTGGTGACCACATGCCCCATGGAGTGTCACTTGATCTATAAAACATGGGTGACCCGTGTGGTGACCACATGCCCTACAGAGTGCCACTTGACCTATAAAACATGGGTGACCCGTGTGGTGACCACATGCCCTACAGAGTGCCACTTGACCTATAAAACATGGGTGACCTGTGTGGTAGTGACCACATGCCCATGGAGTGTCACTTGACCTATAAAACATGGGTGACTCATGTAGTGACCACATGCCCTACAGAGTGCCACTTGACCTATAAAACATGGGTGACCCGTGTAGTGACCACATGCCCCATGGAGTGTCACTTGACCTATAAAATATGGGTGACCCGTGTGGTGACCACATGCCCCATGGAGTGTCACTTGATCCTATAAAACATGGGTGACCTGTGTGGTGACCACATGCCCTACAGTGTGCCACTTGATCTATAAAACATGGGTGACCCGTGTGGTGACCACATGCCCTACAGAGTGCCACTTGACCTATAAAACATGGGTGACCCGTGTGGTGACCACATGCCCCATGGAGTGTCACTTGATCTATAAAACATGGGTGACCCGTGTGGTGACCACATGCCCTACAGAGTGCCACTTGACCTATAAAACATGGGTGACCCGTGTGGTGACCACATGCCCTACAGAGTGCCACTTGACCTATAAAACATGGGTGACCTGTGTGGTAGTGACCACATGCCCCATGGAGTGTCACTTGACCTATAAAACATGGGTGACCCGTGTGGTGACCACATGCCCTACAGAGTGCCACTTGACCTATAAAACATGGGTGACCTGTGTGGTAGTGACCACATGACCCATGGTGTGTCACTTGACCTATAAAACATAGGGATAGCACCATATAGGCAATAAGCCTGCAGATGTGGAGAAGGCTCCTGTTCTTGTACATAGGATGGGTGGTTCTGTCCCAGCAGGAGTATGTCAATGAACATCATGGTCTGGGAGGGAGACAGAAGAACAACTGCCAACTTGCTTATACCAGTCTGGAGCAGTGGTTGGGGGGAGACGACAATGCCAACATGTTTAAATGTCCACTTTGGGGGCAGAAAACAACTGCCCTGTTGGTACCACTGCCCCGCAGTGGTTTCCACTTGAACAGAAAACAATGGGGCAACATGTTATACCACTGCCCCAGTGGTTGGACTTGAGACAGAAAACAACTGCCAACATGTTATACCAAATTTTGCAGCATGTTGGGGGGAAGGACACTGAATCTTATACCCGGCTGAGCGTGGTTGGAGCCCAGCAGAAAAATGCCAACATGCTTATACCATCTGGGCGTGGTGGAGGGAGACAGAAGAACAACTGCCAACATTTCTTATACCATTCTGCAGCAGTGTTTGGAGGGAGACAGAAGAACAACTGCCAACTTGCTTATACAGTCTGCAGCAGTGGTTGGAGGTAGACAGAAGAACAACTGCCAACATGCTTATACCTGTCTGCAGCAGTGGTTGGAGGGAGACAGAAGAACAACTGCCAACATGCTTATACCAGTCTGCAGCAGTGGTTGGAGGTAGACAGAAGAACAACTGCCAACATGCTTATACCAGTCTGCAGCAGTGGTTGGAGGGAGACAGAAGAACAACTGCCAACATGCTTATAACTGTCTGCAGCAGTGGCTGGAGGGAGACAGAAGAACAACTGCCAACATGCTTATACCAGTCTGCAGCAGTTGTTGGAGGGAGACAGAAGAACAACTGCCAACATGCTTATACCAGTCTGCAGCAGTGGTTGGAGGTAGACAGAAGAACAACTGCCAACTTGCTTATACCAGTCTGGAGCAGTGGTTGGAGGGAGACAGAAGAACAACTGCCAACATGCTTATACCTGTCTGCAGCAGTGGTTGGAAGGAGACAGAAGAACAACTGCCAACATGCTTATACCTGTCTGCAGCAGTGGTTGGAAGGAGACAGAAGAACAACTGCCAACATGCTTATACCTGTCTGCAGCAGTGGTTGGAGGGAGACAGAAGAACAACTGCCAACATGCTTATACCTGTCTGCAGCAGTGGTTGGAGGGAGACAGAAGAACAACTGCCAACATGCTTATACATGTCTGCAGCAGTGGTTGGAGGTAGACAGAAGAACAACTGCCAACATGCTTATACCTGTCTGCAGCAGTGGTTGGAGGGAGACAGAAGAACAACTGCCAACATGCTTATACCAGTCACCAGCAGTGGTTGGAGGGAGACAGAAGAAGAACTGCCAACATGCTTATACCAGTCACCAGCAGTGGTTGGAGGGAGACAGAAGAACAACTGCCAACATGCTTATACCAGTCTGCAGCAGTGGTTGGAGGGAGACAGAAGAACAACTGCCAACATGCTTATACCAGTCTGCAGCAGTGGTGTAGAGAGAACAGCAATAGAAGACATAGTTTCTGGAGGAAGAGGGAGGGGTCAACCAGCACAAAGGTAGACACAGGCCATTGTACATCTGGAGTATGGACGTACCTGAGTCAGGGCAACTGACAAGTCCTCCTGGCAGGACATTAGACACCTGGAGTATAGATGTACCTGAGTCAGGGCAACTGACAAGTCCTCCTGGCAGGACATACCTGAGTCAGGGCAATTGACAAGTCCTCCTGGCAGGACATTAGACACCTGGAGAATGGATATACCTGAGTCAGGATAATTGACAAGCCCTCCTGATAGGACATAAGACACCTGGAGTATGGACATACCTGAGTCAGAGCAACTGACAACTCCTCATGGCAGGACATTAGACACCTTGGAGTATGGACATACCTGAGTCAGGGCAACTGACAAGTCCTCCTGGCAGGACATACCTGAGTCAGGACAATTGACAAGTCCTCCTGGCAGGACATGTTTTGCAAAGGACTTGCTAGATGTTGATGATGGTTGGCAGCAAGGAATGTGGAAGATTGGAGAGACAATGTTTATTACAAATGCACAGAGTACATTATGAAAACAGAGAAAAGACACTGGGACTGAACTTGATGAAGAATTCTACTGAATGTGTATGTCATTGGAAAGAACTGAATTCGGTGTCAATATATGAGGTGAGGAGTCACAGTCATTATGCCTGAAGATTGGTTACCCGTGCACTGTTGGAGTTACATTGGATACTTGTCCGTGCTCTTTGAACTACAGACCATCCAGTCATTTATTTGGCCTACAGCTACAGACCATCCAGTCATTTATTTGGCCTAAAGCTACAGACCATCCAGTCATTTATTTGGCCTAAAGCTACAGACCATCCAGTCATTTATTTGGCCTAAAGCTACAGACCAATAAATGTCCTGGGAAGTAAAGGCAATCGGTGTGATAATGCAATCACAAAGAACAACAAGCTATGTTACTTAAAGCCACAGACTCATGCAGGCCTGCCCACACTCTAACAGAGTATTTAGAGTCATCATCACATGGTGGGCTTCCTGGTCGAATCTGTGAGCTCCCTGACCATCCTGGGCCACTGTTTCCTGTCCTCTACTGTCCACTTCAGTGTTGCATATCTTGGCCACTGGTTCCTATCCTCTGCTGTCCACTTCAGTGTGGCATATCTTGGCCACTGTTTCCTGTCCTTTGCTGTCCACTTCAGTGTGGCATATCTTGGCCACTGTTTCCTGTCCTTTGCTGTCCACTTCAGTGTGGCATATCTTGGCCACTGGTTCCTATCCTCTGCTGTCCACTTCAGTGTGGCATGTCTTCAGTGACAGGTGTTTCAACCTCTTTGCCATTTGCAAAGGATTTTGCCTGCCATGTATTTCTTAAATGGAGCTTATACCACCTACTTGTATATTAATAAATCAGACCAGAACATGCTGCACAAACAACACATAAATGATACACAACCTCCACGAAATTACAGGACAGCAGAAGCGAGCAGTCACAATTTGATGGTTGCAACAAACACAGCTTTTTAACAGCTTTTCAGTGTTCATAAACATTGATAACACACAATAAGTACAATTTACTGTAACAGCCCAGTCTACTGTAACAGCCCAGTCTACTGTAAAAGCCCAGTCTACTGTAACAGCCCAGTCTACCAGATCAGATTGTCATAAATATTTCCAAAAGAAACCACAGCCAAAGATGGCAGCGGACCTTGTCCAGACACAAGCAGTTTGTGTCTGAGCTCATTCTGCAGCTAACAATGTACCATTAGCTCATCAGTGACTCCAGACATCATATACCTTTCTCAATTCTATCAGCTTATCAGTGTCCAGACATCATATACCTTTCTCAATTCTATCAGCCCATCAGTGTCCAGACATCATATACCTTTCTCAATTCATCAGCTTATCAGTGTCTCCAGACATCATATACCTTTCTCAATTCTATCGGTGCATCAGTGACTCCAGACATCATATACCTTTCTCAATTCTATCAGTGCATCAGTGACTCCAGACATCATATACCTTTCTCAATTCATCAGCTTATCAGTGTCTCCAGACATCATATACCTTTCTCAATTCTATCGGTGCATCAGTGACTCCAGACATCATATACCTTTCTCAATTCTCTCAGTGCATCAGTGACTCCAGACATCATATACCTTTCTCAATTCTATCAGTGCATCAGTGACTCCAGACATCATATACCTTTCTCAATTCTATCAGCCCATCAGTGACTCCAGACATCATATACCTTTCTCAATTCTCTCAGTGCATCAGTGACTCCAGACATAATATACCTTTCTCAATTCTCTCAGTGCATCAGTGACTCCAGACATCATATACCTTTCTCAATTCTCTCAGTGCATCAGTGACTCCAGACATCATATACCTTTCTCAATTCTATCAGTGCATCAGTGACTCCAGACATCATATACCTTTCTCAATTCTATCAGCTCATCAGTGACTCCAGACATCATATACCTTTCTCAATTCTATCAGCCCATCAGTGACTCCAGACATCATATACCTTTCTCAATTCTCTCAGTGCATCAGTGACTCCAGACATCATATACCTTTCTCAATTCTATCAGCTCATCAGTGACTCCAGACATCATATACCTTTCTCAATTCTATCAGCCCATCAGTGACTACAGACATCATATACCTTTCTCAATTCTCTCAGTGCATCAGTGACTCCAGACATCATATACCTTTCTCAATTCTATCAGCCCATCAGTGACTCCAGACATCATATACCTTTCTCAATTCTATCAGTGCATCAGTGACTCCAGACATCATATACCTTTCTCAATTCTATCAGTGCATCAGTGACTCCAGACATCATATACCTTTCTCAATTCTATCAGCTCATCAGTGTCCAGACATCATATACCTTTCTCAATTCTATCAGTGCATCAGTGACTCCAGACATCATATACCTTTCTCAATTCTATCAGTGCATCAGTGACTCCAGACATCATATACCTTTCTCAATTCTATCAGCCCATCAGTGACTCCAGACATCATATACCTTTCTCAATTCTATCAGCTCATCAGTGTCCAGACATCATATACCTTTCTCAATTCTATCAGCTCATCAGTGACTCCAGACATCATATACCTTTCTCAATTCTATCAGCTCATCAGTGACTCCAGACATCATATACCTTTCTCAATTCATCAGCTTATCAGTGACTCCAGACATCATATACCTTTCTCAATTCTATCAGCTCATCAGTGACTCCAGACATCATATACCTTTCTCAATTCTATCAGTGCATCAGTGACTCCAGACATCATATACCTTACTCAATTCTATCAGCCCATCAGTGACTCCAGACATCATATACCTTTCTCAATTTTATCAGCCCATCAGTGACTCCAGACATCATATACCTTTCTCAATTCTATCAGTGCATCAGTGACTCCAGACATCATATACCTTTCTCAATTCTATCAGCCCATCAGTGACTCCAGACATCATATACCTTTCTCAATTCTATGAGCCCATCAGTGACTCCAGACATCATATACCTTTCTCAATTCTATCAGCTCATCAGTGACTCCAGACATCATATACCTTTCTCAATTCTCTCAGTGCATCAGTAACTCCAGACATCATATACCTTTCTCAATTCTATCAGTGCATCAGTGACTCCAGACATCATATACCTTTCTCAATTCTATCAGCCCATCAGTGACTCCAGACATCATATACCTTTCTCAATTCTATCAGCTCATCAGTGTCCAGACATCATATACCTTTCTCAATTCATCAGCTCATCAGTGTCCAGACATCATATACCTTTCTCAATTCTATCAGTGCATCAGTGACTCCAGACATCATATACCTTTCTCAATTCTATCAGCTCATCAGTGACTCCAGACATCATATACCTTTCTCAATTCTATCAGCCCATCAGTGACTCCAGACATCATATACCTTTCTCAATTCTATCAGCCCATCAGTGACTCCAGACATCATATACCTTTCTCAATTCTATCAGCTCATCAGTGACTCCAGACATCATATACCTTTCTCAATTCTCTCAGTGCATCAGTGACTCCAGACATCATATACCTTTCTCAATTCTCTCAGTGCATCAGTGACTCCAGACATCATATACCTTTCTCAATTCTCTCAGTGCATCAGTGACTCCAGACATCATATACCTTTCTCAATTCTCTCAGTGCATCAGTGACTCCAGACATCATATACCTTTCTCAATTCTAACAGTGCATCAGTGACTCCAGACATCATATACCTTTCTCAATTCTAACAGTCCCAGACATTTGCTACTCCAACTTGTCATGTCCCAGCCAGCAGTTACTTTCATTCTTTCTACATCAAGCAAATCACTTACTCCTCAAATAACCAAAGCAATGTCATTCGGGTGACCTTAGGAAACCTGGTGATATTACATCCCTAATGAAGGTAAGAGGTGACTAGCAGAAATCACACTTGTCAGGTCACATGAATGTTCAACACATGGTTTTCTTACTATGGACAGTTTCAGTAATAAATGTCTGTCAGAAGTCATGCATAATGTAATGTATGTGTGTTCTGATTTTTTGGGTTTGATAAAGAATTCTGACCACAACATAAAATAATGATGTGTAGAATCAGTTACTGTGCCTGTGTTGACTGTGGGAGTAAGTGTGACAGTACTGTGGGAGTAAGTGTGACAGTACTGTATTAGTAAGTGTGACAGTACTGTGGGAGGAAGTGTGACAATACTGTGGGAGGAAGTGTGACAGTACTGTGGGAGGAAGTGTGACAATACTGTGGGAGTAAGTGTGACAGTACTGTGGGAGTAAGCGTGACAGTACTGTGGGAGTAAGTGTGACAATACTGTGGGAGTAAGTGTGACAGTACTGTGGGAGGAAGTGTGACAATACTGTGGGAGGAAGTGTGACAATACTGTGGGAGTAAGTGTGACAGTACTGTGGGAGTAAGTGTGACAGTACTGTGGGAATAAGTGTGACAGTACTGTGGGAGTAAGTGTGACAGTACTGTGGGAGTAAGTGTGACAGTACTGTGGGAGGAAGTGTGACAATACTGTGGGAGTAAGTGTGACAGTACTGTGGGAGTAAGTGTGACAGTACTGTGGGAGTAAGTGTGACAGTACTGTGGGAGTAAGTGTGACAGTACTGTGACCATCTAAACACCTGCATGTATGTAGACACAACATAAAATAATGATGTGTAGAATCAGTTACTGTGCCTGTGTTGACTGTGGGAGTAAGTGTGACAGTACTGTGGGAGTAAGTGTGACAGTACTGTGGGAGTAAGTGTGACAGTACTGTGGGAGTAAGTGTGACAGTACTGTGGGAGGAAGTGTGACAATACTGTGGGAGGAAGTGTGACAGTACTGTGGGAGGAAGTGTGACAATACTGTGGGAGGAAGTGTGACAATACTGTGGGAGGAAGTGTGACAATACTGTGGGAGTAAGTGTGACAATACTGTGGGAGTAAGTGTGACAATACTGTGGGAGTAAGTGTCACAGTACTGTGGGAGGAAGTGTGACAATACTGTGGGAGGAAGTGTGACAATACTGTGGGAGGAAGTGTGACAATACTGTGGGAGTAAGTGTGACAATACTGTGGGAGTAAGTGTGACAGTACTGTGGGAGTAAGTGTGACAGTACTGTGGGAGTAAGTGTGACAGTACTGTGACCATCTAAACACCTGCATGTATGTAGACACAACATAAAATAATGATGTGTAGAATCAGTTACTGTGCCTGTGTTGACTGTGGGAGTAAGTGTGACAGTACTGTGGGAGTAAGTGTGACAGTACTGTGGGAGTAAGTGTGACAGTACTGTGGGAGGAAGTGTGACAGTAATGTGGGAGTAAGTGTGACAGTACTGTGGGAGTAAGTGTGACAGTACTGTGGGAGTAAGTGTGACAATACTGTGGGAGTAAGTGTGACAGTACTGTGGGAGTAAGTGTGACAGTACTGTGGGAGTAAGTGTGACAATACTGTGGGAGGAAGTGTGACAATACTGTGGGAGGAAGTGTGACAATACTGTGGGAGGAAGTGTGACAGTACTGTGGGAGTAAGTGTGACAGTACTGTGACCATCTAAACACCTGCATGTATGTAGACACAACATAAAATAATGATGTGCAGAATCAGTTACTGTGCCTGTGTTGACTGTGGGAGTAAGTGTGACAGTACTGTGGGAGTAAGTGTGACAGTACTGTGACCATCTAAACACCTGCATGTATGTAGACACAACATAAAATAATGATGTGTAGAATCAGTTACTGTGCCTGTGTTGACTGTGGGAGTAAGTGTGACAGTACTGTGGGAGTAAGTGTGACAGTACTGTGGGAGTAAGTGTGACAGTACTGTGGGAGTAAGTGTGACAGTACTGTGGGAGTAAGTGTGACAATACTGTGGGAGTAAGTGTGACAGTACTGTGGGAGTAAGTGTGACAGTACTGTGGGAGTAAGTGTGACAGTACTGTGGGAGTAAGTGTGACAGTACTGTGGGAGTAAGTGTGACAGTACTGTGGGAGTAAGTGTGACAGTACTGTGGGAGTAAGTGTGACAGTACTGTGGGAGTAAGTGTGACAGTACTGTGGGAGTAAGTGTGACAATACTGTGGGAGTAAGTGTGACAGTACTGTGGGAGTAAGTGTGACAGTACTGTGGGAGTAAGTGTGACCAGTACTGGTGACCCATCTAAACACCTGCATGTATGTAGACACAACATAAAATAATGATAGTGTAGAAGAATCAGTTACTGTGCCTGTGTTGACTGTGGGAGTAAGTGTGACAGTACTGTGGGAGTAAGTGTGACAGTACTGTGGGAGTAAGTGTGACAGTACTGTGGGAGTAAGTGTGACAGTACTGTGGGAATAAGTGTGACAGTACTGTGGGAGTAAGTGTGACAATACTGTGGGAGTAAGTGTGAACAGTACTGTGGGAGTAAGTGTGGACAGTACTGTGGGAGGAAGTGTGACAATACTGTGGGAGGAAGTGTGACAGTACTGTGGGAGTAAGTGTGACAGTACTGTGGGAGGAAGTGTGACAGTACTGTGGGAGTAAGTGTGACAGTACTGTGGGAGTAAGTGTGACAGTACTGTGGGAGTAAGTGTGACAGTACTGTGGGAGTAAGTGTGACAGTACTGTGGGAGTAAGTGTGACAGTACTGTGGGAGGAAGTGTGACAATACTGTGGGAGGAAGTGTGACAATACTGTGGGAGTAAGTGTGACAATACTGTGGGAGTAAGTGTCACAGTACTGTGGGAGTAAGTGTGACAGTACTGTGGGAGTAAGTGTGACAGTACTGTGGGAGTAAGTGTGACAGTACTGTGGGAATAAGTGTGACAGTACTGTGACCATCTAAACACCTGCATTTATGTAGACACAACATAAAATAATGATGTGTAGAATCAGTTACTGTGCCTGTGTTGACTGTGGGAGTAAGTGTGACAGTACTGTGGGAGGAAGTGTGACAGTACTGTGGGAGGAAGTGTGACAGTAATGTGGGAGTAAGTGTGACAGTACTGTGGGAGTAAGTGTGACAGTACTGTGGGAGTAAGTGTGACAATACTGTGGGAGTAAGTGTGACAGTACTGTGGGAGTAAGTGTGACAGTACTGTGGGAGTAAGTGTGACAATACTGTGGGAGGAAGTGTGACAATACTGTGGGAGGAAGTGTGACAATACTGTGGGAGGAAGTGTGACAGTACTGTGGGAGTAAGTGTGACAGTACTGTGACCATCTAAACACCTGCATGTATGTAGACACAACATAAAATAATGATGTGCAGAATCAGTTACTGTGCCTGTGTTGACTGTGGGAGTAAGTGTGACAGTACTGTGGGAGTAAGTGTGACAGTACTGTGGGAGTAAGTGTGACAATACTGTGGGAGGAAGTGTGACAATACTGTGGGAGGAAGTGTGACAATACTGTGGGAGGAAGTGTGACAGTACTGTGGGAGTAAGTGTGACAGTACTGTGACCATCTAAACACCTGCATGTATGTAGACACAACATAAAATAATGATGTGCAGAATCAGTTACTGTGCCTGTGTTGACTGTGGGAGTAAGTGTGACAGTACTGTGACCATCTAAACACCTGCATGTATGTAGACACAACATAAAATAATGATGTGTAGAATCAGTTACTGTGCCTGTGTTGACTGTGGGAGTAAGTGTGACAGTACTGTGGGAGTAAGTGTGACAGTACTGTGGGAGGAAGTGTGACAGTACTGTGGGAGGAAGTGTGACAGTAATGTGGGAGTAAGTGTGACAGTACTGTGGGAGTAAGTGTGACAGTACTGTGGGAGTAAGTGTGACAATACTGTGGGAGTAAGTGTGACAGTACTGTGGGAGTAAGTGTGACAGTACTGTGGGAGTAAGTGTGACAATACTGTGGGAGGAAGTGTGACAATACTGTGGGAGGAAGTGTGACAATACTGTGGGAGGAAGTGTGACAGTACTGTGGGAGTAAGTGTGACAGTACTGTGGGAGTAAGTGTGACAGTACTGTGGGAGTAAGTGTGACAGTACTGTGGGAGTAAGTGTGACCGTACTGTGACCATCTAAACACCTGCATGTATGTAGACACAACATAAAATAATGATGTGTAGAATCAGTTACTGTGTCTGTGTTGACTGTGGGAGTAAGTGTGACAGTACTGTGGGAGGAAGTGTGACAGTACTGTGGGAGGAAGTGTGACAGTACTGTGGGAGGAAGTGTGACAGTACTGTGGGAGGAAGTGTGACAGTACTGTGGGAGGAAGTGTGACAGTACTGTGGGAGTAAGTGTGACAGTACTGTGGGAGTAAGTGTGACAGTACTGTGACCATCTAAACACCTGCATGTATGTAGACACAACATAAAATAATGATGTGCAGAATCAGTTACTGTGTCTGTGTTGACTGTGGGAGTAAGTGTGACAGTACTGTGGGAGGAAGTGTGACAGTACTGTGGGAGGAAGTGTGACAATACTGTGGGAGGAAGTGTGACAGTACTGTGGGAGGAAGTGTGACAATACTGTGGGAGGAAGTGTGACAGTACTGTGGGAGGAAGTGTGACAGTACTGTGGGAGGAAGTGTGACAGTACTGTGGGAGTAAGTGTGACAGTACTGTGACCATCTAACACACCTGCATGTATGTAGACCACACAGTGCTTGCTGGTGTATTTACTGTAGTGTAGGTGTGTGTGTGTTTATGTGTGTGTGTGTGAGAGAGAAAGAAAGAGAGAGATAGAAAGAGAGAGATCAAAATATCTTCCAGCTGACTAAATAGAAAAACCTATCCACCACAACAGTGAGAGCCAAACATCCTACGAAACCTCCGGGAAGGTTAACCTGGTCAACAAATACCTGCAAAAGTTGGATGTGTCGGCCTAACGGCGCAAGAACGCAGCTCTGCTGTAAACAGGCACAACGCAATCACATCTGAAAAAACTCTTCAGATGAATGCAGAAGAAGAAGAAGAAGAAAAACCTATCAACCTGGCTTAGAAAGGATGCTGCTTTAGTCAAAAAATGCTGTACGAGCTGATACCACAATCTTCGCAATTAATTGGACATGCTGATTCTATTTATATGTTGAAATCATGACTACAATGTTATTAATGTTAGCACTTAAATTTGATGCAAAACTGTCATAGTTGTGTTTTCATGACGGCGGACCCACCGCACCATGTTCACAGACTAACCGGGGATCACTGAGCGCAATCTGTCTTATAACAATTTCAGTTTGTTGAGCTGACAACTACAGTTCATGACTGACAATAACATCAGACATCTTTGTGATAATTAAAGTGACTAGTCTTAAAAAAATATTTTGTATTGTTTTATTGGTTTGGCATTGTTTTTACTGGTATGGCCAAACATTTTAGGAAGCCTTGTGGTACTGTGCGATTTTAAATTATTGAACATATAAGCATGTGTCTAGAAATAAGAACTTACTGCTCAGCTGACATGGCAGAGGATTACTAGGGGATAAGTTGCATACACAGTTCCAGTTACATAAAAACAGAATAAAGAAAAAAAACATGTATGTTAAGATCAAAGGAGAAACAAAAAACCTTAACAATATTTACTATAGTTGACAAGGATATCAGGTCAGATGAAAACTCTCAGCTATATATTCTATATCTTATAAAGTTACTTGTAACTTACAGTAACACATTATATATCTCCCAAAGTTACATTGTAATTTACAGTAACAAATTCTATATCTCAAAGTTACTTTGTAACTGACAGTAACATAATCTATATCTCACAAAGTTACTTTGATAACACATTATATATCTCCCAAAGTTACATTGTAATTTACAGTAACAAATTCTATATCTCAAAGTTACTTTGTAACTGACAGTAACATAATCTATATCTCACAAAGTTACTTTGTAACCGACAGTATCTCACAAAGTTACTTTGTAACTGCCAGTAACTTTGAGAGGTACAACGTATGTAGCTGGCAGACCTGACCTCTCTGTGGAGTATTGTGTATAATGTTTGTGCTTGCTGCTGCTCCTCACGATCTTAGAATACCTTTCTTGTCTCCATTTTGTAATAGCATATTCTGCTGCTCTAAACATCATTCTTGATGTGCACATAAACAGAGCTTCAATTCAAATATTAGTTTGCAGTGACATTGGTTTACACATGTTATACTCTTCATTCATGCAGCAGCCATGTTTGATTCTGATCTCAAAGTGGCGTTAATAGTTTCATTGCTTCTATAGAAATAGTAGTGTCCACTTTCTGAATCATCTTTTATAAAATTTGATGTTTTATGCAAAATAGGAGAGTTAGTTAAAATAAGATGTGTTAGTGGATAAAATCAGATAAAATAGGAGTTTTGGATAAAACTGGATGTGCCAGTCCAAACTGGACATGTCAGCTAAAACTGGATGTGTCAGCTGAAATGGGATATGTCAGCTGAAATGGGGTATGTCAGCTAAACCTGGATGTGTCAGCTAAAACTGGATGTGTCAGCCAAAATTGGATGTGTTGCATTGCTGTAAGTAAACACAAGACAACCAATGTCCTTTTTGCGACCCCCCCCCCAAAAAAAAAATAAGAATAAGAAGAATGAAAGCTACTAATACTTTTCTTCTTGTAACAATATCATTTTGAAGTTGTATTGACAAAAGAATGTATGTACATAATGTAATAACACCTTCACAGATATATATGACTACCAGCTGTCATATTATTTAGTCATAAAAACAAACCCCCACCCACCCATGCTCAGAGATTATATATATATATATATATATAATATATATATATATATAATCTAAGTACACAGATAACAGTTTATCAGTTTCTTAATATTGAAACTACAATAACTATGTAATAATTAGTACAATCTTAAAATAAAACTATCATTCTTCTTTGCTCTTAAATAACCACATCTCTCTGTGTGATAAACTGAATCTGTCTTATTCTTCTTACATTATTAGAGTTTTTCTGTCACTGGGGTTGGGTAAGGCCATGTTGTCTGTCACTGGGGTTGGGTAAGGCCACTGTGCACTGAAAGAAAATACACAGGATGCTTAAACAAGCACACAAAGATGGAACTATAGCAGAATTCTTGACTCCTAAGTTGTGCTCACACTTAACATATAGGCAGGCATACATTTCAGTTACAAATGTTGTAGTCTGCCCTCATTCATCAGACTTGTCTGAATATGTCAGGGACTTTAAATAGGCCAATCAGAGTTAACGATTCTAGGGCAGACAGTGAATCTGCCTTGAGAGGAGGGTCATCAAAATAGTGACATACACACGACAGATACTTGCATCAGTTTTTGATGAGACAAAATGGCCACGCCTCAGCCCGTCTGGTGAACTGAACTGAGTTCCTTCAGACTGTCATCTGGTTTTGAAACATTCAAATGAAAGCATGCAGGTTTCAGAATGACAGAGATTTGGGCAGGCTACAGGAGACGATAATCACCGCCAGACTAGAAATGGCCAGGTCTTGTAGAAATAAAGTTGAGAGATGACTGTACAAATTGCCACGGGGACATTGGTGATGGTGAAACAGCAATCAGTAGTGAAAATATGCTCATGACTGGCCATGGCTATAGCTTCAGAATTCCTGAATATCACACTGGGTATAGACTTCTCTGACATGCTGTACAAATGAGATATTTTCCTCTTGGCTAATGATGTATACAAGATATTAAAAAAAGCAATGAATTTACATGTTGTGTTTTTAAATAGTTATGAAACAAATACAAGAACAAGGGGAAACATTGCACCTCATGGTGAAAAAACAGTAACAAATGTGCATGCTAACACTTCTGATGGAAATAGCATTCAGATTTCAACAAACAATATATACTGTTAGCCAGTAATGTAAATATGTAATTCACAACATTAAAACTGACAGTACTATAACATGTAATAAGATAACAGTCATATTTGTGTAATGCTTCCAATTCAACAATGTATAAATATAGTATTTACAACAGTTAAAGCAGCATGTTAAAGTGCTGTTAAGTGACATGTGACTAAGATAAAGATATTCATTGGTCTCTCTGGGTCTGATGACTACTAATGTATAGTCAGTGTTCTGAGAGCAGGCAGACATGCTTTCTATGCAGTGGCCCTGCCAGGGCTGAAGTGATTATGTTCACACAATACTGGAATGATTCTTACATGACATTGTCTTCCTCTGAGGTATCCTTCTGCAACAAACCTGAAGAACTGGAAGATCTGTCTAGCTGTGCTAATGTTTCTGAAACTAAGCAAACTGTCAGTTGACAGTACTGTCAACAAATACTGTTTAACAGCCTGTGTACTTCACACTGTCCTTATAGCAAAGTGTTGAAACAACTTGTCATGTTCAAAGATACCACCATCATTTAAGATATTTCTGGAAAAGTCCTCAGTACATAATAACTGATTCTCATTTTCTAACAGTTAATGGTGACGGCAACAGTCAAACAGCTATCCTCATCTTGTCTCCACCACAGGAAAGACTGGCCATAAGCTCCCCTATGGCTTGTGTGGAGACATGAGGCCTAGTCAGTCAACATCTATGATTTTTTTCTTTTCCTTGTGCTTGAAACTACCTGCCCTGGGCTTGCTTCCAGCAAGGGTAGCTGAGCTGTGGCGAGTGCGTCCTCCGTTGGCCCCACCCTTCTCCAGATTATCCTTGTCGGTTGGAGAATGCATAGACCCCACACTCAGGCTGGACATTGAGCTGGACAGGTTGAGGTTTGAGCAAATTCCTAAGCTGCTGGGGTAAGGATTCAGGATGTCCAGGTCATCACCGGGAAGGCAAGCTTCCACCATCATGGCTTTCTCTAGGCAGTTGACAAACAACTCTGCTGTATCTGAGCTACCAGTGGATTTCGAGAAGGTGCCAGCAAATCTCCACAAGCCACCAAATCCTATGCCTGTAAATATATTTTAAACACAAACAGCAATTAATAAGCTTGATGTACTCAACAAAATGCACCTATTTACCGGCATAAATAACCAGGGATGGTCCAGGCAATACAAGAATAGTGAGCGTTAACTGCCAGTTTCCTGACAGCTTCCAACTCATACATGTACAGTTTATTTGATTACGCGTCACCTTTAATCAAACAGCCAAAGAATTATTACAGAAGTAGATCATACGTCACCTTTACTCAAACAGCCAAAGAATTACAACAGAAGTAGATTAGACGTCACCTGTGGCCAAGATATGCCACACTGAAGTGAGCTGCAGAGGACATGAACCAGTGGCCAAGATATGCCACACTGAAGTGGACAGCAGAGGACATGAACCAGTGACCAAGATATGCCACACTGAAGTGGACAGCAGAGGACATGAACCAGTGACCAATATATGCCACACTGAGGTTGACAGAAAAGGACAGGAAACAGTGGCCAAGATATGCCACACTGAGGTTGACAGCAAAGGACATGAACCAGTGGCCAAGATATGCCACACTGAGGTTGACAGCAAAGGACAGGATACAGTGGCCAAGAAACAGCTGAAGAATTATTACAGAAGTAGATTAGGCATCACCTTAACTCAAACAGTCAGAGAATTATATCAGAAGTAGATTAGGGGTCACCTTTACTCAAACAGCCAGAGAATTATTACAGAAGTAGATTAGGCATCACCTTAACTCAAACAGTCAGAGAATTATATCAGAAGTAGATTAGGGGTCACCTTTACTCAAATAGTCGAAGAATTACTACAGAAGCGGATTAGGTGTCACCTTTACTCAAACAGCTGAAGAATTATTACAGAAGTAGATTAGGCATCACCTTAACTCAAACAGTCAGAGAATTATATCAGAAGTAGATTAGGGGTCACCTTTACTCAAACAGCCAGAGAATTATTACAGAAGTAGATTAGGCATCACCTTAACTCAAACAGTCAGAGAATTATATCAGAAGTAGATTAGGCGTCACCTTTACTCAAACAGCCAGAGAATTATATCAGAAGTAGATTAGGCATCACCTTAACTCAAACAGTCAGAGAATTATATCAGAAGTAGATTAGGGGTCACCTTTACTCAAATAGTCGAAGAATTACTACAGAAGCGGATTAGGTGTCACCTTTACTCAAACAGCTGAAGAATTATTACAGAAGTAGATTAGGCATCACCTTAACTCAAACAGTCAGAGAATTATATCAGAAGTAGATTAGGGGTCACCTTTACTCAAACAGCCAGAGAATTATTACAGAAGTAGATTAGGCATCACCTTAACTCAAACAGTCAGAGAATTATATCAGAAGTAGATTAGGGGTCACCTTTACTCAAATAGTCGAAGAATTACTACAGAAGCGGATTAGGTGTCACCTTTACTCAAACAGCTGAAGAATTATTACAGAAGTAGATTAGGCATCACCTTAACTCAAACAGTCAGAGAATTATATCAGAAGTAGATTAGGGGTCACCTTTACTCAAACAGCCAGAGAATTATTACAGAAGTAGATTAGGCATCACCTTAACTCAAACAGTCAGAGAATTATATCAGAAGTAGATTAGGCGTCACCTTTACTCAAACAGCCAGAGAATTATATCAGAAGTAGATTAGGCATCACCTTAACTCAAACAGTCAGAGAATTATATCAGAAGTAGATTAGGGGTCACCTTTACTCAAATAGTCGAAGAATTACTACAGAAGCGGATTAGGTGTCACCTTTACTCAAACAGCTGAAGAATTATTACAGAAGTAGATTAGGCATCACCTTAACTCAAACAGTCAGAGAATTATATCAGAAGTAGATTAGGGGTCACCTTTACTCAAACAGCCAGAGAATTATTACAGAAGTAGATTAGGTGTCACCTTTACTCAAACAGCTGAAGAATTATTACATAAGTAGATTAGATGTCACCGATACTCAAACAGCTTGAGCATTATTGCAGAAATAGATTAGGTGTCAGCTTTACTCAAAAAGCTGGAGAATTATAACAGAAGTAGATTAAGCGTCACCTTTACTCAAACAGCAGAAGAATTATAACAGAAGTAGATTAGACGTCACCTTTACTCAAACAGCAGAAGAATTATTTGTTTTATTTGTTATTTTTCCATTTCACATAAACATAAAACTAATAGTTCAGTTCTATTTGTTATTCTTCCATTCCATATAAACTTAGACCCATTAGTTCAGTTTCATTTGTTATTCTTCCATTCCATATAAACTTAGACCCATTAGTTCAGTTTCATTTGTTATTCTTCCATTCCACACAAACTTACAACCATTAGTTCAGTTTTATTTGTTATTTTTCCATTACTCATAAACTTACAACCATTAGTTCAATTCCATTTGTTATCCCTCTATTTAACATAAAAAATACAAAGCGTTCAGTTCTATTTCTTCTCTCCACAGAAACAAATGAGTGCAGCCCACCAAAAAATTTAAAAAAATTAATATGTTGATGTTGCTTTATTAATAATTAATTAATGTGACATATCTCCTTCAAAATAGTTCCCTCCGACATTAACAGATACACTTCCCAATATGTTTTGCAGTTTTTCAGAAAGCATGCATGTTTTGTAGCAAATTGTCCATGATCTTTTTCATGATCTGAAACAAGTGACTTTTAATGCCAGATTTACATTTTGGGAAAAAGAAAAATCTGCAGGTTTCAAATGCGGAGAGTAGGGCAGCTGTTGGACAACTGTTAACTCATGCTTTGCCCAAAAAATTATGAATAAGCAGTGATGGGCATGCAGGTTTGTCATTGTGATGCAGCATCTAAGACTTGCTTGTACACGCTTCAGGCCTTCTTTTGCCTAAACCTTCTCTTGAATGCTTCAAGACATTCAAGTATTGATTGACTGACTGTGTGGAACAAACTCATGATAAATTGTGCATTTCCAATAAAACAAAATGACTTATGAAACCTTCATTTTTGAGCAACTCTGATGTGCATTGTTTGGGTCAGGGTAATCACTTTCCAACCCACTACTATGAATGCCTCTTATGTTTGACATTATAGCCACAAACCCAGGTGAATTGTGAACAGTATCAGTGGCTATGTTTGACATTATAGCCATAAGCCCAGGTGAATTGTGAACAGTATCAGTGGCTATGTTTGACATTATAGCCACAAACCCAGGTGAATTGTGAACAGTATCAGTGGCTATGTTTGACATTATAGCCACAAACCCAGGTGAATTGTGAACAGTATCAGTGGCTATGTTTGACATTATAGCCACAAACCCAGGTGAATTGTGAACAGTATCAGTGGCTATGTTTGACATTATAGCCACAAACCCAGGTGAATTGTAGACAGTATCAGTGGCTATGTCTGTTAGGTATTTCAGGCAGTGTATGATTGATCTATTCACTGGATATGATATATAACTTTGCAGTTTGCACCTGACAAGATGCAGCAACATATGTCAGGCAACATGCTGTGTAAGATATTGTTTATTACTTCTTTACTTAAATTCACTAACGGAATACGTTGTTTCTATTTGTTATCCTTTTATTCTACATAACTAAACAGCTATTAATATAGTTCTATGTGTTCTCGTTTCAATCTATGTAAAAATAAAACTATTGTTAAAATATACAACCTATTAATTTAGTTGTTTCAGCCCTTTAAACACCCAAATTCACAAGAAAATTACATTGTTCAACACACACACTGATGAGAAAAAGAAAAGATGAGTTACAGCCAGAAGCAAACTCACTTTGCAAATAGGAGAGCTGCTGTTGCTGACTCACATCCTCACATGCTATCATGTTCTGAATGATGCTCTGTACAGCATTCAAGATGGCTTGGTCATGACACAGAGACAGAACATTGATAATTTTGGCATCCAGGAGACTATGGCTGTTGACAAAAATAACACAGTAAATATTTCACATACATATGTCCATGTACACACAAACAAGAATATATGCATGCTGCATAGTATATTGTCAGTGTGTAATAAAGTCTAGAAGGAAAGGCTACAGTAAATATTTCACATACATATGTCCATGTACACACAAACAAGAATATATGCATGCTGCATAGTATATTGTCAGTGTGTAATAAAGTCTAGAAGGAAAGGCTACAGTAAATATTTCACATACATATGTCCATGTACACACAAACAAGAATATGTGCATGCTGCATAGTATATTGTCAGTGTTTAATAAAGTCTAGAAGGAAAGGCTACAGTAAATATTTCACATACATATGTCCATGTACACACAAACAAGAATATGTGCATGCTGAATAGTATATTGTCAGTGTTTAATAAAGTCTAGAAGGAAAGGCTACAGTAAATATTTCACATACATATGTCCATGTACACACAAACAAGAATATGTGCATGCTGAATAGTATATTGTCAGTGTTTAATAAAGTCTAGAAGGAAAGGCTACAGTAAATATTTCACATACATATGTCCATGTACACACAAACAAGAATATGTGCATGCTGCATAGTATATTGTCAGTGTTTAATAAAGTCTAGAAGGAAAGGCTACAGTAAATATTTCACATACATATGTCCAAGTACACACAAACAAGAATATGTGCGTGCTGCATAGTATATTGTCAGTGTTTAATAAAGTCTAGAAGGAAAGGCTACAGTAAATATTTCACATACATATGTCCATGTACACACAAACAAGAATATGTGCATGTTGCATAGTATATTGTCAGTGTTTAATAAAGTCTAGAAGGAAAGGCTACAGTAAATATTTCACATACATATGTCCATGTACACACAAACAAGAATATGTGCGTGCTGCATAGTATATTGTCAGTGTTTAATAAAGTCTAGAAGGAAAGGCTACAGTAAATATTTCACATACATATGTCCATGTACACACAAACAAGAATATGTGCATGTTGCATAGTATATTGTCAGTGTTTAATAAAGTCTAGAAGGAAATGCTACAGTAAATATTTCACATACATATGTCCATGTACACACAAACAAGAATATGTGCATGCTGAATAGTATATTGTCAGTGTTTAATAAAGTCCAACAAGCAAACTATTCCATGTCATTAACAATGTGAGCTCCAATTACTTTTGTGTGAGTGGGATATTCACCCAGGAAACCATATGATCCCTGCACATGTTTGATACAAGCATTAGCAGCCTCATCACAGGAGTGGAAGAATTTCACCTTCACTGCTTGTGTTCTTCAGTTTTGTGAAGCTGACAACTTGCAAACACTGGTACAACTATCCCTGACAGGTCCAAATATTCTTCAAAGTGAGCGTTTTAACAATTGAGTAAATTCTGTTTGAAAATTGTATCCTCAACTTGTATACTTCTATTTTCACCACAGTTGTTTTCTATACACGTTAATATGTAGTCGACCTTATTTTGGTTCATGTTAAGCATTGTCATCCACCAGGTAAATTTCATTGGAAAATTCTCTAAAAAAAACAAAAAACCAGGTCCCCCAGCAGGAAGCTGTTGTTGGTCTGTGAAGTATTAGGACCATCACACACTGTAGGACTGAGTGCACCAAGGAATAAGTCTTTCCCTCCATTAGCAAGCTAGCATTGGACACCATTTTTAAGGTGTTACCATTATTAGAGTTGTCTCTCATCCAAATGATGATGTTTTTCAAGCCACACTGAAACAGGATGGGGGATAGGTGATCATCTTGTTACCTTGTTTTAGCACTCATTCCTTCAGTGGCATGTCCCTTGCAGAAGCTTGCTCCCATTACAACTGTCCAGAAAACTTCTCGGCAATATAAAATATGTCCCACATCCGATACACCCATCTGGAGATCATCCGCCACATCCTGCACCCATCTTCTCTTTGGCCTTCCTCTTCTTCTCTTCCCGGGCATATAACCCTCCATGACTGTTCTCTCCAAACTATCATGGCATTTTAAGTGACCAAAATATTTCAATTTTCTTTGTTTTATTGTCTTTAGTAGCCAACCTTCTTCAATATTTAGTTCTTTTCATATGGCTTCATTTGTTCTTTTCTGTAACCATGATATTCTTAGAACCCGTCTATAGCATTTATATTCAAAGGCATTAATTTTCCTCATAATTTCCCAAAGTTTCTGATGCTGTACACAGTCAAATGCCCTTGAATAATCCATAAAACATAAGAATAAGTTTACATTAAATTCTCTACATTTCTCTATTATTAAACACATGTTGAGTATGTGATCTCATGTTCCTCTTCTTTGAACCACGTTAATCTCTTCTTCCATTTTCTTACAAAGTCTTCCCATTCTGATTTTTAATAGGACAACAGTTCTATTGTTGGTGTATAATTTGAGGTTGCCCTTTTTGGTTTGGAATGAAGATAGTTCTCTTCCAATCTTTTGGCCAAATACCATATTTTCATATCTTTTTACATAATGCGTGATAGATTTGTTTGCTTTCTTCTCCTCATGCTTTAATTAGTTCAGCTGGTTTCTCATCACATCCTGGTGATTTACCATTCTTCAGGTTCTTTACTGCTTATACAATTTCATCTAATGAGGATTCAGGTTCTGTCTATGCTGTCACTGGTTCATGTATCTCATTCATATCCTCACAGTAATTCATATATTATTACACTGCAGTATTCTTGTCATTGTTCTAGTTTTAGACCTACTGCAATTAAATTTACTAGAGTTATTTTCTTTGAATTTCACAGCACTATATATATATATATATATATATATACTTTCTGCACAGATTTCAATTAGGTAGCCCAATATCTCTAGGACTGACCAGTAAGTTTCAGTGTGTGTTTGTCAATTTTACACGTACATTTCTGAAACCTACGATGAGGTTTAACTTTAACTGGAAATTATACTCCTACGTCCTGTACCAACCCTCATCTCATCTTCTCATCTATTGAAGAGTTGTCTTTCTGCATCTGGTTTAGTGAAACAAAATAGTACAGAACATTCTACACTGAGGTTTTATAGGCATGCGGCTCCAGCCTCATATGTGTATAGGCCAACAATATAGACCAACTCAATAGCTCATGAACATCTAGTTTGGTGGTCACAAATAATTGTTTTATAGACCAACTCAATAGCTCATGAACATCTAGTTTGGTGGTCAGAAATAATTGTTTTATAGACCAACTCAATAGCTCATGAACATCTAGTTTGGTGGTCACAAATAATTGTTTTATAGACCAACTCAATAGCTCATGAACATCTAGTTTGGTGGTCACAAATAATTGTTTTATAGACCAACTCAATAGCTCATGAACATCTAGTTTGGTGGTCACAAATAATTGTTTTATAGACCAACTCAATAGCTCATGAACATCTAGTTTGGTGGTCACAAATAATTGTTTTATAGACCAACTCAATAGCTCATGAACATCTAGTTTGGTGGTCACAAATAATTGTTTTATAGACCAACTCAATAGCTCATGAACATCTAGTTTGGTGGTCACAAATAATTGTTTTATAGACCAACTCAATAGCTCATGAAAATCTAGTTTGGTGGTCACAAATAATTGTTTTATAGACCAACTCAATAGCTCATGAACATCTAGTTTGGTGGTCACAAATAATTGTTTTTGAAAAGTGGCTGTAACTTTTCCAGTATAATATTCGACATAAGACCATAAGAGTGGAAATATGCCTTTATAATTCTCACACACTGAATTGTTTCCCTTACAACTGATGATGGATTCTGTTCACTGTGAACGTATGCCTATCTCCTTCAATGTTCTAAACATCATGTTGCAGTTTTCATTGTTGGCACTGTTTCATCCTGCTGTAAATTGATTTGATGTTGTTATTCTTTGAAAGAACACACAATTATACAGTTATGTGAAAAATAGATGTTTATAAAATGTTTGTTTTTATTTAATTTGGAAAATGGGGAGAGGAAGAAAGAAGAATGGGAGATCTTTTTGGTACACCTCTCGCTATAAACATATGAATCAATGTGTGGTACTTATGTTTTGTCTAGCAGCTAAATTTATATATACACACACGTATGCACGTGTGCATGCACGTGTAAAAAAAGTATCTTTGACTCATTCCCTGTATACTTCACTTCGCGCGTTCTTTATTATAAATGGAAATAGATTGGTAGATGAACATATAATTAAACAGCTTTATGAGCTAAATAATGGGTTGTTGGCTGCATGGACATTAAATAAACTGATCTCTGAAATTAAATAAACAGATATGGTGGTTCACAGACTAACAAATATATACTGTAAGCAGATTTGATACATGAAATGTAGACAGACCAGTAGCCAGACAATGAACTACGGAGGTGATCACAACATGTTTCAAGAAAATCTAACAAGAAGCTCTCTCAAAGAGTTGGAAGAACGGATCTTAAAAACATATCAAAGAGAACTTCAAGTATGGAGAGGAACAAAACTTCCAGTGACAGAATTCATACAGGAGTATCATTTCCAAATCATAAATCAGAATGTGTGAATTATCACCCAACAATGACAAGACTAGAATTATCACACATCAATGACAAGACTAGAATTAAGACACTAGAATTATCATTTAACAATGACAAGACAAGAATTATCATGTAACAATGACAAGACTAGAATTATTACACAACAGTGACAAGACTAGAATTATTACACAACAGTGACAAGACTAGAATTATCACACAAAAGTGACAAGACTAGAATTATTACACAACACTGACAAGACAAGAATTATTACACAACAGTGACAAAGACTAGAATTATTACACAACAGTGACAAGGCTAGAATTATCACACAATAGTGACAAGACTAGAATTATTACATAACAGTGACAAGACTAGACCTATCATACAACAACAATGATAAGACTAGAATTATCATGTAACAATGACAAGACTAGAATTATCATGTAAATATGACAAGACTAGAATTATCATGTAACAATGACAAGACTAGAATTATCATGTTAACAATGACAAGACTAGAATTATCATGTAACAATGACAAGACTAGAATTATCACACAACAATGACAAGACTAGAATTATTATGTAACAATGACAAGACTAGAATTATCATGTAACAATGACAAGACTAGAATTATCATGTAACAATGACAAGACTAGAATTAGCACACAACAATGACAAGACTAGAATTATTATGTAACAATGACAAGACTAGAATTAAGAGGTAACAATGACAAGACTAGAATTATCATGTAACAATGACAAGACTAGAATTATTATGTAACAATGACAAGAATAGATTTATCATGTAACAATGACAAGACTAGAATTATCATTTAACAATGACAAGACTATAATTATAATTTAACAATGACAAGACTAGAATTATCATGTAACAATGACAAGACTAGAATTATCATGTAACAATGACAAGACTAGAATTATCATGTAACAATGACAAGACTAGAATTATTATGTAACAATGACAATACTAGAATTATCATGTAACAATGACAAGACTAGAATTATCATGTAACAATGACAAGACTAGAATTATCACACAATAATGACAAGACTAGAATTATTATGTAACAATGACAAGACTAGAATTATTATGTAACAATGACAAGACTAGAATTATCATGTAACAATGACAAGACTAGAATTATTATGTAACAATGTCAAGACTAGAATTATCATACAACAGTGACAAGACTAGAATTATCATGTAACAATGACAAGACTAGAATTATCATGTAACAATGACAAGACTAGAATTATCATGTAACAATGACAAGACTAGAATTATCATGTAACAATGACAAGACTAGAATTATCATGTAACAATGACAAGACTAGAATTATTATGTAACAATGACAAGACTAGAATTATTATGTAACAATGACAATACTAGAATTATCATGTAACAATGACAAGACTAGAATTATCATGTAACAATGACAAGACTAGAATTATCATGTAACAATGACAAGACTAGAATTATCATGTAACAATGACAAGACTAGAATTATCACACAACAATGACAAGACTAGAATTATTATGTAACAATGACAAGACTAGAATTATCATGTAACAATGACAAGACTAGAATTATCATGTAACAATGACAAGACTAGAATTAGCACCAAAATGACAAGACTGAATTATATGTAACAACAAGACTAGAATTATCATGTAACAATGACAAGACTAGAATTATCATGTAACAATGACAAGACTAGAATTATCATGTAAAATACAAACTAGAATTATCAGTAACAAGACAAACTAGAATTATCATGTAACAACAAGACAGAATTATCATGTAACAATGACAAGACTAGAATTATCAAACAACAATGAAAGACTAGAATTATATAACAATAAAATATATGTAACAATGACAAGACTAAATTATCATGTAACAATGACAAGACAAATTATATGTAACAATGACAAGACTAAATTATCAATAACAATGACAAGACTAGAATTAGCATGTAACAATGACAAGACTAGAATTATCATGTAACAATGACAAGACTAGAATTATCATGTAACAATGACAAGACTAGAATTATTCATGTAACAGTGACAAGACTAGAATTATTATGTAACAATGACAAGACTAGGAATTATATGTAACAATGACAAGACTAGAATTATCATGTTAACAATGACAAGACTAGAATTATCATGTAACAATGACAAGACTAGAATTATCATGTAACAATGACAAGACTAGAATTATCATAGTAACAATGACAAGACTAGAATTATCATGTACATGACAAGACTAGAATTATATATGTAACAATGACAGACTATGAATTATCATGTAACAATGACAAGACTAGAATTATCATGACACAATGACAAGACTAGAATTATTAATGTAACAATGGACAAGACTAGAATTAGCAGTACAACATGACAAGACTAGAATTATCATGTAACAATGACAAGACTAGAATTTATCATGTAACAATGACAAGACTAGAATTATCATGTAACAATGACAAGACTAGAATTACATGTAACAATGACAAGACTATAATTATTATGTAACAATGACAAGACTAGAATTATATTGTAACAATGACAAGACTAGAATTATTCATGGTAACAATGACAAGACTAGAATTAGCATGTAACAATGACAAGACTAGAATTATCATGTAACAATGACAAGACTAGAATTATCATGTAACATGACAAGACTTAGAATTATCATGTACCAATGACAACGAAATTATCAATGTAACAATGTACCAAAGACTAGATTATTATGTAACATGACAAGACTAGAATTGTCATGTACAATGACAAGACTAGAATTATCATGATAGAACAATGACAAGACTAGAATTATTCAATGTAACAATGACAAGACTAGAATTATCTAAATTACAATGACAAGACTAGATTTATCATGTAACAATGACAAGACTAGAATGATCATGTAACAATGACAAGACTAGAATTATCATGTAACAATGGACAAGACTAGAATATTCATGTACAATGACAAGACTAGAATTATCATGTAACCAGTGACAAGACTAGAATTATCATGTAACAATGACAAGACTAGAATTATTATGACAAGACTAGAATTATCATGTAACAATGACAAGACTAGAATTATCATGTAACAATGACAAGACTAGAATTATCATGTAACAATGACAAGACTAGAATTATCATGTAACAATGACAAGACTAGAATTATCATGTAACAATGACAAGACTAGAATTATCATGTAACAATGACAAGACTAGAATTATCATGTAACAATGACAAGACTAGAATTATCATGTAACAATGACAAGACTAGAATTATCATGTAACAATGACAAGACTAGAATTATCATGTAACAATGACAAGACTAGAATTATCATGTAACAATGACAAGACTAGAATTATCATGTAACAATGACAAGACTAGAATTATCATGTAACAATGACAAGACTAGAATTATCATGTAACAATGACAAGACTAGAATTATCATGTAACAATGACAAGACTAGAATTATCATGTAACAATGACAAGACTAGAATTATCATGTAACAATGACAAGACTAGAATTATTATGTAACAATGACAAGACTAGAATTATTATGTACAATGACAAGACTAGAATTATCATGTAACAATGACAAGACTAGAATTATCATGTAACAATGACAAGACTAGAATTATCATGTAACAATGACAAGACTAGAATTATCATGTAACAATGACAAGACTAGAATTATCATGTAACAATGACAAGACTAGAATTATTATGTAACAATGACAAGACTAGAATTATCATGTAACAATGACAAGACTAGAATTATGAGGTAACAATGACAAGACTAGAATTATCATGTAACAATGACAAGACTAGAATTATTATGTACAATGACAAGACTAGAATTATCATGTAACAATGACAAGACTAGAATTATTCATGTAACAATGACAAGACTAGAATTATATGTAACAATGACAAGACTAGAATTATCATGTAACAATGACAAGACTAGAATTATCATGTAACAATGACAAGACTAGAATTATCATGTAACAATGACAAGACTAGAATTATCATGTAACAATGACAAGACTAGAATTATTATGTAACAATGACAAGACTAGAATTATTATGTAACAATGACAAGACTAGAATTATCATGTAACAATGACAAGACTAGAATTATCATGTAACAATGACAAGACTAGAATTATCATGTAACAATGACAAGACTAGAATTATCATGTAACAATGACAAGACTAGAATTATTATGTAACAATGACAAGACTAGAATTATTATGTAACAATGACAAGACTAGAATTAATCATGTAACAATGACAAGACTAGAATTATCATGTAAACAATGACAAGACTAGAATTATCATGTAACAATGACAAGACTAGAATTATCATGTAACAATGACAAGACTAGAATTATTATGTAACAATGACAAGACTAGAATTATCATGTAACAATGACAAAGACTAGAATTATCATGTAACAATGACAATACTAGAATTATCATGTAACAATGACAAGACTAGAATTATCATGTAACAATGACAAGACTAGAATTATCATGTAACAATGACAAGACTAGAATTATTATGTAACAATGACAAGACTAGAATTATTATGTAACAATGACAAGACTAGAATTATCATGTAACAATGACAAGACTAGAATTATCATGTAACAATGACAAGACTAGAATTATCATGTAACAATGACAAGACTAGAATTATCATGTAACAATGACAAGACTAGAATTATTATGTAACAATGACAAGACTAAGAATTATCATGTAACAATGACAAGACTAGAATTATCATGTAACAATGACAAGACTAGAATTATATGTAACAATGACAAGACTAGAATTATCATGTAACAATGACAAGACTAGAATTATCATGTAACAATGACAAGACTAGAATTATCATGTAACAATGACAAGACTAGAATTATCATGTAACAATGACAAGACTAGAATTAAGAGGTAACAATGACAAGACTAGAATTATCATGTAACAATGACAAGACTAGAATTATTATGTAACAATGACAAGACTAGAATTATCATGTAACAATGACAAGACTAGAATTATCATGTACACAGTGACAAGACTAGAATTATCATGTAACAATGACAAGACTAGAATTATCATGTAACAATGACAAGACTAGAATTATCATGTACAAATGACAAGACTAGAATTATCATGTAACAATGACAAGACTAGAATTATTATGTAACAATGACAAGACTAGAATTATCATGTAACAATGACAAGACTAGAATTATCATGTAACAATGACAAGACTAGAATTATCATGTAACAATGACAAGACTAGAATTATCATGTAACAATGACAAGACTAGAATTATCATGTAACAATGACAAGACTAGAATTATTATGTAACAATGATAAGACTATAATTAATCATGTACAATGACAAGACTAGAATTATCATGTAACAATGACAAGACTAGAATATCATGTAACAATGACAAGACTAGAATTATTATGTAACAATGACAAGACTAGAATTATCATGTAACAATGACAAGACTAGAATTATTCATGTAACAATGACAAGACTATAATTATCATGTAACAATGACAAGACTAGAATTATCATGTAACAATGACAAGACTAGCAATTATTATATGTAACAATGACATGTACCTAGAAAATATCATGTAACAAGGACAAGACTAGCATTATCTATGTAAACAATGACAAGACGTAGAATTATCAGTTAAACAATGATAAGACTAGAATTATCATAGTAACAATGACGAAGGACATAGAATATTATGTAAACAATGACCAAGGACTAGAAATTATCATGTAACAATGACATGAGACTAGAATTATCATGTAACACGGACAAAGACTAGGAATTACAAGTAACAGTGAAAAGACTAGACTGATTACACAATCCAGTGACAAGACAGAATTCTAAGTAACAATGCAAGACTAGAATTATCATGTAACAATGACAAGACTAGAATTACCATGTAACAATGACAAGACTAGAATTATCATGTAACAATGACAACACTAGAATTATCATGTCACATGGACAAGACTAGAACTATCATGTAACAATGACAAGAAAGTAGAAACTATCAATGTAACAATGACAAGACTAGAATTATAAACATACAAGACTGAATTATCATAACATGCAAGACTAGAATTATCAAAACATGCAAGACTAGAATTATCATAACATGACAAGACAGAATTATAACATGACAGACTAGAATTATCAAACAATGACAAACTAGAATTATCAAAATTAAATATAACAATGCAAGACTAGAATTATCAAACAATGACAAGACTAGAATTATCAAACATGACAAGACTAGAATTATATGTAACAATGACAAGACTAGAATTATCATTAACAATGACAAGACTAAATTATATGTAACAATGACAAGCTAGAATTATTATGTAACAATGACAAGACTAAATTATATGTAACAATGACAAGACTAGAATTATCATTAACAATGAAAGACTAGAATTATCATTACAATGACAAGACTAGAATTATAACAATAACAAACTAGAATTATCAAACAATAACAAGACTAGAATTATCATAACAATAACAAGACTAGAATTATCATTAACAATGACAAGACTAGAATTATCATACAACAATGGCAAGACTAGAATTATCATGTAACAATGACAAGACTAGAATTATCATTTAACAATGACAAGACTAGAATTATCATGTAACAATGACAAGACTAGAATTATCATTTAACAATGACAAGACTAGAATTATCATGTAACAATGACAGGACTGGAATTATCATATAACAATGACAAGGCTAGAATTATCATGTAACAATGACAAGACTAGAATTATCATTTAACAATGACAAGACTAAAATTATCACACAACAATGACAAGACTAGAATTATCATGTAACAATGACAAGACAGAATTATCACACAACAATGACAAGACTAGAATTATCACAAAACAATAACTAGACTAGAATTATCACACAACAATGACAAGACTAGAATTGTCACACAACAGTGGCAAGACTAGAATTATCACACAACAATGACAAGACTAGAATTATCACAAAACAATAACTAGACTAGAATTATCACACAACAGTGGCAAGACTAGAATTATCACACTACAATGACAAGACTAGAATTATCACAAAACAATAACTAGACTAGAATTATCACACAACAATAACAAGACTAGAATTATCACACAACAATGACAAGACTAGAATTATCACAAAACAATGACAAGACTAGAATTATCACACAACAATAACAAGACTAGAATTATCACACAACAATAACAAGACTAGAATTATCACAAAACAATAACTAGACTAGAATTATCACAAAACAATAACTAGACTAAAATTATGTAACAATGACAAGACTAGAATTATTACACCACAATGACAAGACTAGAATTATCACACAACAATAACAAGACTAGAATTATGTAACAATGACAAGACTAGAATTATCACACAATGATGAAATTACAAGAACTATCACACAACAATGACAAGACGGGCAAATCCTGTTGTGGATTCTGAACAAGATATGAAATTTAACAGGATGTAACATTTGGCAAAGAACAGAGAAACTAGTCAAAAATGCTACAGAGTGGAATCCACAAGGACAGGATAAGTGCAGAGTGTTACAAACTGAGAAATATATTGGAAGAAGATATGGCTAACCACCCGTGAAATATGCAATGGTATTGTGTTCTACTTGGAACAAAGAGACTAAGTAATGGTCACTCTTAAACCTTAGCAACATCAATCAGTGCTAGTCCATGACACCTTCCTTGAACAACTGAAGAACACTTACATGACAGGAAACACCTTTCGGAACACAACCAAAGAACACTTACATGCCAGGAAACACCTTTGGGAACACAACCAAAGAACACTTACATGACAGGAAACACCTTTTGGAATACAACCAAAGAACACTTACATGACAGGAAACACCTTTGGGAACACAACCAAAGAACACTTACATGACAGGAAACACCTTTGGGAAACAACTGAAGAACACTTACATGACAGGAAACACATTTGGGAATACAACCAAAGAACACTTACATGACAGGAAACACCTTTGGGAACACAACCGAAGAACA
Source organism: Cepaea nemoralis (assembly GCA_014155875.1). Classification (NCBI taxonomy): domain Eukaryota; kingdom Metazoa; phylum Mollusca; class Gastropoda; order Stylommatophora; family Helicidae; genus Cepaea; species Cepaea nemoralis. The sequence continues at coordinate 790,132 of JACEFZ010004302.1, forward strand.
CTTACATGACAGGAAACGCCTTTGGGAACACAACCGAAGAACACTTACATGACAGGAAACACCTTTTGGAATACAACCAAAGAACACTTACATGACAGGAAACACCTTTGGGAACACAACCAAAGAACACTTACATGACAGGAAACACCTTTGGGAAACAACTGAAGAACACTTACATGACAGGAAACACATTTGGGAATACAACCAAAGAACACTTACATGACAGGAAACACCTTTGGGAACACAACCGAAGAACACTTACATGACAGGAAACGCCTTTGGGAACACAACCGAAGAACACTTACATGACAGGAAACACATTTGAGAACACAACCGAAGAATACTTACATGACAGGAAACACCTTTGGGAACACAACTGAAGCCTCTGCCAGGTACTCATACAGGATTCTTGTCTCGTTTTCATCGGTTGTGTTTCTGACCAGCGTGGCCTGCAAACAATGACATAACCCGTTGTAAACAGTCATCAGTCACCATCTAACAGGTGACAGAAATGTTTGTTCTGATGGTAGTGTTATCAATGTGCCCACGGCAGGTCTTTGTTACTATATGATTCTGTGACATAACTTGTGCTCTTGACAGAGTCCCAATAGACAGTTGTGACAGAACTTGTGCTGGTGACGAAGACTCCCACAGACAGCTGTGACAGAACTTGTGTTGGTGACGGAGACTCCCACAGATAGCTGTGGCAGAACTTGTGCTGGAGTCCCAACAGACAGTAAAATGACCTGGTCCGCGAAGTGAGGAAGATGGAATAATGCGCAACAGCAACAAATGGAATCACAAAATGGAGTGACCAGAGAGTGCCAGCCAAGAAAAACCAGAATAAAACATGGTACCAAGTGTTTTATGCTACCTTGTGGCACACAAGAATCATAAGATTAAGCCCTACTGGACTATAAGTATAACATTATTTAATTTACCTGAGAATGTACAACTCGGATGGTTAGAAGAGAAGCCACTCTGAAATTGTAATAACAGTCACCCAAAACAAAATCTTAACTGTATAAAAGTGACAACATCATAAAATATAATCTGCATGCTCTCATGACTGGCAGATTAATTTGTTTCCAAAAGATTCCTGTGTGTGCGCGCACACACGCACACAACTACACACATATATATATATATGTATATATATTTATATATTTTGATTCAATTGCATGTCCTTTGCAGAACCTCCCTCCCATAACCTTCCGGAAAACCTCTCGATCATAAGCAAGATGTCCCGTGTCTGATATGCCCATCTGGAGATCATCCGCCACATCCTGCACCCATCTTCTCTTAGCCTTCCTCTTCCTCTCTTCCCAGGCATTATTGTTCTCTCCAAACTTTCGTAACATTTCAAGTGATCAAAATATTTCAATCTTCTTTGTTTTATCGCCTTTAATAGCCAACCTTCTTCAATATTCAAATCTTGAAGTATGGATGCATTTGTTTTTTTCTTTATCCAAGATATTCTTAGAACTCGTCTATAGCATTTATATTCAAAGGCATTTATGCGCTGTTCAGCTTGTTTATAAGTGTCGTCTCACAGGCATATGTTGCAATGGGAAAGATGCATGCTCTTACAAATCTAAAAAAAAGTTGCTTAAAAGTCAACAGGGTTGACTTCATTGCACCGGGTTTTTATCCCATATGGCTTGGTCTTTTTCCGCAGTGCGGAAAGCGCCGCACAAAGCACGAACTCCGTAGCTCCAGCGACGACCCACAGGAGTCTCAAAAAATATTCACTTGTGAACTGAAGGACGCGGCCTGGAATCAAACCCACAACCTACAGAGCCTGAGTCAAACGGCTTGACCACAGAGACCCCAAAAATCTATTGTTTGTAGTTCTATCTGTCCCACTCCACAATTTATTCACTTGTTTTAGTCTTTGAAGAGCAATAGATATTCATCTTTTAATTTCTTTCAGTGTCACCATTGTTGGTAATCAATAACCTACGATATTCAAATTTTCCACCACCTCCAATGTTTCCTCATTAACATATATTTCTTTCTCCATAGTAGTTTTATCTATATGCATTACCTTTGTTTTTCCTATGTTAAGATATACGTTGTGATTTTCACTATTCAATTGGGTTGAGATTATTAGGTTTTTTATACCATTCTGTGTTGTGGATAGCAATACTGTATCATATCGAATCTCTGGTATGTCATGACCACCAATATTTAGGGCATCATATTGCTCCCTAGTTATATCATCTCTGACATTTCTCATTATATTTTTGGCGTACAGGTTAAACAAATAGTGGGACAGCACACAGCCCTGAAGGACTCCTTGCTTGATGTCAAACCAATCTGATGTCCCACCATCTATTCTAACTGCTGCTTGTTGGTCTAGATAGAGCATTTTTATGAGCCGTATTATATATATATATATTTGCATATCATTTGACCTGTGCTCCATCATCGTACATATCCTCTGATTCTCTGATCACGCTAAGGTTGGGTATGTTCAGAGTGCACTGAAGCCATTTCTCAGGTGTAATACTAGATCACCACTTATGACTAGACAACTGTGGTAGTGTAAGGTTAGCATGCTTGCTGCCGGCCTGCCGGTCATGGGTTCGAGTGTGCACGAGGCAGACTTCTAAAGCTGACCTGGGTTCCCAGGTCACACCAGCTTAAAATGGCTGCCAGCAACTGTCTGGAGAGGTACAGGCAGACGGCGGGATGTTTACCATATCACCTCTCCAGTACCAACTGGTCTATAAAAGCATGGGCCTAGAGACAAATACCAGTACACCACAAGGCACGTGAACAAAGGCTCTTTAGTTACAAAAATACTTGTAACTGCCACTATTCTTGGTAATTAATGGACACAAATGGATAAACCACATGGCAGTTACCCAAAAGAGCACATGTGGATATTCTTGTAGACAAGCATAGACAGATGATATAAAAGGCTCACCAGTACGGTCAGCACCAAAGTCTGCGTGGGGTAGTCTGTCAACACTTCTGGGTCCAGGAGAACATTATTTTCATTAGACACTGAACTGCGTCCACTTCTGGGTGGTGGCAAGGGTGACTTTGATGGATCCATGATTTTCTTTGAGCCAGGGATAGGCATTGAAGAACTGCGTGTCTGTGAGAGAGGAGGTCGTACTGCGATCATAGGTTCTTCAAGGCTATGCCACCTGGAGTTATTTCCTGATAGCTGCGACTACAAATAAACAATATGTATTACTATACAGACATACGAGCTAGATAAGGTGTTTCAGGCACAATTTAGTTACTAGAAATGGAACATCTTCACATTCAGATGGAATACAATAAAAAAACTGATGAGTGACACAAAATCCAAAACAGTTGATGTGCCAATATTTAGGAAATTACGAAGCGAAAAGTCATCACCATGAGTTGGGCCAGAAGAAGGAGATTCTGGCAGTTAAAACAAACAAAGGTAACATCAGTGTTAGCAGAAAAGTGCAAAGTTTAACACTTCCTGTTGAATTTGTCACAATTCTGACAAAGTAAGCTCAAGCCACAAGAGTCACATGGACAAAAACAGTGATAAATAATTACTATATGCAAGCAACAGATAGCATGAAAACCCCCATTATGTATCGGTTAATCACCTCTACACATGGTTTGTCAGTGGATCACCTCCATACATGGTGTGTCAGTCAATCATCTCCATACATAGTGTGTCAATGGATCACCTCCATACATGGTGTGTCAATGGATCACCTCCATACATGGTGTGTCAATGGATCACCTACATACATGGTGTGTCAATGGATCACCTCCATACATGGTGTGTCAGTCAATCATCTCCATACATAGTGTGTCAATGGATCACCTCCATACATGGTGTGTCAATGGATCACCTCCATACATGGTGTGTCAATGGATCACCTCCATACATGGTGTGTCAATGGATCACCTCCATACATGGTGTGTCAGTCAGGGGTCTGCGTGGTCTCGAGGTATGGTGTCCACCTCAAGTGCTGGAGGTCCCGGGTTCAAGCCCCAGTGAGGACCAGGATTTTTTTCACGTGGATTTCTAGTAATAAAATTTTCCCATGGTCTCTGGGTAGTGAAATTGGACGCCCGTGTGTGTGGTTGCACATGTAAATAATCCCTTGGCAGTTGGAAATCGAAAAAGAGTAGCCTAATGGCGCTGCCTGGGCAAAGTTTCGAGTTAAAAATCTACCCAAAGTATTTCACGATCCTCGCTGGTGCTACAGAGTTCGCGCACTGAGCTGAGTTCTCCAGGCTCAGGTTTGAGTTAGGAGGGGAACGGAGCACTTATGGGTTACATCCGTGTGCAGTGATGTAGATCCATCGACTAAACTAAACTAACTAAACTAAACTGTGTCAGTCACTCACCTCCATACATGGTGTGTCAATGGATCACCTCCATACATGATGTTTCAGTCAATCATCTCCATACATGGTGTGTCAATGGATCACCTCCATACATAGTGTGTCAGTCAATTATCTCCATACATGGTGTGTCAATGGATCATCTCCATACATGGTGTGTCAGTGGATCACCTCCATACATGGTGTGTCAATGGATCACCTCCATACATGGTGTGTCAATGGATCACCTTCTTACATGGTGTGTCAGTCAATCACCTTCCTACATAGTGTGTCAGTCCATCACCACCATACATGGTGTGACAATGGATCACCTCCATAAATGGTGTGTCAATGGATCACCTCCATACATGGTGTGTCAATGGATCACCTCCATTCATGGCGTGTCAGTGGATCACCTCCATATATGGTGTGCCAGTCAATCACCTCCATATATGGTGTGTCAGTGGATCACCTCCATACATGGTGTATCAGTGGATCACCACCTATACATGGTGTGTCAGTGGATCACCTCCATACATGGTGTATCAGTGGATCACCACCTATACATGGTGTGTCAGTCCATCACCTCCATACATGGTGTGTCAGTCCATCACCTCCATACATGGTGTGTAATGGATCACCTCCATACATGGTGTGTCAGTGGATCACATGCATACATGATATCAGGTAAATCCTCTCCATACATGGTGTGTCAATGGATCACCTCTATACATGGTGTGTCAGTCCATCACCTTCATACATGGTGTGTCAGTGGATCACCTGCATACATGGTGTGTCAATGGGTCACCTCCATACAGTGTCAGGTAAATCACCTCCATACATTGTGTGTCAGCGGATCACCTCCATACATGGTTTGTCAGTCCATCACCTCCATACATGGTGTGTCAGTCAATCATATCCGTACATGGTGTGTCAATGGATCACCTCCATAATGGTGTGTCAGTCAATCATCTCCATACATGGTGTGTCAATGGATCACCTCCAAACATGGTGTGTCAGTCAATCACCTCCATACATGGTGTGTCAGTCCATCACCTTCATACATGGTGTGTCAATGGATCACCTCCATACATGGTGTGTCAGTCAATCATCTCCATACATGGTGTGTCAATGGATCATCTCCATACATGGTGTGTCAATGGATCACCTCTATACATGGTGTGTCAGTCCATCACCTCCATACATGGTGTGTCAATGGATCACCTCCATACATGGTGTGTCAGTCAATCACCTCCATACATGGTGTGTCAGTCAATCACCTCCATACATGGTGTGTCAGTCAATCACCTCCATACATGGTGTGTCAATGGATCACCTCCATACATGGTGTATCAGTGGATCACCACCTATACATGGTGTGTCAGTCCATCACCTCCATACATGGTGTGTCAGTCCATCACCTCCATACATGGTGTGTAATGGATCACCTCCATACACGGTGTGTCAGTGGATCACCTGCATACATGATATCAGGTAAATCCTCTCCATACATGGTGTGTCAATGGATCACCTCTATACATGGTGTGTCAGTCCATCACCTCCATACATGGTGTGTCAGTGGATCACCTGCATACATGGTGTGTCAATGGATCACCTCCATACATGGTTTGTCAGTCCATCACCTCCATACATGGAGTGTCAGTCAATCATATCCATACATGGTGTGTCAATGGATCACCTCCATAATGGTATGTCAGTCAATCATCTCCATACATGGTGTGTCAATGGATCACCTCCATACATGGTGTGTCAGTCAATCCTCTCCATACATGGTGTGTCAGTGGATCACCTCCATACATGGTGTGTCAGTCAATCATCTCCATACATGGTGTGTCAGTGGATCACCTCCATACATGGTGTATCAGTGGATCACCACCTATACATGGTGTGTCAGTCCATCACCTCCATACATGGTGTGTAATGGATCACCTCCATACACGGTGTGTCAGTGGATCACCTGCATACATGATATCAGGTAAATCCTCTCCATACATGGTGTGTCAATGGATCACCTCTATACATGGTGTGTCAGTCCATCACCTCCATACATGGTGTGTCAGTGAATCACCTGCATACATGGTGTGTCAATGGATCACCTCCATACATAGTGTCAGGTAAATCACCTCCATACATTGTGTGTCAGTGGATCACCTCCATACATGGTGTGTCAATGGATCACCTCCATACATGGTGTGTCAATGGATCACCTCCATACATGGTGTCAGGTAAATCACTTCCATACATGGTGTCAGGTAAATCACCTCCATACATGGTGTGTCAGTGGATCACCTGCATACATGGTGTGCCAATGGATCACCTCCATACATGATGTTAGGTAAATCACCTCCACACATGGTGTCAGGTAAATCACCTCCATACATGGTGTGTCAGTGGATCACCTCCATACATGGTGTCAGGTAAATCACCTGCATACATGGTGTGTCAGTGGATCACCTCCATACATGGTGTCAGGTAAATCACCTGCATACATGGTGTGTCAATGGATCACCTCCATACATGATGTCAGGTAAATCACCTGCATACATGGTGTGTCAGTGGATCACCTCCATACATGGTGTCAGGTAAATCACCTCCATACATGGTGTCAGGTAAATCACCTCCATACATGGTGTCAGGTAAATCACCTCCATACATGGTGTGTCAGTGGATCACCTGCATACATGGTGTGTCAATGGATCAACTCCATACATGATGTCAGGTAAATCACCTCCACACATGGTGTCAGGTAAATCACCTCCATACATGGTGTGTCACTCTATCATTTCTAAAAACACATGTGGACCTACAGAATACGTCTGTTACTCAGTGAGATGGAAACACTATGGCACACAAATATTTTCTAAATGAGGTCATGCAACAATCTCAAATGATCAAGGAAAGTGTACAGAAGTATATAGCACTTAGTTTAAGTTGCACAGCATCAATAACAATTAATGCAATACTCAACCATCATATCATGTTTCAACAAAGTGCATGGTTCCGTCGCTCTGCTACTGAGTGAGTGCATGGCGCAACACTGTGAGCTGTGAAATTTGTGTGGAATGCTTTTACATCTGTCCGCTGTTGTATGCACAGTAAACTGCATGTTTGGAACAATGGCCGGCTGTCACTGAATTGACTAGTTTGTCTTTTCGGTTTACAAGTGCATTTTTCAGGAGATTCCTGGGAGTCATAGCCGGAGCTATGAGTTCATGCTTTGTGCGGCACTTTCGGCGGATCGCCCTGCCGAAAAGAGACCAATCCATGTGGGATAAAACCCAGGTCAATTAAGTCTTTCTGGGACTGCCGATTCCATCGAGGATGAACTGTGTTTTTCATGGAAGACTTTTGTGTTTGCATTCTGGCGGCGCCAGTGTACCTGTGCGGGCTGTTGGCTTGCTGAGACTCCTGTCTGTTCCACTTTTCACATTGGGCAGTGAGGAGCATTGTATGTGATATTCACTGGCACAGGAATGGAGCATAATGGGGACGACCTATTGCCGTGGTTGGAACCGTGACTAACTAACTAACTAACTCAACAAAGTGCATCACAAACACCATCTCTACTAATATATCGATTTTCTTTTTACAACGCCACAAGAAAAGCATCATATATGTTACCTGACTCCTCCAAATGTACATAAATAGTAAAACTGCAATGATACGAACGCAAGTTTCAACAAGAGAAAATCCTACATACCTTGGAATCCAGCTGCATTAGAGGTTCACCTGGAAGCCACACCTGGAGGACAGAGAATATTCAATGAGTAGAAATATTCTTTCTCTGGAAGAAGTTGGCAATGACAAGTAAGACAGCAAACTGAAATGATTTACACAAGCACATTTCACAGGTGTTCACGTGTGGGACATAAACACAGCTGAACTGGTGTATAAGATACTGTGTTCAGGACAATCACAACTCCAACGACAAATAGTAAAATGTTCATTAACAGTGTCTGTACACTGGGAGAGTTCCCAAGTGTTCTCACAACAAAGAGATGCTTCAACTGTAATATATATTCTATGGCATGTGTCCCAACAGCCTCAAACAGCCAAGTTTCAGCTTCTGGCTTTCATATGTGTTCGGTAGGAATTCAGATTGGCCCAAGCAAAATGCCAGCATAAATGACAATAAGCATCCCTTGCACATGAGAGTATCTTGGCTAGCATAGCACAAGCTGGAAAAATGATTTGGTTAGTAAAAAAAAACAGATGGTGATGTGAGCATGCAGGCTCTATTTAGGCAGTGGAGACAGTCCTGGCTTGGCATGCATACTGAATGGCAGATGATGTATTTTCTGTAAGCAGCAAGCAAATGGGGCAAAGAAAAATTGTATATACAAAATTATGTCTTAAGAATGTGTCTAGGAAGTGATTAAAGCATTAGACATACACAATTACCTGAGAGAAAGATGTTGATCACAAAGAGTGGAGATGCACCACAAGATGCAGCAGTCAGTAACAACAGTCAAGGATTAGACATACACAATTACCTGAGAGAAAGATGTTGATCACAAAGAGTGGAGATGCACCACAAGATGCAGCAGTCAGTAACAACAGTCAAGGTTTAGACATACACAATTACCTGAGAGAAAGATGTTGATCACAAAGAGTGGAGATGCACCACAAGATGCAGCAGTCAATAACAACAGTCAAGCATTAGACATACACAATTACCTGAGAGAAAGATGTTGATCACAAAGAGTGGAGATGCACCACAAGATGCAGCAGTCAGTAACAACAGTCAAGCATTAGACATACACCTGAGAGAAAGATGTTGATCACAAAGAGTGGAGATGCACCACAAGATGCAGCAGTCAATAACAACAGTCAAGGCATTAGACATACAATTACCTGAGAGAAAGATGTTGATCACAAAGAGTGGAGATGCACCACAAGATGCAGCAGTCAATAACAACAGTCAAGCATTAGACATACACAATTACCTGAGAGAAAGATGTTGATCACAAAGAGTGGAGATGCACCACAAGATGCAGCAGTCAGTAACAACAGTCAAGCATTAGACATACACAATTACCTGAGAGAAAGATGTTGATCACAAAGAGTGGAGATGCACCACAAGATGCAGCAGTCAGTAACAACAGTCAAGCATTAGACATACACATACCTGAGAGAAAGATGTTGATCACAAGAGTGGAGAGTGCACCACAAGATGCAGCAGTCAGTAACAACAGTCAAGCATTAGACATACACAATTACCTGAGAGAAAGATGTTGTTCACAAAGAGTGGAGATGCACCACAAGATGCAGCAGTCAGTAACAACAGTCAAGGATTAGACATACACCTGAGAGAAAGATGTTGATCACAAAGAGTGGAGATGCACCACAAGATGCAGCAGTCAATAACAACAGTCAAGGATTAGACATACACAATTACCTGAGAGAAAGATGTTGATCACAAAGAGTGGAGATGCACCACAAGATGCAGCAGTCAGTAACAACAGTCAAGCATTAGACATACACCTGAGAGAAAGATTTTGTGATATGCACCACAAGATGCAGCAGTCAGTAACAACAGTCAAGCATTAGACATACACAATTACCTTAGAGAAAGATGTTGATCACAAAGAGTGGAGATGTACCACAAGATGCAGCAGTCAGTAACAACAGTCAAGCACTAGACATACACAATTACCTGAGAGAAAGATGTTGATCACAAAGAGTGGAGATGCACCACAAGATGCAGCAGTCAGTAACAACAGTCAAGCATTAGACATACACCTGAGAGAAAGATGTTGATCACAAAGAGTGGAGATGCACCACAAGATGCAGCAGTCAGTAACAACAGTCAAGGATTAGACATACACCTGAGAGAAAGATGTTGATCACAAAGAGTGGAGATGCACCACGAGATGCAGCAGTCAATAACAACAGTCAAGCATTAGACATACACAATTACCTGAGAGAAAGATGTTGATCACAAAGAGTGGAGATGCACCACAAGATGCAGCAGTCAGTAACAACAGTCAAGGATTAGACATACACATACTGAGAGAAAGATGTTGATCACAAAGAGTGGAGATGCACCACGAGATGCAGCAGTCAGTAACAACAGTCAAGCATTAGACATAGACAATTAACTGAGAGAAAGATGTTGATCACAAAGAGTGGAGATGCACCACAAGATGCAGCAGTCAGTAACAACAGTCAAGCATTAGACATACACCTGAGAGAAAGATGTTGATCACAAAGAGTGGAGATGCACCACAAGATGCAGCAGTCAATAACAACAGTCAAGCATTAGACATACACAATTACCTGAGAGAAAGATGTTGATCACAAAGAGTGGAGATGCACCACAAGATGCAGCAGTCAGTAACAACAGTCAAGCATTAGACATACACAATTACCTGAGAGAAAGATGTTGATCACAAAGAGTGGAGATGTACCACAAGATGCAGCAGTCAGTAACAACAGTCAAGCACTTAGACATACACAATTACCTGAGAGAAAGATGTTGATCACAAAGAGTGGAGATGCACCACAAGATGCAGCAGTCAGTAACAACAGTCAAGCATTAGACATACACCTGAGAGAAAGATGTTGATCACAAAGAGTGGAGATGCACCACAAGATGCAGCAGTCAGTAACAACAGTCAATGATTAGACATACACAATTACCTGAGAGAAAGATGTTGATCACAAAGAGTGGAGATGCACCTATTATGGAGCAGGGCAGCCTAACAACAGTCCGGAAGCACAGACAGGAACTAGAGAAACATGTTAATCACCATTTGATGCACCACAAGATGTCCCGTCAGAAACAACAGTCAGGCTTGACTCAGATGCGTAGAAAAGAGTTGATAATAAGTGGTGATGACCCGGGACAGTAGTAAAACAGGGGCAATCCAAAATTACCTGAAGAAGATGTTGATCACAAAAAGTGGAGATCACCACAAGGGCAGCAGTCAGTAACAACAGTCAAGCACGGGACTACACCAAAAGAAAGATGTTGATCACAAAGAGGAGATGCACCACAAGATGCAGCAGTCAGAACACAGTCGGATTAGGGCATACAAATTACTGAGAGAAAGATGATTATCTTCAAAGAGGGGAGAGACACAAGATGCAACAGCCAATAACAAGTCAACATTAGAATAAACTGAGAGAAAGATGTTGACAGAAAGAGTGGAAACCACCAGAAGATGCAGGGAGTTTGTAACAACTGACAAGGATTAAGAGTCGATTACCAAGACCGATGGGTAGAAAGTAGAGAGCAACAAACTTGAAGTATGAAACATTACAGGAGCCATCCCTAGGACCAGTGAGACGTCAAAGAATAAAGGACCAGAACTTAACAGTGGCTCAAGGACATAGAGCGAGTGTTTACACTACCCAGCACCTTGATGGCACAGTATGTATTATAGGCTAGCTATGTTCTAGAGTCAGCGAGTTAGAGTCCAATCAAGCTACGGTCATTGGTGACGAGAGACATCCTAGTATGACTTTACCCAAATCCCCTTTGGGCTGCCATTGCTGGTAGGTCAACGGTTTCAGGTCATACCTCAGAGTTAGCTAGTACACGATCAGGCTGGCGCAGTAAGGTCAGCCTATAAGAGGGAAATTATGGTGGCTCAGGCAGGAGTCAGAAGTACCCCCTACATTGGGTGAGCAAGGACTCCGTCAAGGCCGCGGAAGTACTTGAGAGTATAATCACTTAACCGGGAGTGCAGGGATGCAAGGTCCGGAAGTGGAATCCAACTAATAGGCACAGTCTTTATGTGTTATCTACTGCAATGGTTTGGTGTAAGAGGTGAAGAAGTGGCTGGGGGTTCATAGCCAAAGAAGGTCGATTTTGCCTGCAAAATCCAGGGGGAATCCACTCCCCCGGGGAATTTTTACAGAAGTCCCAGAAAACCGGCCTTACCGCTGAACCGGACCCCCACTCGGGGCAAACCCTTTCATTAAGAACTCGCCATGGGTAACTGGAGTTCGGTAAATAAACTGGGTTTTATAGTTTGAACCCTGACCACTAGGCTATACGATGAGCCTCTAAAGTGCTGCAGTACAGCAGTGAAGATGAAACCACAATGCAGTATGAAAATCTTCTTCAAATGTCAACCACAGTTCAAATGGAAAAGGGTTAAAAAAAGAAACAGAAACACACACACCACACACTGCAACATACTAACTGGGATTTGCAACATGAGAAGTTCTTTAGGATGGATATGCAGCCACTAAACAGATATAAGGGAAAAATAGGATTTTCCCAGAAGGACACGAAAGTGGACCACAAAAAAAAGAAACCAATAGGAACGGAGAAAGCATAAAAATACGGCAACCAGACACGCTTGGGACGGCGACATCAGGACGGCTGCGTTTCTGCGGGCTCCGTGTTGGAGAGGACATGATCTGGTCGGCGCAATCTTCTGAGGCCTGAGTGAAGAAGGGAGAGGAATCATCTGTTGTCGGATGTTCATTCAGTGAAGGGACCGCAGGACACGAAACCCTCTAGACGAGTTTGTGAAAGCGACTCAGCTCCTTTTTGGAATGATCGACCTTCGCGACGCAATGGCAGAGTTCGGATCTCATTTTCTAGATAGCTAGGCGACTACCCGTCCCTGTGGTAAAGGGCATAGTCGTGATCTGAAAGAGTATCCTGTGGGATTCTGTAGAGCATGTAATAAATGCCAATATTGCCGTCGGCTGGTTTTTGCGTCAATTTCATGAAGGTGAGAGCGTTCACAGTTTCTTTATTGGTTACGAGCTTCATTTGCCGTTTGTGTTGAAATTGGGACAGATGTCATAAGGCAAGAAGTTCTTCAGGGATTGGTTATTTTAGTAGTCCATTTTGACTATGTATATTTGATAATTTCAAAGATGGTGAGCATTTTCATGCTAATTATGTTAATACTTATTAAATAAACCCATTTATTCTAACAGTTTTTGGACATTAATTTGTCTACAGTCCTGTTAAAACTGATATCAAAAACAGTTTTCAAATATCATTGTCTCAAAGAATCATGCTTAAAAAAGAAAGCTGGAACATTACAGTGACACACTGACTTCAGTTAGTGGGGTTCAGTACAGGCTTAGTAAGTATACATGCACACAGAAATCCCTTGATAATCCACTTCTAAGCAAGCATATTATTATTATTAAAAGAGTGGGTAATTTGAAAAACATCTAATTTTATATTTACATATATTTTTGCAGCAAGAAGATACTGCTGATACGTTATTATCTAGTGTTTAAACATCAGTGCCAAGGTGGCGCATTTACTCTCAATTTTTCACCAAGTATGACACAAAAGGCCATGTCAAAACATACTTTTGCAATTCAGTTTGTCACTATCTCTTATTTAATGAAGTTGACAATTAACTAATAACAACAAATGTTTACTTCCACTTAAATTGATGGAGAGAGTTGAATGAGATGCTGGTGGGTTTCATATTGTCAGCTCTGCCCAGTAGATATTTTTCATATTTTTCAATACCTAATATACACAGCCAAAACTGTCTATATTTAAGTTCTAAACGGCTCCATGTTTTATTAAATGACAATGACAAGAATGATGCTAGTTTTCAGAATGATCAATATCTATAAAATAAATGATGAGAAACAAACTATTAGGCATTCACTTAGTGAATTTAAACACAGACACCATAAACAAAATATTTCTGAGATATGTCAGCCAAAGTGTCATTTATTTCTTCACTTCTTCATGTGATATATAACTCTGCAGTATGTACCTGACCAGATGCAGTGAAATATGTCAGGCATTAAATTGTGTAATCTATTGTTTACGTATCTGTGTTTAAAGTATCATGCTTTCATATAAGAGAAATTGTGTGATGTAAGTAGTATCACGTGCTGGATAGGACACTCACTCAGAAAACCTGAGTATAATATAACTAGACACTCTCTTGTCTGGAACCCACAAGGCAAGCATCATAGCGGGATACCTAAATCAATTGGAGAATAGAATACAAAGAGATGAATTATACTGGAAGGACATGGAGAGAGATGCAGAAGATAATAAAAGATAGGACTGCCTGGCATTATTTGAATGAGCCGCACTGGATGATAAAAGGCAGAAGAAGAAAACAAAGAAGTTAGTATCACACTGGTGAAAGTCTCCCAGAACATTCTTCAGTTTCACTTTATGAGGAAGGATCAAACCCAGAGTCATTTGGTCATGGCAAAAATCCTGTTTGAACTGAGTACCATGAGGCTGGCAAGCGAGTGCCCAAGCCACCACAGTAGCATAGCTCTAGTATAAGTATACAAAAGTTAAATACCTGAGAACGTGAGGCCTTCTGACTGCAGGACAAGGCATCATCTGTTGGTAGCATGGCCTCAATGTGACTTGTAGCTGGCTGCAGGGTTCTGTGTATTCTTTGTGGGCTCGAACCACCAGCACCAGGAGGGGTCCCGTTCTGCTCTCCCACTTCCCACCCACTGATCTTTGTCTGATGGAGCTGCTGTTGGCGTGCAGCAGCAAGTACATTTGGATCTAGAACATCAAAACTTTTCTGCCGCCTTGCCTGCAGAAATCAACCATTCAGTGACAAGATATTAGTTCACACTCTTCAGTTTAAGAGACTCCATAATTCCAAGCCAATGTTTGTTTTAAGAACCAGCTGTATGTCAAGTGTTGATCTATCAATGGATGCATTCTTCTATAAGCTTCTGATACTTGTGATGATAATGGAACTGTGTCCCAAAAAATCATTGCCCTATGAAACAAGACTATTAATTGTCTCCACTTCTAAGTTCTGATTGCAAGGAAGGTTGTGTCACACTAGGCTGCTGCTGCTGTCTTGCACTGCCCACTGGTGCACAGGCTCTCAGCCAACCTTGGAAGGCTCTTAGTGGCTTGGATTGTGCAGCTACAGTTGTCTATGGGGTGAGGTAGCCAGTCTCACACCAACCTTCCTTAGTTGCCTCTGAAGACATGCATGGCAGCTAACAGAGCTTCTATTCTTTGCTTTCCTTAATGGAACCCGGGAAAATTACACCTATGAAACATCACTATTAATTTTAGTCCGATTCCGAGAAAGGTCGTTACACTATGAAATATTACTACTAGTTAGTTAGTCGACAGATCATCCTCAATGCACATCGAACCATTCAGTCCATAAGTGCTCGGATTCCCTCCTCAGCAATTCCCGCAGCATGTAGCGGCTCATGACACAATTCTGTGTTGGTTTAATACTCTTCTTTGACTTCCCGCGTAGTGTTCTTGTTTGGCCACACCTCTCTTAACTTGCTGTTCTCGCAGCCTGATAATGGTTGTAGATTCCCAGTCATCGCTTGGTTCTTGTAAACGACTTACTTCTCGTAGAGCATTCAGAATGTCTGCCTGGTCTATGGCTCGTCTGCCTTCCACAGTAGCGCTACCTGCAAGCCTGTCAGCCTGCTCATTCCCTTATATGCCCACATGCCCTGGCATGAAGATGAAACTAATCTTTGCCAGCCGAGACCGCTCCAGAGACAGCAGCCACTCTCTTCGGACCCACCCCATCTCTATCTCCCTGAGCATACTCATTGAGTCACTAAGGACACATGCCCGATTGAATGTCTGTGTCTCGAGCCATGTTATTGCTTTACTTACTGCCATGACTTCCATAGTCAGGCTGCATTGTGGTCAAAGCAAAAGCACCAGACTCTTCCTTCAAAGTTTTCCCTCCGGCCTGAGCCGTAAAGACCCATGAACTTCTCACTCGGATGACCGACCCATCTGTGTAAATGACAGCATCATCCTCTAAAGAATTCTCGAAGATCAGAGCCTCCACTTCCGCCTACACAGCAGCTGGATTTTCTTGTCTGCATTTCCTGTCTAGTTGGATGCACACTGAAAAGGATGTACAGAACTCTGTTGGCACTTGTACCCACTCCTCGCCAGGTTCTAAGTCCTCAAGTGAACACACCTGCTGAAGAATGTCTTCGGCTTGACCCATCCACGACTTCCCTCTTTTTAACCTGCTGCCCTTTACCTTCTTAATCTCGCTATGCAGTGGATGTTGTGTGTTTGCGTTGACTCTGAGATAGGCACGTGCTTGGCACATTTGTATTCTGTCCCTCATGGTTGGAAAATCAAGAAGGTAGCGCATCGCCCTGCATGCTGTATCTCTTGTACATCCAAGAATAATGCGCATAGCTTCGTTCTGTATCCTTTCCATCCTTTCTATCTGCTTATGGCTGAGAGTCAGGATCGCCTTCACATACTCCAGAACAGAATGGACCCCCTTGTAAAGAAGACAGATGGCGCTGCTCACAGTTTGCCGCCACCATAACCTGCATCACAGCCAAACTCCGCTTGGCCTTTGTTATCACCTGGTCTACGTGCTCAGTATAAGCTAGGCTTCGATCAAATCGTATCCCCAGGTAATTCATTGCCTGCGTTCTTTCCACCGTCTCTGAACCCAGATTTACAGTTGGCGTTGGGGTGTTGACAATATGGTTATTCAAAGAGAACCATGTCACTGTTGCCTTTGTTGGGTTGACCATTGCCCCAGCTTCAACACACCAAGTGCTTATGCGATTGAGTTCGGTTTGTAGTTCTACAGCAACCTGATCTCTATCCTTACCCTGACGATACACTAAAACATCGTCTGCATACGACAATGTCCTCCCCGGTCCTATGATTTGCTCGCTGGTGATTCTCACAGTGTAGGCGTTGAACAGCACCGGAGATAATGGTGATCCCTGTGGTAGGCCAGGATAAGTTGTTGTGGTTCTGAAGTCTAACTGCCCCATCTAAAGACTACTTTCCGTTGGAAGAGGGCAGCAGCGATCCAGCTAAGGAGGAAAGGACTTATCTTGAGTTCAAGAAGCTGAAGCATTAAGAAATCCACTGGTACTCTGTTGTACGCGTCCTCAAGATCAATCGCTGCAGCAAATGTTTCAATGCCTGAGTGGAAACCTTCATAGACATCATGGGCAAAAACTGCTGCATTGGTCCAGGTTTCTCTTTTTGGACGGTACCCTCCCAGGGTAGGTGGGAAAACACCTTGCCTCTCTAGCTGGCTTGATATTTTTCTGGCAATTAACTTCTCCAGCAGCTTGCCTATTGTATTCTGCATGGTTATTACTCGATATCCCTGAATTTTTGTGTGGTCTTTGCCAGGCTTCGGCAAGGGAATCAGATAGCTGTGTAACCACTCCTCCTTGATGCTAGCACTCCCTATACTGTTGTTGTACATGTCTGCTAGTTTCTCTAGTTCGTTGTCGGTACACCTATTGATGTCGTCATATCTTATGCCATCTGGCCCTGGAGCGCTGTTTTTTGATCGTCGAAGCACAGCCTTGATTTCTTTCACTGTCACTGTGTCTTCATCCGAAATGTTCTGGGCCTTGCACCTATCTGAGGTAACCTCCTTGGCAAGATTTCGGCCTCTCATGTCTGTCTGGTTGCTCTGCTCTAGATAGCGTTCGAAGAGGGCTTTGCCCTTGTTCTCGTCAGTCCTCTGCCAGATGAGGTCAGCACCTTGGAAGTCAGGAATACTCTTATTCTAGACTACCCCACTCATGCTTTTATGTAGTCGCCAGGACAATTTCAGTGACTTGTTTGTGCTTACTCTCTGACATACCTCTGCTTATTTTTCACATTTAACAACCGTAACCAGTTTTTTTAAGTAGCCTACTTTTGTGTGCATCTCTCTTTCTAATGCATGCAGGGACTAGGATGGACAACTGTTCTTCTTGGCGTTTTGCCATTTCCTTGCAGCACTACGCTTATCCACCCAGACCTTTTCCACCTCAAAATTCCACCAAGGTGGCTGCTCCCAGCTTTTTTCCTGCCATGAAGCTTTCTGCGCTTGTCGCGCCTTATTTTACTCACCACATCTTGCCCTGTACTGTCATACTGGAAAGTCTTAACCATTGACTTGTGCAGCCTGGTTCTGCCTTTCTCCACCAATATGCTGCAAGGGTGGTGGTCGCTGCCGTGGTACCCTAGGACACCCCATCTACACACTGTAGTGAGTGAAGGAGAAACCAGCGCCAGATCAATAACACTGTCCTCATCACCTGGACGACTTGCTGTCCTGGTGACACAGCCACTGTTGATACAAACCAGGTCAATGGTTTCAAGTGCAGTCTTGAGCTCCTCCCCCTGTGTGTTGGAGGAAATGTTTCCCCATGATCTGCCTTTAGCGTTGAAATCGCCACAGAAAATAACATTTCTCTCGTGACCTAATATGTCACTTAAGCACTGCCACTTCTGGGAATTCACACTTGCGTTACGGGCATAAACATTAACCAACATGAATGGTAGACCGGATTGAACTCTGACCACCTGTATTTGTATGTCGTCACTGTCCCAACTGGACATGTCTAGTTGTGAAGCCACCATACTGTTGCGAATGAGAATCGCCATTCCCAGATGTCGCCTGTTGTAGAAATATTTGAAGCCGGCAATTTGGAGTAACTGATCACCCAGCCTCGTCTCCTGAAGTGCCACAATGTTGCTTCCTGTATACCAGGTTTTATGAAGAGGGCCCCATTGGTTTACACTGGCACAGTTCCAATATAGAATATGAGTATTCCTGAGACCCAGACGGTCACACTTGAGTCTAAAAACGCCTTGCTCCACCACGTCTACCTTGTCGCTTGCTAAATGCTGTTCTGCCATGTTGAAAAACCGAACACCTCAGAAACACACACACTGCGAAAATTCACTAAGGATTGCTTCGCTCAATGCACGAACTTCGTAGCATCAGCGAAGATCTTGAGAAGAAACTTCTGGTTTTTACACAAATTACATGCAGGAGATGAAAATATCCATCTCCTACGCAAAAAAGGAATGGTCACAAAACAAGACAACCATCCGCCGCCATATTGACCGGAAACTACTAATTCACTTAACAAACCAATAACAAGAAAACAGGATTAAAAATAATGGAACAAACATCCACTGGAAGTAAGGAATGCTAGACAAAATAAAGAAAATATGGGTAACTGGAAGTACCTACCTTTGAATATAAACGTTATAGACGGGTTCTAAGAATATCTTGGGTAAAGAAAAGAACAAATGCATCGATACTTGAAGAGTTTAATCTTGAAGGTTGGCTATTAAAGACGATAAAACAAAGAAAATTAAAAAATTTTGGTCACTTGAACGTCACAGAAAGTTTGGAGAGAACAATAATGGAGGGTATATGCCTGGGAAGAGAGGAAGAGGAAGACCAAAGAGAAGATGGTTGCAGGATGTGGCGGATGATCTCCAGATGGGTGTATCGGACACGGGACATCTTGCTTGTGATGGAGAAGTTTTCCGGAAGGTTGTTATGGGAGCGAGGTTCTGCAAAGGACATGCTACTGAATGAATGAATAAATGAATGGAAGTACCTACAACAAAATGCACAACTTTTTAATAGGAATACAATTCTCAAGTTAGGGTCTACAGTGACAATGTAAAGATGTTTTTTTTGTATGTTGTTGTTGCATATCCCTTACAGGGACGTTGCAATCAACACCAGCATTTTCAGCTGCTGTTGATGTACTAGACAAGTGTTATGTTCAGTAGTTTGTCATTGCTTTCTGAACGACCGGCTCCTATACCTTTTTCGAAAAAACCAGCACCGCTGTGTTTCAAACCCTGGGTATACGCATGTTAAGATGTACACACAAGAAAATGGAGTTCCACAAGCATCAGGTCTGTCCCTAACATTCTTCCACTTATTAGTTAAAGACATTTGAGAAGGGTATATATATATATAATCATAATCAAGTGCCTTGCCAGCAGGAGGAAAGAAGTAGAGAGAAAGTCCCACATGACAGGGAAAGTACTTATGCTAATTGTGACGAAACGCGTTTATCTGTCTTGGGTCGTAAAGATCCCGCACTATTTTGGCGCGTCATCGGGGGACTTTCCCAGCTATAAATAGACTGGGGGAAGCCGATAGAGGAATTACCATCTAGAATCTTCTCGGAGCACCTGAATTTGAGTGACCCGTGAGGCTGGGTATCACACTAAATTCTCGTGCAGAGAGATCTAGAAATTCTAGGCGGGGAATGACGGTTTCCCGAGAAAGTATCTTTTCTCAAGAAGCACTAGCTCCTCGTGCGCATTGAATTGGCACGAGTGGGGAAATTGGCAAAACCATTCATTCACTTCAATTTGGCTCGTAGAGAGCAGACGCAGGCCTGTGTGAGCCATTTTGTGTTGCGTCTCACCTCAACCATGATTCGGCTGACTGTTAAGGAAAGGAGGCTGTGGACCCCTTGAACAGTTCTGAAGCTGACTGGAATCTGGTTCTCGACATTCAGGTACATATTTGTTTAAATCATTTAACTTTGTAAGTGTGTACAAACCGCCATTGTTCTAACCTCATTACCTATGCGGATGTCCTTGCATACTAATTAGCAAATCGATCGATAACGCTGCTGACGGCTACGCGTGTGTTTTGTTTACCGTGTGTTCGCGAATCAGCTGTTGGGAAAGCAGGAATGCGATGTGGGTGATTGGGGTTAAATTATATTTACCATATATCGCAAATCGTTGCATCTATTAGGTTGCTGTGTTAGAATTAAACATAGTTATTTGTACCTGAAAGAAACCTAGATTTATGTCAGTCAGTTGCTGAAGCCAGGAGAATGGTTAGAAAACCAGGTAAGTTGGTAGGTGGAGATTCAGACAAAACTGTGCTTAGTTACTAAGTAAAGAAAGAACTTAGTTCTGTGCCACCAGGAATGAAGTAACTATTGTGTAGTAACTTAATAGTGAATTCATTGTGTGGAACATGGGATTTCTGTGGAAAGGTAAGTCTGCAGTGGTGATATATATATATATATATATATATGATGTGGCATTGTGTATATATATTAGGTCATGGCATGTGATACTTCCTGGAGTAATTCCGAACGCCGAATAGGTCGACACGTGATAACAATGCGTGCCATCGCGATATACATATGCGTTCTGAACTCTTGTCTGAGCTATCTTGTTCTTTCATACTGGCGCTAGTGCGAGTGAATGCTAAGGTGCTGGTAGTATGGAAGGATGCAAGGAGGCTGTATGAGACAGGGGACATATAGGATATGGGGGAAGTGAAAGCAAGTTGTGAAAGTATAGGTTGGTAGACCTGACCAACGATGAAGTTCGGTCCCGGCCAAGGCTAAACCACTTGGGAGGGCGGAACTGGAACATCACCCTTGGAACATGTGGGGAACATGTATTTTCAAGAAGGCTTCTTGACTCTAAGGAGGAGTCTGATAAGAAGAGTTTGCTATAGCGTGGGCAGGTGGTCCCACCAGCAAACAGGCTTGTGTACATATTGGATGTGATCATGTACTATTCCTATATCCCGAGGGATGGTATATTGATCAGTATTATGTTTATTAATGAACATTGATGATGTAAGGAACGAGTCCAGGGACTCTTTACCTTATTGTTTAGTTCGATTAAATTAGAACTATGATAACTGCCTACTATCACTACTGACGTTAGCGACGACTGGTAGATGATTAGGGATAGGTGAGACCTACGATCAGACTCGTCATTCTGATTTCTTGCTCTGTTTGACGGGCTGTTCTGTGAGGCCACAGCTGACATTACTGAACCCATGCTTTACTACTCTCCAGATAGAGATAATGCTTTAGTTATATGCATAACTAAGTAGCATGACTGAGGGTTGAGTAGTCATTGGTAGGATGCATGTGGACTAATGTTTGGGCCAGTATACTCTCACCGGTCGCTCTTCCTTTTCAGGAGTTTACCTGTTGAGGAACCAGTCAACTATAATTGTCGTTGGCGAGAAACCACTTCGTGTGACACAGCGAAGGGTTCAATTCTTTACTTATCACGCCAGACTCAACCACACCATGTACCCAGTGTGATTCACCATGCGTGAAGGTTTGCATCAAGAAATACAAGTGCCCTGAAGGTGCACGGGTGGGAAGTGATAGTTTGTGATGTTTTTCTACTTTAGAAGATTTCAGCCAGGAACACTTCAGCATTTTGAGCAATCATGCTCAAAGAAAGGAAACACCTGACCGTAGATTATTATGGTGGTTCCGCCTAAACGCGGAAAATACGAAATTTAGACACTTGAATGGTTCTTATGACAGCTATTGTGGCAGGTCTTGAGAAGAACTGCACCAGCTATTAACTTGTGGCAAGTGTTACCAGGTGGAAGGGACAATTGATTATTGTCCAACCTGAATTGTTTCCGTGAAAATAGATGTCTGATTCTAATAGTGTACTGAACGAGTACGAAAACTTGGAACTGTGTTCGAGTATAGGACCATTAACTTGGTTATTGACATATTCTTCAAGCAGTGGTACTGTGATAGGAGTATAGAACCATTGACTTGGTTATTGACATATTCTTCAAGCAGTGTTACTGTGAGGGACCATTGAATTGGTCATTGACATATTCTTCAAGCAGTGTTACTGTGATAAGAGGAAGGGACCATTGAATTGGTCATTGACATATTCTTCAAGCAGTGTTATTGTGCTATGTTAGCGGTACCATTAGATTGGTCAGTGACTACTTAGGTTCATCGAAGTCACGAATACTTGGAGTCAAGTCCAGGAGGATTGTCTCCCAATCAGTGTTGTTAGAGAACTGTGTATTAACCGTGACTCAGTGGGAGTGATAACGATGCAGTTGGTCCAGTTGACTGAGGTCCAGCAGTGACTCTATTGTTGTGGATCCACGCTCTGGAGACGGAGTGGTCTCCAAGGTTCTAGTCATCTCACTGGAAGGAAGCCGGGTGAGTGGCGGACCGACTGGACGGGACATCTGCATCCAATCTACTTCTCAACTCAATGATGACAACTATATCTCTGATTCTGTCTCTACTCTACCCTCTATTTGTGTAAATAGATTATTCTATCAGGATGTTCATTTCAGTTCTATATTCTCAAGGGTAGAATAAACTTTATGTAAGTTGACTTGCTCTTTGTATAATGATTGAGTGTGGTCTCGGACGATGCCTAAGTGTTTATTGTTCCACAGGGGTAGGTAGTTAGTGGGGGTCTAGAATCTGGAGGGGCTTGTAGACATAATTAACTAATATGAGATCAACCACAGAGTAAAAATGTGTATCTGCCTGTCCAACCCCTGGGGCTAGAATACACGGGAGTGCCAGAGACACCCCGGGTGTGGTTCACTCTCACTACTCAAGGTGAACTCGTTACACTAATACCAGTCCCAAAGAAAAAAAAAAGACATGGCAGAACTAAACAGCTATAGACCTATCGGTCCACTAAACTGTGAAGTTAAAAGATTATCTTTACATAACTCGCATATCACTCTCAAAGCAAGAGAACTAACATACAGAGTAATATACAACATGACAACCACAACAGGAACAGAATGGAACAACAAACAGAATACCAACAATTTACACATAGGGCAGTCACAGTTGCACACAGTCTGAAAACACATAACTGAAACACACACCAAGTACAATTTAGTATGTGTCCTCTTTTCATAATTTGATTATACAGTATCTATTATTTCAGAACCGGTCTCCCTGGCCTAGGGTTTTACCGTCTTTCTCCGTAATCCTGTATATTCTCATGAGTAACGTAACCTGCGTGAGAATTGGTAGCAGTTCTCGCCGCGTTGGTAACTTACGGGGTGTGTGAGCCGGTTGCTCAGAAAGCAATGACAAACTACTGAGTGTAATCTTGCCTAGTACATCAACAGCAGCTGAAAAATGCTGACGTTGACTGCAACGTCCTGTAAGGGATTTGGAAAAAAAAAAAGTGAATTCAGATAGTGAATTCTGATACAGGTTTATAAATGTATACTCTATGGTTTCACCACATACCTGAGCTGGAGCAGGGTGAGTGATAGGAGTGGACACACCTGACGTAGAAGCTGAATTGGGCAGTGATGGCGATGGTGACTGTCCCTGACTAGCAATATCGGAATTGATGCTCTCGCTTGAAGGTGAGTCACTCATATAATTTGGTGTTCTGTGCTTCAAATGGCAACGACTTCGCACTTCTTCTGACACAGAGACCAAGGCTGAAATGATATTATTGGGTTATCGTTACTTCTTTTGACACAAAGACCAAGGCTGAAATGATATTATTGGGGTATTGTTACTTCTTCTGACCCGGAGACCAAGGCTGAAATGATATTATTGGGGTATTGTTACTTCTTCTGACACGGAGACCAAGGCTGAAATGATATTATTGGGGTATTGTTACTTCTTCTGACACGGAGACCAAGGCTGAAATGATATTATTGGGGTATTGTTACTTCTTCTGACACGGAGACCAAGGCTGAAATGATATTATTGGGGTATTGTTACTTCTTCTGACACGGAGACCAAGGCTGAAATGATATTATTGGGGTATTGTTACTTCTTCTGACACGGAGTCCAAGGCTGAAATGATATTATTGGGGTATTGTTACTTCTTCTGACACAGAGACCAAGGCTGAAATGATATTACTGGGGTATTGTTACTTCTTCTGAAAGAAGAAATGATATGAAATGATATTATTGGGGTATTGTTACTTCTTCTAACACAGAGACCAAGGCTGAAATGATATTATTGGGGTATTGTTATCACTTAGTTCACATGGCATTTCTACTGTTATAGCACATTTGATCCTCTCATATGCTGAAACAATTTAAAGTACTATAAAATCTCGAGTACAGTGTGCACTTGTTTGTACTGTAATTTCAATTATGGGTGTGCATCATATTCATAAAGTAATGTTTCCATGTTTACCCATAATGTCTATTTTGAGCCCTAGTCAAACAATAATCATCATCTTCCACATCTGCTGTGGACTGCATGTTGCACTCAGCTGATAAATATGGTTGTGCAGTTTGCCCTTGTCGCTGTAAAACAGGCACTAATTGTCTGCAATAAAAAATTATGGGTGGATCTGTTGTTTTGTCTAAAGTAAAGAGTTAGCTTTATGAATTAGTTCTGTGATAAAACAATAAATAATAAAAAAATATGAGTGGTGATTCAGTACACTCCGATTCCAAAACAAACTTTGTAAACATCCACATCTATGATAATAGCATTTTATTAAGTCGGTAAAACATTTCTTAGTCTGACAGCTATGAGTCAACCAAATTATCATTAAATCTTGTAAATTCACTGTCGTCGTTTGCACTTTTAATCATGGAATGAACTGCATTTTCACCCAGTCTGTGGTCTGAGTCATTGTGGTAGATGTCACTGTCATCCCTGTCACCATCAACAGTGTTCAAACTTTCAGCTGCCATATCATTCCCCAGTAAGTCGTCCTCACTTTCGTCTAGCCCATTGGAAATGTAGCATTTCAGGAGTCCATGATGGACTATTTCTATGTTGAGTTTCTGCCAAATGTCTGCAACCCACTGCTATATGTTGCCATGTGCATTCGGCCTCCTGCTGTGAATGTGTTATCTCTATCTTTCAGCCACCCATTTCATTCCTTGCGAAATATTTTAGTCTCATTACCAGAAAATGAGGTAGCTGTGTTTATGAGTTATACTTGTGAAATTCAATTCAATTATTCCGCACCTAATTATTTTATGCTGTGGCCAGAATTGTTCATGAAACCTGAAAATATGCCCCCACATAAATTACATTTTCTATAATATAGCGCCTACAGATTAATAAAATATTATTACATATTACAAAAAGTATTACATATCAAATTAAAGGGAAACAGATGGATCCTGCAGATTTGTTTAACATTTTGGAATACTTTTATGTTTCATTAGGGGTCATGTCAGAAGTATCTGTATGCTAAAATACAACCTGGCAATCTGGTAACAAATTTCCCACTTACCAAGGGTCTTTAATAATATATTTTTATGTCAGAGCAACTTTACTGTTATATTTTGTAGTTAATGCATTTGCAAACACAGAAAAAGTTAGAAAACTGTGACCAGACAAACAGTTTCTTTAATTTTCACATATTTGTCACATAAAGTCTCTTCATAAAAGTAAGAACATGTGAAGAAAGAGCAACAACTAATTCCAAGATAAACAATCTGAAATACTATATTCTTTAATGATAAACTACAGCAAAAACTATCAATTGCTAGAAAGAGTTGCGGGAAAAAAACCAAACGAAGCCTAGAAAGGTTTGGAAAGCAGAAGCAAGAAATAGCTGGAATGGAAAGCTGAGAGCTGAAACCTAGACAAGAATGAAAGACAAATATGGACATTTGCAAAAAGTTCCAAAATCTGAAAACGGTAGACTGGCCCACTTCACACTAGAAGACAATGGAAACATGTTCACTGGAAAAAGCACAGCAAATGTGTTTGCTAACTAGCACAGAAAAGATAGTAACACAAATATAACATAATTCAGGAAGAAGGATACAACAAACAAGCAACAATTGGGCAACTGAAAAACAAAATATAACCAGAGAATGCTGGTATTAAAAATAAAATCACAGAAACTTGCAAAATAGAGTTATATATCAAAATAAACTCAGACATAAACATCTGCTGGAAAAATGGTCTGTGTATATCAACTGTTGCTTTTGGGGATCACAAGCATCATTGTCTCTACATACTGTTACACACTTTCTACTCAACCAGCACGCTGTCATCAAGGATACAAGAAGTATAACATGATAACACCCTGTACCATTACAAGTGGTTGTCTGGCGTGAGGGATGGAGTCCACTTGCTCCAGCAGGCATCTTGCAATGTGCAGGCTAGATGTCCACATTTCACCTCCAATGTGCAGGCTAGATGTTGTCCACATTTCATCTCCAATGTGCAGGTTAGATGTTGTCCACATTTCACCTCCAAGAGGCCGTACCAAGGTTTAGAAGCCATGATTCAAACCCCTCGGTAGTCCATTCCTCATAAATTATACCTATACATATATTTGTGTGCGTACATATAATGATGAACCACTATCCCGTCGGATCTCTGAAGGAGGCACGGAATACCCACTTAGCTGGGAGGAACTCCAGCACGAGGAATTCAGAAGGCGCTGGGAAGAAAAAGAAAAGAAGCCCAAGAAACCACGGTGGAAACCGATGGAATACCCAGTCTTACACTACGACGTGAGACCAACTTCAAGTACTATATAGACGACGGTAAAATCGTCCCATGGCTGACCACGAAGGAAGAAAACTTAAGGCAGCAGATACTCAAACGCGACAGTGGAAACAGGCGCAAGGAGGAGAATGAAAACGTTGACAAGCTCCTATAGTAAATAAACAAAAAAGGAGACAAAAAGACCAAATAAAAAGTCCTTATAAGGACTGCACCCAGCCAAGCCAGAAGAGCCAGGAGCCTGCACCAACAAAGAAAACCACAAGAGGAGACGAGCACAAAGGATAGCCTGCCGATCAATCCCCCAGCTGACGTCACAGACACAAACGCTTACATAACTATTCCGAGATAGGACTTACTCGAAAGAGCGCACAAGACTAGAATCAGGGTGAATAAACCCACAAAAACCACGGCTCTCAACAATAACCACCGCTGAGGAAGCAGGTTAGACGAGACCGAATTTGGAATTTTTGTGTTAAAAATGGAATTGGAATTGGAACATATAATGATAGTTTACCAATGTACACATCTTACCTGCTAAATACGGAACGGTCTGAGATGTAACTTCAAACTTGTCTCTGTTAGTCGGCTTCACAGTGATACTCAACAACTGGTGCAGCACTCTTATTGTGCGGGACACAGTTGTTGGTGCTGGGTGTCGGAAACCTGAAACATATTGTGACCTTTTCAATAATCAAATTAAAGCAACATACCACACTTTGTATTTTGTAACAATCAAGCAATACTGAACATTCACTTACTAATGCATTTTTCTCAATACCATTCCTGTTCATCCTAATTGATTGATTCCAGAATTGACATCCCAACAAACCGGGCAATCCTACAGCTGCTCCATCTCCCGCAGTAAATGTCATAAAATGTAGAAGATAATCGTTCGACTGACACACTGGTTGCAAACATGTCTTCCTCTCGTAAGTCCCTCCCTACCAACTTCTCATATAACTCATTCCAGCATCCTTTAATATGTTGTTTTGTTCGTTACTGTGTATTTAACTATTAGTCATTACAGATAGTCTTCAGTGTGTCTGTCTTGTCCATGATATGTGCTCTACCTTTTGAAGCCAACACATTCTCCCGCTTGTTAGCTGGCAATGCAGTATGTCCTGGCAAGGATACACACATAAGTGACTGCAGTAGAGAATTATCAATGCCTAGCACCCACTCATGCCACATCTGTACAGTTTGAACCTCACATAATACAAACAGAGAATCAGACACTAATAATGTTTCAGGGACTCAAATGCCTTTCATCGACTTCAAAACTTCATCTGTATGTACTATTGCGTCATCTCTACCAGTGTTTTCATCAATAAACTGTTGTATTTCTAACACGGTCAATTCATTACACCGATTTACTTAATAATGATATTAGCTGGATTATGAAAAGAGACAATTCTAAAAATATTAGGCTGGATTATGAAAAGAGACAATTGTAATGCTATTAGCTAGATTATGAAAAGAGACAATTCTAATGATGTCAGCTGGATTATTAAAAGAGACAAATTCTAAGCAGTGTTGCATGCAACATAAAGACAAGCACCAAGGCAAACAATATGTACACCAGTCAGCACAATATGTGTGGCAAAGTCTACGAAATGTGATGAAAACCAAATCATACCTTTCAGTAAATGTCCAACCAAAGCAAAGTTGAAATTTGTTTGAAAACTCAAGCCCATGTCATGGTCCAGCTGCTTGAAGTGCCATTCCAAGGGTTCTCTAGCATTCATCATGACTCGTTCCAGAGACTAATATGATCATACAAGAACAA
The DNA here is from genome assembly GCA_014155875.1 of Cepaea nemoralis. Taxonomy (NCBI): domain Eukaryota; kingdom Metazoa; phylum Mollusca; class Gastropoda; order Stylommatophora; family Helicidae; genus Cepaea; species Cepaea nemoralis. The sequence continues at coordinate 819,222 of JACEFZ010004302.1, forward strand.
CATCAGTCACGGCTGTTACAGTATTCCAAGGGTTCTCTAGCATTCAACATGACTCGTTCCAGAGACTAATATGATCATACAAGAACAACAACAGTCACGGCTGTTACAGTATTCCAAGGGTTCTCTAGCATTCATCATGACTCGTTCCAGAGACTAATATGATCATACAAGAACAACAACAGTCACGGCTGTTACAGTATTCCAAGGGTTCTCTAGCATTCATCATGACTCGTTCCAGAGACTAATATGATCATACAAGAACAACAACAGTCACGGCTGTTACAGTATTCCAAGGCGTTCTCTAGCATTCATCATGACTCGTTCCAGAGACTAATATGATCATACAAGAACAACAACAGTCACGGCTGTTACAGTATTCCAAGGGTTCTCTAGCATTCATCATGACTCGTTCCAGAGACTAATATGATCATACAAGAACAACAACAGTCACGGCTGTTACAGTATTCCAAGGGTTCTCTAGCATTCATCATGACTCGTTCCAGAGACTAATATGATCATACAAGAACAACAACAGTCACGGCTGTTACAGTATTCCAAGGGTTCTCTAGCATTCATCATGACTCGTTCCAGAGACTAATATGATCATACAAGAACAACAACAGTCACGGCTGTTACAGTATTCCAAGGGTTCTCTAGCATTCATCATGACTCGTTCCAGAGACTAATATGATCATACAAGAACAACAGTCACGGCTGTTACAGTATTTGTGGTCAATACTTGTTTATACCAAGTAAATAATAGCTGTATAGCTACAGACAAAAAAGTATTGATGAATGTATGTTAAAGCTGGTTTACTTATTGTAAATATGTTTTATATAATGATTTTGGATGTTTCTGGATCAGGGTTCATACTGACTAAGACTTCTCTTCACCTCCTCTTGGAGCATTCTGGACAGACACTAGTGTGTGGGACATCCTGGTCAGACACAGTGTGTGGGGTATTTTGGACAGACACTAGTGTGTGGGGTATCCTGGTCAGACACAGTGTGTGGGGTATTTTGGACAGACACTAGTGTGTGGGGTATTGGTCAGACACAGTGTGTGGGGCATCCTGGACAGACACTAGTCTGTGGGACATCCTGGTCAGACACAGTGTGTGGGGTATTTTGGACAGACACTAGTGTGTGGGGTATCCTGGACAGATGCTAGTAAGTAAGGTATTCTGGACAGACATTACTGTGTCAGGTATCTGGGACAGGAATTAGCGTGTGAGGCATCCTAGACAGATACTTTAGCCTGTGGGGTATCCTGGACAGTCACTAGTCTGGCTAATGAAAGGAGAATCAACCATGGTCTCTGATGTGAAGAAGTCAACTCAGGACCACACATTGTGCATGCTATGAGATGGCAAGAGAGTCACAGCAATTCTCCACAATGATGGTAGACAATGCGCACCCAAGTCTAGCACTCCCCCACTTGATAAGTTCATGGGCGTGCTTAAACTGAAGGCCAAGGATGGAAGTGAGACATCCCAGTAGCCAGTTCTTCTAGTCCTTCAAGAGTGACACTTGAACCTATTCTTCTTCCAACAACAAAAACAAGATGTAATGATTGTCCCAGAGATGTGCTTATACAGAAGAATGCTGACAATTCCTTAGATAGCCAACATGAGTACTCCAATTTTTCTGAAAGAGGCTAAAACACAAATACAACTTATCATAAACATCAGAAAGAGACAGTCACATTTTTGGCGACATTATAAGAAGAGAAAAACTAACATTTTGTGACAACTAGAAAGAGTTATAGAAAGAGAGACAGAGGAAATCAGTGAGATAAGATTACTGACTTATAATAATAAGTACCTTGTATCTCAGCACAGAAGGGTGTCAGCACATGAACTGATATATGCTGATGGAGATCGCAAGATGAGAAGTATGACCATCCACCCAAGACAACAAATCACTCGATAATGATGATGAATGATTACTTCATACCTCGATAACAAATGAACAAATATTGACCACCTCTATAAAGCTGGACGATTATGATGGATATGTGCACATATAAGGAATTAAATGCTACATAACACATATTCCACCCGATACTGAATCATTTGTCCGAGGAAAAGTCGTGTGCTTCGTGCTCTGGAGGTCATAGATTCTTGTTCAAACTCTGCAATTCAGTTTTCGAGTGCAATATTTTCTTAGATCCCCGGGGATCGTCACTGCAGCTGCATTTGGCAGGCTTTCAGCAAAAACAGACAGAATATACAGGATAAATGAAGTCAATCCTCCCTTTCTTTCTGAGAATGATTGAAAAAATCACTAGCATAAAAAATGCCCCAGGAACTATGTTGTTTTTGTCCACTGACAGGAAGCAAAGCATATCCTATTCTAAATGATGATGGGTAAATGATGAAACACACACTTGCTGGTACATACTTTGTTTTCAAACAGACCAATGTTATCCAGAGTATGAAGATTTTGCTCCAACAAGCCTAGGCCAGCAGCATATAAGGACACTTCATCCAGCTGCAACACTGAGATGGCCACCCAGAAGAGAAACTTGTGAATTGGAGACTCCTGAAAAAATGAACATGAATAACAATATTACAAATATTATAATCTTTTCAAACGGAACATTTCTTGTCAAAAAGGCAAAGAGAAGATAACGAACAAACACAAATACCGTATCGTATCCACCAGATCTTTCAGTTGAAGTCTACTTAATGTACTAAAAGATTGGAGTAGATTCGAGGTTAGTGTCCAGCCCTGCCTCAAGCAAACCAGGTCGTCTCACAGTGTTGACCGTGGTGTAGTGGGTTGGACATCGAGCCTTCTCAGACAAGGACAACTTGGAGGACCTATGTGCATATTGTGCATGTTAAAAGGCCCTTGGCAGTTGGGACTCAAACATAGCAGGCTGTCAAGGCAACATAAGATCAGGTACCCACAAGAACATGTATGGCACATGTCATTCTCCTATACACACATGTGGATCCTGGCCAGTGCATTCATGTGCTGCGCTGATATCTCCTGGTGTGATCTATGGGAGAAGACTGGGGCACTTATGAGGATATCAGTGTGTGATCTATGGGAGGAGACTGGAGCACTTATGGAGATATCTATGTGCGATCTATGGGAGGAGACTGGGGCACTTATGGAGATATCTATGTGTGATCTATGGGAGAAGACTGGGGCACTTATGAGGATATCAGTGTGTGATCTATGGGAGGAGACCGGAGCACTTATGGAGATATCTGTGTGTGATTTATGGGAGGAGACTGGAGCACTTATGGAGATATGTGTGTGATTTATGGGAGAAGACTGGGGCACTTATGAGGATATCTGTGTGTGATCTATGGGAGGAGACTGGAGCACTTATGGAGATATCTATGTGTGATCTATGGGAGAAGACTGGGGCACTTATGAGGATATCAGTGTGTGATCTATGGGAGGAGACTGGAGCACTTATGGAGATATCTATGTGTGATCTATGGAAGGAGACTGGGGCACTTATGGAGATATCTATGTGTGATCTATGGGAGAAGACTGGAGCACTTATAGAGAAATCTGTGTGTGATCTATGGGAGGAGACTGGAGCACTTATGGAGATATCTGTGTGTGATCTATGGGAGGAGACTGGGGCACTTATGAGGATATCAGTGTGTGATCTATGGGAGACTGGGGCACTTATGGAGAAATCTGTGTGTAATCTATGGGAGGAGACTGGAGCACTTATGGAGATATCTGTGTGTGATCTATGGGAGGAGACTGGAGCACTTATGGAGATATGTGTGTGTGATCTATGGGAGGAGACTGGGACATTTATGGAGATATCTGTGTGTGATCTATGGGAGAAGACTGGGTCACTTATGAGGATATCAGTGTGTGATCTATGGGAGGAGACTGGAGCACTTATGGAGATATCTATGTGTGATCTATGGGAGGAGACCGGAGCACTTATGGAGATATCTGTGCGTGATTTATGGGAGGAGACTGGAGCACTTATGGAGATATGTGTGTGATCTAAGGGAGGAGACTGGAGCACTTATGGAGATATCTGTGTGTGATTTATGGGAGGAGACTGGAGCACTTATGGAGATATGTGTGTGATCTATGGGAGGAGACTGGAGCACTTATGGAGATATCTATGTGTGATCTATGGGAGGAGACTGGAACCTTATAGAGATATCTATGTGTGATTTATGGGAGGAGACTGGAGCACTTATGGGGATATCTATGTGTGATCTATGGGAGATGACTGGGGCACTTATGGAGATATTTATGTGTGATCTATGGGAGGAGACTGGAGCACTTATGGAGATATGTGTGTGATCTATGGGAGGAGACTGGAGCACTTATGGAGATATCTGTGTGTAATCTATGGGAGAAGACTGGGGCACTTATGGAGATATCTATGTGTGATTTATGGGAGGAGACTGGAGCACTTATGGAGATATCAGTGTGTGATCTATGGGAGGAGACTGGAGCACTTATGGAGATATTTATGTGTGATCTATGGGAGGAGACTGGGGCACTTATGGAGATATCTGTGTGTGATCTATGGGAGAAGACTGGGGCACTTATGGAGATATCTGTGTGTGATCTATGGGAGGAGACTGGAGCACTTATGGAGATATCTGTGTGTGATCTATGGGAGAAGACTGGGGCACTTATGGAGATATCTATGTGTGATTTATGGAGGAGACTGGAGCACTTATGGAGATATCAGTGTGTGATCTATGGGAGGAGACTGGAGCACTTATGCAGATATTCATGTGTGATCTATAGGAGGAGACTGGGCACTTATGGGGATATCTGTGTGTAATCTATGGGAGAAGACTGGGGCACTTATGGAGATATCTGTGTGTGATCTATGGGAGGAGACTGGAGCACCTATGGAGATATCTATGTGTGATCTATGGGAGGAGACTGGGCACTTATGGAGATATTTATGTGTGATCTATGGGAGGAGACTGGAGCACCTATGGAGATATCTATGTGTGATCTATGGGAGAAGACTGGAGCACCTATGGAGATATCTGTGTGTGATCTATGGGAGGAGACTGGAGCACTATGGAGATATTTATGTGTGATCTATGGGAGGAGACTGGAGCACTTATGGAGATGTGCAATGAAAGTGATCCTATACAAGTCAAACTAATGACTTAATGTGACATTCACCTTATAAGATACAACACAGACATGTACAGAAAACACTGTGATATTCAAGCACAACCACAGCCATTTACAAGAAGCCAACTCTCATGCCGGCTCCGTGGCTAAGGGGTTACGGACACGGTTTGTGATCCTGCATACCCATGTTCGAAACACAGCTGTGTGCAATTTGGCAGCAGACCGCTTTGCATTGGTTTTTTATGAAATAGCATGGGTGCTGGTTGTTCAGAAAAAAATGGCAAATTACAGAACATAAACTTATCAAGACATCACAACAGCAAGTAATGCTGATGTTGACTGCAACGTCCTGTAAAGGATATACAACTTTAAAAAAAAGATTTATACTCTTCCCTTCAGAGTCTAAATGCTCAAGTGATGAGACTGATGGAACACTATAATTCTATTTTGTATTCATTCCTCACACATGACAGTCACTATAGACATGTGTTTCTGTAGCCTTAGCAAATATCTGTTATTGTCCCCCTGAAGGTAGTTTGTAGACTAAACACAAACAAAAATGAATGATGATAATGAAATAACAGATTAAAAAAGGTGCAAAGAACAGTGGAGCAATACATGGGTATATGATAAAACAGACAGAGGTTTCATTAGACATCTGGCGACCTCAATTTAGGATTCTTTCAAGTAAATGGGACACCAATACTGGACTATGGTTTTCAGACTGAGAGCAAGCCATTCCACATGACTGTCCACAGAAAATGAATATATCCACAAACCATGGCTTATGCTGAAACTGCTGATAGAGGAAGAGAGTCTGGGCTCACGACAACCCCTACCACTTGTGTCCATTTATATATATATATAATTAGGATTGTAATATTCCATATTCTTCTAAGGTATTGATCAGTTCTGTTGTTATGTTATCTAGACCTTGAGTCTTGCCAGTTTTCATATGGTCATGAGCATGCTGACTTTTCATTATTAATATAAGGAATATCATTCTGTTTCTCTCGTTATCGTTATAAAGGTCTTTCACATAATCTGACCATGCATTTAAAATCTGATATTTTTCTATTACGATTCTGCCAGCTTTGGTTTTTAGGCAACTTCGTTGATATCTGTGTTCTTTTATTAGTGGTATCATTAATTCTTTTGTGCTTTAATTTGGTACTCTGTGTGTTACGTTGGTTTTCAATTTCCCTCAAAAGAAGCTTCTTTTGCCTCTGCACAATTTCCTAATTTTCCTTTGAATCTATTCACATTTTTCAAGGTTACTTTTGTAATTTCTTCTTAGTTACATTAGTTTTAAAATGTCTTCTGTCATTAATTTTTTTTACGTCCCATCATCTTCATTTTTGAGATAGTTGTTGTTGCAGCCCGGCTGACTGAGTTCTTCCATGTTTCCCACTGAACATCAACATCTTGAAACAGAATTTCTAGATCAGACAATGTATTCCACTACCTCAACTGAAATGCTCCATGTGTTCTACAACACGAACGTCATGAGAACATGAGCCATAATCAGTTTAAACTGTAGGTAACCAATACCACAGTAGATGGCACATGAAGGGTTTGAGCGATGCAGACCTGGAGGAGATGACCGACTGCTTTAACCAGAGCATTAGGACAGCATCAGTACGGCAGGATTGGGTGCACAGCTATCTCATCCCTCTCCCAAAACCATTCAAGGATCACTCAAAGCTTAGCGGCTTTAGAATCATCAGCCTTCAAAATACATTTGGGAAGTTTCTAGAGAAGATAGTCGCTGTCAAGCTGCAAGAGTTTTTGGAAAGCGGGAAGCTTCTTCCAAGAGGCCTGGGGAGCTACAGGCCAGGAAAAGACACCTGGTCAAATGCAGCCACTTTTGCCGTTGACGTTTATGAGGGGTTCCAGAGTAGACAAGAAACGATGGCGGCAGCGCTTGTTCTCGAGGATGCGTACAATAGAGTTCGATATGATATTTTGATGACCGCACTGATGGAGAAGGGGGTCAATCCCTGGTTGGTGAACTGGATAGCAGCCATCCTGCACTCTCGTCGGGTTGCTCTCCGTTTGGGTGCATGGACCTCAGAGCCACATATTTTAACCCCGGGACTGCCACAGGGATCTTCAGTCTCACCGGTACTCTTTAATGTGTATACGAGCAAGATTGCAAACCTAGAAGCACCAGGGGTTGGAAGAATACTAACATTTGCAGATGATATTCTTGCATACAGGCAGGGGAGAGATAGGGAGCAAACAGCCCAGGAGCTACAGGTGACAGTAGACAAAGTGATTGACTGATGCACTGAAATGAGTGCTGTCATCCACCTGGAAAAGGCGGCTGTTTTGTGGTGCTCTCTGGACAACAGGATTGTGAGAGCGGATGTCCCAAGCCTCACGATAGATGGTAGAAATGTCAGCAGAGAGAACAAACTGAAGTATCTGGGGATCACATTTGACAGGAGCCTATCCTTCAAGGACCATGTGGAGACGGTTGTGACAAGATCTCAAAAGGGACTCAGTGCACTTAAAACTATGGCTGCAATGGACACAGAGCAGAGAATGCTTTTCACACTATACCAGCACTTGATCCTCTCAGTAATTGATTATGGATTAGGTCTGCTCACTGTCTCAGAGAGTCAGCTGGTGAAGTTAGAGCGCATACAGAACTAAGTTATGCGGGTCATTCTGGGATGCACTAGAGACACCCCAGTAGTGTGTATGCATTACATCCTTGGTCTGCCGAGTGTTGCTGGTAGGCTCAAGGTGATGCAGGCGAAGGCATACCTCAGAGTAGCTGCAGACACAGACCACCCACTGCATGAGGCGCTGGACGCAGTTAAGGGTCAGCGACTGATAAGAGGGAAATCATGGATGGCTCAGGCAGAGGATACGATCAGACAGGTGTGCCCCTTGGAGAACATTAGGCGTGGAGAGGAGTGGGTCAGAGTGCCAGCGGAGCAGTCAGAATTGTGCAGAGTTATAATCACATTAAGCCGGGAGTGCAGGGAGTGGCCAGCAGGGGCCACGGAAGTGGAAATCCAGCAACTAATTCAGGACAATGCTCACTCGGGTGATGTGATTATCTACACAGATGGTTCGGTGTCAAGAGGTGAGAAAAGTGGCTGGGGGTTCATAGCCAAAGCCAATGGTCGACGTTTGGGGCAGGAGAGCCTGGCATATGATACCACAACATCCAGCTTAAGAATGGAGGTGGAGGCGGTCACTGCGGCTCTCCGCTGGATGGAGAATACGAACACACACACACATCGTGATTGTAACTGACTCAGAAAGCATGCTGACGAGGGTGAGGACGGGCAGGCTTCGTGCGGAGTGGCTTGCTTCGCTTCGGAGGTCACGGGTGACAAGCATCGCCTGGATCTTTTCTCCGGGGCATGCCGGTGTGCTGGGAAATGAACAGGCGGACAGATTGGCTGGCTCTGCAGAACTTGGTGGAGTATTGATAAATGACAAGGCAGACGTGGTTGCGGCCTTGTGGAAGCACATGCACACCTCGGAGGAGCAAATGGATTACCATGGTCTGGCAAGAATGAGACAGCGCGGAGTGACGAAGGGATCTGGCCGACGCTCAACGCTCAGAGGAAAGACGAGACAGGCATATAATCAGATTGCTACTGGTACTATTAGTGTTGGAACTCTTCGCTGGCTGCTGAGGATGGGGACGGAGCGCTTATGGGAATGCCCCGAATGCTGTGATGTCGATTCCTAAATCAATCAATCAACCAATCAATACCACAGTAGATGACAAACAATACTGCTGTCTAGCAGCTGCTATCACAACACCCATGTTAAAGTAATAAGCGTAACTTATCCCATTTACACATTGGGAATATGGTTGTCATTTCAAATTTTCCATGACCAAATAGCATACAAAGGGGATGGATGGACACAGATCTATGAATGTAACTCCCTTACAGGTTTCAACATGGGCTGTAGCCTGGTTAAACACATGACGACTGCCTCAATCAGCGTCAGGTCCATGTAAGACTCTAATGCCTGCAAAATATGATCAACATAACCATATTGTATATAATGTATTGATAAATATCTGATGACAAACTATGACAAATACAACAAGCTTAAAAAATAATGTAGTGATACAAGTCTAATGACAGATTATGACAAATACAACAAGCCTACAAATAATATGGTGATACATTTCTGATGACAAATACAAGCCTACAAATAATATAGAGATACATTTCTAATGACAAACACAACAAGCTTAAAAAAATAATGTAGTGATACAAGTCTGATTACAAATTATGACAAATACAACAAACCTACAAATAATATGGTGATACATTTCTGATGACAAACTATGACAAATACAACAAGCCTACAAATAATGTAGTGATACATTTCTGATGACAAATACAAGCCTACAAATAATGTAGAGATACATTTCTAATGACAAACTATGACAAATACAACAAGCTTACAAATAATATGATGCTACATTTCTGATGACAAACTATGACAAATAGAAAAAGCCTACAGATAATGTAATGATACATTTCTGATGTCAAATACAACAAGCCTACAAATAATTTTTAAATACATTTCTGACAACAAAGTATGACAAATACAACAAACCTACAAATAATGTAGAGATAAATTTCTAATGTCAAATAGAACAAGCCTCAAACAATGTAATGATACACCTCTGATGACAAATTGTGACAAATAAAACAAACCTACTAATAATGTAGAGATACATTTCTGATGTCAAATATAACAAGCCGACAAACAATGTAATGATCCATTTCTGATGACAAAGTACGACAAATACAACAAGCCTACAAATAATGTAGTGATACATTTCTGATGACAAATACAAGCCTTCAAATGTAGTGATACATTTTTGATGACAAACACAAGAATACATAATGTAGTGATACATTTTTGATGACAAATACAAGCCTACAATTAATGTAGTGATACATTTTTGATGACAAATACAAGCCTACAAATAATGTAGTGATATATTTCTGATGACAAATACAAGCCTACAAATAATGTACTGACACATTTTTGATGATAAATACAAGCCTACAATTAATGCAATGTTACATTTTTGATGATAAATACAAGCCTACAAATAATGTAGTGATACATTTTTGATGACAAATACAAGCCTACAAATAATGTAGACATACATTACTTATGTCAAACACAACATGCCTACAAATAATATGGTGATACATTTCTAATGACAAACTATGACAAATACAACAAGCCTACAAATAATGTAGTGATACATTTCTTATGACAAATACAATAAGCTTACAAATAATGTAGTGATACATTGCTGATGACAAACTATGACAAATACAACAAGCCTACAAATAATGTAGTGATACATTTCTGATGACAAATACAAGCCTACAAATAATGTAGAGATACATTTCTAATGACAAACTATGACAAATACAACAAGCTTACAAATAATATGATGATACATTTCTGATGACAAACTATGACAAATAGAAAAAGCCTACAGATAATGTAATGATACATTTCTGATGTCAAATACAACAAGCCTACAAATAATTTTTAAATACATTTCTGACAACAAAGTACGACAAATACAACAAACCTACAAATAATGTAGAGATAAATTTCTAATGTCAAATAGAACAAGCCTCAAACAATGTAATGATACACCTCTGATGACAAAGTGTGACAAATACAACAAACCTACTAATAATGTAGAGATACATTTCTGATGTCAAATATAACAAGCCGACAAACAATGTAATGATACATTTCTGATGACAAAGTACGACGAATACAACAAGCCTACAAATAATGTAGTGATACATTTCTGATGACAAATACAAGCCTTCAAATGTAGTGATACATTTTTGATGACAAACACAAGAATACATAATGTAGTGATACATTTTTGATGACAAATACAAGCCTACAATTAATGTAGTGATACATTTTTGATGACAAATACAAGCCTACAAATAATGTAGTGATATATTTCTGATGACAAATACAAGCCTACAAATAATGTACTGACACATTTTTGATGATAAATACAAGCCTACAATTAATGCAATGTTACATTTTTGATGATAAATACAAGCCTACAAATAATGTAGTGATACATTTTTGATGACAAATACAAGCCTACAAATAATGTAGACATACATTACTTATGTCAAACACAACATGCCTACAAATAATATGGTGATACATTTCTAATGACAAACTATGACAAATACAACAAGCCTACAAATAATGTAGTGATACATTTCTTATGACAAATACAATAAGCTTACAAATAATGTAGTGATACATTGCTGATGACAAACTATGACAAATACAACAAGCCTACAAATAATGTAGTGATACATTTCTGATGACAAATACAAGCCTACAAATAATGTAGAGATACATTTCTAATGACAAACTATGACAAATACAACAAGCTTACAAATAATTAGTGATACATTTCTTATGACAAATACAATAAGCTTACAAATAATGTAGTGATACATCGCTGATGACAAACTATGACAAATACAACAAGCCTACAAATAATGTAGTGATACATTTCTGATGACAAATACAAGCCTACAAATAATGTAGTGATACATTTCTGATGACAAAGTATGACAAATACAACAAGATTACAAATAATGTAGTGATACATTGCTTATGACAAATACAATAAGCTTAAAAATAATGTAGTGATACATTGCTGATGACAAACTATGACAAATACAGCAAGCCTATAAATAATGTAGTGATACATTTCTGATGTCAAATACAACAAGCCTATAAATAATGTAGTGATACATTTTTGATGTCAAATACAACAAGCCTATAAATAATGTAGTGATACATTTCTGATGTCAAATACAACAAGCCTATAAATAATGTAGTGATACATTTCTGATGTCAAATACAACAAGCCTATAAATAATGTAGTGATACATTTCTGATGTCAAATACAACAAGCCTATAAATAATGTAGTGATACATTTCTGATGTCAAATACAACAAGCCTATAAATAATGTAGTGATACATTTCTGACGTCAAATACAACAAGCCTATAAATAATGTAGTGATACATTTCTGATGTCAAATATAACAAGCCTATAAATAATGTAGTGATACATTTCTGATGTCAAATACAACAAGCCTATAAATAATGTAGTGATACATTTCTGATGTCAAATACAACAAGCCTATAAATAATGTAGAGATACATTTCTGATGTCAAATACAACAAGCCTATAAATAATGTAGAGATACATTTCTGATGTCAAATACAACAAGCCTACAAATAATGTAGTGATACATTGCTGATGACAAATACAACAAGCTTATAAATAATGTAAAGGGTCAATAAACCAACATTGTATAATACTCAAGATGGACCAAGCATACTAAAGGCTGAAGTAGAGAAGCTATTAAAAAGATGAAAGAAGGAAAGACTGCAGGACCTGACATGTTAACAACAGAGATGATAAAATCCTTATCCAGTTTTGGCACTGATACTATCACAAAATTATGTAATGATATTTATAATACTGGGTACATTCCCAAAGATTTTGAAAACATCCATTTTCATCACACTACCCAAGAAGTCAAGAACTGGTGATTGTGAGGATTACAGAACTATTAGCATAATGAGCCATATAACTAAGATACTACTTAAGGTCAATCAAGAAAGAATTCAACATAAAATAGATGAGGAAGTAGCTGAAGAACAATTTGGGTTCCATAAAAACAGCAGCACCAGATTAGCAATAATCTGTGTGAGGATGTTAAGTGAAACATACATAGAAATTCAGAAAAATATATATGTCTGTTGTATAGACTACAAGAAAGCTTTTCAACAAGAAAGCTTTTGATAGAGTACAACATGAACAACTAATTACATGCCTTCAGACTTTTTAGTAACTTGTACTGGGAACAAGTGGTGTCTATTAGATGCGGAAATAATTATTCGTAGCGTATAGAGATAAAAAGAGGAGGATGGCAGGGATGCATGTTGTCCCCAAGACTCTTCAATCTATACACAGAAAGAATTTAAAAAAAAAGTCTAAATGCCTGGACTTAACATGAATGGAAAAATCATAAACAATCTTAGATATGCAGACGCTACAGTGTTACCAGCAGAAAGCGAGCAAGAGTTACAAAACCTAGTGGAACAAGTAAACAGGCATAGTGCAGAATGTGGCTTAGATGTTAACATCCTAAAAATGAAAACTATGATAATTAGCAAATGGATAGGCAAGATCAACAATGAACATCACAGTAAACAGGGAGATACTAGAACAAGTAACAGATGTTTTCAACAGCATGAAATCAGTATAAACATTAATAATACATTAAAAATGAGAACATATTTAATGGAAACAGAAACAATCAAACACAGAGGTTCTAGAAAAATCTGGGAATGAAAAGAGAATTGATGAAAGAAATTAAAGAGGCAAGTGAAATATTTTGACCACGTTAAAAGACATAACACTCTTATAAAAAACCATTCTGGAGGGCAAGGTTGAGGGCAAATGAGCAAGTGGTAGACAACGATACAAGTGGGAAGATAACATCAAGAGATAGACGAACATCAGTCTGACAGAATGTACAGCAAGGCGAGAGACAGTGTTGGAGATGCATTGCAGCCATCCTTCATTGCGGAGATGGCACCTGATAGATTGATTGACAAATAATGTAGTGATCATCTTATTACCCAATATGCCAACAATGTTTACACTTGCTGAACTGTTTGTCACTGATGTACACACTGTCTAGTTTAGTCACCTTGCCGAACTGTTTGTCACTATAAACCTTGCTGAACTGTTTGTCACTATAAACCTTGCTGAACTGTTTGTCACTATAAACCTTGCTGAACTGTTTGTCACTGATGTACACACTGTCTAGTCTAGTCACCTTGCTGAACTGTTTGTCACTATAAACCTTGCTGAACTGTTTGTCACTACAAACCTAACTCGGTAGATAGTCAGAGACTGTGTTTGGTCAACTCTAATGAAGACACCAACATGCAGCTGGCCAGTAGGTACAACACTTGTACACACCTACAGCTGCACTGGCCACATGGTACCAGACCCACATTTGTGTAGACCAGTCGGCCAGTGATGTGGTCAGTGTCACGCCGGCCCCCTCCACTTCCCACATGGTGTCAGACCCACATTTGTGTAGACCAGTCGGCCAGTGGTGTGGTCAGTGTCACGCCGGCCCCCTCCACTTCCCAAGACATTTCCTGGTACCCAGTTTAGGTCGGGTCCAAATGGGAGCCCGAGTCAATTTAAAAACATGGAATTGCCCACAGTGAGGATGGAACCCATGACCACTGTGCTGGCAGGCAACTGTCTAGTCACTACAATACCAGGACAGGTCAGTACTGTGCTGACAAGCAACTGTCTAATCACTACAATACCAGGACGGGTCACTACTGTGCTGACAAGCAACTGTCTAGTCACTACAATACCAGGACTGATTGGTACTGTGCTGGCAGACAACTGTCTAGTCACTACAATACCAGGACTGGTCAGTACTGTGCTGGCAGACAATACCAGGACTGGTCAGTACTGTGCTGGCAGAAAACTGTCTAGTCACTACAATACCAGGACTCGTCAGTACTGTGCTGGCAGGCAACTGTCTAGTCACTACAATACCAGGACTGGTCAATATTGTGGAAAAACAAATTGTTACAATACTTCAGGTACCAGGTACCATTTCTAACTTAGCAGTCACAATTTCAAATAAGGACTACTTCAGTCAAACATAACAAGCAGAAAAGCAACAAGCATACAATGAGGAATGCAGTTAAAACATACCAGAAGCTCACTCACATAGATTTAAAAAAAATATAATGTAATGCCATCAACTGAGGCAAAATATGCTTTTCATAGTTACATAATTTACAATCTAGGAAACAATACAAACAATTAGCAATAAACAGACTAGACCACTGTTTTTCAACCTTTTTTGGCCCATGCCCCCCTTTACCACATGTTCAGAACATCATTCCCCAAATTTCCTCCCTATAAATCTCCCCACCCTTACACAGTATACATAACAATGGAAGCTAAATTTAATAACACATACTAGAACAAGTCTAGACATCTACATAAAACGTCATTTGCATTAGGGTGAGAAGTACAGAACCATAAAATATAGAGGGAAAAACAATTTCAAGTAACTGGATCTTGTATTAATGTGATCTTGAAATAATCTTAACTCCCAGCTGGAAACCCTAAAATTCCCGCCTGGGAGGGGGGGGGGGGGGGGGGGGGGGGGGGGGGAAGGATAATTCCCCACCGGTTGAGAACCACTGGACTAGACTGACAAACAGAAATTGTCATGTGAAATATAAATGACTTCAAGGATAAACAAAATAAAGAAGCCTAAAGCAACCCATTGGGGATATGGTTTTCATGCCATGACCAAAAAGTCTACAGAGGGCAACTCAATCCTTAGTCCTCCAGCTGCCATGGCTTTCCCAAGTCTCTGGTAACCACTGCAATGCTGACAAAGGTAAGCACTGACTTTATCTGGACCTTTCAAAGTAATTTTTAAGACTGTGTGTGTGTGTGTGTGAGTGTGTGTGTGTGAGAGAGAGAGAGAGAGAGAGAGAGAGAGAGAGACAGAGAGAGAGAGACAGAGAGAGAGAGAGAGAGAGAGAGAGAGAGAGAGAGAGAGAGAGAGAGAGAGAGAGAGAGAGAGAGAGAGAGAGAGAGAGAGCTCTAAATGGCAAGAACTACTCAGAGTACAATGGGAAGAAGAGAAAGATTTACAGAATCAAATGATACCAATAACTCATTGAGTCCCAGGCAATGGATGGTGTATGGTGGACTCTTTCCCTTGCAGCCATAATGCAATGTTCTCACATTTGTTACATTTGGTTAAGAACATACCACATAAATCTGGCGTCTCCAGTTGTCACTTCTACTGTGTTTTTAAAGTAATGCACGCTTGATTGATAACTGGTTATTTCCACCTTGTGGACGTCTGCTACAAAAGCTTCTGGAATGGACAGTGTTAGACAGACCCTCACAAGACAAATGTCAGTGTTGTATTAGACAGGCCCTCACAAGACAAATGTCAGTGTTGTATTAGACAGACTCTCACAAGACAGATGTCAGTGTTGTATTAGACAGACTTTTACAAGACAAATGTCAGTGTTGTATTATACAGGTTCTCACAAGACAAATGTCAGTGTTGTATTAGACAGACTCTCACAAGACAAATGTCAGTGTTGTATTAGACAGGCTCTCACAAGGCAAATGTCAGTGTTGTATTAGACAGACTCTCACAAGACAAATGTCAGTGTTGTATTAGACAGACTCTCACAAGACAAATGTCAGTGTTGTATTAGATAGGCCCTCACAAGACAAATGTCAGTGTTGTATTAGACAGACTTTTACAAGACAAATGTCAGTGTTGTATTAGACAGACTCTCACAAGACAGATGTCAGTGTTGTATTAGACAGACTCTCACAAGACAAATGTCAGTGTTGTATTAGACAGGCCCTCACAAGACAAATGTCAGTGTTGTATTAGACAGACTCTCACAAGACAGATGTCAGTGTTGTATTAGACAGGCCCTCACAAGACAAATGTCAGTGTTGTATTAGACAGACTCTCACAAGACAAATGTCAGTGTTGTATTAGACAGACTCTCACAAGACAAATGTCAGTGTTGCATTAGACAGACTCTCACAAGACAGATGTCAGTGTTGTATTAGACAGGCCCTCACAAGACAAATGTCAGTGTTGTATTAGACAGACCCTCACAAGACAAATGTCAGTGTTGTATTAGACAGACTCTCACAAGACAAATGTCAGTGTTGTATTAGACACTCTCACAAGACAAATGTCAGTGTTGTATTAGACAGACTCTCACAAGACAGATGTCAGTGTTGTATTAGACAGGCCCTCACAAGACAGATGTCAGTGTTGTATTAGACAGACCCTCACAAGACAGATGTCAGTGTTGTATTAGACAGACCCTCACAAGACAAATGTCAGTGTTGTAATAGACAGACCCTCACAAGACAAATGTCAGTGTTGTATTAGACAGACTCTCACAAGACAAATATCAGTGTTAACAAAGTGGTTTAGGATACTTATAACGGGATAACAAAACAAGCAAATACTCATCAGTTCTAAATATGGCTCATCTTTATATATAATGCCACAAAAGGTAATATAAACAAACACAAACCAGTGGGGTAATGGTTGATACAATAAGACAGAGTCATGCAGAAATAATGTCAAAAGTTCATATCATTACTGAAACACCATATCACATGTTCATAGAGAATGGTGCTCATACGTAACTTTCATGCTTCAAACCTGGGCTCATGTGGTCAGCTACAGAAGTCTTCTCACAGACAGACTTCCACATGCAACAGATTGTCCATATTATTACTGAACTCATCAAGACTGAAAAGCCAGTCCTCGGAGTTGATGTTTCAAGCATTCATTATGAGTCATCAGTTTTCCTAGCTGGTAACTGGTATAGAATCCCTGCTGCTGTCTCTTCCCCCTCATGTGTGTTATTCTTCATCTATTTCACTAAGAGCTGCAACAGCACTGTGGCTAGCACGTTTGCCTGTTGGCTCCACGATTATGTGCTTGAACCTCCACTAAGAGCGAGGATTTCACAAAAATTCCCCTGGGCTCCCAGGTGGACCCAGCCTGAAATGGGTCACATAAACTGTCCAGGGAACTAAAGGTGGTCGGCATGATACAACCCACCTCTTCCTGTCAGTGCCTGCTGGTCTATACAAATATGTAGCATGATACCACCCACCTCTCCCTGTCAGTGCCTGCTGGTCTATACAAATATGTAGCATGATACCACCCACCTCTCCCTGTCAGTGCCTGCTGGTCTATACATATATGTAGCATGATACTACCCACCTCTCCCTGTCAGTGCCTGCTGGTCTATACAAATATGTAGCATGATACCACCCACCTCTCCCTGTCAGTGCCTGCTGGTCTATACATATATGTAGCATGATACCACCCACCTCTCCCCGCCAGTGCCTGCTGGTCTATATAAATATGTAATATGATACTACCCACCTCTCCCTGTCAGTGCCTGCTGGTCTATACAAATATGTAGCATGATACCACCCACCTCTCCCTGTCAGTGCCTGCTGGTCTATACATATATGTAGCATGATACCACCCACCTCTCCCCGCCAGTGCCTGCTGGTCTATATAAATATGTAATATGATACTACCCACCTCTCCCTGTCAGTGCCTGCTGGTCTATACAAATATGTAATATGATACTACCCACCTCTCCCCGTCAGTGCCTGATGGTCTATATAAATATGTAATATGATACTACCCACCTCTCCCTGTCAGTGCCTGCTGGTCTATACAAATATGTAATATGATACTACCCACCTCCCCCTGTCAGTGCCTGCTGGTCTATACAAATATGTAATATGATACCACCCACCTCTCCCCGTCAGTGCCTGCTGGTCTATATAAATATGTAATATGATACTACCCACCTCTCCCCGTCAGTGCCTGCTGGTCTATATAAATATGTAATATGATACTACCCACCTCTCCCTGTCAGTGCCTGCTGGTCTATACAAATATGTAGCATGATACCACCCACCTCTCCCTGTCAGTGCCTGCTGGTCTATACAAATATGTAGCATGATACCACCCACCTCTCCCTGTCAGTGCCTGCTGGTCTATACAAATATGTAGCATGATACCACCCACCTCTCCCTGTCAGTGCCTGCTGGTCTATAAAAATATGTAGCATGATACCACCCACCTCTCCCTGTCAGTGCCTGCTGGTCTATATAAATATGTAATATGATACTACCCACCTCTCCCCGTCAGTGCCTGCTGGTCTATACAAATATGTAATATGATACCACCCACCTCCCCCTGTCAGTGCCTGCTGGTCTATACAAATATGTAGCATGATACCACCCACCTCTCCCTGTCAGTGCCTGCTGGTCTATACAAATATGTAGCATGATACCACCCACCTCTCCCTGTCAGTGCCTGCTGGTCTATACAAATATGTAATATGATACTACCCACCTCCCCCTGTCAGTGCCTGCTGGTCTATACAAATATGTAATATGATACCACCCACCTCTCCCCGTCAGTGCCTGCTGGTCTATATAAATATGTAATGTGATACTACCCACCTCTCCCCGTCAGTGCCTGCTGGTCTATATAAATATGTAATATGATACTACCCACCTCTCCCCGTCAGTGCCTGCTGGTCTATATAAATATGTAATATGATACTACCCACCTCTCCCCGTCAGTGCCTGCTGGTCTATATAAATATGTAATATGATACTACCCACCTCTCCCCGTCAGTGCCTGCTGGTCTATATAAATATGTAATATGATACCACCCACCTCTCCCTGTCAGTGCCTGCTGGTCTATACAAATATGTAGCTAGCACCGTATATCCAATACATCTCAAAGCATAGAGAATGGTCCTACTTGACATCGAACCTATACACTATTTCTAATCTAGATGATTCTGACAAATAAACACACACAAAATAAACTTGGAAGTAAATACAAAACAACTTAAAGTGAGAGAAAATGAACCAAACATGGGGAAAAAAAAACCATGCATCTTTTATGACTACAAGAACTTTTCTTACTAAAAGTTAGAAATGATAATACTCTGCACAACAGGCTTTAAGGACATCAAGCTAGACATCTAAGTTAGATTAAGGGTGACACATCTAAAAGTACTCACAAAAATATCCCTGACCTTCATCATAATTTTCAGCAGTTGCTTCACTTCAGAATCTGTTACAGTCTTGCTGATGCAGCCAAACACAATGATGGCTCTAGGCTGAAGGGCTGGGTTGTACTGAAATGCAAATCTGTCAGACCAAAAGCATTTGATTATTGTATGTTCAAATATGTTTGCTACTGATTCTATGACGACCCAATAATTTGACAGAATATTCTTTCTCTGTTCAACTTCAACTTTTCAGCATGTTCCTGCTATTTCATTGAAGAGGTACTCAGTTTAAAAATGTTTTGTTTCCAAGACTGCACTGCAAACTCTTCCAGAGACATGACTGTTGGTTAAGCAACAGATCCATGATACATAAGTGGAGGACAAAGAGAGATAAAGCAACTTAGTCATTTAGTCAAATATGTAGATTCACCATTGTCTTTGTTTTCTTCTCCTTCTTGTTCCTCCTTTTCCATTAGTTTTGAGACTGTTGAGATTTGTTTGGCCAAGTTGGCCTGTTCACTCCTTAGCTGATTGTCAATAACATATAATCTCTCCAGAATACTCTCCATACTTCCACAGGTCCATTTTCTTTGGCAGTTTCACACATATTCTTCTCTGCAGTCAGCTGCTATTTCTTTGGTCTCCCAGACTCTGCTACATAATTTTTGCAGTAACCGAGTTGAGGAGTTTACATTTTATTTAATTAATTTCTGCTGGGATACAATCTGGACCAGCAGCTTCCCCATCCTTCAGAAGTTTGATAGCTCTACTATTTTCTTCTTTATATAGTTTCTCACAGTTTATATTCAGTTCCACATCTGTATCAAGAGGGTTTTTGGAATGGGTCTCTTCACAAGTTCCTCCAAATATTCAACCCATCTGTTCATTTGATCTTTAATGTTGATGAGAAATGTCTCATTTCTATATTTGATCAGTCTACTTGCCTAATAATGTATTTATATGTAATTGATTGATCCTTATCATTTGTTGGTGCATAGCGTGGATGACATTTGTTTTGGTTCTAAATGTTCATGCATGTCAGGCTGTAGTGTTACTATTCTTCCCTTCCCTTATCAGCCCTGGTAACTCACTGACAAGAACATATTTTTTCATAAAAATCTGCAGATAACTTGAATGTAAGAGTAGAAGAAGATTAATCACTACAGGATTGACTAAAAAAAAATAGCAAGAATATATGAAATAAAAACATATGCCCAGAAGAAAAACACAATTACAACACGTAGGCACTACAGCTCAACATGGAAGAGCACAACATTGAACAAGTGCCACATATCAGTCACTGACACATAGCAGACTGAGAAAGGCTGAAGGGAGCTTCACTAAAAGATGCACCGAATGGTACAATTATAGAGTGCGCAGGGAAACTAGGGAAGCGTCACGGAAAACGTCACTGAGAGAGTTAGACTTGGGCTGCCGTCCAGTACGGACGCAGCATGTCTTCTGGAGCATGGCTAACAGTCCGTTATGCCGCTCTTTGTGTTCAGCAGTATGTATGTCAGATGTCAGGTATATTACGTTCCTTGTGGAGAGATTGAGTGTAAGAAAAACGTCGACATATTAAAGTCAATGTGCGAGAGGAAAGTCTTTGTGGAGTTTTATTCCAGTGGCTGTTTTGATCTTCAGTTAAACAAGGAGAACTCAAAGGTATCAAATATTATTATTCTTATTATGTCAAACCCTAGACGCATCGATAGCCTTAACAACATCACTTCGTGACAAGTAAATAAATTTACCTATCTAGGTCACAGTGTAACAGAAGATGTCCGATGTTCAACAGATATTACAGTTAGAATTGTGATGACAAAAAGGACATTTAGAGGAAAACAAAAGTTCTCAACATGAAAGAGTGAACAGTCAGAATGAAGGACAAGAATCATCCACATGTACTTCTGGTTGGTCACGTTGTATGGTTCTGAAATATGTCCACATGTATGGGGGCATTCGAGATGTGGTGTTGCAGGTCAATGACAAGCACTAGATGGATATAAAACATTGACAGATTAACAACTTATGGAAAGGATCATAGAATACAGATTTATTAAATTCACACAAAAGAGAAGACTTTCTTGGCTTGGCCACACTCTAAGACATGAAGAAACACCAAAGTGAGTATTAGAAGGGAAAGTAGCATTAGGTAAACCAATTAGAACATTTATAAAACAGGCATGCATAGATGACTGGATGCCGACATAAATAGAATTAAGAAAGCAGCACAAAAAGAACAACTATGGAATGGAAGAATCCGGAAACTTCATGACAAATCCAAGGACATAAATACATGATATATCGCCAAACTTTAAATCTCATTTTCTACCGATGGCTGATGTATCGCCTTACTACAGTCATCACATTAATTGTTTTGTTTTACGGTATACTCTGCAATTTTAATGCTCAGCAAACGGAAATATACATTGTATACTTCCTTCAATAAAATTTATACTATGCTAACCATCACGGTGGCTCAGTAAATTGATAAATATTAGTTTCTTTGTGGCTAATTTATTCATCATAGAAGAAATAGAGAAATTACTAGCTTAACAAAATTGCTCTCTAAAATCAATGACAAAAAACATTCCTATAGAAGCATACACTTTTAACAACTAAAATCAATAATGTACAGCAGAAACACACATGCCAGGTCCACATCACTATATGATTTTTAAACAGGGACTGCAATCTCAAAGGATGAAAATAGCTTAGAAACTTTTGAGGCAACAAGTCAGCAAGGCAAAAAACAGAGCAAAGAAACAAGTGCTTAAAGACATACGGAGCAAAGAGATAACTACTAAAGATATAACACATCTGGACTATTTTAGCCTTCTCACAATACAAGATACAGAGACTCACTAATGAAAATACTTGAAAGCAAAATTATAGAGCAAAGGAGAGAATGTCCAAGACACAACATTGCAGAGGCATGCAAGAATACTGAGGCTCAAATCTAAGCAGAGATGAAGAGAAAAGGGTCAGTGGAGTGACTTCAAAACCAACCAGTCTTTGGACCTAAACATGAATGACAAATGAATTTGGTTTAAAAACATTGAACCAACCTTCTGGCTAAGTCAGTCCACTGCTGTAACCAATCACAATTTGGAATGTCTTTCATGCAGGCCTGTGTATAGAAAAAATGAATATGAACATGTCATGTTTGTTTAAAATGTGAGTACCTTTGTGTGTGTGAATGTGTTTTATTACAGTTGGCCTAATCTCTTAATATTCCATTCCCTCCCTGCTCCACTCAAACTGAGCATAAACAATCTTTATTTTCCAAGTGGTCAAATTCATTTCCATGCTAACCATTTATTTTTGTGTTGAGCTCTAAGGTTTTTATAACAACTCATGTTTGCAAGTATAAACACAGTTGACAGTTAAATGTGCAATGTGTCATAGTATGTAAGAGATGTTACATACTGATTCTCCGTGGCATGTACCATTTGTTTGTTCCTAAACTTCTTTTAATTTGGCCAACTTCATGTTCCATTACTTTCTCTGGTAGGGGACAGTTAGCAAATGTTTTCTTATGGGGGACTTTTGGCAAGCTTTCAGTAGAAGGTGAACCATGGTAAACTGTGTGTGATGCAGTATTCCCTGGATGATTCCATTGATGAAGCAGACAAAACCTGATTCTACACTCAACAGACATGTCTGGCTGGCATCATCATCTAAAACACCTGGCTGTGATGTTTGAAATAAAACACCTGGCTGTGATGTTTGAAATAAAACACCTGGCTGTGATGTTTGAAATAAAACACCTGGCTGTGATGTTTGAAATAAAACACCCATGACCCACAAAAGATGACAATCAACAATGAAGAACATGAAAATGTCACAAACACTGCATAATGGCTCCTTAATCAACAACACTGGGGACTGTCGCAGGAAGCCAGACACAGATTGGCCACAGCAAGGCACAGGTTCAATAGTATTAAGCCAGACACAGACTGGTCACAGCAAGGCACAGGTTACACAGTATTAACTCAGACACAGACTGGCCACAGCAAGGCAGAAGTTACACAGTATTAAGTCAGACACAAACTGGTCACAGCAAGGCAGAAGTTACACAGTATTAAGTCAGACACAGACTGGCCACAGCAAGGCAGAGGTTACACAGTATTAAGTCAGACACAGACTGGCCACAGCAAGGCACAGGTTACACAGTATTAAGTCACACACAGACTGGCCACAGCAAGGCAGAAGTTACACAGTATTAAGTCAGACACAGACTGGCCACAGCAAGGCACAGGTTACACAGTATTAAGTCAGACACAGTCTGGTCACAGCAAGGCAGAGGTTACACAGTATTAAGTCAGACATAAACTGGCCACAGCAAGGCATGGGTTCAATAGTATTAAGTCAGACACAGACTGGCCACAGCAAGGCACAGGTTACACAGTATTAAGTCAGACACAGACTGGCCACAGTAAGGCAGAAGTTACACAGTATTAAGTCAGACACAGACTGGCCACAGCAAGGCACAGGTTACACAGTATTAAGTCAGACACAGACTGGCCACAGCAAGGCAGAAGTTACACAGTATTAAGTCAGACACAAACTGGTCACAGCAAGGCAGAAGTTACACAGTATTAAGTCAGACACAAACTGGTCACAGCAAGGCAGAAGTTACACAGTATTAAGTCAGACACAGACTGGCCACAGCAAGGCAGAAGTTACACAGTATTAAGTCAGACACAGACTGGCCACAGCAAGGCACAGGTTACACAGTATTAAGTCAGACACAGACTGGCCACAGCAAGGTACGGGTTCAATAGTATTAAGTCAGATACAGACTGGCCACTGCAAGGCACAGGTTACACAGTATTAAGTCAGACACAGACTGGCCACAGCAAGGCAGAAGTTACACAGTATTAAGTCAGACACAAACTGGTCACAGCAAGGCAGAAGTTACACAGTATTAAGTCAGACACAAACTGGTCACAGCAAGGCAGAAGTTACACAGTATTAAGTCAGACACAGACTGGCCACAGCAAGGCACAGGTTCAATAGTATTAAGTCAGACACAGACTGGCCACAGCAAGACACAGGTTACACAGTATTAAGTCAGACACAGACTGGCCACAGCAAGGCAGAAGTTACACAGTATTAAGTCAGACACAGACTGGCCACAGCAAGGCAGAAGTTACACAGTATTAAGTCAGACACAGACTGGCCACAGCAAGGCACAGGTTACACAGTATTAAGTCAGACACAGACTGGCCACTGCAAGGCACAGGTTCAATAGTATTAAAAACCCAAGGCACAAGACCAGCAGACATGTTAGTTCAAATTCATCTTAGCAACACACAGAAGTGAGTCATTAACTATTTAACAATCACTAAAGAAGAAAGTTGGGGCTTTTCAGCTTAAAATTTACAGTAAAGTTTTTGGAATATTGTGGGCGAAGTAGAAGAGAAATACTGAAAATTCTGCTAGATGTGAACATCAAGAAAACTGGTTTTCATGTCTCAGAAACTGAAATACTTGACACACATTTCACATTGGCTGGACAACATTTCACATTGGCTGGACAACAACATTTCACATTGGCTGGACAACATTTCACATTGGCTGGACAACAACATTTCACATTGGCTGGACAACATTTCACATTGGCTGGACAACAACAGTTGTGGCAGGCTGTGGACAACAACAGTTGTGGCAGGCTGGCTTTCTGGAAGGAGAGGCAGGAATCAACCAACACACAGATGGACGCAAAACACTGTAGACACCTGGGCAGGAGACATGGGAAGATAGGAGGGTGCAGGAGGCAGGAGACATGGGAAGACAGGAGGGTGCAGGAGACATGGGAAGACTGGAGGATGCAGGAGGCAGGAGACATGGGAAGATAGGAGGGTGCAGGAGGCAGAAGACATGGGAAGACAGGAGGGTGCAGGAGACATGGGAAGACAGGAGGATGCAGGAGGCAGGAGACATGGGAAGATAGGAGGGTGCAGGAGGCAGAAGACATGGGAAGACAGGAGGATGCAGGAGACATGGGAAGACAGGAGGGTGCAGGAGACATGGGAAGACAGGAGGGTGCAGGAGACATGGGAAGACAGGAGGATGCAGGAAACATGGGAAGACAGGAGGGTGCAGGAGACATGGGAAGACAGGAGGGTGCAGGAGACATGGGAAGACAGGAGGATGCAGGAGACATGGGAAGATAGGAGGGTGCAGGAGGCAGGAGACATGGGAAGACAGGAGGGTGCAGGAGACATGGGAAGACAGGAGGATGCAGGAGGCAGGAGACATGGGAAGATAAGAGGGTGCAGGAGGCAGAAGACATGAGAAGACAGGAGGGTGCAGGAGACATGGGAAGACAGGAGGATGCAGGAGACATGGGAAGACAGGAGGGTGCAGGAGACATGGGAAGACAGGAGGGTGCAGGAGGCAGGAGACATGGGAAGATAGGAGGGTGCAGGAGACATGGGAAGACAGGAGGGTGCAGGAGACATGGGAAGACAGGAGGATGCAGGAGGCAGGAGACATGGGAAGATAGGAGGGTGCAGGAGGCAGGAGACATGGGAAGACAGGAGGGTGCAGGAGACATGGGAAGACAGGAGGGTGCAGGAGGCAGGAGACATGGGAAGACAGGAGGGTGCAGGAGACATGGGAAGACAGGAGGGTGCAGGAGACATGGGAAGACAGGAGGGTGCAGGAGACATGGGAAGACAGGAGGGTGCAGGAGACATGGGAAGACAGGAGGGTGCAGGAGACATGGGAAGACAGGAGGGTGCAGGAGACATGAGAAGACAGGAGGGTGCAGGAGGCAGGAGACATAGGAAGACAGGAGGGTGCAGGAGGCAGGAGACATGGGAAGAAAGGAGGGTGTAGGAGGCAGGAGACATCGGAAGACATGAGGGTGCAGGAGGCAGGAGACATGGGAAGACAGGAGGATGCAGGAGGCAGGAGACATGGGAAGACAGGAGGGTGCAGGAGACATGGGAAGACAGGAGGGTGTAGGAGACATGGAAGACAGGAGAATGCAGGAGGCAGGAGACATGGGAAGACAGGAGGGTACAGGAGGCAGGAGACATGGGAAGAAAGGAGGGTGTAGGAGGCAGGAGACATCGGAAGACATGAGGGTGCAGGAGGCAGGAGACATGGGAAGACAGGAGGGTGCAGGAGACATGGGAAGACAGGAGGGTGCAGGAGACATGGGAAGACAGGAGGGTGCAGGAGACATGGGAAGACATGAGGGTGCAGGAGACACGGGAAGAGACTGAGGAACTTGTTGGCCTGCCGTGATGAGAGCCACTGTTGGCCAAGGGTCTGCTACATGATCATGATGATGATATTTATATACTCTAGTCAACTGGCACTGCAGTTCTGGTAAAGTTTGGACTAACCTATGTTTAGCTCAGGTATCATACAAAATGATGTGCAAACTAAAGTCAATCATTTGGAAACTTGGATAACAATGTCCCACTGACCCAAGGTCTTTGATGAAATATTTGTATCATTGTGTGATTTGACAGCTACAGTTGTTTAGTTAACTTAACACACAGAAAACATGTGAAAGCAGAGTTTGGATACATAGTTTTGTCAGGTGTCACATATTTCTAAAACAAATTCCCTGAAAAACAAAATGTTATTAAAGAATTCTGGTCTTAAAATATCAATGTCTGAGCAACCAAAAAAAATAAATTGAAAAATAACACACATCTCATTCTCAGAACAAATCAACAGCACAGTCAAAGTGAATTTTGCTACAAGTTAATATTTAGTAGACATGGCAAGGGAAATGAAATGTCCACCTATGTTGATTGCAAGTCACCATGATTTACCATGGCAATTTGCTGCTTCAATTGTCAACATTAATTTGCAGCATTAAAATGTGTTATATTGAAGTTATTTTCAATGTCTTTCCTATGTGTCCACAATAAATAAATGATCATAACCAACCAATAAACATACCATTTCTCTTTGCAGAAGTGTATCCTCAGTGTTCCACAAAACAAACTAAGCCTAAACTGATGATACATCACCATGACATTCCCTCAAACTTCAACAAAGCATATGTTTTGCTGTTTACAAACGGTTTACTTGTACCCTAGATGCAATTTTCGGGTAATACTAAAATGAGCTGTGAAATGGTCACAATAAATCAGTATTTGATACTAGGAATGACAGCCGTGTGACTAATCTGAGACGTGACATGCAGAATCAGCCATGCTAAAGCTTGTTCTAGTTTGCTCATGAGCTTGTTTCATGATGACACGCACATTTCTGACCTCCATAATCTCCAGGAGAGCATCTGCAATGGCCTCTAAAGAGCTGAGAGGCATTTTCTCATTTTCTGGTGGCGACATCGTGAAGGAACGGTCTCCAGGGCGGTAGCTGGTTCTGAAAGCACTGACAGCTGCAGACTTGACAGTGCTGATGCCAAACAACTGATAGAATTTGGGTAAGGAAAACTCTGCCAGGCTGAGTTTCAAGACTTGCAGCGTGCTCTCTGTGGACAGCAACAAACTTCAAGTCACAAATGGAATTTGGACAAACTACATTTAGACAAACTACACAAAGAATGACAGCTGTGTTGTGACTAAGAATAGTAATCTAATCAACGTGACTGCCAGGCAAATGACAACTATTAATTAAAGCTGTCTGATGACTTTCCCATAACAATCTGTCAATCTGGCATATTAAGTAACTTAACAAATTACTCAGAGTAACATTTGTATTAACATCCTTTCATCTCCACTGCACACATGTTACATGAATATTTAGTATGCCATGATTTTCAGGAGCATGTCATTTTGTCCACAGCTGGAGCATGTCATTTTGTTCACAGCTGGAGCATGTCATTTTGTCCACAGCTGGAGCATGTCATTTTGTCCACAGCTGGAGCATGTCATTTTGTTCACAGCTGGAGCATGTCATTTTGTCCACAGCTGGAGCATGTCATTTTGTCCACAGCTGGAGCATGTCATTTTGTCCACAGCTGGAGCATGTCATTTTGTCCACAGCTGGAGCATGTCATTTTGTCCACAGCTGGAGCATGTCATTTTGTTCACAGCTGGAGCTATTCATTTTGTTCACAGCTGGAGCATGTCATTTTGTTCACAGCTGGAGCATGTCATTTTGTCCACAGCTGGAGCATGTCATTTTGTCCACAGCTGGAGCATGTCATTTTGTCCACAGCTGGAGCATGTCATTTTGTCCACAGCTGGAGCATGTCATTTTGTTCACAGCTGGAGCATGTCATTTTGTTCACAGCTGGAGCATGTCATTTTGTTCACAGCTGGAGCATGTCATTTTGTCCACAGCTGGAGCATGTAATTTTGCCCACAGCTGGAGCGACAACAAATCAAGCAGTCCTGGACCCCAGTTGTTTTCTATAAAGCCCTAGATTTGACTTACACACGTCCATAAATAAATACATCTCCTCCTTGACTTTCCTCAGACATTTTCTTGCTCTTTCTGAAAAATATGCTAGTCTCCACTAAAACAGTTACAGCAATAAACAGAAACGTCCATCAGTAATGTACTAGCATGTATTTAGTTGTGCTCCACATTTTCAACATACAGACAGAGACTATGTTTCTTAAGGATGTGCACTAGATGGTTGCTGATGTTAGAGAATTTCTGTTCAAGTCTTTAGTCGAACATTATGATCAAATGCCTTCTTTAAAAGCCTTCTTTTAACTATTATACTAAGTGGTTAAAAACAAATCATTGAGGAATATAATAAACGATATGTGATTTAAACAAATGAGCAAGCAAATCTACAGATACACAATTGTATATTGAATTAACTTCATCTGGGGAGTTGCAGTTTGTGGACAATGAAATACATAAACCCAATGGAGGAAACATGACCATCCCAGGTCTAATCTCTGCCAGTCCACAGGAGCTGTGCTGGATCATGACCTAGGCTCATCCTGGATGCCTTGCCACAGATGCGATGTTCTTGTAACGGTCGAGCACATTTCTCTATTTCTGGGTGTGGAGAGGGTAAGGCCAGCTCTGCAACAGTGCCCACGGAGATGGTACTTGGATACTGGACCAGGAGGACAGCCTCTACAATAACCTCACTGAGACAGAGGCAGGGTCAGTAGGACAGTCTCTACAATAACCTCACTGAGATAGAGACAGGGCCAGTAGGACAGTCTCTACAATAACCTCACTGAGATAGAGACAGGAGGACAGCCTCTACAATAACCTCACTGAGATAGAGACAGGAGGACAGCCTCTACAATAACCTCACTGAGATAGAGACAGGAGGACAGCCTCTACAATAATCTCATTGAGATAGAGACAGGAGGGCAGCCTCTACAATAACCTCACTGAGACAGAGGCAGGGCCAGGAGGACAGTCTCTACAATAACCTCACTGAGATAGAGACAGGAGGACAGCCTCTACAATAACCTCACTGAGATAGAGACAGGAGGACAGCCTCTACAATAACCTCACTGAGATAGAGACAGGAGGACAGCCTCTACAATAACCTCACTGAGATAGAGACAGGAGGACAGCCTCTACAATAACCTCACTGAGATAGAGACAGGAGGACAGCCTCTACAATAACCTCACTGAGATAGAGACAGGAGGACAGCCTCTACAATAACCTCATTGAGATAGAGACAGGAGGACAGCCTCTACAATAACCTCACTGAGACAGAGGCAGGGCCAGGAGAACAGTCTCTACAATAACCTCACTGAGATAGAGACAGGAGGACAGCCTCTACAATAACCTCACTGAGATAGAGACAGGAGGACAGCCTCTACAATAACCTCACTGAGATAGAGACAGGAGGACAGCCTCTACAATAACCTCACTGAGACAGAGGCAGGGCCAGTAGGACAGTCTCTACAATAACCTCACTGAGATAGAGACAGGAGGACAGCCTCTACAATAACCTCACTGAGATAGAGACAGGAGGACAGCCTCTACAATAACCTCACTGAGATAGAGACAGGAGGACAGCCTCTACAATAACCTCACTGAGATAGAGACAGGAGGACAGCCTCTACAATAACCTCACTGAGATAGAGACAGGAGGACAGCCTCTACAATAACCTCACTGAGATAGAGACAGGAGGACAGCCTCTACAATAACCTCATTGAGATAGAGACAGGAGGACAGCCTCTACAATAACCTCACTGAGACAGAAGCAGGGCCAGGAGGACAGTCTCTACAACAACCTCACTGAGATAGAGACAGGAGGACAGCCTCTACAATAACCTCACTGAGACAGAGACAGGAGGACAGCCTCTACAATAACCTCACTGAGACAGAGGCAGGGACAGGAGGACAGTCTCTACAATAACCTCACTGAGACAGAGTCAGGGCCAGGAGGACAGTCTCTACAATAACCTCACTCAGACAGAGGGAGGCCCTCCTCACAGCTCACACAACCAGGATGCCAGTCTTCTAGAGGATTCATTAAGCAACGAACATCTCTTGACAACCACATACTGACTATCACAGTGATACAGGACTCATCAAGCAACCAACATCTCATGACAACCACATACTGACTATCACAGTGATACAGACTGTGTTTACACTAGTGACCTTTTGACTCACCAAGCAACCAACATCTCATGACAACCACATACTGACTATCACAGTGATACAGACTGTGTTTACACTAGTGACCTTTTGACTCACCAAGCAACCAACATCTCATGACAACCACATACTGACTATCACAGTGATACAGACTGTGTTTACACTAGTGACCTTTTGACTCACCAAGCAACCAACATCTCATGACAACCACATACTGACTATCACAGTGATACAGACTGTGTTTACACTAGTGACCTCTTGACTCACCAAGCAACAACATCTCATGACAACCACATACTGACTATCACAGTGATACAGACTGTGTTTACACTAGTGACCTTTTGACTCACCAAGCAACCAACATCTCATGACAACCACATACTGACTATCACAGTGATACAGGACTCACCAAGCAACCAACATCTCATGACAACCACATACTGACTATCACAGTGATACAGGACTCACCAAGCAACCAACATCTCATGACAACCACATACTGACTATCACAGTGATACAGACTGTGTTTACACTAGTGACCTCTTGACTCACCAAGCAACCAACATCTCATGACAACCACATACTGACTATCACAGTGATACAGACTGTAGACACTAGTGACCTCTTGACTCACCAAGCAACCAACATCTCATGACAACCACATACTGACTATCACAGTGATACAAACTGTGTTTACACTAGTGACCTCTTGACTCACCAAGCAACCAACATCTCATGACAACCACATACTGACTATCACAGTGATACAGGACTCACCAAGCAACCAACATCTCATGACAACCACATACTGACTATCACAGTGATACAAACTGTGTTTACACTAGTGACCTCTCGACTCATCAAGCAACCAACAACTCATGACAACCACATACTGACTATCACAGTGATACAGACTGTGTAGACACTGGTGACCTCTTGACTCACCAGAAAAATGCAGCTGTGAGCATGTGCACAGTGAGTGGATGATGTTGATCACTAATCCGTGAGTTGAAGCTCTCAGAGACAAGGGGCCAGTGGACACCAACAGTGTCACAATATGGAACAGGAATGGCAAGTGGCTGGCCACTGAGGGTTGTTGAAAACATAGTCACAATTTTAATCAATGAACATTTGTTTTACAATCATTTATAGTTTCATTTATTCTCATATTTAGAACACCATCTACATCTAGACAATATACATTAAAACAAAACTAGAAAGACCACATGCAATTTGGACCTGGCATCTTTGTGATGTTTTATAACTCTCTGCTGCATCTTAACATCCCTTTTGTGTTTCAATTTCCCACTGTGTCCTGCAAGATACATTTCATCCAAAGATCATTGACATTCTGTTGACAATGAAATGCCTACAAGCTGTGGTTCATGGAAATATCAACCCAGTCATACTTCCAGTCAGCCTGTGTGAGCTGTGCCGCATCATGTCTAGTTACATACTGACTATGCCTCTACACAGATGTGATGCTCCAGTACACCTCCTTGGTTTGTGGCCTTATGGACTGCCAGTCTCCATGGAGGCAGGACTCAAACAAGCTGAATGCTACAGAGGATTTACAACCAATCAACAGATGACAATGGTTTGACCAAGCTGAAACAATGGAACCAGAGACATATAACTTTAGCATTTCCTGAGCAAATCAAAGAAGGGACATATGAAGGAGATAAATGGAAATGTTGAAATAGGTCTGAAATAAAATAGATCTTCTTCTTCTTTCGTTCGCTTGAAATATGTCTATAACTGCAATGTTGTCTCTTGTATGAATCTAACAGTCTTTTTTAGTTCACTCAGCGGTCCATAGAGTTTATCTTCCACTGTTGTCTCTCTGATCTGAAATGAATTGAACATCAATGATTGGGGTAAAATGATCAGGGATAGAGAGAAAAGGAAACAAGACTGCTTGCAGCAAAAGGTCTTGGAAATTCCCAAACCTGAGTGTGAAAGAAAGAAGTTTATACTAGACAGTCAAGCAGTAAATGCTTAAAACAACAAGCAAACACACAGACCACTGCAATTCTGTCTATACTAGTGGTTGCTCGTATATGAATATTTTGTTCCAGGGAAAATCTTCAGAAAATTTAGAATGCTAGCTTTAATTTGTGAACACAGCAGCTGTGCTGTTCAACAAGTGCCACAGTCATGCATCTTTAACCAAGGTATCACCACGGCATTGTATTGTGAGGATATATATGTATATGTGTGAGAGTGAGTGAGTGAGTAAATGTGTGTGTGTGAGAGATAGGAGTGAGAGAGAGAAAGAGGAGCAAGAGGGGAGGGGGTGGGGGTCTGAGAGCTGACTTTCAACCATTCTTCAACGATACACAGACAACTTCTAGTTCATTTATTAAGACAAAATAAAAGACTGACTACATTAAATATTTGTATTCTTGATGAAATACATTATGTTCCAATTACAATGTCACTAAATTAATGTTTAGAAATTCTAAATGTTTAGAAATTCTTAATGTTTAGAAATTATTTTAAACAAACGAGTCTGTATTGTCAAAATCTAATTACATAAAGAGAATAGTACTAGAGACAGAATTAACAATGTATGAATGCATGCATGCATGCGGGCACTCGCACACTTACAGCTGGAAGAAAAAAATGAATATAATAATGAATTTTAAAAATGACTTGTAGAAAATAAATGATACCCAAATTACAACAAAAAACAGCAAGAAATAACATTAATTTTGAGATCCTACCGTCAAGAGAATTATTAAACGATAACATGAGCAAGTATCTGGCCAAGATGGCAATATCATCCCACATCAAATGTTGCTCCAATGTAAAGGTTGGGGAGGTACATGTTTTGTCAATTAACTGAAACAGACAACACAAGTCATGCATTAGATAGTTGCTGTTACCAGACTTCATAATACTGGGATCATAAAACCTGGTCTCACACAGCAGCAATGGCATTCAATGAACACTAGCTGGTCTCAACAACTGTATATCCCACCCCAGAAGGAGCTAGCATCCATGACACCTTACATGTCCAAGTCTACCTCTATCGTAACTACCATTGTCAGAAGAGAGTATTTCAGATGGTGAGAATACTAAGACAAATGGCCATGAAAACTGCTGATGTGCATGAGAGAACATGAGACACATACATCTAAATTAAATGGCAGAACTGACCTGCTGTCTGTGTGACGTGCAACATGAACAGTTGCTGTGTCCTAGTGTGAGCTGTGGTAGCTAGCACACTGGCCTGCTGTCTGTGTGACGTGCAACATGAACAGTTGCTGTGTCCTAGTGTGAGCTGTGGTAGCTAGCACACTGGCCTGCTGTCTGTGTGACGTGCAACATGAACAGTTGCTGTGTCCTAGTGTGAGCTGTGGTAGCTAGCACACTAGCCTTCTGTCTGTGTGACGTGCAACATGAACAGTTGCTGTGTCCTAGTGTGAGCTGTGGTAGCTAGCACACTGGCCTGCTGTCTGTGTGACGTGCAACATGAACAGCTGCTGTGTCCTAGTGTGAGCTGTGGTAGCTAGCACACTGGCCTGCTGTCTGTGTGACGTGCAACATGAACAGTTGCTGTGTCCTAGTGTGAGCTGTGGTAGCTAGCACACTGGCCTTCTGTCTGTGTGACGTGCAACATGAACAGTTGCTGTGTCCTAGTGTGAGCTGTGGTAGCTAGCACACTGGCCTGTGTGACGTGCAACATGAACAGCTGCTGTGTCCTAGTGTGAGCTGTGGTAGCTAGCACACTGGCCTGCTGTCTGTGTGACGTGCAGCATGAACAGCTGCTGTGTCCTAGTGTGAGCTGTGGTAGCTAGCACATTGGTTCTGTGTGACGTGCAACATGAACAGTTGCTGTGTCCTAGTGTGAGCTGTGGTAGCTAGCACACTGGCCTGCTGTCTGTGTGACGTGCAACATGAACAGTTGCTGTGTCCTAGTGTGAGCTGTGGTAGCTAGCACATTGGTTCTGTGTGATGTGCAACATGAACAGTTGCTGTGTCCTAGTGTGAGCTGTGGTAGCTAGCACATTGGTTCTGTGTGATGTGCAACATGAACAGTTGCTGTGTCCTAGTGTGAGCTGTGGTAGCTAGCACATTGGTTCTGTGTGATGTGCAACATGAACAGTTGCTGTGTCCTAGTGTGAGCTGTGGTAGCTAGCACACTGGCCTGCTGTCTGTGTGACGTGCAACATGAACAGCTGCTGTGTCCTAGTGTGAGCTGTGGTAGCTAGCACACTGGCCTGCTGTCTGTGTGACGTGCAACATGAACAGTTGCTGTGTCCTAGTGTGAGCTGTGGTAGCTAGCACACTGGCCTGCTGTCTGTGTGATGTGCAACATGAACAGTTGCTGTGTCCTAGTGTGAGCTGTGGTAGCTAGCACACTGGCCTGCTGTCTGTGTGACGTGCAACATGAACAGTTGCTGTGTCCTAGTGTGAGCTGTGGTAGCTAGCACACTGACCTGCTGTCTGTGTGATGTGCAACATGAACAGTTGCTGTGTCCTAGTGTGAGCTGTGGTAGCTAGCACACTGGCCTGCTGTCTGTGTGACTGCAACATGAACAGTTGCTGTGTCCTAGTGTGAGCTGTGGTAGCTAGCACACTGACCTGCTGTCTGTGTGACGTGCAACATGAACAGCTGCTGTGTCCTAGTGTGAGCTGTGGAAGCTATCGTTTACATGGCTGGGATCTTCTTCTGCTTCCATTTTGTCTATTTTTTCAATCACTAATCTATCTCGTAGTCAGTCCGATTATGCTTCTTCATTTTTCTAAGAGCAATATGAAAATCCTCTGTTGGCTTGCTAGGCCAGTCGCAGGTTTAGAACAGAAAAATCTGACCAAGGGGAGTGCAACCCCCCCCCCCCTCTCATCCTTCCCCCCCCCCCCCCTCACATCCACCCCCAAGCCAGAGTCCCATTACCTCAGGGTCATAGTTTCCTGATCTACACCACAGAGAGAGTTGGGGTTGACTTGTGAAGTTTGTGGGTCATCTACACCACAGAGAGTTGGGGTTGACTTGTGTAGTCTGTGGGTCATCTACACCACAGAGAGTTGGGGTTGACTTGTGAAGTCTGTGGGTCATCTACACCACAGAGAGTTGGGGTTGACTTGTGAAGTCTGTGGGTCATCTACACCACAGAGAGTTGGGGTTGACTTGTGAAGTCTGTGGGTCATCTACACCACAGAGAGTTGGGGTTGACTTGTGTAGTCTGTGGGTCATCTACACCACAGAGAGTTAGGGTTGACTTGTGTAGTCTGTGGGTCATCTACACCACAGAGAGTTGGGGTTGACTTGTGTAGTCTGTGGGTCATCTACACCACAGAGAGTTGGGGTTGACTTGTGCAGTCTGTGGTTCATCGGCAGGCTACTATTTTTCACTTTTCACCCCTCCTGGGAGAGGCTAGCCGATCCTAACCCTGCTGGCTGCAGGGCCAGGTGCAATCCACACCTTGTCAGAATCATCCTATGAAAATCCAACCAGACTTCCACTACATCTTAACGGCAGATGGCATCAACACAACTCATTGATTATCAATCATAACATTGATCATATAAAAATCATCTTGACGATCTGGGACTTTGTATGTAAGTATCACCAAAAGAGGTATTTGTCCCACATTTTTTCATACTGTTCAGGAGTCCAGGGGAATTGAAACCACATCTTCCACTAAAGACCAGAAGTGAGCTAAAATACCTATGGCACATGTCCATTAAAATCCATAAGTCAAGGCTGTCACAGATGGCACAGGTTGAGAAAGCAATTAAACAAGTGTGTCAATCAATCAAGTGCCATGTCCACAAAGATGGTCGGCTGCAATGGATCTTCAACACTGTCTGTCTATCGCCCTGGTTGTACACTCTGGCAGATTGCTGTTTATCCATTCCCTGATGTTATCTTCCCACTTGTATCGCTGTCTACCTCTTATTCACCTGACTTAAGTCTTTTCTCCAGTATGGTTTTTACAAGAGTGCTGCGTCTTTTACTGTGGGTAGAATATTTAACTTACCTGTTTTATTTCCTTCAACAACGTTCATTTCATTCCCAGCCTCCCTAGACAGTATCTATTTGATAATTTGTGTGTGTGCATGACATACAACCCATTCTCCTGTATATCCACATCTCTGGGGCTTCAATTTGACTTTCCAATTGCTTGGTCATGTGCAAGTGTCTGCACCATATGGTAGTGCTAAATATATACAGCATCTGACAACTCTCAATTTTTACTGTGTTCTTTACCTTTCTTAATGTTAATATATTAATAGAAAACAGTTAGTTGCATGTCCTTTTCAGGATGTTGCAATCAACCCCAGCATTTATTGGTTGTTTGTGATTTACTAGGCAACTTTTGGGTCAATAGTTTGCCAATGCTTTCTGAACAGCCAACGCCTCATGCCACCAAAATCAACTCAAAGTGATCTGCTTACAAATCACTTGTGACTGATGTTGAACCATGGATTCGGTATATGTTGGGAAATTATAAAACTGCGTTTCACTAACCCCTTAGAGTATACATATTCACACACATATTACACAATTGTAACAAACCATTTATTTGTCAATACTCTTAAAACTATGACATTCATGAAGTAATCAAACATTTTCTTGTTAACTGTTTACTAATAAAATGTTTCAAATACAAAATGTCATACCCGACAAAGTCTGCCTATAACTTTGCGTGACACCAACAAAACGTTAGCAGACGTGAGAGCCACAGCTGTATCTGCCATGATTTCTGCTTGAATAGAGCCCAAGCCACCAGTTACGCTTCTCTGAAAGGACAAGAGATGTGAATCCTACAATCGTATGGCATAAGTGTGATTTCTGAGGCAGACAAGTCGACTAATCTGTTTCTGTGATTTTAGACACCTGACACTTACATTTATGTTATTTTATTGTCTTAGCGTGAAATAGTGACCCTGTTTCCATGTGAAGACATAACACTGTATTCTCGTACATTGTAATTCTAATTCTTCAGTAATCTAGTATTTTCTAATTAATTTCCATTACTTATTTATTAAAAGCAAACTAAAAGTTTAAATGTCTACCCAGTTTATTTGAGTACCATGCATTTTAACATTATCAGTTATCTGCGGCAACAAATAGCCACTACAATTCAGAATCGCCAAATTTGACTGGAAATATATTTGACGATTTGTTCAGCAACTATTTTTTGTGTCTCTGATCGGAGGAGATTTAGAGTACTCATGATGTTAAATTCCCCGATTATTTCAAGATCGAGTTAAATCAGAAACCATTTGCTAGAATATTGTTTTTCCCTCCACGTGCTACGAATCTATACCTCTTGTCTTCAATTCGTTTCCTGGACGGAAGTACAGACCGACATTATAAGACGTAATAAATTACGTTTTAACTAGACTTTGGGCATTGTTCTAGTCTGCATTATTCAATTTAGCATTCATTTTTACCTATAATTTGTAGTTTTTGACTACGAGAGTTGGCAATCCCATCTCAAATTGAAATTACAAAGATGGCATGCTGTAATGTAGCATTTCAATGACAGGACTAGCAGTTTTCATTGTCATACTAAAGCGATGATTTAATATTGTTATGTAATATTCATAGCAATTGCAATGATTGAATGTTTGTATTCAACATCCATTTTAGTATTTATACGTAATTTTTTATCACTTATACGGACTACATTCTTGATAATTTTGCAACTATCCAAATATTTATACGTAATTTTTTATCACTTACACGGACTACATTCTTGATAATTTTGCAACTATCCAATGGGTCTTCTCTGGTCAAAATGGAGCACGTATGGAGACAGCGCGCACAGTCTGACGTCATCACAGCATGACGTGGAGGTATATATATATATATATATATATATATATATATATATATATATATATATATATATATATATATATATATATATAAACCGGCAGTTGTTATCTTTCCTTTAGTTAGACATCGGCAATTTTAATCTCCCTTGGCATCTGTGTTATCAACAGTGGTGTGAGTGTGTAGGTAGGTCACACTTTGTCAAAGGGTCAAAATCGTATTTTGCGCTTTGTTCATATTAAATGATAAACTGACACACAAACATTAATATCTCCTCTTAGAATTGACCTACAGACTTAAATAAGCTACCAGTTGGATTTGTTTTTTCAAGAGGTATCCAACTATGCATTTCATAATTAAAAAGCAATTCAGAAAATGTTACTAAAGTGGCTATACTAAAGGTGTCATAATTAAGTGAAGGCTGTCATTGATGGCCGAGGATGAGAAAGCAATTGAACAAGTTGTCTGTTTACTACAGCAGCGCTATAATGTAGATATCTGACAACTGTGAGCCTCTGTGAATGCTGCACACACCTATGGGATGCAGACAAACAGCAGAAACTAAAAGCTTGTTACACTTTATCTGGTATATATGAGCTAACCCGCAACATTTGAAGAGAGACACTGTGAGTGTACAAGTACATTAAATGTTGAAGATATATATTCCAGGGCAGAAACCGCAGTAAAGATGTGAAATGATAGATCTTCATGTATATTAACTCATGGCATTACAGGGAGAAACCGCAGTACAGATGTGAAATGACAGATCTTCTCTCTCTCTCTCTCTCACTCACTCACTCTCTCTCTCTCTCAAGCACGCACGCACACACATATATATATTCTTTGCATATCCTGTTTATAGGACATCGTTGTCAACACCTGCACTGCTGTTGTTGATGTCTTGGCAAGTTTACGTTTTCAGTAGTTTGCCATTGCTTTCTGAACGACCGGCTCCCACACCAACACGTTAAAACCCAGCGCGACACGGTCTGCTGCCAAATCGTTTGCAGCTGTGTTCTGAATGCAGGTAAGCGGAATTAGGCATCCGTAACACCTTTGCCACGGAGACCGGCTCATGTATATTAACTGATGGAATTACAGGGTAGACTGACCAGCTCTCTCCTGAGAAACATCTCTATTATCCTTTTATGAGGCCACATACTCATTTCTGGTGAAAGCTCTGCTGATACTGGACATTGACTCTTGACAACTCTGCTAATAAAACAGTGCACTAACCATAACTTCTATGATCACTCTACAGATCATCACTCTAGAGACCATCACTCTACAACTTCTGTGATCATTCTACAGTTCATCGATATTGTGCCCAGTGTATAATCTAATCACATCTTAAGACTATCAACATAACAATAAACATTTTGTTCTAAGGGCTCCGGAGGACGGAGTGTCTAGTTGTTCTGCTAACAAGTTTTCTCTGTGTGTTCTATTTAGCATCATCATCTTGTCCTCACCTCTTGATTCACTGGGATTTGTTTAGTTCATGTCATGCGCTTACACTGGTGACTTCATGAGCTTACACTGGAGATGCTAATACACCATTTTAGTGCTTTTATTCTGTGCAAGTACCAATGAAT